>JALPQD010000737.1:0-699114 GCA_023101885.1 Typhlomys cinereus | reverse complement strand
CAGGAACTTCGCTTGGCGGGGCCAATTCTTAACCCTTGAGCCCACCTTTCGCAAGCCCTAAATATTTTATTTGAGAAAGAGAGAGGTGCTCACATGCATAACCATATGGAGTGTGGTTACAGGAACAAATTTCCTGGTCACTATTTGGTGAGCTTCCAGGACGAAATGGTCAGGCTAAAAAAAAAGAAGCAAAAAGGGGAAAAAACAAAAGACCCAACTCGCCAGTACTTAGGTCTCCTCAGTTCATCAATTTGAATTTTTAAACTTTCACATCCTTTCACTGATTTATTGAACAAATTAAGGCAATATTCTGAGCATCGGGTGATGTATGAAAGTCTTTTTTGTTAAGAATATTTAATCTGGCTACCTCATTAATACTTCAGAGGTTGAGGAAAAGAAAATATTCTTGTCTTTTAGTTTTCATTGAGCATGATCTTTTCCCCCTGATAATGTCCAGTATTTTTCTAATAGAATGATATTCCTAACTTTAAAATTAACTTAACAATGACTTGCTTTAAGGCTTATTTATTAGTAGTAGTATTTTTGTGTAGTGCGTGTGTGTGTGTGTGATTGGTGTGTAGAGATCAGAAGACAACATTCCAGGACTTGGTTGTCTCCTACTATGAGCTCTGGGAAACAAACTTAGGTGGTCAGGCCTGTGAGGCAAACACTTTTACTGGCTGAACCAGCTCACCGACCCTGACATGACTTTAGAAGAGAAATTAATTCAAGTAAAGTCAATATCATTTGCTCATGATAATGAACTTTGTTAGTTTGTGCATACTGTGGTTCAGGCATGCATGAGCACAATGATGAAGACCCTGATGTAGGACTGTGTATAAGGTCACCTGCTGTGATTTTGGAAGCTTTCTTGAAGAATCTATGGTTCAAGAACACACAGCACACTCAATTCAAGGAGCATTTCATGTAATATTGAAATGTTAAAATAGATCAGAATGTAGGGCACCCAAATATTCATTTCCTTTTTTTTTTTTTTTTTTTTTTTTTGAGACAGGGTCTCCCACTGTAGCCCAGGGTGCCTGGAAGTCACTCTGCCTTGGTCTCCCACGTACAAAGCTGGATGAGAGACATGGACAAATAAACATTTAATTAAATGAGTAAAGGTGGGGGGGGGGGAGGGAGGGAGGAAGGGAGGAGAGAGCAGAGGAAGGAAAGAAGAAGGAGAGAAACAAAAGAAAGTAAGAAGGAAGGAAAGAGGGAACAGCTACAGAATCTATGGCTGCTAGCCAATACATGCTACTGAATTCGATTGTGTAAGAGAAAAAATACACAAAACAGAGGCTGGGCATGGTGGCACACTACTGCGCACTAGTGAGCTCTAGAGAGGCCCAGGCTGGAGGATCATGGTGAGTCTTAGGCCTGCTTGATTTACACACTGAGTTCAGGCCAGCCAGGGCTAAGTACTGAGACCAGGTCTCAAATGATAAACTTAAAAAAAAATCAAACACACCAGATGGTGAGCCAGTTTCCAAAGGCCAAGGGAAAAAAGGGGGGGGGGTTCCCTTTCGATATCCTGGAACCCTGAGGACTGGTGAAATCTCCTTGATAGACTTTAATCCTCCTCCCTGAGTTGAGGTTGGGAGGGTTCAGTAACTGAACCCTTCCAGGAGATGGGCGACCCGGGTAGTCCCCCTGGGTACCAGTTCTTTGTGTTGGAAATCTGGGGCCTCAATGAGTTAAGGAAGTGGAATCTGTCCCAGGCAGTAGCTTTCCCTGTAGTTTTTGACTTAAAAAATACAGTTCCTAAACCTTATAGGCAAGTAAAGTGGGGGTGGTGGAGGAGGGTCGGGAAAGCCCCCAGGCGTGCAAAGGAGTTTGACTTAGCTGCAGGGAGCGCATCCGGGGATAGGGGGCTAAGGGGAGTAGTTAACCTTGAGAAAAGTTTAAGAATAGACTTTCTGAGATATTTCTTTTGCAGAGAACGTGCCCCAAAGCAAAGAAAGACACAGCAGCTTGCTGTTTTTAAAACAGCTGTTTTCTATGTGGGGCACTTATGGGTGCTTTGGTGTCCTCTCTCGGGATTTTTAGAGGTCCGTTCTCAAAGGGTCATTAACATTATTTAAATATTCATGGTGGGGAGGGGACGGCAGACTGAAATTTCAGACAGTCCCGAAGTGAGGGATGGCTGGCCTCCTGCCCGATGGAGTGCCCCACACTGTATCAGCCGCGTCTTTCCCCATCACCGACTTGGTTAACACACGCGCTTTGACAACACAAAGCCATCGGCCGCCGCACGCACCGGGCAGGGCAGCCGTTGAAGGCTTTGGGGAGCCAGTGATCTTGCAGCATCTGTTCACATCTTATCTCAGAGAACACCCAAAAGTCGCGAGGCCACCATTACTAGCACCTAGACGTATTGCCCAACCAGGTTCCCATTGTGGTGTGAGACAGTAAGGGACTAGGCATCCGGGCGTTGTGAGCGAGCACAGGCATCCCGCCCCTTCCACGTGCACTCCCACGCACGTGTGCATGCACCAACGCCCACGTAGACACGCCCACCAATGTGCAAACATTGTCCACAGACTCATATAGCATCTGTTATGGAATAGTTGCTCTCCTTCGCCCCAAACATCCCGCATTTCTCCATCCCTCTCCTCCCTTTCTCTTCCTCCCTCCTTCTCTCCTTCCTTCCTTCCCCTTCCTTTCCTTCCTTCTTTTCTCCTCCCTCTCCCTCCCTTCCCCCCTTACTCTTTTCTTCTCTCCCCTCCCCCTCTCTCCCCTCTTCCTCCTCTCTCCTCTCCCCGGGTACAGGTTCCTTCCAGTTATGAAAAGGAGGAGGGGGGAATGGAGAGGAAGACTTGGGAGAACAGGAGCAGACCGCGGGGTGCGTGGTTCTAGGAGTGGGGCGTGACCTTTTCTGAGTGGGCGTGCCCGGGTCCAGTAGGCGGGGCCCAAGCATCTCGTGCCGGCCCCACGGCCGCCGCACGCTGTAGATGCGCTGGCCCCTGCCCGGGGCTGTCGCGCGTCTTCTCCGGGATTCTTCTCGTTGTCCAGAGTAGCAGGCAGCGGCCGCGCCGCGCGGGAGCGGCGGAGGAGGAAGACGTGCATCCCTGGGAGCCGTTGCCCAAGGTGGGTGTTCAAGTTGGGGCGTGGTGGTTTCGGACTCGGGAGTGGGGAGCGGGTGGCCGGCGAGGGACTAAATAAAGGTCTGGAGTCTCCGAAGCGGCGCGGGCTTTAAGGACTTTCTATGGCCCTTGTTCAGCGGAGCGTGGGCAGAGAAGCGGGTCTCGCTGGCAGGGTTTCGCCGCCTGCATTTGAATTCCTAGGTTTAGGGGAATATCAGGCTTTGGCTGCCTTCTTCCATACTTAGAGACGATTAAAACAAACAAGCAAGCAAACAAGCAAACAGGCAGCCCCGTCCCCAGCCGAGATGCAAGGAAAAACTGCAATTAAAGGTGTCTGCGGCTGAGGGCCGGTGGGGGATGGAGCCAGCTGGGGTGGACGCCGGGGCGTCCTGGGAAATCTTGATCTTTGCGGAGAGGACGAAGCTGGGGGGGGGGTCTAGTTTCTGAGGGTCTCTGGACTAGGATCAAGGAAGCTGACGCTGGAGCGGGTGAAGGGACGGAAAGCGGTTCAGTGAGGGAGCGAGAACGCGGCCGGGGTTGTTCGGTCCGAGGCTGAGTCCTGGTTGCAGCCGGTGCGCGTCCTAGGGACACTTTGGGGGAGACGCCGCCAGCCGATCGCCGGGGAGGCGATGCGCTCGCTGGGCTGCGGGCTGGGACACACGCGGCCGCCGCAAACTCCCCGAGAATGCGAGGGGATTAGACGCGACTGCAGCGAGGCGCGTGAGGACCGGGGGAGCCCCTCCCTTCCCTGGTGAGGACCCCGGGAAGCCTGCCCTGGGAGCGACTGGGAGTCAGCAACTGCTGGCCAACCCCGAGGGATCCGTCCCAGGCCGGACACAGTGTGTATGTGTAGGGGGGGCGTCTGAGAAACAGGTGGCGGTAGCTTTTCTCTGCAGACCCGGTAATGATTTGGCCCCCAGGCATGCTGCGTGCGCAGAGTGACAAATCTATCTCCTCTGTGACAGTTTTAAGCGCGGTGCCTGCCAATAATCCGACAAACTGGCTACAGAGGTTTCTCGCTGACAAGGGACTTCATCCCCTCGCACAAGTCGGTACAGTGCGCGTATTCTGTTTTTGACCCTCCGAACAAGTTTTGCTTCTTCCAGAAAGAGCCTGCCCTTCTGCGCACACGTTCGCAGGCGCCGGGAGGCTGGAGGACAAATGCACCTGCCCTCGCTTCCGCATCCCCTGGGATGGGTTTTCCTTCTCTTTATCGTGATTAGAGTTCACTTTAACATCACACTTTCCTTCCTGGAAGCATTTCCAGTTTAACTAAACATCCTCTCTTTCTCCTAATCTGGCAGCACTCCCAGCTTCGGCCAACTCGATTTTAGAGTAGCACGTCTAAAAACGAGTTTTCTCCGGGAAGGAATTCATCTCTCATGATTGTAGCACTAGGCACAGACTGCTTGCCTACAGCTCTGCCCTCGCCAGTTTTTGATTCTTGCTCTTTTCTTTAAAGAGCGTCCCCCTCCCTTGGGTGGGGCACTGTAAGAATCATCCCATCCCCCACCCCCAGTTATGTTGGCTCCAACCAACAGAATTAACCTTCCCCAGGCCACAAACATCAGAAGTAATCCTCCCTGGGTCTCAATTCTGGTCCCAGGAGGACACACAGTGGGGGCTTCTTTCGGTTTCCTTTTAGGATGCTGTGGCGCTACAATGAGAGGCTTTGCTGGACCTTCAGTTGGAACAAATGTTTTGAAATCCCCATTATCTCATAGTTTTGGCATGACAGTTGGCACTGCTTCCTGCCTGCGGAGTTCAGACCGACAGATTTTATTTCCCTTTCCTAAATTGCTGGTTCTGACTCAATAGCCCAGGATCCCTGGTGGGTAAGGTGAATGAAGCAGGTGGTTTTAACTTGCTGATCAAGTGAGGGCAACAGGACCTGCTGATCGTTCCATTTCTCAAATCTTCAATATTTTATTATATGACCAGCCTGTGAACGCTGTGCATTTTCTAGTTTATATTATTATTGTCTAGATAATGTGCTTATTATAGATTTAGAGGGTTCCTGCTGGATAGGGCAGTTTAATCCTATAATCTCAGTCTTCTGGACCAGAGGCAAATGGACTGCAAGATTTTGCATTTCAGCCAGCCTGGAAAATAGAGTGAGGCCTGTCTCAAGAAGGAGGAGGAAGAAGAGGAGGAGGAACAAGAAGAAAGATAGGCACTTTTTAAAAAAAAGATAGGCACTTTTTAAAAAAAAGATAGGCACTTTTTAAAAAAAATTTTATTTGAGAGAGAGAATATGCATGCCATGGTGCACAGGTTAGAAGACAACTTCCAAGTCTCCTCTGGTCTCCCACCATGTGGGCTTCTGGGATATGAACTTGGGTCGCTAGGATTAGCCAGTAGGCACCTTAACCCACTGAGCTACTCCCCAACCTGAAAACTCAGTTCTTAAAATACCCACGGCCCAGATTTCTCTCAGTTGTTATTCCCCCGTCTCTGCTTACTAGGGTAATGAGAAAGTCGTGTTTTAAATAAAGATAAAATTGACTTGGGATGGAGGTTGGGTGAAGGATTTTAACAAGAGCATGCTGAAAATTTGTTCTGAAAGACCAAAGCTTGGTGTGCAAGCAAGTTCCATTTTGGATTTGATGTCTGGGCTCCAAAGGACTTCTGGATTGGCTGTTCTTTTATCTTAAAAATCTAGAGGTCCACGTACTTGCTTACATAATTTTTCAGAGATCCTTGCCAGATCTTGGTACTTTGAAATATTTGTTTGATCTGCCCATGCAGACCAATCATTTTCATAAGGTTTGGTAGAACACGGTTTATACTATACAAACTCAGCACCCAGAGGTAGATTTCCTATGTAGCTAAAGGAAGAAAAAAGGAAAAAAAAAGACTTCAGGGCAGCAGCTTCCCCTAGCAGGTGGTTTGTGGTTAAGGAGGTGGAGCTCTAAATACCACACCACTGTAGAAGTGAGATAATCCCCTCTTTTAAATGAATCCTCTCTTGGGGGCTGGGTGTAGAGCTCTGTGCTAGAACTCTCAGTTGGCACGCTCAAGACCTGGGGCACTATCTCTGCACTGTAAAAAAAAAAATGAAACAAAGGAAATAAAGTGTCGTCCCCCTCCCCTTATCTATACAAGATAGCTTTCCCTAGAACATGTAAAACTAATGTTCAGATTTTCGATATATCCTCCAAACACATTTTTTAACTTTTTTTTTTTTTTGGTGTATCAGTAAGGGCATTGTATGTCTCTGTGGAGGACCAAGAGTAACTTCAGGAATTATCCTGGATTACTTCTACCTCCTTTTCTCTTGGCTCTGGGATTTCCCATGCTCTGCCTACCAGGACCAAAAGTGCTGGCTAATGCCTGTTTTTCCCCCTGGCATTTCTTATGGATTTAGGAATTGATTGGTACCTCTAATAATTGGTGCCCCTGATAGAGCTTTTCCCCAAACAAATAATATGAGCTCCTTCCACCATCTTTCCTCCTTCCATTAGCATCCTCAGTAGTTGAAGCTGGTGATGGCACAACTTGAATTCTTTACCCTCCTTTAGCAGGAAACTGTGGGATCTGAACTCAGGACTTTCTGCTTGTAAGGCAGAGTCTTAACCCCTGAGCCATCTCTCCAGCTCCAAACACATTTTTTTTTTGATGGTATTGAACACTTTTCATTTGGTGAGGAGTAACATTTTTAGCAACACTTTTTTTATCCCACAATTTTTTTCCTAATCATACAAGCTTAATAGGTACCCCTGTCCTCTCCCTCCCTCCTCCCATCCCCAGTAGTCACCCCCTTGCACTCTCCCCCTTCCCCCTTCCTTTCCTGCCCCTCCCTCCCTCCCCCTCTCCCAGTGCCTCCCTCTTCCTTCTTCCCATCCCCTGGAGCATCCTTTGGCCCAAACGCATTTTTTTAGAAATATATTATTGGGAAAAATTGACACTATCAGTATTCTAAAAGGGAAACTTGATTCACAGAGGAAGTTACAGAGTTTGTATAATTTTAAAGTAGTGCTTAGTTAACTAAGGTTCTAATACCTACCAGATGGAAAGCTTCAAGTCAAGTAACAGAACTCCTGGAGTGTAAGGCCAGGGATTTATTTATTCATTTATTTATTTGGTTTGTTGATTTTTGTTCCTTGAGCTTCTGATCCTGTTGAGGGCTGGGATTATAGGCACGAACCACCCAGTTTATATGTTGCCTGGGATCAAATGCAGGATTTTGCCCATGCTAACTGCTAGCCAAGTGCTCTGTAAACCTTAACCCTAGTTTATTTTTTTAACCTAGGATTTTAAATTTTGTCTCAACTGTTGTAGACAAAAGTATACTCCACTTTTTTCCCTTCATGAACTTATTGTGGTAAAGGTACTGGGATCTAAATGGTAGATGAGGATTTTGTGTTCTCAGAGCCGTATAGTCTCCCTCCCTCTCTCCTCATCTCCCTTCTTCCCTCCTTGTTGTTTTGAAACATGACCTGGTATTCACTATGCTGGCATGGTGATTCTACTGGCTCAGCTTCCTAGTGCCGGATTTACGGGTGTGTACCACCGCACACAACTTGAATTATGATTTAAAAAATATTTTTACTTGAGATTTTTCTTGAGAGAGATATGGGTGTGTGTGGGGGGGGGGCAGGCCCCCAGCCATGGTACCAGAGTGAGACAGCTTTCAGAAGCTGGTTTTCTCCTTCCACCTTGTGGGCTCTGGATTCAACTCAGGTCTCCAAATTTGCGTGTGGGCCCTTTCACTTTCTGAATTGTGATTCCTTTAGGAATGTAGAAGTACAAATGTAGATCTGTTCTGGAATATGGAAAACCAAATTCTTCAATACAAATTTAATTTTTTCTTCTTCTGTGTGTGTGTGTGTGTGGTGTGTGCACATGCGGGCGCGTGTGTGCGCGCGCATGCATGTGTGCTGGCGGCAATGTTGGGTGTCTTCCTAGACCTCTCTTCACTTTGTTTTTTGAGACAGGGTCTCTAACTGAATGAAGCTGGAGCTCATCAATTTGACTAGGTTGGCTGATGGCCAGTGAATTCAAGGGGTCTGCTTGCCTCGGCACCCCACTCCCCACCCAGGGCTGGAATTGCAGACCTGCTGCCTAATGCAGCTTTTTTTTAAAAAATGTATTTTATTTATTTATTTATTTGAGAGGCAGAGAGAAGCACATAGTGCCACGGTGTGTGCTTGGAGGTCAGAAGACAACTTTTGAAAGTTGATGAGCATCAACTGTCCACTATGTGGGCTCCAGGGATCGAATCAGGTTGCTGAGTTTGTCCATTGAGGCATCTCACTGGTGAGATGTGGATGAGTGTACATTATGACTGTATTATATCATGTATCCTGCCCCACCCAAGTGAGGTTTTTACTTTGTTTGTACTTGTTTTTTTTTAAATTTTTTATTATTATTTATTCAATCATGCGTGTATGTGTGTATGTGTATGCGTGTATGTGTGTGTGTAGAACCACGGACGAATTCAGGAACCACCATGAACCGCCTCCACCTCCTCCTTCTTTACTCTGCCCCGGGATTCACAGGCTCCGCCCACCAGGACCAGAAGCGCAGGCCTCCCCGCTTCCACCCGGCATCTATACGTGGGGTCTAGGATCCGAACTCAGGACCTTCCGCCTGCAAGGCAGAGACTTAACCTCTGAGCCACCTCTCCAGCCCCTGTTTTTATTTGTTTTGAAACAAGGAATAATTGATGTGCAACTCACTGCCCAGTCCACACAGATCTTGAACTTTCTGTGTTCTGTTTTCTTCGCTTCCCACGTTAGGATTACAGGCAGGAGTTGTGTTCTGCCTGGTTGTCACCACATAACCCAGGCTGACTTTGACTTTTGGGGATCATTCTGTACCAACCTCCCCTCCACTGACCCCCCAAGTCTTAGCATTACAGGTATGAGTCACAATGACTGGCAGTTAGTGATTATTTTAAACTTTATTTGTTTATTCATTCATTTATTGTGTGTATGTATGTCTGTGTGTGTCCGAGGGCACCATGTGTCCCTGTGGAGACCAAGGGTGACTTCAGGAATTATCTGGATTGCTTCTTTCTTCTTTTGCTTCACTGTGGGATTTCTCCCCATCAGGACCTGAAGAACAGACCTGTGCCATTTCCACTTGGTGTATTTACATGGGACCTGGGATCCAAACTCAGGACCCTCTGCTTACAGGCAGAGTCTTAATCCCTAAGCTATCTCTCCAGTCCAGTGATTTTTTTTTTTTTTTAAAGAAGCCAAGATCATACCACAGATTGAGCTTTCTGGGCTTGGCTGGCATCTTCCCCTCCTGTTGTTCTCTAGGCCCTTGCGTCATCATGAATTCTTCCCTGTTTCTTTATTTGAAGCTTCTTTATAATTTGGGTAAGCTAGAGATGGCTCCTTTGGTACAGGTGTGTAACAGTTACTCTTCACTGTTGCTGTGAGAGAACATTCAAAGTCAGTCAACTTAAGGGAGAAAGGGAGATTTATTCAGCTTGTGGTTCCAATGGGGAGATACGGTCTTTCATGGCGGAGGTGACATGGCTGGTGGCTGAAGCTGGAGACAGCTACCCATGAGACCAGTGGGTGATCACTGAAGGCTGGAGGATTCCTAGAGAGTCTGTCTTCTGAGTCTCCTGCTCTGTGATTCCTTTTATCTGATCCACTGTTGGGAAGTTCCAATGAGATCTAGGGGGGGTTCCAATTGGATCTAGGGCTGCTCTTGTATTGTGCAGATAATCTCTTCTGGTGGTCTCAGCTGATCTTAGTGAATGCCAGGTGTGTCAAGTTGACACCCAGGATTAACTATCACAAGGTGCACCTCAGCTTTCACAGTGCTATGGGCGCTTTGGGGACTGTGCTTCCCAAACTGCCTCAGGAAGCGTTTCTAATCCTTATCCTTACCATCATCTTCTCACGTGGGAACTGAGGCACCTAGGAGCTTCAGACCAGCAGCCAGCACGCTCACAACTGCTACTATCTAGACAGCTGTTCTGCCAACCTCCCTCTTTAGACTCCACCAGTCCTATAGGGCCCTCCCTTGCTCTTCCAGGTGTGGGCTGGGACCCGAGGTGTTTTATCAGGGGGAGTATGTTGGAATTAGAGAACCCCAAACCCTCTCTCAGAACGGCTGAATCACAAACTGTGTTTTAAACAAGCGTCCCAGTGATTTATGTGCATGGCCGTGAGAGGAAACTGTTACTGAGGATGTGGAAGAAGAGTTGACACGAAAACTAGCCAAACCTCAGGACCAGAATCAGCAGGTGGGGACTAAGAGATGACACAGACCAGGGACCCATTTAATTATCCTGCAGTGAGTACACAGGAAAGCCCCCCTACCCCATCAGAGAATTAGCCTGTCTCAAATGTCAATAATGCTCATGTTAAAAAAAAAAGTATTAAAAAAAAAAAAAAAAAAAAACAACCCTGATCGTGAAGCTGGAGATGCGTAGTTCACTTGGTAGATTGCTTGCTTGGTGTGAACAGAGTCCTGGGTTCGATCCTCAAGGACCACACAAACCAGATTATGGTGGTGTTCGCCTTTCATCCCAGTACCTGGGAGCTGGGGGGGAGGACTGAAGTTCAAGGTCACCCTGTACAGCATAGTGACCCTGAGACCCTGAGAGAGGGGGCGGGAGAGGAAGGAGGGAAGGGAGGAAGCAAGGAAGGAAGGAGGGAAGGAGGGAGGAAGAAAGGAAGGAAGGAAGGAAGGAAGGAAGGAAGGAAGGAGGAAGGAAGGAGGAAGAAGGAAGGAAGGAAGGAAGGAGGGAAGGGAAGGGAAGGGAAGGAACGGAAGGAACGGAAGGAAAGGAAGGAAGGAAGGAACTGGAGAGATGGTTCAGGGATTAAGACTCTGCCTCTAAAGCAGAAGGACCTGAGTTTGGATTCTGAATCCACATAAAACATGGGGCAGAAATGGCAATGACCTGCACTTCCAGGTCTGGAAAGTGGAGCCGGAGGAACTGCAGAGCAAAGCCAAGAGGAGGGAGAACAATCCAGGGTGATTCCTGAAGTCACCCTTGGCCTCCTTGGATATATGCAGTAGCCACTTACACACACACACACACACACACACACACACACACACACACACACACAAATAATACATAATTATTTAACAAAATAAAAATATTTTGAAAGAAAGAAAGAAAAAAGAAAGAGAAAGAGAGAAAGCAAGCGATCAGGAAGCCTGGTCTAATTGTTTATCTCTGGAGTCCACATCCTGTAGCTTTAGAGGTATGCAAATCTCTGGCCAGCAGGTCTTAGATGATGCAAATTACAGTGCACTATGCAATTGTGATTCTTTTCATTAGGACTTGAAGAGAGGAAGAGAGCTTACATTGAGCGCGCTCTGGCCTTAGCACCCAGGAGGCCGCGGACATGTTTTTAATAACCACTCCTGAGGGGCCCCACCCCCCAACTCCCAGTGCTGCTGCCACCACCCAGCACCTGCCTTGTACTTCTCGGCTACACTGCTGGGGCTCAGCCAGGCCTGGGACCTAGCTTTCCGTGCCAAAGCGGGTTGCCTTGGGTCAGCTGTGCCACCTGGAGGGTGGAACCTGGGAAATCCTAGAGCAAAACAATAAGGAGGTAGAGCAATTCGGGATGATTCCTGATGATGTTACCCTTGGCACATACACAGTCAAGTGTGTTCTCTTGTACACACACATACTCTCTCTCTCTCTCTCTCTCTCTCTCTCTCTCTCTCTCTCACACACACACACACACACACACACACACACACACACACGCACACACAGATTAAAAAAAAAAGCAGCTCTCTCCCCCCTTTCCTTCCTTTGCTAAGCTGAAAAATCAAGGCAAGGCAATTCAAGACCAGGAAGTAGAAGCATCCTGCTTGTCGCATACTTTGCCCAGGTCTGAAGCTTTGCAATGGTCTTTTGCCCTCCAGGTGAGCAGCCCTGCATGGTAAGTGCTGTCTGTGCCTCTGAGCTGCCCCCCAGCCTGTCAGTCCGGTTTGAACCCCTTGAGCACTGCTCTGAATACCTTCATTGCCTGCTTCAGTCTGAGTAAGGTCCAGCGTCTGAAACACACAGTCTTTTTTTCTGTCCTGCTACGTTTTCTTTCTTTGCTAGCTGGTAGAGGAGCAATCGTGTTCCACTACTTTTAAATCGGCACCACACTTTAAACAGATTCACTGCACAGGGCCCTGGAAGAAAAGAAATCCCCACGGTAACTTCTGCACTCTCTTTTTCACAACTTTCATGTCCCTTGCGAGGCCTTTGAGTGGGAAGGAGGTCTTGGGCAGCGCCTGGCTGGCGGAGAACGCTCAGTCAACCCCAGTATTTGGACCCAGAAGCCAGAGCCCTGGGCCTCTGGCCAGGCTGGGAATGTGTCTTCCCAAAGCCGGGTAGCCTGTGTTTTTCCAACTGATTTGCTTCAAAAGGCTGTGAAAACAACAAAACAAACGAACAAAAATCTATTTTAGAACCAGGACTTTGGAGAGACCATGAGATTATCTGATGGAGGATTATCAGCTGGGTAAGCAAAGGGAAGGCCCCACACCCGGAACTGATTCCTAGGGAGTCAGAAAATAATGTGGAACTTTTTTGAGACAGGCTCTCAATGTAGTCCTGGCTGATCTTGATCTCTTTGCGTAACCGAAGATGAACTTCTGATCCCCTTGCCTCTGTCTACCACGTGTTCAGATTACATGCATGTCCCCCCCATAGTGTTTTACACAGAGCTGGGAACTGAACCCAGCACTTCACCATTGCTGGGCAAACATTCTTCCCACTGAGCTCTACACCCCCTCCACCTCATCCACCTGCCTAGGAGCTAATTCTACCCACCATGGGCTGGGCCTTCCCCATCCATTAGTTCATCTCCTGTAGACTTGCTCAGGCTTAACTGAGAAACTAATTCTTTACAACTGTGCCCAGAGCTTAGGCTGTCAATTGTCAAGCCGACACCTGTATGTCATTATCACAGGGACCATCTAATACACGTCTGCGTTGGTTTTGTGTGATTTCCAGTGTATGCCGTATTTGTCTTCTAGGGCTGCTGTAGCCAAGTACCATAGACTGGGATGGTTTAAACAACAGACTAGAAATCCAGTGTCAAAGCAGGTCTGTGAGGGAAGGATGATTGCAGACTCTCCCTTCAGTTTCTCCATGACTGTCCTCTTCCCATGTCGTCCCTGCATGTCTGTGTCTACATGTCTTGTCCTCGTAGGAGCACCAGACATGCTGGATAAAAAGACTCATGCTGAAGACCTCATGTAAAGAGAGTCCTCACGTTTGGACTTCAGCAGATTTGGACTTTAAGAACTGGGGATGTGAAGGGGGCGTGACTCATCCCATGATTCCGGTCTGCATTATTCTGTTCCCATTGCTCATGCGTGCCAGTGTGACACAGGATAGGGCATTCCTGGGTGAGTCTGGGGATCTAGAACCTTTGAAATCTGTCCACTTCCCTTAGGCGTTTCTAGGGAAAAAGTCAAAACACCCATGGATGAAGGGGCCAAGGGCTCCTTCTAGAATACCTAGTTGTCATCTGCCTCAGCGCTTCACCTGCGCAGGAGAGTACCGAGGGCCGCACAGGGATTTTCTGCCTTTTCTGTCCCCCAGTGAATCCAGGAGCAGATTAGACACCACAGCAACCACCAATGTGACAACAGAGCACCCTCAGCCAGTGGTGGGAGGACTGCAAGAACTACACTGTTCAACATCATGCAACTTTAAGATAAAGTAAACCCCCCCTTTAAAATTAGTTTTCCATTTATTTCCAAGAGACTGTCACTCATGCTTAAGACCCTCAATGTCCTACACAAGCCACATATACCTAACCCCCACTGGCCTTAATTCATCCATGATAGTACACCCCTAAAACACATTAAAATTTTACTTCAACCTCAACTATAACTCCCCTTCTCGCACATACTAAACCCCATCCTTTAGTAACTGCTCTGATTCTTAAGCCAAACATCATCCACCAGACCTGACTCCCAATCCCAAACTTCCCAACTAAATTTAGATCACAAACTCTTTCATCTCCCAAACAGGTTGGGTTTACATACTCCAAGTGCAGCACTGCAGCTACCACACCCACAAAACGGCAGGAGTAACCCTAGATTAACCTGTAAACAACAACATCCCATCCATCCAAATGCAGTGATGCTTTCCAACAACAGCCAAAGTCAGGCAACCTCATCTGACAGGAGAGGCAGAAATACATACCAAGGATAGAGTATCAAGCTTGTCACCATGCTAATGGTTTGAATTTTTAAAAAATATATATTTTATTTATTTGCTGTGTGTGTGTGTGTGTGTCTCCCTTTGGAGGACCAAGGGTGACTTCAGGAGTCATCCAGGATTGCATCTACCACCTCCTTGCTTCGCTCTGGGATTTCCCAGGCTCCGTCCACCAGAGCAAGAAGTGCAGGCTGCCTGCCGATTCAGCCTGGCACTTTTTACATGGTACTTGGGATTCAAACTCATTTGCGAGGCTCTCCAGCCCTGATGGTTTGGGTTTTTACAAACACTCGGAAGCAAGTCCTTGACAGTAAATCCCAGAAGTGAGCAGTTAGACGCACGCCTACCTACAGGGGAAGAAAGAAAAAATAAAGTGAAAGGGGGAATGTATTGATTATGGGTGAACACAGGTTCTGGGTGGGGGTGAGGGGTAAGGGGGGGGGTGGGGGTGGGGGCCGGGCAGGGGTGGGCAAGAATTTTGTAAGCCAGAGAAAAGCCAGTTGGAAGCCTCTAGTGGTGATGGAAGGAACTGCGTGTTACCTGAGCCCAGCTCTGATTTTGACAACACTGGGTGGGCCCTAAACATTGTAGTGCTAGTGCACTTCAGGGTCGGAGTGGTCCATGTGCTGGAAGAGTGGGGCAGGTCAGCGTGGTTAGGGGATGTGTCCGGGTGGTCAGGGGGTGTGTCCTCAGCAGTGGCAGTGGGAGCACGGTGGGACGAAGGATTGCTGACCCAGGCCCGGTGCTAGAGCTTTTCCATCTCCACACTTCTGAAACAGGAGGAGGGTCTGGTGAGGTCCCAGAGCCATGTTTTCTTGGTGTTTGATGTTTCCTCTGTCAGAAAGGGTGTGTTCTGATCTGTGGACAGAGTCAGGCCGGGACCATAGGGTGGTGGCCTTGAACGACTTGTCCCCGTTAGAGGACTTTGATCGGTGTCATAGCAGCAGGATGTCTTTCTAGTAGAGCTTTGTGATATCCGTGTTGGCCCTGTGACTTCTGAAAGCCTTATGGATACCTGGCACAGAAAAAGCGCTTCTTTTTTCTCTTCTTTCTGTGTGTGTGGGGGCGGGTGACAGCGTCTCATGTAGCCCAGGTTGGCCTTGAATTTTTGATCCCCTGGCCTCCACCCAGGATTACAGGCCTGTGCCAGCAAGCCTGGCTCTTCTTTCTGTCGTTTTGAATTTATCTGCTCTAGAAACTTCATGAGTTCAATTATATGGCATTTGGCCTTTTGAGAATAGCTTGTTTCCCTTAACGTGTGATCTCCAAAGCTTATCCATGTCGTAGCAAATACCAGGTTTTTCTTGTACTTATTTTGAGAGTGGTTAAGCAGCCCGCACTTGGCTTTGGACTTTACTTCCTCCTGCTCAGCTTCCCTAGTGCGAAGACCGCAGGGTTACCACACTGGCTATTCCTTGGCTGCTCTGGAGGAACGAGTGTTTGGGACGAAGTCTCCTCCCGTACCCTAGCACCTGGCCTTGAACTCATGGAAAACTTCCTGCCTTAGCTCGTGCAGTGTTTTATTTGTTTGATTATTTGTTTAATTTTATTTTTGAGACAGTCTCCTGTATCTCCGGCTGGCCTTACATTTGTGTAGTAGAGGATGACCTTGCTCTTTTAATCCTCCTGCCTCTACCTCCCAAGGGCTGGGAACACAGGAATGATGCACCGCCACAGCTGGTTTACGTGGCACTAGGGATCACCAAGGCCTCGCACATGCTGGCAAGCGCCCTGCCAACTGAGCTACATCCCAGGCCTGGGTGGGCTTTAATTTAATTTAATTTTTATTTTTTCGAGCGTCTCTGTTATGTTGCCTGATCTGTTCTCAAAGTCTTGGGCTTACGTCTTCCTTCCCCCTCAGCCTCTGGTGAAGCTGGGACTGCAGGCATGCGTCAGTCCACCTGGCTCCCCCCACCTTTTTTTCTTTTCCTTTTTAGATAGAGTCGTGCTGCTTAAACTGGAAGCCATCCCTCTGCCTCAGCCCCCTTAGTGCTGAGATTATAGGCCTGAGGCTCCACACACAGTTCTTTTCATTACTCTTTTGAGATGAACCATATGAGTCCCAGGAGTGAAAAAGCAAAAGAATGTGTGTAAAGCTATCATCGTCTTCATGCATTATGTGTGTAAACTATCTTTTTAACCCATCCATCTTTCTGTGGGCATTTGGGCTCTGTCCATCTTTGTAGCGAGCTGTGCTCTGCCCATGAGATTCTCAGGGGACCAGAGGCGTTCTCTGCTACTTTGCGGAAGAGATCTACAGAGTCCAGGGACATGAGAAAGGGAACTGTGGTGCCAACATTGTGTCCTGTGGGGGTCCGGGTGACGGTGCCACAGGGTGCCACAGAGCATGGGCACTAGGGAGAGGAATGCTCACAGTACAGTTGTGAAATGTGGATTCCAGAATTAGGGATCCCAAGCCGTAAGCCTGGCTTTGCGGTTCTTTTCTGTGTCAATTTGAACATTCCCTATACTTTTTTTGTATATATGTAAGGAGGTATGTGTGTGTGTGTACATGTGTGTATGCAGGTTTGCACGCCCATTGGAGTGGCGTGTGTGCATTTGTCTACATGAGTGTGTACCCCCGTGTGGGGAGGCTGAAGGGTGATAGTGAGAATCATCCACGACAGCTTTTCCACCTTATTCTTCTGAGATGGTCTCTTATTAAACCCAGAGTTCAGGAATGGGAGCTAGTCCTAAGTCCTACTAGCCAGCGTGCTCTGGGGATTCCTAGTCTCTGCCTTCCAAGGCCACAATTCCAGGTGAGGCTGCCACTCACAGAGGGAATCGCACTTGAAATCTGGACCTGCAGATTGTGATCCTTTTACTTTTGTAGCAGGCGTTTGCACAGCTGAGCCATCTACCCAGCTTAGTTTGGCAAATGTTGAATCGTTTGTAAGCCTGATTTCATCATGATAAAACAGTGAGAATGGTTCCTACATTATAGAGTTGGGGAAAGATGTTAGCAGAGAACCTGGCACATGGTTAGCTCTCAATACTAAAGTACAGAGGCAACAAAGTGTTACCTACTAAGCAACAGTCGGTCTAACTCTTTCTAAATCTTGTTTTTTATCCTTTTAAGAAGACTATGCACATGGGTAGAGCTTGGGAAATCTCAAAATGAAGCAAAAAGGAAGTAGAAGCAATCCAAGATGATTCCCAAAGTCACCCTTGGTCCTCCACAGGGACACACAGTACCCCTTGATACACACACACACACACACACACACACACAAATGAAATCCTCGAAAAAGAAAGTAAATAAAAACAATATATTTCGTTAAAATTGATTTTAAAAGGAAAGGAAATGATTATTTTTGGATAGTGGAATATCTAATGAGTTTTTCTTGCCTTCCTCTACTATTTGAAGGTTTAATAATAACAGTGTATTATTGCTTCAAAAAAAATAAAACCAATCTTAAGAAAACCAAAAAAAAAAAAAAAAAAGATCCTATATAGACTGTTAATATGTGTATGTGGTGCAACTTCTTATGCATTTATGGCCCTGATTCTGCTTTCCCCACTTTGCTTCCCTTTAAAGAACATGATGGTTTTAGCAAATGCAGTATCCTGTTTGTGAGGTTCACTATTAAGGCCAGAGATAGATCTTCAGTTTTTTTTTAAATCAAGTGTTCCATAAAGCAAGTGCACCAAGCCAAGTTTTCTTATCATTGGGAAGATAGAAAATGAGGAAGGGAAGTGCCTATTAGTCAGTTAGCCTAGTTCCTCTAACTGAACTAAGGGAGGAAACTTGCTCTACCCAGCTCCAGGCAGCAAAGGGAGAGTGGATGCTAGGGCCGGCTTAGGTGAAAGTGATTCTTGTGCTGTCTCTCTGTTAAGGACTCCCTAAGTACATTATGTTAATCTCAGGAATCAAAATAAGTATTTTCCTAATCGATATGGCTATGTTGGGGGAAGTGGGGTGTGTTGATGCTGTGCTCAGTACACACTCCATTGCTAACTACTCAATGGCTCCACCTTTTTAAAGAAAGAGTCTCACTGAACACAGAGCTCACATTCAGCTAGAGGAGCTGGCTAGCCAGCCCGGGGGTCCTCCTGTCTGTAATGAGAGATGCACACTGTGCAGGTCTCCTTTTCTTTTCTGTTCTCCTCCCCTCCCCTCCCCTCCCCTCCCCTCCCCTCCCCTCCCCTCCCTCCCCTCCCCTCCCTCTCTTTGCTCTGCTCTGCTCCCCTCTCCTCCCCTCCCCTCCCCTCCCCTCCTCCTCTCATCTCCCTCTCTTCCCCTTGTCTCTTCTTCTTCTTCTTCTTCTTCTTCTTCTTCTTCTTCTTCCTCTTCCTCTTCCTCTTCCTCTTCCTCCCCCCCTCTTTCGTGAATGCTGGGGATGGAGCCAAAATGTCCTCATGCTTGTGAACCAGCTAACTGAGCAAGTAAGTCTCTTACCACCTGAGCCATCCCCTCAGCCCTCCACAAAGAAGGTTTGTTTGTTTCAGTATTTATTTACTTATTTGAGAGAGGGGGAAGGAGGAGAGAGAGAGAGAATATGTATCGATGCATGTCATGTTGCAAAGGTGGAGGTCAGAGGACAACTTTCTGAAGTCACCTCTCTCCTTCCACCACGTGGGCTTCCAGGGATACAATTCAAGTTGCACCTTACCCGCTGAACTATCTCTCCAGTCCCCACAAGAAAAGTTTTTAAAGTCCCCTCCCAACAAATTAGCATGAACTAGCTTAGCTGAGTAAAGCATGTTTTTATTAAAGAATGCCCTAAGGTATTCCAGAGCCCGGCATCTCTAGTTACTTACTGTATTCTTGTGTATCTGTTTGGTATCTCCTTCCTAGGAGTTCATTGACTTCAAGGCAGTGGAATCCATCGTTAGCCAGGAGGGGGAAAAAGAAACAAAAACAGTCTCCCTCACTCCAACAGTGGATTTTAAAAATTACTTGTACACAGGCCTGCTTAACCAGGCATCCAGGCGGGTGGGTGTGAGCAGAGGAATTTCCTCCCCCACCCGGTGGTTGCTAAGCTGTAAGTTAATATTGTGTGAGAGGAGAGATATCCGAGTCTCAGCTTTCCTGCGCTATTGCACGGCATTTTTGTTTCCTAGTATTAATGCAGACTTCCCTGCAAGCGCCGCGAAAGCTGTGTGTGCTTTACTTTGCAACCTGAGCTTGGCTTAGGAAGGCTCCTTAGACCCTCTCTCTTCCTGGGGTGCCCCCCACAACTCCTGCTGTATCCTGGTCCTGTTGGTTACCAACTGTCCCCTGGCCTCCCTTCATTCTCTGTTTTTTTTTGGGGGGGTGTAGGAGTGCATGAGTTCTCACTCTGCAGTGGTGGCCCTCATCTTTAGCCTTTCACCCCTTCTGATCCAGGGCCTCTTATGTTGAACACCACCCAGCCGCTCTGAAGTGGGCAAAATCGTGTGCTGTCCCAAGATATATATTTCTAGTCCTTGGTCCAAGTGAGAATAAAACCTGGAGAGTTTCAGTCTGTCTAAATTCTCATGCTTTCTTTTCTCTCACAGTGGAAGCCACAGGGCTTGAACCCCTTCTTCCGGGGCTTTAGAAATGAAGGTTTACCAAGCGAGGGCTTCCAAGATTTAGAATTACATTGGTTTATGTTCCAAACACACACACATACAAACACTATCCAGATAGATAGATAGATAGATAGATAGAAACAAACACACATAGACACATATGGTACGCATATGTAACTATAGTTTTAAGAAGCTGCAAATTCAGGGCTGGAGAGATGGCTCAGGGGTTAAGCCTCTGCCTTGCAGGCGGAAGGTCCTGAGTTCGGATCCTAGACCCCACGTCTAGACCCCAGGTGGAAGCAGGGGCGGCCTGCGTTTCTGATCCTGGTAGGGCGGAGCCTGTGAATCCCAGGGCAGAGTAAACAAGGAGGAGGTGGAGGCGTCCATGGTGGTTCCCGAATTCGTCCGTGGTTCTATACACACACACACACACACACACACACACACACACACACACACACACACACACGAACACATGCATACATGCACAATTGAATAAATAATAATAAAAAAAATTAAAAAAAAGAAGCTGCAAATTCAGACAGATGGAATTATATGGAATGTATAATCTTTTTGTTTAAATAAACAGCAAATTGATGAAAGCCAGCAGATCCCCCGTGGCTGGTTTTATTCTTCCTACATTGTTCCCAGTAAGTTGCAGAGGGACTGCGGAATATCATGGAAAGGAACTTGGACAGTGATATGATTCCTGGGGGAAAGGATGCCCCAGGGTGGGAAACCCTTAATGCTAATTGTGGGGTGACAGGGGATCCCCTGTTCCTCTACCTGCTTGGGTGGTGACTCTAAGGTGTTCTTAAGATTGGAGCTTTCTTTTTGTTTGACAACTGAATATTATTTATTTTATTTTATTATTTGTGTGTGGGGGGGGAGAGAGAAGACACACTGTGTGTCCTTGTGGAGGACCAAGGGTAACTTAAGCCATCATCCTGGATTGCTTTTACCTCCTATTTGCTTTACTTTGGAGTTTCCCAGACTCTGCCAGGACCAGAGTACAGGCTGTTGCCATTTCTACTTGGAGTTTTTTACATGGGATTTGGGATCTGAACTCAGGACCTTCTGCTTGCAAGGCACAGCCATCTCTCTATCCTAAGGTTGAAGCTTTTTTAAAGAACAGCAGCTCCTCACCTCTGGGTAAGCAGCTGTTGCTTGGAACCAGGGAAGGGAAGATCTTGTAGGATGTATGCCCCAGCACGGTATATATTTTGAAATCGTCACCTTGACTTACAGTGGGCAAGGCGCTTTGACTTTTCAAAACCAGGGAGTGATGCACAGTCTGAGCTCAGCGGCTACACTGTAATCAGAAGAGCTTGTAGTTAGAGAGCCAGTGGAGTTGATTACATGATGCTTTGATCCAATGATTCCACCTCCCAAAGCCGGGGTCTAGCCAACTGCAAAATGGAGCTATGGATCAGTCAGTTATCCATCTCACTGTTGTGATAAAATGCTGGACCAAAGCAACTTAAGGAAGGAATAGTTTATTCTGACTCCCAGTCCACCATGATGGGGACGTTACGAGGACAGGAGCTTGGGGCAGCTGGGTACATTGCAGCCACAGTTAGGAAGCATAGGATGCTGCCTGCTAGTGCCGAGTCTCAGCCCATGGATCGCGGCTGCCCCCACACACAGGGTGGCCCTTTCCATTTCAGTGGACCTAATCTAGGGTAGTCTGTCTTTGGCAAGCCCAGAGGCTTGTCTCCTAGGCGACAGTGGATCCTGTCAAATTGGCAGTCAGTATTAACCATCGCAAACTGATACTGTGATTAATGTCACTATTGTTAGTGAGCAAATGCAATCACATATTTCTAATTCTAGCACCAGGAAAACATACTTCGATCAGGAGACAGACTGTTTTAGTGCATGATGAGATCCCTCCCTTCCAATTCTTGATGAAGCAGAAGCTTCAACTGTCTTCCTCGACTTGGCTTCTGGAATGTCTCGTTGATCTTATGAGCTTGTTACAGTTCGCCTGCATGGTTGCTGATAAATCACCATCAAATGGCTTAAGGGAACCAGGGGTTTATTTTCTCTTATGATTGTTCCATTACAGTTCTCAATCCAGCTTGACAGGAGAGCTCACACCAACACCAGGGCCGAGGGAACTGGCCACACCATCTCTACATAATGGCTGAGAGAGGGACGATCCTTACTTGCCAAACCAGCACGTGTGGCCAAGTGAACACAAGGATGCCAACTTTCTCAACCAGCTCTCTCTTTCTTTATTCCAGGGTTTAGTCCCACCCACCATAGGCTGGGCCTTCCTCATCAGCTAGACAATCTCCTGCAGGTTTTCTTTGGGCTTAACTCAGCCATAATTCTCTACAAACGTGCCCAGAGCTCAAGTCTCAATTATCAAGTCGACACCTATGCTTAACTATGGCAGAGCTAGTGTTGGTTCTGAGATTAGGTAGGTGACACTTGGTTCTTGCTCCTTCACGCTAATACTGTGGGGTATGAGTGAGGGCGGAGACAGTGGTGTTTTCACATGGTCTGAACCCATGTCTCTGGGGAATCACGTGAGCTACAGATAGAACTGCCTTCCAGTGAGGCCCAGTGACCACACTCGAACTTCAGATTTCTGTCCCATCTGATTTATCAGCAGGATGCAAGCATGACCCAGAGATAGGCTCATGAGCATTTGTAGCTTCAGATAAGTCAGTCAAGTGACTTTTTCTTTTTCTTTCTTTCCTTCCTTCTTTCCTTCCTTCTCTTCTTCTTCTTTCTTTCTTTCTTTTTTTCTTTCTTTCTTTCTTTCTTTCTTTCTTTTCTTTCTTCTCTTTCTTTTCTTCTTCTTTTCTTTCTTCTTTCTTTCTTTTTTTTTCTTTCTCTTTCTTTTCTTCTTTCTTTCTTTCTTTCTTTCTTTCTTCTTTCTTTCTTTTTCTTTCTTTCTTTCTTTCTCTCTTCTTTCTTTCTTTCTTTCTTTTTCTTTTCTTTCTTTTTCCTTCTTCTTCCTTCTTCCTTCTCCTTCCTTCCTTCTCCTTCCTTCCTTCCTTCCTTCCTTCCTTCCTTCTTCCTCCTCTCTTCTTTCCCCTCCTCCTCCTTCACTAAATTAAATATTTCAAAAAGAAATGATTATTTTTAGCTTATTTAGTACTGTTGTGGGGCTCTTGGAGGTAAATTTTGGCTCAGCTATGTGTATGAATTCTCTTGGGATGAAATGCAGTATTTACAAGGTGATAAAGATCTGAGACTGTGGGGTTGCCTGTGCTCGGTGCACTACTGCTAATATGGGTTTCATGTGCCTTGCCTGAAAGTATCCAAGACCTGAAAGATCATTCTAAGGTAAAGATCTAAGGTGAAGATCTGGTCATTATACTAGTTCAGACAGTGAGGTAGGTATGTGTTCTCAGTAGCTCATCCTATCACTTCAGATTATTGGATTTGCTAGTTTTCCCCTGTCTTTTTCACCATTGTGCTCGGAAAACTGCCATTAAAGCTCTTGGGAAAATATAGAGCCTTAGCCACATTCCATCCCAAAGCAAGTTGTCAATGTGAGTGGGGTGGAGGGGTGTATGTGGATGAGGAATCAGAAAAGAAGTTGAGAAAATCTGCCTCACCGTTTACCAAGACTCCACAGTTGTCTGTTTCCAGACATGACAAGCTAGGTGGGCCCAGAGGACAGCCTTGACTTTCTGATCCTTCTGCCTCTACCTCCCTGGTGCGGGGATTCCAAGGTGGTCCCACCACACCTAGCCTAGGCTGTTTTTCTGCTTGTTTCATTTCGAAAGATGAAGAAGAGGGAGGCTAACATTTACATGAAACTTAGCTTCCCCAGCAACGCCTTCCGATAACAAATGGCAGCGTGTGTCCTTGCGTGTCCGGTTTCTAGACGGCGCATACTTCGTGGCAGCCACGGGCGTGTGTCGACCGGTTCACTCGCCTGCATAGTTTTAACGCGAGGTAGTCGAGGAGTCTTGAGATCTAGACAAAGGCAGGAAACATGCAGAGATGGAAAAAGAGGGACAATAAATTCCACTGCTCCACAGTCAGGCGGCGGCTGTCAGTGATACTGGAAGTTGGAAGGGTCAGGCCAGTGCATCAGATGCCCCATTAAGAAACCAGATCGCGCGCGGACAGATTAAAATGTTTGGGACAGTCTCGTCCCCCGGTTAGCTTTCTCAGAGAGCGATTGGATGGACTGGGAGGTGTTTGCTGTGATCCGGTCCAGCGTGGGTGGTGGGCTTGAGGACCAGGAGGCAGGGACCCCCTCCCTGGCTCTCTGTCCCCATCCTTCCTCCTTTCGTCTCCGAGGACAGGACTCCACAGCATCCTTTCAAGATGTGGCGTTCACCCGACGCCCTGGGACGATACCAGGTTACCATTTGCTTCTCGTAAACAGCCAGGGTGGCAGGAAAGAGAAACAGCTGGGGCTGCCCCTCTGTGGTACAGGCCGCCCTTGCCAAAGCGGTGCTCATTGCAACAGTGCCCTCCCACTGCGGGATGGGCGAGCCTGGGCCGGGAGGGCCAGCCATCCGCTTTTCAAAACCCTGAAGTCAAGCTACCCTCTTGCTTGGGATGTTGAAAGAAATGGAAAAACTGGACCCCTTTCTATTGTTTGGCCTGGCAAGAAGCCAGGCAGAGCCCTAAGGAGCCAAGGTCCATGATGTATCACTGGTTTCTAAAAATTGCCTTCTGCTAAGCTTAGTTCTTTCTGGAATCAAGTGGGTGATAGAATTAGAACCCAGTATTGGTGGAGAGTAGAACACAGTCGAAGGAGCCAAGAGGAGTGATAGGTTTGTCTGGCATCTTGGAAACTTGTGCTAAGGGTTTATCGGAAGGACAAGGATGAAGTTGAAGCAACGCTGCTTTGAGTGGCATTTGGATCCTTGGAATGATGTCTTGTCCGGGGCATAAAGTGTTTTAGCAACGCGAACCACTTGGAGACACTATTTGCTATCTGCGCAGAGAAGCTCATTCAACAAGAGCCCTTGGTTAGCTCACGCCTCAGCCCCTGTGACCTTGTTCACCTCTGTGAGGTTGACTCCCCATGTCTCCAAGCTCTACCCTAAGTCCCCCCTAATCTGCCACCCCAGATGACCTCTCCCTCCTCGCTTGCTTCTCTCCCGTCCTGCCTGACTTAACTTTGCAACGTCAATTCCATTTTCATCCTCTAAAGAGAATCATTATTAGAAAATAGAAACCTGGGGCAGCAAGGTGGCTCAGCGTGGGTCAAGCACTTGCCACCAGGCCTGATGACCTGCGACAGATGCCCAGAACCACATGATGGTTCTGGAGAACTGACTCCCACAAGGTGGCTTTTGACTTCCACTCATGAACCTCCCCCCCCACAAGATAAATAAAAGTTAAAAAAATTAAATAAAGAAAATGGAAATCTGACATCAGGGAGGAGAGGAGAAGGGCACACTGGTTATTTTTAGAACCCCCCCATCTATCCCCAGCTGTGGGGTATCGCCGAAGGGGAGCATTTCACTCCCCTGCACTTGGTGGATACAGGAGAGTATTACAGCCAGTTCTGCCTTCTCTGGTTGTAGCCTCGGCATAGATTCCCAAGCACAGAACGGGTTTCGTGCGCTGCCCCTGCATGGGACTCATCCTGACCCGCAATGCTCTGGGCAGCAGTATGTCATTTCTGGTCTCCAAGCTAACTTTTGAAAGAGACAATGCTTAAATAGAAAGATGGCAGGCCGTTCTCCCCTGGGGAGGCGCTCTCACCCTGGAGACCTTGAAGCATGTCTCCTGACCTGAACTCAGAACCACTCGGCTGACACAGCATGGGGTAGTCGGTCGTCCTGTGCGGACGGGTTTTAGTTCACTTTGGAGGCGATCCACACGGAGGCCAGGGTCAGCCTTGCTTGTCTGATCTCCACCAAAAGCCTTGCGTGGAGAGAACACACAGGAAAGTTTAGAAGACTCCACAGAGTATTTTAGGTGCCAACTCTAAGGGTGTCACCGGAGGGCAAATCATAGGTGTTTTTCACAGTGTCCTGGGATGGAAGGTTACACAGCTGGAGACGGACCACCTCCTGGCTTGCTTTGGACCAAACGTCTACGTCATTATATCTACATCATTCCCCCCACCCTCAGAAGTCTTTTCTCCACTCAAGTTCTGAAAAATGGCTCAAGGTGCTGCTTTTCCTATAAATAACAAATACACATGAAAGGGGGGGTTACTAGTTTGTGTGTGTGTGTGTGTGTGTGTGTGTTTGTGTGTGTGTGTGTGTGTGTGTGTGTGTGTTTCCTAGAGGATAGTGGTTGCTGCTTACTGTAACTTTTTTTTTTAAAAAAAAACTATTTTTGTGTGTGGGCGGGGTCACTTCAGGAATCATCCTGGGTTACTTCTACCTCCATTTTGCTTCACTCTGGGATTTCCCAGGCTCTGCCCACCAGGGCCAGAAGTGCAGGTTGCCTCTGTGATCCAAACTCAGGACCTTCTGCTTATGAGGCAGAGTCTTACCTCCTGAGCCGTCTCTCCAGCCTTACTTACTTTACTATAACTTTAAAACATTTTATTTGTGTATTACAAAGAGAGATCAGGCATACATACGTGGAGGTCTTGGGGCTGGAACTCAGTCAGATTGCCAGGTTTGAACACAGTTGCCTTGACTCCCAGAGTCACTTTGCTAGCCTGAGTATTACACAATTTTTTTTTAACTATCATGTTGTCCAAAAATAGAGGATACTCTATGAAATAACTGGTCTGCAATTTAAAGAAACCTGTCAAGATCAGAAAAGATAAGGAAGGACCAAGAAAGTGTTGCAAGATTGCCGGAGATAGGAGAAGAAAGTGCCCCACGCCACCCTGGATTGCGCCATTCTATTTACAGGATCATTCAAGTGACTTTCGCATATGGTAGTCTGTGATTCGGATGCTAGATTTCCATCTTAGTTAACTGCAAAACACTGAGGCTTGACTTTGATTTTAGGAAGTGGACGCTGGTCAGGAATAATAGGACATTGTGTTTGCCGTGGATGCTAACGGTTCAGGACAATATTATACACCACGTGACCATCAAGTGGTAGTTTTTATTTCTTTATTTTGAGACAGGGTTTCATATTTCCCAGGGTGACCTTGAACTTTCTTTACTCTAATAGCTGAAATGATCTTGTGCTCCACCTCCCAAATGGTGCTGGAACTACTGGCTTCTTTGTGTAGTTCCCTACCTTCCCTCCCCTTCCCTTCCCATCTTCCTTCCCCTGTCTCCCCTGTCCTTCCCTTCCCACCTCTCTTCCCTTCCCCTCCCCTTTTCTCCCTTTTCTTTCTCTCTTCTTCCCTTCTTCCTTCCCATCCATTTCTTCTCCTTTCCTCCCTCTCTTCTCATCTCTCCCTCCCTCCCACCTTTCCTCCTTCCCTCTCTCTTTCCTTTCTCCCCCCCCCCCATACAGTGCTGGTGGTTCTGTAGATCAAACCCAAGGCTTGTTACATGCCAGACAAACAAACACTCTACCAACTGAGGAATTGAAACATCCCAAACAGTATTCTAATTTTCAGAACTGTCACTAGGTTAAACAGTTTTTAAAGGAAAGAGGCAGGCTTTCCATTCTTCTCTTGGGAAGATTCCAGAAGATACTCCTTCAGCTCCTGTGGCCCAGCCCTGCTCTTCTGAGGTTTCAGCAATGCCAAATATGTAGTGATATTTGCTCTCACAAACAAGATATAATCTGTTTAGATTAGATGCCTTATCTACAAATTCCACTGAGAAGCAGCAAGCTGGCACACAACAGTGTTTGAAAGCTACACATATGCTTCTGTAATCCATAAAAATGTACAGTGTTCCTCTCATACCTCACATTTCCTAGTCATAAAAACAATAATTGGTCATTGTATAAAAAGGTAGATATTAGGGTTGGAGAGATGGCTCAGGGGTAAGACTCTGCCTCACAAGTGGAAGGTCCTGAGCTCAGATCCCAGGTCCCATATAAAAAATGCCAGGCAGAAATGGCAGTAGCCTGCACTTCCAGCTTTAGTGGGCAGAGCCTGGGAAAATTACAGTGTAAAACAAAAGGAGGTAGAAGCAATCCAGAATGATTCCTGAAGTCACCCTTGGGACTCCACAGGGACACACAGTGCAGTGTTCCCCCTTCTTCCCCCCCCACACACAAATATATTTTTAAAAAGGTAGATATTAAGACTATAAAATGGGCGTGGTATCACAGATTTGTAATCCCAGCACTCTAGAGGCTGAGATGGGATGATTGACTGCAACCTGGACTATGCAGTGAAAGTCTCTCAAGCAAAACATCAAAAGATAATGAGAAGAAAATTTTGCAATTTCAGCGCTCAGAAATGATATATACCGTTGGTAACAGCACAGACTCATTTCCTTGTAGACATTTTGAATGTTGCTCTTGCTTTTGAGACATCACCCCCCTGCTAGGTGTGTGTGTGTGTGTGTGTGTGTGTGTGTGTGTGTGTGTGTGTGTGTGTAATGCTTTGGAAGGTTAGAGGACAACTTGTAGAATTTGGTTCTCTCTTTCCAGCGACTGGATTCAGGAGATGGAGCTCAGGTTGTCTGCTGTGGGACAAGCACCTTTCTTTATCTGCTGAATCCTCTCGCCCAGCCCTGTCTTTGTAACAACCCAGTGGGTTTCCTGAGGTTGCTTCCAGCATTGTGGGTAGAGACTGGAGACAGCTTCCCAGTGTATTCGGTAGCTCATTCATGACCTGTAGCCTTTGCCTGTGGCTGCCCCACCCAGTGCTACGCCCAGGCCATCAGTTGTCTCAACCCCATGACAGATTTAGTGGGAATCGGGACTTTCAGTATCAACAGCAGAAATTGTGCGTTTGAGGTTCGACTTGGCAGTTCCCTGCTGTGTGACAGCACCATCCGAAGGATGTAAGAACCGAGGCTCGAGCGGAGGGGCACACAAGGACACCCCTCTAAGAGAGTGATGGGGAGCTTGGATGAAGGAAGCAATGGTGTGGCCGTGATGATGTCTGCATCCCCCAGAGATTGGACTTCTCCTCCTCTGAGGAAGGCAAGCCGCCCAGAGTCCTCTCCCCTGGAAACTCTGGGGGGCTGTGCTCTATCAGGACTAGGTGACACATGACTCTCAGAGGCCAGCCAGAATCCTCCAGGCTCTGACTTCGGGGTGGGGCTCTTCCTTTTGTGATATCTGCAGCCAGTTTCATAACTCGGGACCTGGAAGTCCAAAGTAGTTTGGACAAGTGCTGAGCCAGCCCCGCCCTGATTTCCAGAGCCTCTGTGGAGGCAGCCGGGGTTCAGGAAGGTTCTCTGCAGTAAGTATGGTAGGTGAGCGGGCCGCGTGGTCTCTGTCATTCCTGCCCAGCTATGCAGGAATTGACAGTAGCCTTGATCTTAGACAGACAGTGTGCAAAGAAGCAGGCTTCGCTCATCCAGCAAAGCAGTGTTTGCTGGAACCAGCGCCAGCCATGAGGCTGATCTGTGGGCCGGGCCGTCCTTCCCGACACACAGCCAGAATCTGGCATTACTTTGAGTACTTGTGTAGCAGACACTTGGTGTTTGTGCCTATATTTTTCTATGAGGATTTTTTTCTGAAATTACATGTCATTCTATAACAACAGCAACAGGGGCCCAGCTACATAGCTCAGTGGGCGAGGTACCTGCTCATAAACCTGGGGACCTGAGTTTGATTCCCAGAAGCTCATATGGTAGGTGGAAGGCGAAAACTGACTTCCAAAGAAAGTTGTCCTCTGACCTCCACCCATGTACCATGACATTCTTTCTTCTCTCTCTTTCTCTCATAAATAAAACAACTGTTGTATTAGCACAAGAAATTCATTTATTTTGTGAGATAATGTTTCTTGCATCACAGGCTGACTTCTACCTTGTTTTGTAGCTGAGAATGATCTTAGTCTTCAGATCTTCTTGTCTTGACCCCCCCATCCCTTCCACTCAAGTGGCATGCGAGAATTACACGCACGGGACACCATGCCTGGTTTATGGGTTGCTGGGATAGAACCTAGGGTCCGATACATGCTACTGAAGGCCTCTATCAACTGAGCCATATCATAACTCAAACTGGCCTTGAACTCTTGGTAATCCTCCTGCCTCAGCCTCCCATTTGCTGGGAATACAGCTGTGCAGTGCCATGCCTGGCTGCACACAGGAATTTACATTTGTCCTTTTTCTTTTGAAACCGCATGGAAAGCGGATTGGGGCAGGTGCTTTATCCTCAAACGCAGACAGAAATCATTCTCGCAAATTCTCGTCCACCTGTTTGTTAGCTCATCGTCATTCTTCTGCGCTGAGGGCAGTAGCCTTCAGTGAAAACTCTGCTTGGCGAATTCAGCTTGGACGGGTTTCATTTTAATTAGCTACACCGCTCACTCACACGTTGGTACTGCTGTTGACGCAAACAATTAAAAATAATGGCCGAGTGATTTCAGACGTCAGCTGCCACCCTGTACAGTGTAGGCAAGAATCAGCATGCGTATGGATATGCATGCATTCTGTGTTTGCTTCCAGAACATTTTTCTGGGCAGTGGTGGCCTCCTGACCCTTCAGCCAAAATATATCTAGCTGTGTTTTGTCTACAGAAGTGTCCAATAATAGCAGCTGTGTATGACCATTCATTTTAGGAAGCTTGTGTAGTTCATTTCAAACATCGCCCTGGGCAACTCCACCTTGGCTGAATAAGGATGCTTGATTTTTAAACTTTGTGTGTATGTGTGTGTGTGTGTGAGAGGGCCCTGTGTATCCCTATAGAGACTTCAGGAATCATCTTGGATTGCTTCTACCTGGATTTTGCTTCACTCTGGGATTTCCCAAGCTCTGCCCACCAAAGCCAGAAGTGGAGGCCACTGCCATTTCTGTCTGACATTTTTACATGGGAACTGGGATCTGAACTCAAGACCTTCTGCTTGTCTTACCCCCCCCCACCCCCCAGCATCTCTTCAGTCTGGATGCTTAATTTTTAGAAGTGGTATTTTGTGGTCCTCAGGATTGATTTTTTTTTTTTTTCCTGAAGCAGCTTCTTAAGGTATTATTCCCCATTTGTAAAACCCACTGCAGCACCTCAGAAATCTCCAGACTGTGATGAGCAGTTCACCTGCCAGGAAACAAACGTGACGTTCTGGTGTATGGCAAAGAGGTTCAAACTGGGGTTCTGCAGACTGGGGTTGTGGCTCAGAAGTGCAGGGTTTGCCTAGCGTGTATAAGACTCTGGGTTTGAGCCCCAGCTACATGTGCACTCCCTACCCCAAACCTAAAAGAAACAAAAACTTAATTTTCCAGAGACTTCTAGAAAGTACAAGGTTTTGCTCTGTGAGAAGTGGTGGCTCCAGATACTTTTCTCAGGAGCCCCAAATTCACAACTGACCCCAGAGCATTTCATAGAAAGTAGTCGCTGTTTTGTTTTGGAAGCTACTTGCCCGTGGCATATAATCATGTGTTCTTTTTTTGGAGTCTGTTTTCTGTAGTGGGTGATGTGCCTAAAATAGAACCCACCATCCTGACTGCCCTGGCTGGATGCAGCGTTGATAACTGCTTGAGCCAGCGCTGGGTGAACAGGACCCTTTCTCAGAGAACCCAGACCCAGGATGGAAAGGTCTCTGGAAGGTCACCTGTCTGGTCCCTGCAGGCTTCATTCTCCAGTGGGGTAGCCCAGCCCTAGAGACAGGCACTCATCCCATCTGTCATTTGCTTCTGATCCAATTCAGAACCTGGAGTTAATCTCTCACCTAGAAACTTCTCCTGGAGTCTGTGCTCTCGTTTTACCTTTTTATGGGTTTCAGGAATCGAACTCCGGCCATCGGCTGTGCAGCAAGCGCCTTGATCTGCTGAGCCATCTCCTCTCTTCCTGGGCCTTATTCTTGCTGGGGCTTCAGAGTCTGTAAATCTTCCTCCTTACGAGTTGCTCAGTTATCCACTTGGAATCGCACAATATCTGTTCTATGACAGGATTATTTTTCCTCTTGTTATTGTTCTTTAAAAATTATTGTGTGTGTGTGTGTGTGTGTGTGTGTGTGTGTGTGTGTGTTTGTGTACACCACATGTGGAGATCAGAGAACACCATACCTGTCACCTCAGCCCACGGGAGAGAAGGTCAGGAAGTCGCCCTCAGCTATAGAGAAAGCTCGAGGTCATCTTGAGAGACATGAGAATGAGAGAGAGAGAGAGAGAGAAAAGGAAGAGGAGGAACAGAAAAAAAGAGAAGGGGAGGAAGAAGGAGAAAAAAGAAAAGAAAGGAAGAAAGAAAGAAAGAAAAGCAAAGTAATGGGCTGGAGAGATGGCTCAGAGTTAAGGCTATGTCTTGGCAAGTAGAAGGTCCCTGAGTTCAGATCCCAGGTCCCACATAAAAATCCCAGGTGGAAACAGCTGTAGCCTGCATTTCCAGCCCTGGTAGGCAGGGTCTGGGAAATCCCAGAGTGAAGCAAGAAGGAGGTAGAAGCAATCCAGGACGATTCCTGAAGTCACCCTTGGTCCTCCACAGGGACATACAGTGCCCTCTGATACACACACACACACACACTAAGTAAAAAAAAAAAAAAAAATTAAAAGAAAAAAAATAAAGTAAGCAAGAACAACAGTTACCTAAGAGAAGTTGGTCCCTGGGGGGATGGGGGGGGAAGCTAACAGAAACGGGCAGAATCAAAGTGCAGGACTCAAGGTATTACTTCTATAAAATCCAGAAGTAGTAGTGTAGCACCTTGACAACTTCAATAAACCAAAGAGCAGTGGAATTAAACAGGCGGCCAAGGGAAAGAGAAAGGCACCAGAGGATGTGTCCCCCCCATGGGAGGAGTCAGTAAATGGGAAGAGGAAGGGTGGGGTGCAGATCCCTGGGGCTCCTGCTTCTGAGGGCACCATGGCAAGAAGTTGCCATTAAGATGGGGCAGATGCAATTTCGGGTGCATTGAACTTTTTAGGAAACACTGCTGGGAAGTTTCACACATCTGGAATGTGGGGACATTAGTAACATGTATGTAGAAAACCCAGCAGTTGAGGAAGAAGAAAAAATGTTTTTTCCAGTTAATGAGAAGTGAAAACTAGTGATATCACACTGCTCGTGCCAGTAGCTGAACAGCGTTCATACACTCTTGACGATAAAAACATGGCAGAATAATTAAAGTTTCTGTAGTACATAAAAATATCAGGAGGACAGGGCAAGTTGGCAGAGAGTATCTTAATTGATAAATAGAAAGCGGCACCACCAGTTCTTTATTTAGAAAAAAGTAAACACTGTAAAAAATAATGGCAGAGTTGAAGGTGTCCAAGGCTGAGAGTGGTTGATAATTTAACCTTTATTGTGTGTGTGTGTGTGTGTGTGTGTGTGTGTGTGTGTGTGTGTGTGTGTGTCCCCTGGAGGCCCAAAGGTGACTTCGGGAATCATCCTGCATTGCTTTACCTCCTTTCTGCTTTGCTCTGGCGTTTCCTAGGCTCCACCCACCAGGGTCAGAACTGCAGGTTGCTGCCATTTCCATGTCGAATTCAGGATCTGAACTTAGGTCCTTCTGCTTTTGAGGCAGAGTCTCAACCTCTGTCATAGTTAGACTCAGGTTTCAACTTGACAGTTGAGGGTTTGAGCTCTGGGCACATTTGTAGAGAATTTGTGTTTGAATTAAGCCCAGAGCAAACCTGCAGGAGATTGCCTAGCTGATGGGGAAGGCCCAGTCCATGGTGGGTGGGACGAGGCCCCAGAATAAAGTAACAGAGAGCTGATTGAGAAAGTTGGCATCCTTGTATATACTTGGCCAGACATGCTGGTCTGGCAAGTAGGGATCGTCCCCTCTCAGCCATTATATACAGATGGTGTGGCCAGTTCCCTTGGCTCTGGTGTTGGTGTGAATTCTCCTGTCAAGCTGGATTGAGAACCGTAATGGGACAATCGTAAGAGAAAATAAACCTCTTGTTCCCTTAGCCTTTTGATGGTGACTTATCAGCAACCATGCAGGCAAACTGCTACAACCCCTGAACCATCTCTCCAACCAATAATTTAACTTCTGAACTACTACCCGATATATACACACACACATACACACATATATATATCTCATATAAAACTGCATGCAACATGACTTTTTATCCAAGGAAGATAAAAATGAATTGAATATTTTTTACAATATGTGTAGGTATGTATGAAAAACTACGCACAGTTTCCTAGGCATCTTGAGAAGAGAGGTGTTCATTACTCCACTTCTTGAAGTTACGACATTTGTAAGCGCCTCCCTAGAGTACCAGACACTAATTATTTTCTAAATATTTTGAATCTAAAGCACGTGTGACCAGATGCACAGACAGTTCCTTGCAGACCTGTGCAGAATAACGTCACCATTTGTGACATTTGTTGTTCCATTTACCAACGATGGCTTTTTGTATGTGTGGGCATATTGGGTTCATGACCTTGTGCATGTGTGTGTGCGCACGTGTGTGTGCGTATGTGTGTATATGTGTGTGTGTGTTTTCTCTGTCTCTGTCCTTCTCATTTGTTAGCTTATACAGTTGGTTTAAACCACAGGGCTGCATCGGCTGCCTTTGGCAGCCACGTCCCTTGGACCTTGATGACATCATTGGGCTTCTGGACACAGACAGCATTTTCCACCTTTGTCCTACATGCTGGTCGGGTTTGTCTCAGTTGTTGAACCCTTTACTGGATCCTTTATCATCTTTCCATCCCTGGAGTCATGAAGCTCCTGAGAAAACTGGCTTTTACTCCTTCGGCCTCCCTTATTAAAGACTTTGCCCACCATCCTAAGAACAAGCCCCCCACCCAGTTCTATTCATGGCATTTGAACTATGATTTCACACACACACACACACACACACACGCACACACACGCACACACGCACACACGTGTGCGCGCGCGCTCTACTGTGGACTTACCTCCTGCATCCTTGGTTTTCCATTACTATAACAAAATGCCCAAGATCATGACATTAAAAGGAGCAGAGGTTTTTTTGGGGGATTTACAATTTCTGATGCTTTAGTCTGTGGCCCCTTGGCCCTTGCTTTGGACCTGCGAGGTGCTGTGTGTCACCGGGGGGAGCATGTGGTCGAAGGGTCTGTTGATCTCACAGCAGCAGAAAGCAGAGAGACAATGGACCATGGGTCCCAGTAGCCCCCTTCCAAGGCGCGTCTCCGGCTACCTAGCTTGCTTTCCACTGTGGGCCGAGGACTAAGCTTTCAACATACAGGATTGTGGGGTATGGAGGTCATTCACATCCAAGTTAGGACTGGATGTGGGGCTGAAGTGGGAGGACTGTGACTTTGAGGCTAGCCTGAGCTACATAGCGAGCTCTTGTCCCTCTTCAAAACAAAACAAAATAAACAAACAAAAGGCAAATGTCAATTGTCTCAAGCCATCACAGGAGACTTTAGTGGCCTCTGGGCCAGGTGATGGGGTGGCTCCTCTGTAGATGGAGGGAGACAGCCATTGGTGTTGATGCTAAAAGCAAAATCCCTTCCCCTCACCCTTGAAATGCAGTTCTTGATCCAAGCAGGATCTTAACTGTCCGAGAGCCTAGACCTATATACTCTTGAGCCATCTTCCGGGCACCTGTTCTTTGACTTTGTCCTGGAGTCACTTCGCCTGGCTTTCCCTGGCCCTTTTTTGCACCTGCACATTTCGGCTGAACAGGTTTTCTCCCTGTCTTTCTGTAAAGGTGCCTTTGTTGGAAGCAGTCGAGTTACTTCTCTGTGCTGTAAACAGTGTCCAGTGTCTCTTCCTTATTGTGGACAGCCAGAAGCTTTACCAGACGCCAAGGGGAGGGATAAAAAAGTCTTAAAGGTCACGTTCTGCTGTTTACATTATAAAGCAAACCATGAGTGACTTAGAAGAACCGCGGAAAGAACCGGGCTTCCCCGGGACTGGCCGCTTATACATTCAGGTAATGGACCAGCATTTGTTGAATCATAAGCGAGCCGATAACATGTAATCTGATCATTAGCAGGCAGGAACAAATAAATACACTCTTGTTTCCTTTGCCCTTGACGACTTGGACGTGGTTCCACACTGTCGCTTTGAATCAGAGAAGTCGGGCGGGTTCGTGTTGCAGCCCTGTGTTTCTTGGGGCCCGGAGTCCATCCAATCCGCGTGCAGGTGCGAGGCGTCAGCGCAGCGTTGCTTCACCTGAGGCCCGGGGGACCCGGTCAGGGCAGTGTCCTGACATCGGATGTCTGATCTGAGAAAGGGGAGCCGGGGCAAAGCTGTGGGAGCAGCGGGTTCTCAAGGTTGGGTGTTGCCGAGGGGCGCCGGGTCATGATTGCCACCTGGATGCTGTTCTCCCTGTTCACGGTAGGTCGCCTAGGTTAACCTTGGTGGTGGAGGTGTGTCGTCTGCCGCCGGGAATGTGTGCAATGTCCGGGGAGGAGGTGTCAGGCTTTGTACTTAGAGCCAGGGTCTCATGTAGCCCAGGCTAGCCTTGTACTCCCTATGTAGCAGAGGATAGATAACCTGGAACTCAGATCCTCCTGCCCCTGCCTCCCAAATGCTGGGGTGACAGCTGTGCACCCCCAAGCCTGGTGATTGAACTCAGGACTCTGCTCTTGTTGACTTCGAAGTCTCCCCACACTGAACTACAATTCCCAACCATTCCTTTTCTGTCTTGTATTGTGTGAATCCAAGGATTGAGTCACTCAGAGAAGAACGGCAGATCCCTGAGGTTTCTAGGACTCTGGAAGTTCGTAACAGTTCGCGGTGTGCTCTTGTGGTCTCTGTTCCTTTAAGAAGCCAGGGGTGCTCTGAGGCTGTAGAATCGGGGTTCCATTTCAAGTTCCAGGTGGTTTTGGAACTGCTCGTTTTTTTCCGCCAGTGACCGCAGCAATATATTCTTACCTTTGCTTCCAGAGCACTTTCTAGACAAAGCTGCAGTAGAAGTCCTCTCTGAGATTTGCCCCCATGACTGAACGCTCTCATGATTTCTAAAAGCAGCTGGTTGGTGACCGTAGGTACTGGAAGCTCAGGGTCTTGGTGCATGTTAGACTTTCAGATCTCTTCAGGCTGTTTGCTGTGACCTGGAGTGTGTGGTCAAAAAAGCTAGGCATGGGGAAAAGTAGGGCCTGCGCTTTATGATTTGGAAACGATTGCACAAATTCCTTTTCAGACCGTCCTTGGCCCAGGTGTGCTGTACCCTGATGGGATTTGGGGGCACTTTTTTTTTTTTTTTTTTTTTGCCTTTGTGTGCTTCTGAGTTGGCAATTGGGAGAAGACCTTTATAACCTGCCCATATGTCAGAATAATGATTGAAGCTGTGAAAGAAAGAAATAAGACCATGTTTTTTAGGAGTCCTCAAAGATGAGGTGATATCCGTGAACAACATGGATTGACAAAAACTTGAAGTTAAGAGAGGGGGTCTAGACTTCCAGGACAGTTTCAAACTTACATGCACTTATTTGTAAAGTAGTATATGAAGTCCTGTTGCCTGATTTCGTGTGGCCGGGGGTAGATATGTTTGTGTTGTTGTGAAGCAGATTTTTTTTTTTTAATTCTTGCTTAGGTTGTATTTTTTTTTTTTTTTTTTTTGTATACAGCAGACCTGAGATGCAAATTCATTCTGAATTTCTAATGGTGCACTTTTGGTATCAAGTGTACTAATCTGAACACAGAGCCCGGGTGTTTTGTCACAAAGAATATCACCGGCTCTGACCCTTCTCAAACATCATCAGATCAAAGCACTGGACGCCGCTTTGGATTTGCTGATCCCTTTTTCAGACAGTTGTAAATGATTGAGTGAGTTGTTTCTTTCCATTTGAAGTAATGAATGTAGAGTGAGATATATATATATGGCACTGCATGTTTTTAAAACCTGAGGAATTGTGTAATAAGCAGTGTAACTAAAAACAATATACCTGGGGCCAGCGAGATAGCTCAGCAGTTAGGGTGGCTGCTTGCAAACTTGGCAAGCAGAGTTCAATCTCTGGAAGCCTACATTGTGAAAAAGACAGAACTGACTTCCGGAAGTTGTCCTGTGACCTCCATTCATGTACTATGGCCGCTCTCTCGCTCTCTCTCTCTCTCTTTCACATAAATAAATAAAGCAATATATCTAAAACAAGATAAGTCCATTTTTACAGTGCTTTATCTTCCTGTGAGTGCAAACATGACCTTTTAAGGTAGGGTTTGGATGGTAGAAAGTCACTGAAATAGCCATGGAGGCAAGGACTGTAAGCTGCATAAGTTGAACAGCTTAAGAAGAAGTCACTGAAATAGCCATGGAGGCAAGGACTGTAAGCTGCATAAATTGAACAGCTTAAGAAGAATTCAGCCGGGTGTGGCGCAGATCTGTAATCCCAGTGTTTAGGAGGCAGAGGCAGGAGGATGGGGAATTCAAGAGTAACCTAGGTTACACAGAGAGCTGAAGACTGATCTCCAAAGGGCGCAGGAACTTAAAGGCTCAGATCTCTGAAAGGCACAGCAGTAGACTTTGGGAGCTGTGGGTTTCAGGAGTTCCTATGACGTCACCGCTGACCTCCTCCTGTGTTCAGCTGTGTTTGTCTGCCCTGTGTTGGTTCTGGTCTCCCTGGCCTGCCCTTCTGCATGCACATTTGACGTGACCTACTTCAGTATCCCACTCTCTCAATAACACCAAGTCTCAGAGTGGAATCTTATTGGCTTTGGTCCCCCTACATCTCTTTGCCCTGGGGGTGGGGTGGAGATGAGTGTTCTGATTGGCTAGGCATTGAGTAGCAAGCCCATCTCGGCAACTGAAGAGGTTCTGAACTCTGTAGGCCACAGGCAGGTTGAGAGTGGGAGAAGGAATAGTTTTTTTCAGGGAAATAAAGGATCATAGATATCAGAAAACACCGATAAGCACATATCTACAGGGACATTCGGGCCATAAACAGCTGTGCTAGGTTAATCTTCTGAAAAAGCAAAGTAAAAAAATCAGAACTCATTAATTGATTGGGTGACTGAGAAAGAGACCCAACATTGATTTCTAGCCACATGCCCGCACACACGTAGGCTCGCAGGCACGCACCAGGACAAAAAAGACAGAAGAATGGCTGGTGAGATAGCTCAGTGGATAAGGCACCTGTTTGTAAACCTTGCAACCTGCGTTTGATCCTTAGAAGCCCACATGGCGGAAGGAGAGAACTGACTTCCTCAAGTTCTTCTCTGACCTCCACCCATGGAGTGCATATGCTGCACTGACGTTGTCCTGGATAGAAATATGATTGCATTTGATGGAAATGTACAAAGCTTGAAGTCTGACCTCGGCGAGGCTGAGGATGCAGTTTCCTGAGAACGCTTGCCTCGCAGGCACAAGGCCTGGGTCTGATCCCCAGCACTGTGCTGGTCGTGTGTAGAGTCACATGAAGGATCCCAAAGTATGTCCTCTGGCAGTGAATGTCTTAGGAAGGAGCCAGCTGTTCAGAGGAAAGGACCTCAGAGATTTAGCAGCCAAGAAAAATCACCCAGCACCACATCCCAGATCCATGTGCTTCTAGCTTCTGGCAGGTGCTCGAGAATTTTTTCTTAAATAGATCGAATCCTTATATGCTTTTAGTTGGAGCCTTTGGAATGCTCCATTGTAATTTGTGTATCTTGAGTAAAACATCATTGACCTGGAAAACTTCATCAAGAATCACTGGGCTGGAGACATGGACTCAGGGGTTAAGTCTCTGCCTTGAAAGCAGAAGGTTCTGAGTTCGGATTCAAGATCACAAGTAAAAATGTCCGGCAGAAATGGGGGTGGACTGTATTTTGTTCCTGGAAGGTGGAGCATGGGAAACTCCAGAACAAAGAGTAGATTGCCCAACCGGATAGGGGTATAACTAGGACCATATCAATGCCCTGTGCTTGAACTTCACTGTAAGGTCATGCCCAGGAGCTAGAGAGATGGCTCAGGGGTCTCAAAAGCAAAAAGACCTGAGTTTGGATCCTAGGCCCCATGTAAAAATGCCCAGGAGAAATGGCAGTGGCTTACACTTCTGACCCTGGAAAGCAAACCTGGAAAATCCCAGAGTAAAGCCAAAAGGAGGTAAAAGCAATCCAGGATGATTCCTGATATCACCCCTGGGCCTCCACAGGCACACACAGTGCCCTCTGATATACACACACATACACACACACACACACACACACACACACACACACACGCGTGCGCACGCAAAAAAGAAAAGATCAATATTCAGAAGCAAGAGAAATAAGTGAAGTCCTGCGAGGGCAGTCGGCAGAGAGCTCACAGACAGCATAAGGGTCACGTGTCAGCTGACGTGATACCAGCTTTTCAGACATCCTTCTGCATAGGTGGTCGCCTGGGCAGACATTCAACAGCGATCCTCACAGCCTGGCTGGTGTTGGGTGATTGTGGTACAAAGATGGTGATAGCTTCTGAGAGACATCGTGTGTGTGTGTGTGTGTGTGTGTGTGTGTGTGTGTGTGTGTGTGTGTGTGTGTTAGTGCATTACATAAAAACCCATCCTTTCAGCATCTCTAACTAGACAGTTCAGCAGCATTAAGCACTCCCATGTCATGCAGTCGTCATGACTGTCTACTTCCAGAACTTTCCCTTCTTCCCAAATGTCAACATTTATCCTTTTCCGTCTGGCTTCTTTCATGTATCATACGGTTTTCAAGGCTCTTCTATGTCAGAGCATGTGCTGGGATTTCATTCCCTTTTATGACGGGATCATATTCCATTCATTGTGCTGCTCCTGCTTTGGGCTGCTGTGAAAGACGCTGCTGTGAGTGTGGGTGGAGTGGCGTTCAGTGCTCCGGGGTCTCTGAGTTCCTGGATGGCCAGGATGAACCCCACGAAGGTGTTCCCTACTGATGCACGGCACCTGGTTGTAAGCTGTGACGAGGGAAAAGAAAAAGCAGATAGTAACAAATCTGAGAGCAGAAACCAGGGGTCTCAAGCCATCTGGCTGCTGGTTAGTTTCCTTCTTGTGCCCGAATACCCACGCAAGACCCCGTTCGTTCCTTTCTACCTGGGGCTTCGGCTAAGGGCTAAGAAATTCCCCGTGGAAACCTCTTCCAGAACCATGTCTGTTGGGGTCCTGTGCAAGGGGGATCATCCTCAACACACAGCATAGGTCGGGAGTCTATTGGTTATGCTGTATTTCAGTCCAAGAGGATTCTGGCGGTCTCGCTTTGCGTCCTCTTGCTTTCCGGCCAAGCTGTGAGTCCGTGGCAGACAAGCCTGGGGGCTGGTGTGTTTTTTTTTCACTTGAGCTTCTTGTATTCTGACTGTGGCAGGCCGTGCAGAAGCAGGTTGGCTCTCCCTGCGCTCCAGCGCACGCGCACACATACACACACACACTTGTAGCTGTGCTTCTTTGTAACAGAGCTTTCCTGAAAGGAGATCACATCTGGCCTGCTGTCAAGCCTGAGAATCGCCTTTTGTTCTTGGTGAGCTACACAAAGCAAGTGGGAGGGGGAGGAAGAAGGCCCCCCTTTAAGCACAACAATGCTGGACTGTAATTCTTCCCCGATGTGGCCTCCTCCCCATCGTGTGCTAGTTTTAGACACCAGACTTCTTTAGCCCCCATGTTAATGTACAGTGTTTGGCCTTAGTAGCAAAAAAAAGAAAATGAGGACTGTCAAGAGATTTAGAAGGGAGCTGGAGCATAACTCAGTTGCAAGCAGCTGGCTAACATGCGAGGACTGGGTTCAATCCCCAGCACTGAAGTGTATTTTGTTGTGTGTGTGTGTGTGTGTGTGTGTGTGTGTGTGTGTGTGTGTGTCTGGGTACAGATACAATCTGAACCTTTTTCCATGGCACAGGTAAAGAGATCAGAGAACACCTTCTCAGAGCTCTCCTCCTAGGGATCGAACTCAGGTCTAAGTTTTGAGGCAAGCACTTTTACCCACTGAGCCATCTCACCTGTCCCCAGCCCTGAAGTCTTTAAAGGGAAGGCTTACTGAACTACTGCTGCCTGACCAGTGTGGGGACCAAGCCAACCACAGGCCTATTTTGGAGGATCATTCCTGCGTAAACCATAGAGACCAGGGCCACACACTGTGGGTGGGATGGGGGTCTGCTTTCTTTTCCATCACCTGCCACTGATCCCTGACCCTTCCTTCCACCTGGCAGTGACCCTGGTGAGATGCCCACAGGTCACGCGTGGCCACCGTGTTCTCTTCGTGCCATTTAATCATTTGCTGAGAACTTACTAGGTATCAGGGGCTAGGGAGCCCAGAATAAGAATATTCTCACCCTAAAGGTGTCCCCTTGTGACTTCTGAAGAAGAAGATATTTTTATTTCACTTAGGATTGCGTCTCCACCGTAAACAGGAACGAGGAGGCTGCTAATAGGTTCTGCTCATTCATATGCATGATGTAATCTATAGAAGGAACTTCTCTACACCACCCCTCTGCAGCAGACCCACAGAAATCTCAAACTGGCTAAGACAATGAGTGCCATCTCTGTAGCCGGCAGCCTGGACCCAAACCTTGGGCAAGGGTACCAGCTGCATAGATTTGTAGAAGTTCAGAGTCTGCATGAATGAACTCATAGAAGTGTTTAGAAAGCAGCTTGGACCTAGAGCTGTGTTACTTTTCAGTTTTTCATTCATTCATTCATTCATTCATTCATTCATTCATTCATCAAAAATCAAGCAGTGGTAACAGTTGCAAAACATTTGTGAATATAATAAAAAGAATCCTCTTATTCTACCTGTTAAAAGGGGTGAATTTAAACAACAAAACAACAGAAAAGGTTTGGGGGATATAGCTTTGTGGCAGAGTATTTGCCTGCTTGAAGACCCTGAGCTCAAGCTTAGTACCAGAAACACATATACACACACACACCACACGAAGGGAGGGTGAGTTTCATGGCATGTAAATTGTAAGTCATGAAGCTTATTATAAAAGAATTAAGGGTCTGGAGAGGTGGCTCAGGGGTTAAGTCTCTGCCTTGCAGGCAGAAGGTCCTAAGTTCAGATCCTAGACGCCAGGCAGAAACGGAGGCGGCCTGAGTTTCTGGTCCTGGTAGGATGGAGCCTGTGAATCCCGGGGCAGAGTAAACAAGGAGGAGGTGGAGGCGTCCATGGTGGTTCCCGAATTCGTCCGTGGTTCTACACACACACATACATACACACATGTACATACACACGTGCACACATGCATACATGCACAATTGAATAGGTAATAAATAAAAAATAAATAAAAGAATTAAACCTGGTGCAGTAGCACACGCCTAAAGTCCCGCATTCAGGAGGCTGAAGCAATAAGCTTTCTGGGAGTTTGTAGTCGGCCATATAGTGAGTTCCTGGCCAGCCCCAGCTGTACAGTGAGGCTCTGCCTCAAAGATTAACAACAGCAGCAAAGAACTAGAAGTTGAGAATGTGTCTCCGTGGAGGAAGGCTGCCTGGGGTGCTATAGACTCTGGGTTTGGCCCCCAGGACTCCCTATGGGAGGAGGTGAGGGATTGGTTACCCATTACATGCTAGATACTGCCTGTCCAAGCTGTGGCCGAAAGGCTGGGAGTGTAGCTGAGTGAAAGAGAGCTTGTCTGTCATGCAGTAGATCCCTCGGGCTGTGATACTAGGGCGTGACTTGCTCATGGTGAACAGATGGCAGAGTTTGCCTCTGTTCTCTGGGCATAGGACCCCCAGCTCTTTGCAGATGTCAGAGAGGCAAAATGAAGACCACAGTTGACATGAGAAGATGGGGTCGGTATCTGCGGTGCTGCAGAACTAGGGGAGACCTGAGAATGTGGCCCTTGGCATTGCCCTTCGCCAGCCTCTCGCCCGGCGTTCACACTCTCCACAAGTTCCCAAGACTTCAGGCAGATTCATTGCAGATGCCATACGAAGACACCGGACAGCCCAGCAACATTCCTACTTCTAGTCCTCTTCTCAGCTTTGGACATGGAATTTAAAAATTTTTAAGTTAGATTTCCCAGTTATATTGTTTCTTTCATTTTCCTCATTTCTGACATTTAAAAGTTACAGTCTCCTATTGCACCACAGAGAAAAACGTTTTTTAAAAAAATCAAGCTAGGGGCATGGTGGCACATCATCCGGGGACTCAGGAGACCAGGGCAGAGAGATTGCCCATGAGTTCAAGGACAGCCTGGTCTATCTAATGAATTCCAGGCCAGCCAGAGCTACGTTGAGAGACCCTGACTCAAACAAATAAACATCACCCCACTCAGTACCACTACTAAGAATCAATAGCAAATTTTGCCCCTTAGTGAAGAAAGATCACAATCCTTGAGAATGATGCCTGAGGAATTCTCTAATACATGAGGAAGAGGAGGAGGAGAATTAACTTTGTTGCTTCCTCGGCTCTCACAAGCCTCCCCCCATAGACGCTGCTCTAGGAAGCCTCCTTCCGCCCACCTGTGTCTGGTTCCTGAGGAAGGGGAAATCCACTTCCGCAGAACCAGAGAAACAACTTGTCAGGGAAAACAGCTCAGATTTCCAAGCTCCTAAGAGTGAAAGTTTTTTTTTCCTCTCAGTTCTCTCTCTCTCTCTGGGGAGGGAAGGGTCCCCAAGAAGATACCAGTTACCAGGCTGTGTCCCCTCAGATGAACTCGAGGCAGGTCTTCCCGCAGCCTCTCGGACAGACACCCGGGGTCCCTCCCTGAGGGTGGGCAGCAGCATATCATTACCATCCCCAGCATCGAATGAGTAGATTTGCACCCATGGGCTGCCCATGAGCAGAGACTATTACGAAATCTCAGTTGCTTTGCATGAGTCCGTGCAGAAGTCTCCAGAAAGATCAAACCTGAAGTTTTCTTTCAGTTTCCTAGCCAAATCAGGCTTGCTGAGGAAATTGCTCCAACGGGGCAGGTAGGAGTCATCCTCAGTTTGCACTGTCACGGTGGAGAGGGTTGTTAAGTGACCCCCATTTTGGTGGGTAGTACTAAAGCTGATGGTCAATCCCTTTTGAACCCCTCCTTCCACTTCCTTTCTCTCTTTCTCAGCCACTGAGGTGTAGGTTGCTGTGTCGACTGGTTATCACTGAGTTCTGAAAGCAGAAAGCCAGAAGGAAAGTGGGGAGACAGAATGATTGCCTAGACAGAACCCTTCAGTTTGCACACAGAATGAATATATGTTGTGTATACGCCTGTGCTGTGATTCCCCAGCACCCCAAGTTGGAGTGTCAGTCCTGTTAGCTTAGAACCTCCAGATCTGCCTCCCAAAGCAGTGAAACCTCACTAGATTCCCCCACAAGACAATCCCCACCACAGTTCACGTGTTACCTGACCACACTGTCTGCTCTTTCCGTCTGTAACTAGTTGCAACCCAGGAACATAGGACAGCTCTCTCTCTTTTTTTTTTTTTTAAGAGCAACTGTCGTATTATGAGTTTGGTCCAGTCTCAACCTGGACTTCTCTAATCTAGACATTTTGTTGGGGTTTTAGATATTTGCCACCAAACAAACTGAGATTTACATCGAAACTGTTCCAGATGAGCTCACACTTTAAACAGGTTCCAGAGCACAAATTATCCCTGATTCGCCAAGACCCAGGAGACCCAAGTGCAGCTTCTCCATGAGTCTCTGCGTTCTCAGGAGACACTCCTGGTGGAGAGAGTTAAGGATTAATCCGCTTGCATTCCCAAAGACTCAGAGACAGACGCTGAGGGCCCCAGAGACTGCCTCACTCCCAAAGAATGGATGGTTTCACAGGCTAGTCTAAGTCCTTGGTTTATCAGCTCCATCGGCCTGGAAAATCCCGCAGACTTGAACAGACCTGAGCAGCCCTCAGGAATTCTGAGCAGGCAGAGTTGAGATAGGAAACTGCCAGGGCTCACAGAGGAGCACAAAGTCCCTGTCAAAACCCTGCTCTTCTGCTTGGCCAAAATATGATGTCAGACGTACAAGCCCCAGGAGGTCAGCGCACCTGGTTAAGGAGGGCGTTTGGGACTGCTGTTAAAGTCATCAAAGAGCCACCCCCCCCCCAAACACGCAAAGCGGAGGCACCACACGTGTCCGGTGTCATAGATTGATAATTGGTTCATGTTCATGATGTGATTGTCTTCTAGATTATATGTCATCCAACAAAGTACCCCCATTTTACAAGAAGAGAAATGAAGAGGGAATAAATAAGTCTAGAACCTTCTAATCTGTCAGTTCTGGCAGGGCTCTGAATACCCTTCAGTGGTTGGTTTTTGTAGTTTATTTTTTTAACCTACCTCCCTTTTTTTCTTTTCTTTCTTTCTTTCTTTCTTTCTTTCTTTCTTTCTTTCTTTCTTTCTTTCTTTCTTTCTTTCTTTCTTTCTTTCTTTCTCTCTCTCTCTTTCTCTCTCTCTCTTTCTTCTCTTTCTCTCTTTCTCTCTCTCTCTTTCTCTCTCTCTTTTTCTCTCTCTCTTTCTTTCTCTCTTCTCTTTCTCTCTTTCTCTTTCTCTCTTTCTCTTTCTCTCTTTCTCTCTTTCTTTCTTTCTTTTCTTTCGTCTCTGTGTGTTTGTGTATGGCAGAGGGCACTGTGAAGGACGAAGAGTGACTTTGGGAATCATCCTGAATTGCTTCTACCTCTTTTTTTCCTTCCCTCTAGGCCACAAGTGGAGGCTGCTGCTATTTCCTCCTGGCTTTTTTTTTTTTTTTTTTAACATGGGACCTGGGATCTGAACTTAGGACCTTCTGCTTGAACTGCAGAGTCTTAACCCCTGAGCCATCTCTCCAGCCCTAGTGGTTGGTTTTTGGAAGAATGCGTTTGATAAATCAGAACCTGGAAAGTCTTCTGTGTCTCCTTTCCAGGCTTGATGGAGTGAGGGGGTGGGAATACCAGAGAAGAAGGGTGGGTAGTGGATGTGTGGCAGGACGTGTGCCTGGAGGTACCTAGAGTGCTCACCAGAAAAGAGCCACAGAATATTTGCTAAAGCTGGGTTGCTTTGGGGGAGGGTGGTGCAGACTTGTCATTCCAACACCAGCAGCCAGGTTACAACCTGATGTATGTATGTATGTGTGTATGTGTGTACATATATATATATGAGGTTCTTATCCCAACACTATTTAGAAGGTGTGAGAAGATTCTGTCCATAGAGTAAGCAGGCAGGCACAGGCAGATGTGGCTATAAATAAATACAGATGCAGCAATGTAACTTCTCCCCTAGTGTTTGATTTCCTTCTTTAGATTCTTTCTGTTCAACAGCCACATTCCCATGCAGTTCTTGATTCGTGCACTGTAAAGATGGACGTCGTCACCTGACACTCGGGACCTTATCAGGTGGTGACCCGTGCCTGCTCTTGTGTGTTGGCTTCACTGGCAATCAGAACAGTATTTTGTTGTGTTTAATGTTATATTTACTTATTTATTCAAGGGGAAGGGGAGAGGAGGAAGAAGGCGTACCCACACGTGCCATGGCACACCGGAAGTCAGTTTTCCCTACTACCATGTGGGCTTCTGGGGATTGAACTTAGGTCTCTAGTTTTTCCAGCAGGTGTCTTAAACCCTCGGAGCCATCTTGATTCCCATAACTTAGTGGTGTTAAGGAGGAAAACGTTGGGTCTGTCCCTCAGCTTCTCCTGCAGTGGAGACCCCGCTCCTACTCACTCTGATTCTCCCGTCAGGGAAGTTTGTGATGGCAGCTTGGAAGCTTGGGGAGCCAACCGGTCTGGAAGGACACTGGAAGTACAGGCAGCTTTTGTCCCGAGAAATGCGGCTTGGAGAAGGGGACATAAAACGAATCTACGTAGGAGCCACTGGTTACTTCCAACTACCTCAGTGCTGATCGCGTCAGTGTTGCTGGGGTGTGGTAGCGGTGGTGATGGGTGTTGGATAGGGATGACTGCCAAGGGCGGGGCAAAGAAAGTGGAAGGGGGTGCTCTTGGGGTGTTCTGATGCAGAGCAGCTCCGGGATTCCAGGCGCAGGGAGGTAAGGCCTGGGAAGAGGGAGAAGGCAGGTCAGGAAGGGGCTGGAGAGATCCTAGGACCAAAGGCTTGCCGTGCTATGCACACACAAGGGACCCATGTGCTTTGCTATGCTCTCACACAAACACTCAAGGGATCCACGTGCAAGGCCTCTGTCAACAGCCCAGAGATTGGACTGCTGGAGTAAATGCTTGTTAATTCAACCGAGGAACCCTTCAATTACAGCAATTAGCCCCAAGGTTAAAGGACCTCTCTCCCTAAATGTCTGTCTCACCTGGTTCTCAAACAGCACTTCAAAGTGCCAAGGACTCTTGAGAGAAGATAAGTCATCAATTAACCCAAGGCTAAGTTAAGCTGCGAGTAAGACTGTAAGGAAAGGGATTATCTCCTTATCTATGGGGATGTATCCTCTGTGGAGACTTAATCCTCATCCAAGCCAGAGGGTTACAGAGATGTGAAAGTATTCTAGTTACTTATTTGGTGAGCTTTAAAAGTGAATTGAGAAGTAAGACCTCAGCGCAGGCAGGTTGGGTCTTTCTGTGAAAGGTATTTGAAGTGCTTTCTAGGCATTGTGAAACTCAATTGTATGCCTAAAATGTGCACATTAAGTAAGTTTAAACAAAATCCTGTGCATTTACTTTCAGGTACCATAGATTAATTCCCCCAAATTGAGGAGGTGGGCAGAAGAACCTATATTTTATTTCAATCATGTATCTGGTCATCATTTGATGACCTTTCAATATATTTTTTCCCATTCTTGCCATATGTTCGCCACAGGATAAATCTATTTACCTAGATTTTATGTCCTAATTAAGCACAGATCATTTCAGATCATGACCCACATCACTTGGTGAGCATGGATGACCATTTGAGTGATGAACCACATTCTGGGATAGTGTTCATGGTTGCACGGTGCTGTGAAGTCAGTTAATACTCCCCAGCTGAAAATTTAAACAGTTACAATACTATTATACAGTGTGCACTATAGCACCTTTCTTCAAAGTATATGAAAATTCCACCCCCAAGTGTTATTTCCTTTCTTGTTGACAGTCTTCAGTGCATGGTGCTGAGAGAGAAGTCTGATGTCATGTTTATTTTTCATGGGACTCAAAAGCAAAAGCCTTTCTATTTAGCAATTTGGAAGGTAACCTTTGGACCACGGAGTAATGTGAGATTCAAACCTCAGAGACAGTCTGAGGTTAAAGGTCGAGGTTCAGGCTCAGGTAGGAGCATGGCAGACCCTCTAGGAAACACAGAAGCTCAGCCCAGGACACAAGGCAGTGGTGGCCCAAGATGACTGATGAAAAGATTCACAGGAAGCAAATCTTCCCTCTGGGAGCTCTCACTCTCCCACAGGGAGCACCCGCCCATAAGAGCAGGTTCTCCACAAGGACCTACAAGGTGTAGCAGGCAGATACTGAGGGATTCCCCAACAATGCCTTACATGCCTTGCCTGGGAGCAAAAGGGACAGACGTGGCAGGGTGGAGGGGCCAAGGTGGGGACACCAGGAAAGCTGATCAGGTTTAAAAGGACTCGTGTCATCAACAGGAGCCCAGGTGTGATTCAGTGAGCCAGAGAGAGAGAGAGAGAGAGAGAGAGAGAGAGAGAGAGAGAGAGGAGAGAGAGAGAGAGAGAGGAGAGGAGAGAGAAGGGAAGGAGGAACTTGTTTCTTCCTGGGTTTAGGAGGGTTTTGGTTTGTGTTTTTTCTAATTCTGTCTCAAAGAGTGACAATTAGAACCACCATATATAACGCAGACATCCGGCTTCTGGACATGTATATTCAAAGGAAACGAGGCAAGCAAGTCGACATTTCTGTGATCTCCGAATGTTCACGGTCCCTGTTACCTCACAGGGCAGGCACATGGAGCTAGCCTAGATGTCTACTTATGGGTAAATAAAGAAATGTGATATAGAGACACAAGGAATGTGACTCAGGCTTGAATAGGAAGGGAAGGAATGCTGTCAGTTGCGACCACGTGGTTGAACCTAGAGGGCAAGTGTCAAGAGAAGTAAGTTCAGGAAGACAGCTACCCTGTTCACTCACGCGATAGGAGAAACGTTGAACTCACAGAGCAGAGAAAAATGACGATTGTGTAACAGGAAGTAAGTAGGTGTTTTGGGTGAGAATTCACAATTTCAAGTAGACCCCCCCCAACTGAATACCCATCACTTTTATGACACCATTAAAAGTTAAAATGTCCAGTCAGGCCCGGTGGCACAGACCTGTAATCTCAGTTGCTTGGGGAGCTGAGGCAGGAGTTAGTGATTTGAAGATTTACCAGGGCTGCGTATCTGGGGAATTTAGCAAGACCCTGACAGAAAATAAAATAAAAACATAAAACAAAGCTGGGCATATAGCTTAGTGGTTAAATACTTGTTTAATCACACACACACACACACACACACACACACACACACACACACACACACACCATACCCCAGAATGAGTTAGGCCCTCTCTCCATACATCAAAGCAACATCTTGGCTACATCTCTGTGGCTGCCTGGCACCTCACAGCTGGAGCTGTTTGTTGGTTATGTTCCTGAGACATCATCCCCCCTACCTCCCCTAACTGCTATTTCCTGTCCTTAGATCCTCCACCTTCTGCCCTGCTTGTTTGGGGAGAGGTCCAAATCCGGAATGGCCTGGCCGCCTGGGATCCGAAGCTATTGTGCTGGAACCTGTGTACAAGACAAACAGACATTCTTGGGAGGGGCCAAGACACTATCTGGAGAATTCCAAGCACTCAGCTGGAGAAAACTCACCTGGAGTGTTAGGGGAGACTGAGAACGCCAGGCATCCGGAGGAGGAGGGAGGAGGGGTGGGTGGCGCCCCCAGCCTGTCCTCTTAGCTGAGGTGAGGCCAAGAGCTTCTGGTGCATTCTTCCACTCAGCGCACCAGGGAGGTAGAGGGTGTTGAGATGCATCTGTCTGAGATGGGCTTTGGAGATGGAGCTCTCAGCCCTGCCCATACTTGCCTTATTCCTTTGGGCAAAATTGCTCAGTCTCTGGCCTTCAGTAGTGTCTGCACCTAAAAATGGAAGGAGGGATTGAGGTGTGTGTATATGGGGGCGGGGGAGGGGGGAGGCATCCGTATCTCACAGGGCAGGGCGGTGTGGAGAATTCACAGAGATAATATCCACAGAACATCTGCGTGGTGCAGGGTCTGTTAGAAACTGACAGTGTGATTTTTATATTTTACTTATGAAAGACAGAGAGAGAGAGAGAGAGAGGGAGAAACAGAAAGAATGTATACCAAGGTGCACAGGTGGGGACCGGATGACAGCTTTCGGAACTCAATTCTCTCCTTCCACCATGTGGGCTTCCGGGAATCCAACTCAGTTCTCCAGGTTTGTGAGTAGGTGCTTTTCCTACTGAGCTATTCCTTCCCTCCCCCTTTCCTCCTCCACCCTCTGCTATCCCCTAACTGTCACTGTTTTCCTGTGACATGCTTCCAGCAATGAAAACTGGCAGACAAGCCCCACCAAAAAACATCCAGATGACAAGTGTCCCCATGTGCCCACGAGGAATTGATTTCCAGACCCTCCCAGTACCAACATCAAGCCCCTCATGGAAGCCGGCGTGGTATCTGCATGTCTCTTTGAATCTTCCCCTGCTCTGATCTTCATGTGGATGTTTCCCTACCCCGTGGCTTGGCTCCGGCCTTACTTCAAAGGCCAACTCAAGGGGAGAAAGTAGCACCACGGTGTTTCTGTTCTGGTATTTCAACCCCGGTTGGTTGAATCCTTGGATGAGGAATCTAGAGGACTGGTGTCGTGATCTTTTTCTGAGGAGCAAACATGATGGTGTTTAAAAACTGCATAGCCTAATCCCTGGCACATCGTAGATGCTCAGTAAAGCCTATGTGCTTGGTCAACACCTCGAGGGCTCCGGCCCCTTTTCTAGCTTGACATTTCCAGTCCCAGGACCAGCCATCTGGCTTCCATGTTGGACATGTCCCGTGGATTTCTACTGTTAGCTGGGCTGCTGCAAGCCAGTACCCGTGGCTGCCCCACGAGGCCCTTGTTCCTCAGGTCCAAAAGTGCCCGCAGGTCGTGCCATTAGGTCGCTGCCAGCTGGAGAACAGGAAGTGAGCAACCTCGTTTGAAGTGCCTGGCGGGTCCTAGGCCTGGTCCCTTAGGTAAAGCTCCCAGCAGCCTTATAAGGTCTGTGTGTTCATTTCGCATTGCTGCTTGAACGAGTCCCAGTCAGAGGCTCACAGCAATGCCAGCGTAATGGTGGCTGCTTAGGAGGCCTGGAGATCGCGAACAAGGGACGGGAGGGCTGGTTTGCTTTATAAGCTCTGAGGGAGAATCTGTTACTTGCTTTTTTCTTGGCTCCTGGTGTGGATGGCGCCATTGGCGTTTAGATGCCAGCCTCCATCTTCCTATCGAGCCCTCTACCAGGTACTGTCTTTTGTAAGGGCACCACCCATCTCTACCATCCATCTCTGGACTAGGCCTACCTTTACCCGGTGTAGCCTCATCATTTCAAGTGACATTTGCAAGGATCCTGTTTCTACTAAGGTCTCGTTCTCAAATTCTACTTGGACGCATTAATTCTGGGCAACACTGGACTTACAACAGTAATTGTGTGTGTGTGTGTGTGTGTGTGTGTGTGTGTGTGTTCGTGCATGTGCGGAAGAGGACGTGTCTAGTGCTTTTTGTTTATTTCTGCGAGGCAGGATTTCACTGAACCTGAAACCTGATTGGCTGGGCTGGTTGGCCACTGAGCTTCTGGAGTATACTTGTCTCTATCCCCCAACGCTAGGATTTATAGGTTCCTATGGCCACGCCCAGCTTTTGGACTTGAGTTCAGGGGATTCTGAACTCTGATCCCCATAGTTGCACCGCAAATGTTTTTCCCCACTGAGCCATCTCCCCAGCCCCTCAAAACAGTACTTCTTATATTCACTTGACATTTTACAGACGAGGAACCCAAACATCAAGGAGAAAGTCCCTTATTGGTTCTCACAGACAATTAGTAAAACATGAGATTCAGACTCCTGCCTTTTTTTCTCCGGACTCCCAGTGGATCACTTTAACCTTTCGTATACCCTGGATGGCAGTTTCTGCCATCATAGAACGAATCGACTCCCGCCCCTGCTCCAGGATTCCCCAGCAGGGCAGACAGAGTGAAGGGGAAAGAGAACATTTCTTCACATGAAGCCCGCTGCCCCCCAGGGGCCCCTGCTGGTCCCCATCCCTGGGTCTGTGAGGGTTTATGGATGGAAAGGCCCCGGCCATTCTCCTGTAGAGCTTTCTTCCTGGCTTTGAGTCGTGAGCAGAAGCAGGTGGCTGGCCACCTGTCAGAACTTCCCAGGATTGTGGCCTAGCAGAGGGTCTAGGTGGATTTGGGAGAGTGGAGCGTGGACGAGAGATTCCAGGCATCAGAACGAGTTAGGGCCTAAGAGTCAAGGACACAAAACACATAAACTATAAGTACATGCCAGGGATCAAGCGTGCTGGGTTGAGTGGCAGGAAACTTGGAGGACCTGGCTTTGAGTAGTTTTTGGTTGTATTGTGTTGTGTTTTTGTTTCTGAGATGTTCAGTAGCCCAGGGAGACGTGAAACTCACTATGTAGCCCAGGCTGGCTGCAGATTCAGCACCTGTCCTGTTGTAGCCTCCAGAGTGTGGGGACAGAGTGAGTGGTCACACCCAGCCTTGGCTTGGTCCTTACTGGTCTGTGGCTGCTTGCTATGCCCTGGTCCTTCATAGAGCCTGTGCCTCCAGCACCAGTCCTGAGCCCCACCTGCCACCCAGTCCTTCCAATAGCAGCGCTCTCAGATAGGCATTCTGGGCATAACTGGAATTCTCTTTTCCTTGCCGGAATGTGTAGGAACAAATCTAGCCTGAGGTCCATGACTGAAGTTGGGCTTCACGGGTGGCTTAGAGCTTTTGAAGAAGCTGGGGATTTCAGAGTAGGTGGCAATTTGTGATGATGCCCATGTCTGTGATGCAGTGGGTAGAGACCTAAAACTTGTAGAGTCTTCCACTGGTGGTTGCCTTGTAGTCTGTAGGCAGCTGGTTCAATCAGAAGGCAACTTTTCCCATCGGAAAGAACTTGGTCCTTTCATTGGGTGTTTACAAACTACCTCAGACTTTCGATGGGTTTCTCTTCCTCTCTGGAATTATGCTGTGAAGATTCGCCATTTCATGCCTCCTGCCCCATCTCTTTCCCAGAGTCCATCTGAGTCCCTTTGCTGCCCTCCAGTCCTGCTGAGGGGTTAGGGAACTGGGTGATGGGCAATTGGTCCTGCATTTGGAATCACCTAAGTGGAGAGTGTCAGCCCCGGAGATTTTAAACAATAGGAGGCGTGGTACTTTTGTTTATAGAGAAGACTAGAATTAGCATGTCCAAAATATTATTTTTGAAACTTTACCTAGAGCTCTTAAATGGTTTCCTAGAGCAAAAAGTTAACTTCAGTCAATAATCCCCCCTTTCTGTGTGTGTATGTGTGTGTTTCAGGTAGGGAAGATACTAAGTAGACTGATTGATTGATCTGTACTTTTAAGTTAAATGGAGAAAAAAAATCTTACGTATTTTTGGAGACCAAAATCTCACTGAACATCTCAGAAACAAAAACACAACACAATTCAACCAAAAACTACTCAAAGCCAGGTCCTTCAAGTTTCCTGCCACTCAACCCAGCACGCTTGATCCCTGGCATGTGCTTATAGTTTTCGTTTTATAGTTTTTAGTTTTCAGACTGGCGGACTCACCAGCCTCCTGCCGGCATCCCCAGGGCTAAGATCGCAGGCCCTTGCTGTCAAGACCAGCTCAATTTAGATGGATGAAATTAGCTGCTAGTTTTTGTTCTTTCCCAGGCTGAGCAGATCTTGGGAAAGTCGGCAGTGGGGGTTTCCTCGGTCTTGTTCTGCCTGGACATCGTTTGGTGAAGTTCTGTGACATCTGACTCCCCGGGAGGAATCCAATTACTCACAAAGTTTCACAACTTTGCCGGGAAAGGGCAACTCATGAAAGGACGATGTCTGCGTTCAGTCTCCATTGCTCGTCTTCCACGAAGGGAGATGATGACGTTCTCCAGCTGTGGAGAGGGACACAGCCTGCTCCTACCCTGCTCCACACACAGCAAGGAAGTAGAGAATTCCGGAGAAAAAGCCAGCCAAGATTTTATGTGCTCGAACCTTGGTCTGGTGATATGTGCTTGTTAACACAGCACTTGGGAGACTGATCAGGAGGACTGGGTTATCCTTCAGAGTGGGTTTGAAGCCAGCCTGTCTCAACACATAAACGCAGACATAGGCACAGACACACCACACACAGACACGGACATACATACACTGTGGCGATCAAGAGTTTTGTTAAATAAATCTGATCTTTTTCAAAGTCTATGTATATTCCGAGCTCAGATCTGTAATGTATTTATTAATGAAAGGTTACTTGCAATTATTGTTTTTCTAATTATGAAATAAGTAATATTTGCTCAATGATCCAAGTTTTTATAGGATCTTATAGGTTCAGCATCAATCACCTTTTGCTGTAAATATTGAGCTTCTCTTAGTCTTATACAAAGATATACAAAGCATATCTTTGACCATTAGACAGTGAATTAATTTTCAGGTACCTAAATTAATCATCATGGCAATCCTGTCTCCCCATTTTCTGAGACAGGGTCTCAAGTAAGCCTAGGCTGGTTCTGAACTGACTACAACCTTGACCTCCTGATCCTCCTCCTGTCTCCCAAGTGCTAGGACTCCAGTGTATGATAAAACTGCGCTCTCTATTTATATTTTATGAGCTTAATTCTTTTAGAAGTTAATATATGCACATGGTTGAAATTCGAAAGGCGTAGGGAAGGATACAAGGAAAAGAAGCTGGATGATGTCTGATATCCAGACTCACGGATTTCCATTCTAGAGAAAATTCTTGTCATTAATTTCTTGGGGCTCTTTCCAGGAATAGTGTATGCTTATACATATATACAAACACATATGCATGTATGTAATGAGATGTAATCTTATAAGATTCTATTTATGTTAATATCATAACTAATAGGCTGTATATAGTGTTTTAGAATACTAACTATCGTACTGTTCTTTTAAAAGGTATATAATGTTTCATATTGTGAGCATGTTAGTCAATTACCATAGGTTATTTATAATCTTACTACTGCAAGCATTGGAGATCCTTAGATATTGGTCTGTTTGTCTGTCTACAAGAATCAGACCTGAATCTACATTAAGCTGCATAGAGCATTAAATGTTTAATTAATATTTATCTGGTTATAATTCTGTTCCTTTGGTGTACACACATACACACACACCACTGTCTGTAGTACAAATGACTGGAATGCAACTAATTGGATCAAAAGCACTGTGTATTTGGAGTCAAGTACATATTGGTGAATTGCCATCCAAGTTCGTGGAATTGGTGAGGGAAACTTTCCCCATAGGCTGAAAACTAACTCCATCATTGAAAATTCATTTTGCTTTTCTTCTGAGAAGCTTTTTATGTATCTAAGGATGATGTGTCTTTGCTGTCTTTCCACATTTTCTTCTCTTTTTTTTAAATTTTTTATTTATTTTTATTATTTATTCAATTGTGCATGTATGCGTGTGTGTGTGTGTGTGTAGAACCACGGACGAATTCGGGAACCACCATGGACTGCCTCCAACTCCTCCTTGTTTACTCTGTCCCGGGATTCACAAGCTCCGCCTTACCAGGACCAGAAACGCAAGGCAGGCCGCCCCGCTTCCACCTGGTGTCTATACGTGGGGTCTAGGATCCGAACTCAGGACCTTCCGCCTACAAGGCAGAGGCTTAACCCTTGAGCCACCTCTCCAGCCCCCTTTCTTCTCTTTTTATGTTTGAGTTATTGGTCTTTCTTTTATTGATTTTTGCCTGGCTTCTTTATATATCACATTACACCTTTGTGATATATGTTGTAAGTGTTTTCCGTTTATTTATATTTCATCCACCAGTCATTGAGTTTTTGTTTGTGTGCTTAGTGAACCGGCATCTCCTGAACTTCAGTCCTATATGTGCCCACTACTTAGAAAATAGTACTTTAAGGGTACAACCGCTGGGCAACTTTAAAACACCCCCTTATACACACACACACACACACACACACACACACACACACACCATAGTGTGATCAGGTGGGTGCCAGGGACCACCTTTGCCTCCTCATATTGAGCTGAAGGTGCTGTCTAGTCCTCATCCTTTTATTTTCTTTGACATGGGATTTTGCTTGTTTTTTTTTTGTTTTTGTTTTTGTTTTTGTTTTTTTGAGAATTAAGGTAGAGTTTATTAGAAAAGAGAAAGGTTGGAACTCACAGATTCCAGACGTGGAGTGCCATGAGGAGCTAGGGCACTTCCATGAGAAGCAGAAATAAAACAGAGCTCATGGCACCTAGGCATGGAATTCATGAGGAGCAAGGAACAAGAAACAGACTCATGGCACTAAAGGGCCACTAGGGGCTAGATCGCTGGGGATTTTGCTTGTTGTCCAGGCTGACCCCAAACTCCCAGGCTCATGGGGTCCTCCCCTGGGCTCATGAGGTCCTTCCCCTGGGCTCATGGGGTTCTCCCCTGGTCTCATGGGGTTCTCCCCCTGGGCTCATGAGGTTCTTCCCCTGGGCTCATGGGGTTCTCCCCCTGGGCTCATGGGGTTCTCCCCCTGGGCTCATAGGGTCCTTCCCCTGGGCTCATGGGGTTCCCCTGGGCTCATGGGGTCCTTCCTCTGAGCTCATGGGGTCCCCCCTCCTCAGCCTTCAGAGTTGCGGGACTGCAGGAATGTGCCTCTGCACACGGGCCACCCTTGTTTCCCCACCTCATCTTACTGTAGATTACTAAGTAGCATCTCGAAATGCCTTTGGCTGCACGACAGAACATTCCAGTTATTCCAAAGGACCACATAAAGTCCAAAGTGCTCCCTGAGGAATCACTAGATCAGGCATTAAGAAAGTCCCCATGTCCAGATAAATCTCAGCACACGGGAAATCTCATTTAGATACTGCAAATATTTGTAGAGAAACTTTTAACTTGCCTTTCAAAGGAAGCCCCCTGCCCAGGCTCCATCTACTCTAGCTGTTCCTTCTCCGACCCTTGTGCTCACCAGGGTCCCAGGAGGTCTGTTGCTGGGGGAGCCCCGTTGGCTGCTGACTGTGGGTTGTTTACTGCACCCACCAGAACAGACTCACCCCAGACCAACTGGCCCCTCGGAACCGTGTATAACCTTTGAGATCCTTTTCCTGTTCTGTTTACTATAAACTCCCTTCTCCTGGTCTCTGCCAAGATCTTACTGAATAACATCATGGCGTTGAATCAGCCTGTGATTCTGACTCACTTCCAGTCAGCTGAACTTAAGTTGTCCGCTGCCTTTTCTAGGCTAATCTCGGTTCCAGGGAATGAGGTGGGTGGGTGGGTGGGGGACTGGGAGCCAGTGGTTGCCCCAGACAGTGCGCAATGCTAAACACCTAATGCTCCACTTAATGTAGCTTCCCAAGGGAGAGGAACATTGACAAGTCAAGTGCTAGTCTGTAATAGGAGGAGACTCTCCGTTACCTATGGGATGGTGGAGTCACCTTAACCTGACCATCTTTGAATGAAGTGTTCTTATTTCTGACTTCAATTTCATCCTTTATTTTAGCATGAGTTATCATAAATCATTGATGAAACATTTTACCAGTCATAGCTACTTGGGGGTTCAAGGCAGGAAGATAACAAGTTCAAGGATAGCCTAGGTAACTTAGTGAGAGAGCCTGTCTCAAAATTTAAAATAACAAGAATAACAATAGTAATGAATAATAATAATAATAATTAATAATAATGAAAGGATTGAAAATGTAGACACAATATAGAGCACTTGACCTAGCTATATAGGGGTTCCTAGGTTCTATCTTTAGCACTGTGAAAATGAATGAATTGTATGGATCCCATCAAATAACATTACAAAGTCCTTATAACGTAGACTAAAAAGTGCCCATTATTACATTGCATATACAATCAAACCGCAGTTACATTGAATTATGTGTTTCTATAAAGACTACAGTGGAATGCAATTAAGTTATAACTGTTTTTGTTTGAGAGGTAAAAGCTGTCCTGATAGAATCTGTAGATTTTTCTAGAATCTTCCAGGTTTTTTTTTTTTTATAGCCTCTGTACTACCAATGTTAACACAGGGATATTAATTCCCTGCCTGTCCCAAGACTCACCTCTGCAGCTCAAAGCAGAAGCAGTAACGGGGTCCATCAACACCTTTACCCTCTCCCTTCCCCCTCTCCTTCACCCCAGAGTCTGACAGAAGCTACTTAGAACTGCCTGTGGCAGGAAAGACTGCCCTCCAGGCCGGGACCGGCTAGGGAGGAGCCAGGCCTCTCTGAAGGGGGGCTAAAGTCCTTCTTGGTGCAAATGGCCTTTTAGGGAGCAGAGGGAGGGCCCTCGGTGACATCACAGCCTCCAATCCCAGAGGCTTAGAAGGAATTTGTCCCGGTAGAGCCAGTGCGAGCCGCCGGAATCCCTTTGAGAAAGAAGCTGTTCTGACCAAGGACTTCAAGACGCACACTGGGGCTTTGGCTCTAGGCAGGGTAAGCCATGACCTTCCCCCATCCCACCCCCATCTGATTTGAATGGAGAAAGTTCTCTTTTGAGGGCATCAGGAGCTGGGCTGCGAGGCGGTAATGTTGGAGGCTTTCCCGCTAGCAGGCAGACAGCCCAGCTCGGCGACTTGCTTCTTTCTTCCTGCGGATCTTGCAAAAGTCTGTGACTTTCACCAATTTCACGCTGGAAGGCAGAGGAAACCCCACCTTCACCGAGGTGGCGGAAAACGCTTTAAAGATGCGGCAGGAGCGGAATGCTCTTTTTTCCCCAGCAGCAGCGCTGATAACTAGCTCTCTCTCTCTCTCTCTCTCTCTCTCTCTCTCTCTCTCTCTCATGCTGAGAATAGAACCCAAGCTTTAAGCATGCTAAGCAAGCAACCTACCATTGAGCTACACTGTCAACCTCTTCTATTAATGGTTTATGTTAAAGTGATACGGGGTCCCTCTGGGGCCAGTATATGTCCAGGTTCCTGTGTTCAGGAGTCAAGATTGAAACCAGAACATGAGTAGAGGATTAAGGCAGAGTTTATTAGAGGAGAGAAAGAACGGAACTCATGGACATGAATCTATGAGGGGCAAAAGAGCCGCCAAGAACTCACAGATTTCCAGGCATGGAATCCATGAGGGGCAATGACCTGGAATAGAACTCATGGACTCCAGACGTGAAGTCCCATGAGGGGCAAGGGCGCCCTGATAACTGGCTTTCTATTTCTTACCCTGCATTTGTTCAAGCAACCCACTGCTGAAGTCTATGTTTCACAGTCCGGGATTTACCACACTCACAAGGGCGATTTGGGACTATGGGAGGGGGTGTGAGGGCCCACCTCCTGAAGGTTACCCCCTTAGGACACCCTCCTCTGCTCTTCGACCTCCAACAGGCTTGTCTTGGGGTTAACCTCTTCCACTTCTGGCCCAGTTTTCTCTGGTCTCTAGGCTTTGCCTCAATGTGGGGGAGCTCTTCAGGGTCCACAGTGAGATTCAGCTTTTATTTCTTGCCTTGACCCAGTTGGCCTGTTAGGAACCCAAGACCCTGAACTATTTCAAAGTAAGAGCTGTGCAGATAAGTTAGAGAGAAGGAAGCCCGGGTAGGTGTCTGTATTTGGCAGAATTCCAGAATTTGTAGCTGTAGGAATTTGGGGCTGCAGCTTTTACCAGTTGCCTCACCAGGCAGCAGCTACCCCCCCTTCCCCCCCAGTGTTCAGTTCCTTCACAGAAAGCCCAAGCTGTAAATGTGTCAATCACACAGCACCTTAACATGTTCCATGTGTGTAGTCTGACAGATTTGTGGCTGGTCTTCCAGCAGGGCGGCAAGGGGGAGGGTCTTCGTCAACAAGGCAGGTCGTGGTGTTGAAGAGACTCCTTTATCGTAGAAGTTGGTGACTTCCTTTCATGAGACTGAGCCAGGAGACAAGTGACTTTGTTCCCCATGCAGAGGTTCTAGAAGTATCCCCCAACACACACACACACACACACACACACACACACACACACACACACACACACCCTCGTGCTCTGTCTGTACCTGAGGTATGAGCCAGGGAGATCTGGCTGGTGGTCGTTACTCCTGCCAAGCCCACAGAAGCTGGGCTTATCTAGCAGGATTGGGGGCTCCTGACCCCCAGAGGGCTGGAGTGTGGATTTCAGAATCGCCCACTCAGCTCTTTTTGTGGAGTTTGCCTGCTCCTTGGGAGCATGTCCCAGGGAAGGGACATCCAGGCATTGTTAGCCTCAGCCCCTTTCAGGAGTCACAGCAATGACTTGAGCCTGCTCGATCTAAATTTAGTGCACGGCGGTCTCAGGAAGGCTTGGGGTCTGCAGTCTGTTGGTCGCGCCTTCCTACAGTTAGGAGCCAGTGGGAGGTCTGACTTCTGTGGAGAGGGGTTTGGTGCCTGGTTTCCCACAATTAACTCAGGTCCCCCCCTCCCCTGCCGGAAGCCACTCTGCTAGCCAGTTGGAAGAGGAAAGGCCTGCTCGGGCCTGGAATGTGCACCCCCTGAAGCAGAATTCCTGTTCTCTTGTGCCTTCCGGCCTACTTTCTGTCCCTAACCCTGACCAAGTTCTAGTTTGTCGCCCAAACCTTTCCCATGGCAGCTGCCACTCTCATTATGGTCACCTGGGGCTGGCTGCTCTTTTTCTGTGAATGGGCGCTCTGTCTCTCTGAAGCACCCAGTCTCTGTGCTTCGAGTGAGCATTGGCTCCAGGGCCCTTGGGACATTGCCCAGCCCCAAGCCTGAGGCATATCACTCTGAGGACCTCAGGTAGGTTACAGGACGGTGCTTAACCTCTTCAGCCCGTGTCCTGTCTCTCGCTGACTCCCGTGGCCATTGCCCGCAAACTTGTAGCTCCACCTCTTCCTTCAGAGATGGCGAGGTTCAGATAATCCCAGGCTTCTGCATTTCTTCCCCACTTCTTCCCCCCTTGAACTCCTCCTCCAAAGGGTCCTTCCAAGTCCAGAAAGTTAAGAGTCCAAAAATAACCATCCTAAAGGGAGCCATGCAGGGTCTAGGAAGCCAGTTCTCTGTTATGTAGTGATTGTGCCCTGCTTACCAAACACGTGACTTACCAACTGAGGGAGGGCAAGAAGGGGGTGGGCGGGGGGTGGTGGAACTGTTCTTTGATTTCCCAGCTATGAGGAAGTTTTATTTTGTAGCCATGTCTCTCTGTTCCCAGGCCCCACGCAAGTGCATATTTTTGATGGAACTTAAAAATAACTGGATTAAAGGATCAGGTCACCTATTACCTGGGGAAAAGCATTTCTAATTTAACTGCTATGGTTGCAGCAGAAAGTAATCTGGGTTATTCAGCACCGAGAAACCTGGCTGTGCAACGGGCACCTGATATCGGAATAATTTGGGCCATGCGGTGCATTTAGGCCAGGGGCTGGTGGGGGGGGTCCACAGACACTGCCAAGAGGTGACACCCTGTTGATAAGGAAAAGGAGATGCCTGTGCACAGGTGCAGGCATTTCAAACAGGGATAGAAACTACAGCGACCTCCTCCTTCCAGAGGTGTTTTGGCTCATGGTTTGCAGGATACAGTCCTTCATGACAAGGAGGCACCATGACGTGGTGGGGTGCTTGTTCACATCTCTGTAGACCACGATGCAGCACAGAGATGAGGGCGGGCACTGAGCTCACATTCTCCTTTTTCCTCTTTGATGGGAACCTAAACTTCTCCTTTGGTCCTTGAAGTGAAGGACACTTTTCTGATGTGGGACCTGCAGGGGAAAAAAATGTACTTGTGTTCTTTCTGCGAATAACATGGCTTCCTGCCTGTGCAAGAAGGAACACACTGCAGCTCACTGTCCAGCCAGGCGGTGTACGAGGATGGGATTAAGAACTGGCTGTGACACTACCAGCAATGATCTTAGGGCGATAAAAATCTCTCCTTGAAACCTCATTTAAGCTTTGTTATTTGTATGTACATGTGGTATGTGTGCATGTGTGAAGGCAAGTGTACATGTATGTGTGCAGGTAGAGAGTTAGTGTGGTTGTCTTCCTCAATTCCGCTCCACTTTATTCTTAAAGCACAGCCTCTCATTTGAACTCAGTGCTTGCCCTTCAGCTAGTCTAGCTTGCTGCCAGCTTGCCGTGGGAGCCTTTGCATCCTGAGTGCTGGGGTTTCAGGCGGTGACAGGCGTTTCCACGATTGCTGGGGATCTTGACTCTGGTTCTCACACTTGCCCGGCAAACACTTTGTCATTCAAACCATCTCCCAAGCTCCTAGTTCTCCAAACCTCTAATGCTGAAATCTTAAAATGATAGTACTGCCTTTCTCACTTAACAGAAGGGGTCTCCCCTCTTCTGTCTCCCTCACTGTCCCTTTCTGTCAGCTGAGCGCATATATATATATATATATATATATATATATATATATATATATGTACACATACTGTGGCATGACAGGCTGTTAAGACTAAGGTCAGTATCTGTGAGGATACTGGTGTACCCACAGAACAAGTGTGTGGTGCTGCCTCACTCACACAATCATTTACGTGGCTAGCTGGATGTTAAAGGTCAGGCTCTGTTCCAAACAATACGTGATCCGCCACCCCACTCCACTTACTCTGTGCTAGGGTCTGAACCCCAGGTTTCCCCTACCATGCTAGGTGAGCATGGAGCTCCACCCCCAGCCCTGTGGGGGGTTTTTAACCTGGTTTTTCTTCCATTGCGTCTTCAGGATTTGATGATCAACACTTTATGGACCTAGTCTGTTTGTGTCAGCAGCAAATGCATTTAAAGATCTCAGTGGGGAAAGATTTAGGGACACTAGAAGTCAGGGCCTGACTTTCAGTCTTAGTCTTTCTGGGCTCTTTTTCCCTGATTTTTCTTCCCAGAGTCAAAATTTGCACATCTGTTGCTACTCTCAATTCAAAAGTCTCCTCGTCTCCTCCCAGAAAGGATGTAGCATTTGGTCATTAACCTTTGTATCAAATTGCTTCATGATAATCATTTGTTTTACCATTTTATGATTTTCATAATACTTTTAATGCTTTTCCTAATGTCATTCTCAAGCACATTACAAATATATTACTCTCTCCCTTCCCTCACGAAGGAATTTCCCATGCAGAAGAGTTCCAGAATTATCTTGCGTAAGACCTTGCAGAACTCTTACAGTCAGAGCCTAAAAATGACAGCAGATTCCAGTCCTTGGATTTCATGTCTTCTAAGACATGCCTGGAAGATTTCCCTTTGCTTGGTCACTAGATAGTTCAGGTCAAGCAGGGAGACCCAGGCATTCAGATTAAACACTGTATAAGTATATAAAATCATTATCCTTCTGAGGTCCTGGAAGTTCCTCTACCTTTCCAGAAGGTGGATGTGGCCGTTTCCCAAGGACATGAATTTGTTATTGAATAATGGGTGTTGTGCTCCTTCCCAAGTCCTCTGACTTCTGACTAGAAGGCTTGGAAAAGGAGTTGGGGGACCTGACGTAGCCTGGAGCTGTGCAACTCAAACCTGGGGCTTTTCCAGTGGGCAAACAGAGGCTCCACATCTCACAGTTTCTAACATTTATAACACTGATTTCACTAATGTGCTTTAATTATGCTTTAATTATTGAGGCTTCCTGGTGGTTTAGAGCTAGAAGTACTAGAGGAAACAACCACTGTTTCTAGTTTAGGTTAGATAGCTCTCTGTCTTGGGAGTGTAATTTAAACTCACCACATCCTCTGTTCTTGAGGATTCCAGGGTCAATTGCAGACATCCTAACCAGCTGCTGGCTATTCTGAGAAGTCAGGAGGAGGGCAGGTGTTCTGGGATCCACCCAAGAGGGTTGGCTGGGGTAGGCCAAAGATCGCCTGAAGTCTCTTAGGCACCTGACTTCTCGTGACTGCGTCTTCAGCCTAGAAAACCCAGCTCGGTGGTTCTCACGGATTTGTCTATATATTGCATCTGGGGAAGTTCATTTCAGAAAAGTTTCCAATCCATGTAATGAAGTGCATCTTACCTGAATCTGAAAATCAGGATCCCCTTAGCTGAAGCCAGAAAAGATCCTAATTGTTACCTTCAGAGAGAACAGCAAGCGCTGGTTGGTTAAAACAAGACATTCTTTAATGATACTGCCCAATCCCTAGTCTAGAATCCAGTTTCCCAGCCCTTTGCATTTACCCGATGCCTGTCCTGATCACTGATGGTTTTGATCAGATCAGGCCACGGATGTGAAGGCAGATACTGAATGAACTCTGCTCTTTCCTTGTAGTTGCTGCTTAACAAAAACTTGGGAGCAATGCAGGGCTGTTTATCTCCTTGAATACTTCTTCCTTTCAGGACCTGAAGTGGGTGGGATTGAGTGTTAGGAAGAATTGCTGAATCTATGGGAAGAACGAGACTGGGTAGTATGTAACTCATAGGAGAGAAGTCTCCTGTATATGCCTTCTGATATTAGATTGGGGAAAAATGGGACCAAGTTACATTGGGACCCCAAACTTTGCCTTATGACCAGTATTTCCACCTGGCTCAAACTCTTGACAATCCTCTTGCCTCAGCCTCCCAAATCTTATTGACATAAGCCACTAGACCCAGCTGTCAGGGGTGTGTGTGAGGGGATGTGCACATGCACATACATAAGGCCAGCTGTCAACCTCCCGTGTCATTCAGGTCCTCATGCTTATGTAGCTAGTACTTTACCTACTGAGCCATCTCTCCAATCCTCAACTATTATTATTATTTTTTAATTTGTGTGTGTGTCTGTGTGTGTATCAGAGGGCACTGTATGTCCCTGTGAAGGACTAATGGAAATCATTTTGGATTGCTTCTACTTCCTTTTTGCTTTGCTCTTGAATTTCTCAGACTCTGTCCACCAGGGCCAGAAAGTACAAGCTGTGGCCATTTCTGCCTGGCATTTTTAATGTGCAACGTGGGATCTGAACTCAGGACTTTTTGCTTATGAGGCAGAGTCTTAACCTCTGAGCCATCTCTCCAGCCCTTCAACTATTTTTTTTTTTAAACTTCAGTTTGAGAGCCAATGAGATAGCTTAGCGGGTAAGGTGCCTGTTCTTAAACCTGGTGATCTGAGGTCAATATCTGGACGTTCACATGGTTAGGAAGGAAAGAACTGACTTCTAAAAGTTGTCCTCTGACCTCTATCCATGTGCCCTGGAATGCATGTTCTCTCTCTCTCTCTCTCTCTCTCTCTCTGTGCTTCCTCTTCCCTCTCCTTACATAAATAGATGCTTTGTTTGAAAGATCATGAAAGACTTAGTACTCCTTATAACTTCTGACTCAAAGGCAGTGTTCTTGACATTGCCAAGTGCACTGTCAAATGTTTCTCAGATTTTAAAGATTTCACTCCCTGTTGCTTCCAGTTCAAAAAGTACCTCTTTTTTTTTTTTTAAAGAGGTGCTATAATTTTTTTCCCTAAAAAGGAAGCACTGTAAGTGTATCCACTTGCTTGTCCACTGTGAACTGCGAAGTGATTGCAAAAGACTCTGGCTGTGCTGGGAGACAGATCAGCCAATCTAGTCTCAGAGGTGAACAACCGAGACACTAATCGACTCAAGCTCTTCACTTGGCCCGACTCTAGTAAACTCTGCAATGTGCTGGTGCATCCTGGGAAGCACGGGATTAGTAAATTACAAATAATGAATGAGTTAAGTGTTGGGGAGATAAGTGATAAGTGAGCTGAGGAGGGAATCCCCTGCCTGCAGATAGCCACAAGTTGCATTCAGTACTCTGACAGCCATGTGGAGAGGAAGGTATCTTTAGTGAGCAAAACTTTATGGTCTATTTTCCCCGACAATGAGTTTGAAGTTATTCCAGTGAGAGTCATGATCAAGCCAGGTTTTATGATTCCGTCCTAATGCTTGAAAATTTTAGAATGAAAATTATACCATGTGGTGATTCTTATATTATAACCTGTCAGTCATGTTATTGTAAAGGAGAACTGGCTGAGACTCTGAGGGGGGGACCCGTATCAAGTGTGTAATTCACTGCTAGAGTTCTCCTGAGGTAAACTGAAGTCCTTTGATGAGGGATAAAAATATCCTCCTAGGATGGGAAAATTAATGTCGTCGGACAACAGAAATGCAGAGTTTTATATATAACTATCCCAAGGAGTAACAAGACCTACCCAGGCTAGAAGGCTTGGGAGGAAAAATGTGGTACACTTAAAAGCATTCGTGTATGGTTTCCTTATTGACCACAAGTGGAATTGGCCACTGGCTTTTCAAAGCAGCAGAGAACTAAGGAAAAACATGTCGATGCTGGGCTGGAGACTAGAGCTGTGTGGACAAGGACATTGGTTATGGTGTTTGTAACGCACATGGTCAATTACAGCCCTGGTAATGGACCATTTGCAGTCTGCAGAGACCATTGAAAGGAAATATGTTCCGATATTTTATTGTGCAAAGATTTACCAGGAGGTTCTTGTCTGCAAATTAATGTATTCTATTTGGCAGAGAAATCGTGTCTTTAAGAACTGTTCCTGCAAAGGGCTGAGAGGGTTATTAGAAGGAAAATCGCTATTCAGAAAAGAAGGTGCAGAAGTGACTGAAAAAGATACCCAATGTTGACCTCTGACCTCCAAACTCATTCACGCATGTGAACTTGTGCCTGCACACGAGCACAAGCATGCACACCTGTATACATGTACACAGTCATACCTATGCACACCTGTTCTTTCCTTCCTACTCTGTTAGTTGTGAATGGGTTTCTTAGCGTGTGCATCCATGAGAGACGTATACGTAACCGCCTGTTGTGTTCTCTCTTTATTCTAGAAGCCCCCGCAGCTCACCGAGGATGCCGTCCAGCTGAGAAACAAGCGGGACAACTGTGGTGACGGCCGCCTGGAGCCTGCCACCAGCCCTCTCTCCCCAGATCACAAAAACATGGAAATTGAGGTGTCTGTTCCAGAATGTAAAAGCGTTCCAGGAGTCACCTCTGCCCCACACTCCCTGGACCACAACTCCCCTTTCTATTCACCTTCACACAATGGTCTCCTCGCCGACCACCATGAGTCCCTGGATAATGACGTGGCCCGAGAGATCCAGTATCTAGACGAGGTGCTAGAGGCCAACTGCTGTGATTCCTCGGTGGATGGAACTTACAACGGGACCTACTCCCCAGAACCCTGTGCGACCCTCCTGGCCAGCAGCTTAGACCCACCCGCTCCCACACCCAACCAGCCAGAACCCATCCAGACAGCAGCTGGCAGGCAGGTACCTGGTCCCATCGAGTTCAGCAGCCCCTCCGACACCATGGCCGAGGCGGAGAGAGCCAACGGCCATGCCCCTGACCAGCCCCATGACATGCTAGGAGACGGCCTGCAGGCGCCGGCCAGCCCCAGCTCCTCCACCAGTTCCCGCTGCTCCTCCCGAGAAGGGGAGCCCACGCTCACCACGCTGAAGAAGGAGGCCAAGTTTGAGCTGCGCGCCTTCCAGGAGGACAAGAAGCCCTCCAAACTCTTCGAGGAGGATGAGCATGAGAAGCAGCAGTTCTGTGTCCGGAAAGTAAGACCCTCGGAAGAAATGCTGGAGCTGGAGAAGGAGCGGAGGGAGCTCATCCGGAGTCAGGCCGTGAAGAAGAACCCGGGCATCGCTGCCAAGTGGTGGAATCCCCCGCAGGAGAAAACTCTGGAGGAACAGCTGGACGAGGAACATCTGGAGTCACACAAGAAATACAAGGAGCGCAAGGAGAGGAGGGCGCAGCAGGAGCAGTTACTGCTGCAGCAGCAGTTGCAGCAGCAGCAGCAGTTGCAGCAGCAGCAGCAGCAGCAGTTGCAGCAGCAGCTGCCTCAGCCCCAGTCCCCACCGCAGCCGTGCATGGCCCCCACTCCCTCTCAGGAACACTCCGGTGGGGTGGAAAACACGAAGGAGGATGTGGTCATGGAGCAGATCGACTTCTCCGCGGCTCGCAAGCAGTTCCAGCAGATGGAGAATTCCAGGCAGACGATGGCCAAGGGCCAGAGCGCGCCGAGGCTCTTCTCTATCAAGCCTTTCTACAGGCCCCTGGGCTCCATTAACTCAGACAAGCCATCGACCATCATACGGCCGGCTTCTCTTGGGGGACCTCCAGATGACAGTGGCCCGTCGGTAGCCAAGGGGCAGAAAGCGCCCTGTATGGCGGAGAATCACTCTACAGGAGGAGGAGGAGGAGGAGGAAGTCTGGGGAGCACCGCCGCTCAGGGAAGAGAGGGGCCCTACAGCGAACCCTCCAAGCGTGGTCCTCTGTCTAAACTGTGGGCAGAGGACGGAGATTTCACGAGCGCCCGCGCCGTCCTCACTGTGGTCAAGGATGATGACCACGGGATCTTGGATCAGTTTTCCAGATCGGTCAATGTGTCTTTGACCCAAGAGGAGCTTGACTCAGGTTTGGATGAGTTGTCCGTGAGGTCTCAGGACACCACTGTCTTGGAGACCCTGTCCAACGACTTCAGCATGGATACCATCAGCGACAGTGGGGCCTCCAACGAGACCCCCAACGCTCTTCAGGAGAACTCGCTGGCTGATTTCTCTCTGCCTCAGACTCCCCAGACGGACCACCCCTCGGAGGGCCGAGACGGGATGTCTAAGTCATTCAGTGACCAAGGTTTCTGTTCTCCCTCCTCCACGCTGGGGGACTCTCCGTCCGTGGACGACCCCTTGGAGTATCAGGCTGGGCTCCTGGTACAGAATGCCATTCAACAAGCCATAGCCGAGCAAGCAGATAAAGCCGGCCCCCAAACCAGCAAAGAGAGAGCGACGGAGCAGGGACCCCAACCAACTCTAGAGGAAGTCGAAACCAGGGTCCCCCGTTCCGAGAAGCCCCAGAGTATGTTTGCGCCACCTCAGGTGTCCTCGCCCGTTCAAGAGAAGAGGGATGTACTACCAAAGATGCTGCCTCTGGAGGACAGGGCACACGGGGGAAGGGAGTCCTCCCAGCCACTGCCCCCCGTGCAGCCCAGCGGCCCAGTGAACATGGAGGAGACCAGGCCCGAAGGAGGTTATTTCAGCAAATACTCGGAGGCTGCTGAGCTGAGAAGCACCGCTTCTCTCCTGGCCACCCAAGAATCCGACGTCATGGTCGGTCCCTTCAAGCTGAGGTCCAGAAAGCAGCGGACTCTGTCTATGATCGAAGAAGAGATCCGAGCGGCCCAGGAACGGGAGGAGGAGCTGAAGCGGCAGAGGCAGGTCATCCAGAGCGCCCCGAGCCCCAGGACCAAAAACGCCCCGTCGCTGCCATCCAGAACCTCCTCCTGCTACAAAACTGCCCCAGGTGAGTGATGGCCGCCTCCTGCGCTCGGATGTCGTGGAAGGTCAGACACCAGCTCGCCGTGTGGTCCCTCCGCTGTGTGCACGGCTGCAGGATTCCAGGAATAGGAGTGTCTGGGTGTCTCCTGAGGGAGGCCTGGGTTGTTTGCAACCTTCTAGTGACTTCAATAGCTCTCATTCCTTCTCGTTTTGATGTATTGCACAGATTACAGATTGTCTCTCTCTCTCTCTCTCTCTCTCTCTCTCTCACTCTCTCTCTCTCTCTCTCACTTATTCAAGCTGCTTCTGTATGTGGTACAGAATTTGTCGGAGTGGGTCCCCATGTGGTCTGTGTTTGAGTTAGTAGTTGGACCTTCAGCATTTGGAAGTAAACCTGCCAATTTGGTGTTCTGCTGACCCCTCTGGGATACTTGCTGGCTTCCTTTCCGGCAATGATAACCATCACTCAAGGGTTATAGATGGACCTACTGAAGACGCAGCTGCCTGCCAGCACATCACAAACTAATTACAACTGTGTATGTTAACTAACTGCCTTTCATCTGGCCACAGTCCTGTGCAATAGTGGTCCCTTAGGCTATTGCCATCGATGGCCTAGCCATCTTGGTTTCAGCAGTGCATGGCTGTACTTTGGAATCAGGAGTATTTTTGTCCATTCTTGCCTTGTGACCCATTTTGAGACATACAGCTACTACAAGCCAAAGCCGATCTTGAAATCTGTTCTTATTGTCTGAGCAATCCCTCTCCTGAATCCTTGGAATAGGTGACTGATGTGCATTAGAGCAGTTAGTTGCCTTGGACACCATCAAGGATAACGATAGAGCCAGCAGCTTTTGTTTTTCTGCGCCAATGGTGGGAACTGGGGATCGACTCATTTAGTCTTAGAGAAGTGCTTGTTGGAGTATGTTCAGAGCTAGTTTGTGATGTGTCATCCAGTCATGCTGAGATAAATACAGACATTGGTAGTAACCAACTGACAACTCTCATGGAGATCTGACATTGTACTGAAATCCAAGTGTGGGATTCTGTGTTTGGGATTCTGTGTTTCTTAAAAGCGTTGGCCCATAGTGGACTTGGAGTGGGAGTCCTGATCCTCCATCAAACATAATTTAAGAAACATTACTTTAAAATAAGCATTAGTGTTTAACTTGGTTCATCCATATCTTAATTAAGTCATTGAGACACTTGACGTCCATCTAATCTATAATGACATAAGGCCATTTTATTATGAACTTTGAAATGTTAAGTAATCTCAGCCCTAAAGAGAAGCTGTCAAATATGTTTCGTTCTAAACGTGATGCGCCATCACCCTGTATTTTGTAGCGCACCTTTCTCGGGCTCTTTCCGATGCTTTTGGGTGTGCAGTCAGGTTATGCAGACTTTGATGGATGCATGTCAAACTGATACTGTGTCCTTGTGGTACCCATGGTAACCATGGATGATTGTTAAAACTCTAGTTGTTTCATATTGTTTGTGATCGCTTGATCTCAGACTCTTGATCTCTAGTGTGTGTGTGTGTGTGTGTGTGTGTGTGTGTGTGTCTCAGAGAATACTGTTTGTGCCTGTGGAAGCCCAAGGGTGACTTCAGTAATCATCCTGGTTACTCTACCACCTTTTTGCTTTGCTTTGGGGTTTCCCAGGCTCCACTTTCCAGAGCTGCCCAGCATTTTTGTGTGGGATCTGCGTGCAGGTCCTTCTGTTTGCAAAACAGAGAGTCTTAACCCCTAAGCCATGTCTCTAAACTCCCTCCCCGTCTATTTAATCTTTCTGCCATCTATCAATCATCTGTCAATCTATCATTCACAGATGGTAGGGGAGGAAAGGGAGGAGGGCGAGAAGAGCTCAGACCTTGCCCAGATGAGTTTTAATTACTTTAGACTCCATCTGCAGCAGCTGAGGCCAGGAAAGCTTTCAGGCCAGGTTACCGTTGTTGCTGACCAGTCAGTCACACGTAGCGTCACCCAGATTCTTAGTTTTCAAGTTGATTGGGATTGTTTTGAAGCGAGCTGGCCCAGAAATGGCAGCTGAGCATTGTGTTCCGGAGAAAAGCCTTTATGCCTCTTGATTTAGGCCCCTAAACAAGCAAGTGAGACTTGTGCCAACCGGGCCTTCATCGGAGCCCAAAACCTCACTGATGGAGGATGGTTTTGTGGGCATGTTGGCTCCTCCTGCTCACGTGGATGGGCAAGGTGCCGTGGTTCTGCTGTGCTTTCCAGTTACAGCCGTCTCTGCCTGCCTAGTCCCCGTCTTTGCCTTATTTCATTTTAGAGCCTTTTCTAAAGCTCTGTGGGTAGCTTGGTCCTTCCGGTTTGTCCTAAACAAACAAACAAACAAATGTGTATATATCTCATGGGCTGAGTAACTTCTAAACTAAACTAAAAGCAGAAATTAGTTTTTCCCAGTTCTACAGACTGAGGGATCTGAGATCATGGTTCTCGCTCTGACCTCTGTCCTGGTCATCTTGGTGCCGTCACGTGGTAGAAAGGAGAAGGCGGCTAGCTAGCTCTCTGTGGCCTCTTCAGTAGGACATCAGTCTCACTCATGCTGCTTCCTAGATCTTTTTATTTTAAAGATTCCAACCATTACGTCACATTCAAAACCGTGCTCAGCTCAGCAGCCTCTGGGCATTTGCTGAATCAGCCTCCTTGTAACATGACCTTGATAACTAAATTCCAGCATACAAATGGGGTGCGGACATTCAGACCACAGCAGTGGGTATTTTTTTTTTCTTTAACTACACTTATCAATATATCACGTCCAGCTTTACGTCTACCACACGGACAAGGAAGTAATAAGAGTGTTCCCTGTCTGCTACTGCTCTCTCTCGGATCTCCCCTCCCAGGATCAAGTTTGCCTTGAGCAACCAAGTCCAGGGTCATAACCTGCTCCTCTCATCCACCAACCTGGTTTCAGTTCTCCAGAATCTCTCTCTGGCCTGATGCTCATCTCCTTCTCCACATCCCATCCCCACCAGCATGTTCATTTTGGTCTCCCTTTAAGAAGATAGTAACCCATCTAAGTCCATGTTCTGTCCTGGGTCAGTTGAACACCGTCAGCCATAACATGTGTGTACATCCTTCATATTGATATCTATAACATGTAAAAAAGACACCTTGGCTTCCTGGATAGAGTGTGTGTGTGTGTGTGTGTGTGTGTGTGTGTGTGTGTGTGTGTGTGTATTGTGTCAATTGTGTGTGTCTGTGTGTGAGAAAATACTTCTCTTTCCCTCCAAGTCTGGAAGCTACTGGAGTATTGATCATCTAGCTGGTGAGACTCCCGAGCTTGTGGTCACAGAGGAAGCTGATACATGACTCTGGCAGCCAAACTGAATAATTCATGGCCCAGGTCAGAACTGCTGGCTGCGGCTTGGGTTTTGTGAATGAGACATTGCGAGGTCTCCTCCCACACTCCTCCCCTTTCCTGCCAGAAGTGACTTCTTGGATGATCTTGGTGTGACTCAGGTTGGCACTTTGATATTATGTAATGAAAAATAGAATCTTTTACTTCTTGGTAACCTGCTGAATCCTAACCTGAAGGCGGGTAAAATCCAGAGAGCAAGATGTGATAGGGAAAAGAGAGATACGCGGATCCTTCCTGTTCATCTAGACAAACCCCTTTGATGTTGGAATCACAGGTTTTTTTTGGCTTTGTTTTGGGACTTTATAAGACAATCATAGGGATTCTGCTTTGAAAAAGACATATAAGGCCTGGTATATGGAAATTTTACCTTCTTGATTCTTTTTTATTTTAAAGAAGAACCAAGGGGCTGGAGCAATGGCTCAGGGGTTAAGCCTCTGCCTCGCAGGCAGAAGATCCTGAGTTCAGAACCTGGATACCATTAAAAACACCAGGCGGAAATGGTATACAGTATGTACTTCCGGTTCTAGAAGGTAAGCCTGGGAAACTCCAGAGCAAAGAGGAGATAGCGCAATCTAGGGTGATTCTGGGGTTACCTTGGGCCTCCACATGTACACATTCAGTGCCCTCTGATACACACAGAGACAGATATATGCAAAGATGAAATAAAAATAAAGAAGAGCCACTTAGTCTGAATTTGAATAGCCTTTGTTTGGACAAAGGTGAGCAAGGTATCGGTTCTTGTTCTCAGCTAGTGTGTAGTTCAGTAAGACAGCAACGTCGACACCCCTGGTGATTTCACTGTTAGAAGCTTCGAAACTTGTGAGAGCCCAGAACAGTAAGATCATCTCCTTTAGAGAGTCAGAAAGTCTTATTTTGAAGGATGAGGGTAAGGTTGAAGAGGGAATGAAGCAAAGAACTGAAAGAGTAGAAGCTGGGCCTGGGAGATTGGAAAGACTGGTCCACTCAGAAGGAAAGGCATCGGGACAGGCTCAAAAGGGACAGAACTCATTTAAGTAAGGGGGAGTCAATCAACCATCATGTTGTTTTAGACCTTATCCTGTGAGGTGATTATCTCTACACCTCTGAGGTCCTGTCTTTATCCTTGAATTGGAAGACGTGCATTGAAAGACGCACGTCTTCCTGCTCTAGTGGGGATACCCTACAGCTGATGGAACTCTTCCCGGTGTGGGGGTACCTCTGAAGGAATGCCACCATCTTGACCAAGAAGGCCATACACACTCTTCCTTGGGTACCACATGCTCCCTCTGCTGATGGGATCGAGAAAAGCATAAACGAAGCCCCTTGGTGGGTTGGATTTGCTGGCTCTGTAATCCTAACCTTTCAGAAGGCTAAGGCAGGAGGATCTCAAGGTTCGAGGACTGCCAGGGCCATTTAGCAAGACCAGATTTCAAGATAAATAACTAAAAAATGAGACTAGGATAGCTCACTGATAGTGTTTGCCTAGCATACTCTGTGCCTTAGGTTTGACCCCCTAGTCCTAAAAAAAGAAAGAGAAGGAAGAGGAAATCTCTTAACAGGTGCATGAGTATGATTTGAAGGGGAAACCCACCCACTAATGTAAAAATATCCTTAAAAAGAAAACAGGATAGAGACATACACAATCATTTTTAAAATTAAAGTTATAATTAAGACCTTCTCAAATGTCTTTGCGTATAGTATCTATATCTATTATTAGATATTTTGGTTTCACTTCCAACTTCTAGCATGCCAGAGAAATTCAGTTAGGTCTGAGTAGCTCTGTCTTCTGAAATAGTCTCTGTTTTCATGCCAGATGTTAAACTGATAAACACTAGTCTTCATGCCCCAGACTCCCAAATGCTGGGATTTCAAGCCTGAGCAACCATACCCAGACTTATTTATTATTTCTTCACTATTTTTGAGGCGGGGATATCATGTAGCCCAGGCTGGCCCTGAACTGACTCTGTAGTTAAGGATGACATTGACTTCCTGATCCACCAGTGGGATCGAAGGTGTGCACTGCCGTTGCATCTGCTCTACTTTTTTTTTTTTTGGCTGCCAAATATATTTCTGATTTTAGAAGTCCACAGAATGTCCATATTATTATTTTAAAAATAACACAGTTTACATAATATTTACTACAAAGGTGAATTCTGGGCAGCACCCTTTTATCAAATTATGTATGCTGTAAAGTTTAGAGAGGAATCCATTGCTTTGCAAATGTGGTCCAGATAAACACCAAGAAAGGGGGTGTGTGTGTGTCTCTGTCATGTTTTACTGGCAAATGAAAAATGATGAAACATGATTATCAGAACTATTTCAGAGTCATGTTATCCCTTTTAAGAACTGAGTGGGGCTGGAAAGATGTCTATAGTGGTTACTCTTGTGTAGCTGTGAGAGAACAACCAACAAGCAACTTAAGGGAGAAAGGGAGATTTATTCAGCTTATGGTTCCAGAGGGGAGAGACAGTTGTGGTGGAGGGGGCATGGCGGGTGGCAGAAGCTGGAGGAGGCCTAGGTCACATCCATCCAGAAGGCTGAGAGCTGCTAGACTCCAGCTGCAAGAGCAGACCTCTCCCAGAGGTAGGGTGGGATCCATCCACCTCCAGGCTCACCCCCTTGTGACTGCCTTCCTCCAGCAAGGCTCTGCCTCCTAAAGGTACTGTGACCTTTCCAAACAACAAAGATTCAAACACATCAGCTTGTAGGGCAGAACTCACATTCAACCGCCACAGTGACTCAGGGGTTAAACCTCTTTGCCTTGAAAGCAGAAGGACCTGCGTTCAGATCCCAGAATCTGGATGTTGGGTTCTGGGCAGTCAATCTCAGAGTGAAGCGAAAAGGAGGTAGAACAATCCAGGATGATTCCTGAAGTCACCCTTGGGGCTTCACAAGCACATCCGGGGCCCTCTCATAGACAGACAGACAGACAGAGGAATCAAGGATATAGAGTCCAGAGGGCTTAATTAGTTGGCCCAGCTCACTCTGATAAAAGGTAGAAGCCTGATTTTCACCCCAGACTCCATTGTCTGAAAAATGGACATCTTTCCCTCCCTACTCTGCGGCGCCGCCCTGTAACTGAAGTGGCTGAATTCAGTCTCCTTCTGTCCCCTCCTGGTCTCCAATCTCCCGGCTCTTTCGTTTTTCTGGGTTTTTTGTGACCCTCCCTTTTGGAGCCTCCAGAGCTCTAGAATGTTCTGCTGGCCGCCTGTGTGTGAGAGTCTGACCTGCAGAGAAGGCGGCAGAGCTGCCTCTGTGGCCCAGTTGCTGCCCTGTTCTTGCAGAACTGAATTTTAATGCTCTAGTTACAAATAGGCTAAACTGCTTGCACTGTCCAAGGATTTAGCAGGTGTGGGTGGGGGCGGTGGGGACCTGGTGCAGTCCTCGATGGCTACCTAGCCCGGCTGCATCGTGAATTCTGATAGTTCATTCTCAGGGGCCCAGTCATTTACTCCAGAGTCAGGTCACTCCCTGAACTCTCCAGACCTGGGGACCTGAAGAAAGAACAGGCTTCTTCATTTGAGTGTAAGGCAGGGAGGCGTTCACTCCATTTACTGAACACAGTTTGGTGTTGGGTACAGTATTTGGTGTAATGAGGTCAAAGTCAGCCACCTTTGTTCATCCCCTGCCTTCACCAGTCCCTGGACTCTCCCTGTGCTTTATGGATATGCACTCAACAAATGTGCTTTATTAACACACACATACACACACACACACACACACACACACACACACACACACACACACACACACACCACTTCCAAGGACGCGGCAGGCAAAGCATACGTGGTTTGACAGAATGTGAAGATCCGTAACCCCAGCATTGAGCTTCTCAGATTATGGAATTCACAGTTCTTTTTTTTGCATGTTACCCTTAAAGTTTGCAAAAGAGCAATTGGTCATCTCTAGACAGTGGACCCTTCAGGCTGCCTGCTGTGGATGGGCCTGTGGCCATAGCTTTCAGGCAGCAGAATGTGGGAAACCGGACATCTCCCATCATCAGTTCAGAGTCCCTTGGCTGTAAGAAGGGTCTACTGATCTATCCGGGGTGCCTCCTAGTTCTGCCTATGATGTGTGGAGGCTCCACCAGGGGGATCCTTATTGCTGACTGGCTACTCGGTGCTCCGTGTTAGGGGAACACGTCCCCAAGATGGTCAGATTCCGCCATGTACAGGCAAATGGACCGGCTTAAGCAAAGAGGAAGTGAATCAGAGGACTTAATGCTTACAAGATCCCTGTTGAAAAATGTGAACTAAGTGAAGCCAGGTTGAAAGTGAGATATGTCCACCTCCTTCTCTACCCTCCCCCCACTGGAGCTATACAGGATATGACTGTGTTGATCACTGGTCACGTCTGTGTCCCAAGGAGATTGACATTTTGGATGCATTTGACATTTGTGAATAAGGCTTTACTTAACGGTGTGAAAGACCGTTGGAGGGGAAGATGCAGGAGGGATTGGAGGAGAAAGTAAGTATGCATGCAAGTCAGACCCCTAGAGCCCGGAAGAAGCCATTTGCAGTTCATGGAATATTTGTTTCTCATGACCTTGAAGGCAAACTTGGACGCTTTCCAAAGCTTATATGCCTCTGACATCCCGGTAGACATCTCTTTGGACATCCCCAGCCTCTTTCTTCTCCTTACCCAGTAATACATTCACACCATGTAAGAAAGTCAGTGGGGGGCGGGAAGGGGGTGCAGGTGGGACCGTTCTCTGGATTCAGGTCTGAGGTTCAGCATCCTGCCAGCTGTGGGGGGAGCCTATTTCATCTCTGTACACCTGTTTCCTCACTAGTAATGGGACTGATACAGCAACCATGTCACAGAAAGGTTAAGACAGTGCCTGATACATAAAAGGTTCCAGACAAGACTTATTACTATTGATACTAGAGTTGCTGTTAAGTTTTAAGAACAGGCCTAGAAATCAGAATTTGCTGATGAGTTGCTCTTCGGCCGTGGCATTGACCCGAGACAAATAACTGAGAACATGTGTTATAAATTGACCCCCTCTTTAATGGAGAATTTCCTTAGAATTATAGTTTTCCTAGTGCAACCTGAGTTTAGGAAGAAATTTCAATGGCTGGCTATTTAAAAAACTAACAAATGGCAACATCCATCCTAAAATGTATCGGGTAGCAATAAAATTGCCAGTATACATAAGAATGTACCCCTCCCCCTTTGAAAGAGAAAGAGAAACCTGAGTGCCTGCTATGATAGCAGAAATAGGTTTTGCAGAAAGATCTAGATGATGGCTATTTGTGATTTTTATTCTTTTTTTTAAATTTTTTAAAATTTATTCAATTGTGTGTGTGTGCGTATGTATGTGTGCGTGTGCGTATGTATGTGTGCGTGTATGTGTGTCTGTGTGTATGTAGAACCACGGACGAATTCGGGAACCACCATGGACGCCTCCACCTCCTCCGCCCCAGGATTCACAGGCTCCGCCCTACCAGGACCAGAAACGCAGGCCGCCCCTGCTTCCGCCTGGCGTCAATACGTGGGATCTGGAATCCGAACTCAGGACCTTCCGCCTGCAAGGCAGAGGCTTAACCCCTGAGCAACCTCTCCAGCCCGATTTTTATTCTTTTAAAAATGAATTTGTTTGTGTGTCTCTGTGTGCATGTGTGAATGTGGGCACACACTGGCCATGGCACATTTAGAAAGGTCAGAAAATAATTTTATGCAATTGGTTTTGTCCTGCTATAGGATCTCTGGGAATCCAACTCAGGCCATCCGTGTTGTGTAATAATCACCTCTACCCCTGCTGCTCCATCTTGCTGGCCTGTTGATTTTGGGCTACTTTTATTTTTATGTATTTATTCATTTCTTTTTGGGGTGATAGGGATTTGACCCAGGGCCTCATGTTTGCTGGGTTAGTGCTTCTGCTACTGAGTTCCTATTATTACTGTTTTAATGAACTTTCACCTTTTTAGTTTATAATTTTATCTTTCACCAAGTTTCTCTTGGAGTCACAACACTCTTTCCTTCTAGAATTTTACCGTGTTCCATTTGGGTTCATAGCACCACCCTAGTATCATTAGCAGCTCTCGGACGCCTCCAACTCCTCCCCCCTACCCCCCAGATTTCTCAGAAGCAACTGCATTTGACAGTTTCTCAAGACTTGTGCCACCTGGCCAGGGATAGTCCTTATTCCTGAGCTAGATTTGTGATTTGAGGACTTCCGTTATCACCGCCCCCTGAAGGAAGGTTTAAGGAGAGTTACAGGAGGAGATTTAAATCAAGGTGGTGTGCATGGGCAGGACAGCTGGAACCTCACCAGCCCACATACTGGGGAGTCTGGCAAGCCAGGGAAAAGACGCTAAAAGTGCAGCTCTGAGCTCCCAACTTCCTGGGAATGGAGTCTCTTCCCTTGCTGGGGAACTCTCCCCAAAGCGGTTAGAAGAAAGGAGGTCATTGATGGAGGCTGGGGGGGGCACGTCATCGGGTGGGCGTTTTTGTTCGATTTGGTTGGGTTTTTTTATATTCAAGTGGGCAATGGATTTTTTTTTTTCTTTCTCTCTCTCTTGAGAAATGCATAAACAAAGGAGTTTTGAGCTGCATTGGAGGACATCACATATCCGGGGGGTCACAGTTGCTCCAATCTAAACTTGTGCTTCCCCTCCCCCGACATCTCAACTTCTGGGCTTGTTAGAAGTTAGGCCTGTCCCTACAGAAGGAGAACCTGGGCTGTCAGCCCACAGCTGGGGATCGCAGCCCTCCCTGGGTCTCCTTGCGTGGGAAGAGTGACACATTCTTTCCCCTGCCCCCTGTCAGCACAGCTACCACAGATTTACCCGAGGGGAACCCCAGAGCGCCTGGCTGACTTTCCCTAGACCAGAAAGAAAGTAGTTTAACTATTTCTGATTTAGAAACAGGAATGACAAATTTCCTACCTCCTGCTTTTCTTAGCACCTCATGCTGGCAGATAGTCTCCTCTGCTAATTGAGAGTGAAATTCTGAATTCTTGCTCCTACAAGTGGGCTGGGCCTGCATCTTTATGCTGTGTCTGTGACAAATGCTTTGGAGATGCCTGGGGTTGATGCCCCTAAGCTGCCTGGTGTATGCTATCTGGGGAGAGAGGAAAGCGGTTGGAGCTGACAGCTTGTGAAGGTTAATATGAATGAACCAGTGTGTCCATTTATCTCTGCATAGTATGTTGAAAATGAATTTTCCCAAATGTGGTGTGTTTCAGGTCAGCTAGGGGTACAGAGAGAGGCCCTGTTTCAAAAAAAGCATATATACATGTTTATATGTGTATTATATATGTATACATATATATCTTGAATATGAGACACTGTCTTTAAAAAAAAAGACAAATCTTGTCTTACTTTTAAATTATTGTGTACTGTCAGATGTAGTAAGTCATGTTTCTAATCCTAACACTCGGGGGGCTGAGCAAGGCACGGGAATTCCTGTGAGTTTCAGGTCAGTCAGGGGTATAGAGTAAGGCCCTGCCTAAAATTAAGTGTGTGTGTTTGTGTATTCATATTTTTTAAAATTTATATTTATCATGGGAAAAATAGAAAATGAAAACCAAAGTGACTCATCCCCTTACTTCTCCAGGGATAGCTACTGCCTTTCTGGGTTTCCCCCACATCCCTGTGCATGGAAGATTATATCGGATTCCTTATTGCTGCTGTGACAAATTTCTGCAAATATGGCGCCCTTAAACCATGTGATCTGTTGTTATCTTATAGTTCTAGAAGTTAGCTTTATTGATTGATTTTGTGTGTGTGTGTGTGTGTGTGTGTGTGCATGCGTGCGCACGCGTGTGCGCACTATGTGTCCCTGTGGAGGACGGAGGGTTACTTTGTGAATCATCCTGCATTATTTCTACCTTCTTTTTGCTTCGCTCTGAGATTTCCCAGGCTCCGCCCACCAGGGCTGGAAGTGCAGGCTGCCACCGGTTCTGCCTAGTATTTTTACATGGATCTTGGGATCTGCACTTAAGACATTCTGCTTGCAAGGCAGAGAGAGTCTTAACCCCTGAGCATCTCTCCAGCCCCAGTTCTAGAAGTTAGAAATGCATCTGCCGTGGACTGGGCTGTGTCTCCTATGATGGTATGTATAGGAGCCCTGACCTTCAGTGTTACAACCCTCTTTGGAAATGAGGCCTTGGGAGGTAATTTGGTGAGCCGATGAGGTCAGCGCTCTCATGGGATTAGTGTTCTTGTCATGAGAGTTAACAGGAGCTGGTCTTTCTCCCTGCCGTGTGAGGGCCTGGGGAGAAGGTAGCTGTTTACCAGCCAGGAGAAGAGTCTTCAGGAACCCATCCTGTAACTCCTCCAGAAGGGTGAGGAAATAAATGTCTGAGGTTTGGGCATCTGTCTTTGTAGGCTGAGCAGAGAGACTGGGCTAGAAGCAAGATGTTGCTGCTGTTGAGCTTATGGGGGTCCTGGGAGACCTTCCCTCCCTCCTCCATGCTGCCTGCACCCCTCAGCTCATGACCCCCTGTCTTCCTCTGTCCTCAGTGTCAGCGGTGTGGCTCGTGTGAGTCCTGAGTCCTCTGTCTCCTGGCTCTCTCGCGTGCCCACAATAGACAACACAGGGCACTCTTTGCACTCCAAGTATCTGAACTTGGTCATGTGCATGTACAAAGTCCTGCTGCCCCACAAGGCGTCATGGTCGCAGGCTTTAGTTAGGGGTCAGAACTGGGAAACCGTTCTGCTGACCACAGTGCCAGCATGCATGTGGGCCAACTGAGCTTTGACCGCATGTCTTGTGTCTGCCTTCTTTCCCACAGCAGGTTAGTTGGGGACCCAAACAGTACTTGAACCTAGATGCTCTGCCTCTGGAACTGATAACCCTTCCTTTTTCCCCCTTATCTTTGTCAGTGTTGGTGATGGAACCTTGTGTCCTGTGGATACAAGACAGTTACACCACAGCCCAACTCTCTCCCTCCACACTTTTTATTTTTGGAGGCAGTATCTTAATATAATTTACTGTATAATCCAAGCTGACCGCAATTTGTGATCTTCCTCAAATGCTGGGATTACAGGTATTGCCAGCATACCCGGCTAGGAGCTGACATTTTCTTTTTACCCATTTTCATGTGTATGGGATATACATACGTGTATACATGCATATGCATACAGGTTGGTGTACGTGTGTACAGGCGTATGGAGGTCTGAGATTGATCATGGGAATCATTCCCAATAGCTAGCTCTTCCACATTACTGTTTTGAGCTTAGGTCTCCTAATTAAACCGAGTTTGCTTACAGGGTCGTTTGGCCAGCCAGCTTTCTGTGGAGATTCCCACATTCTTCCCCCAGGCCTGGCCCAAGCTCCTGTGGCTTTTTTTTTTTTTTTTTTAAATATTTTGTTTATTTTACTTATTTACTCTGTGTGTGTGTGTGTGTGTGTGTGTGTGAGAGAGAGAGAGAGAGAGAGAGAGAGAAGGGAGGGAGGGAGGGGGCACTGTGTGTCCCTATGGAGGCCCAAGAATGACTTCAAGAATCATTCTGGATTGCTTCTACTCCCTTCTTGCCTCGCTCTGGGATTTCCCAGACTCCGCCCACCATGACCGGAAGTACAGGCCACAGGGGATCTAGGGATCTAAATTACTCACTTGTGTGGCTAGTGCTTTAATCACTGAGCCATCTCTCAGCCCGAGGCTGTCATTCTGCTTTTATGGCTTGCTTTTGCTTTTAATGCATCTTGAATATTTCCCCATGACCTAGTCCTTTAACTTCAGGAATCTGGAAAATGATGCATAATGGCTAAGTAATACTCCATCACCGAAAGGAGACTAGTACGGCTATTCTCCCACAGGCAGAAATACCTTGGTATACATGAAAGTTCTTGCATACAGCATTCAGCCTTTAGTTATTAGCTGAACTTGTGCCAAAGCTTGCTTGGGAGCTGACTAGCCAGTATCCATTAGAGAATCGTTAGCTCCAAAATGGTTTCCCTTGAGATATTAACAAGAATCCCATGAAGCAGAGTTCTCTGGTTAAATACATTTGAGAGAAGCTATACTTACATTCTTACACTTAGACTTACGATTGCGATCGCATTGAAAGTTGTTTTGGAAGGAAGTTTCTCTGTGTCCTTCTGTCTTGTCTTTTCCTCCCTTTTGCCCTTCCCCCCATCCTCCTTGCAGGCTTATTTGTACAATGTCATTTGTTTGTGACACTGAGACCTAGTCCACTCAGTCAAGATAATAGGGATCCACCTAGCCATGGGAAGCTGCAGACCATCAAATACTTCTAAAGTCCTGTCTAAATTTACTTTAGTTGGACTAGTAGAAAACCAAATTAGGTTCTCTATGTAAAAAAGATAAGCTATGAAGGTTTTCCATCCTGCTGTGCACCCTGGCTGGTTTTCCCCTGTTGCTTCTGCTATGGCAGCTGCTGAGGTTACATTGTACCTGTTCTCTGTAAATGTCAACTCAGGTCTCAGCCTATAAACCCACCCTGGCAGTCTGCTTTCATTTTCCAGAGACATAGTCAGGCCTTTCGTGGGGAGCTGTTCCGTAAGAAGGTTCAGTCCAGGGGGAAGTCTGGTTGGCAGGATGCTAATTGTTGAACTCAGAGATGACTTTTCAGGTGTCGATTACCAGGTCAATCTAGTGCAAGATTTTTCTGGGACCACCAGAATGGAACCTGGGATTTCTGGAGAATACCAGAGTTGATCCACTGTTTGGAGATTCACGTAGGGCATGTCGTGTAATAATACGAGGTATGGATTAATGTGGCCCAGCACCCAAGTCTGAGGCACAAGACATTCGTATCCCATTGCAGTTGAGTCTGCTACAGTGACCGCTTCCTGGAGGACCAGAAGCTTCTAGTTTTATGTGAGAAGACCCTTGACCATAAACTTAGAAGAACCCTAAAGGAGGAATCTGGCATGAGACGTTCCTTCTCAAGCTTTTTGGTGACCTGTGTGACCCCTAAGATGGGACTTGGAAGGCACGTCTTACACATGCTGTATAGAAAGGTCACTCGAAGATCCTGGAGACTAATAGAGAAGGCTGATTCCCCTCATTGTTGTTCAGACTAACGCCTGGAAGCCCCAGGATGAAGGAGTGTCTCCTTTGTGTGTGTGTGTGATTGGGGGTGAGGGGCTCTGCTACAATCCATCCCCTGGAGGTTTGCCCTTGGGTATGGGCATCTGAAGCTTCTGGTTCTTTGGCGGCTGCCCATCCAACCCCACCAAGTCAGTCTTGCTTCTTGCGACCCCTAGTGGCTATTGCTGGTTCCTCCAGAAATAGGTTTTATTTTCTGGACCTAGGCACAGCAGGAAGTCTTTAATGACAACACCACTTCAACCTTTCATTCTTGCTACAGCTCATTCATTCCAGCTGTAATGTATCCATAATCAATGAGAGAAGCTATACTCTCATTGTTGGAGTGACACAGGCTAGACATGGACCCCTGATGTGAGGCCGCATCACCTCACACATCAACAACCAACACAAAACTCACTTGAAACATTACGTGAACTCAATTGTTCAGTTGAAAGTAGAACTTTGTCATCTAGGACAATATCCTCTCAAAGGTCAGACATGCCTGGAAACAATTCCCAGTGTTATAATATCACTAATTTCCTTTATAGCCTTCATGTGTCATTTAAATGTGTTCATTATTAATACTACAAAGCCATAACTCCAGAATTCCGTTACCCCCAGATGTTCTATTTATTTTTAATGATTTATTAATTTTTTTAAAGAAAAAAAGAAAGGTTTTCCTTCTGTAGTCCAGGCTGGCCCAGAATTTACTATGTAACCCAGATTGGTCTTGAATTCATGGCAGTCCTAACAAGTACAGAAATTGCAAACATGGAAGCCTTGCCTGACACCCCCACTGTGTTTTATTTTGGGTACTTTGGGCAAGACATTTGAATTCCTGCCCTCATGGTATTCTCTAGGAGGGATTTTTGTCTTAAGCTTACAAGCAGCCATTACTAAGTAACCATTATACATATTTCATCATGTATCTGTTGGTTTACTCAACACACACCAGCTCCTGCTTTTATACCTGCAATGTGGTTACTCTTGGCATCCAGCAGTGACCAGAGCAGATTAAGTTTTACTCTCATGGGGCCACTGAAATGAATTAAAAGGATATACAGTCAAAATATCTGTCTTCAGGAATTTTACAGTTATAGGAAGGAAAAGACAGTTATTTCATTGTAACTAACTATGATACATTGTAACCAATTATGATACATTTGTAGCCAGCTGTAATACATTGTGAACAGCACTGATACATTGTAACCAGCTGTGATACAGGTCACTAAATGAAAATGGCTTTTACAGGAGTGGAAACAAAGTAGTGTCTGGTGGAAGGAAGGCCCAGTGCAGGTGTGTTGTGGAAAGCAGAGATTGAAGACAGTCTGTAGACCTTGGTGTCTAGACATTGAATGTTGTAAGAGGGACTGACGGCAGATGATCTGGACATTTAAAAAAAGGTCGATTTAAACTGGTCATCAGCCTGGTAACACATACTGTCTCTTTCTGGGTTTAGAAAAATTGCAAGAAGCTTACACAGGATACCCAAGGAATTGCTCACTTTTATCTAGTGGTCATAAATATTCTTTCCTAGTCCAGTCAAATAGGGGCTGGTCTCATGGGCTGCTTGCATTCTGGGTATTGACTTCATCAGTGGCTAACTTCATCTTTATAGCAACTATAAGGATAGGTATCTCTGTCACCATGCCTATTTTATGGGAGGACGCAGATATGAAAACAGTGACTGGCTGGGAGTTATTTGGCTGAAAGTAGTGGATTCACACTCCAGCATTCTGGCTATAGTTACCACCATGTTACACTGTCTCTTGGGCCTTCAGTGAATAAGTCAGTGTAACTGTCAGAGATACATACCAAGTATGTGAGGGTGAAAAACCTTAGGTCCAAAATTGTCTTTTAAAATTCAAAGTCTTTGGATGGAGGGAGGGAGGGAGGGAGGGAGGGAGGGAGGGAGGGAGGAAGGAAGGAAGGAAGGAAGGAAGGAAGGAAGGAAGGAAGGAAGGAAGGAAGGAAGGAAGAAAGGAAGGAAGGAAGAAGGAAGGAGGAACAAGAATGGTAAAGTCTTAAATAGTGTTTTATCTGGGTGATTTTTTAACACAGTATTTTTGGAGTCATTATGTCATTCCCTAATTTCCATAATTGAAAAATAGAATCTGGGGCTGGGGAGATAGCTTAGTCAAGACCTGAGTTTGATCCTCAAACCCAGATTAAGAAGAAAAAAAAAAAAAGATTGACTCGTGGTACCAGCTTGTACTCTCAGCTCTCTGAAGGTAGACACAAGCTCATTAGTCAGTAATCCTAGCACTTGAGAGGTAAGTGCAGGAGGATCAGAAGTTTAAGGTTACCCTTGACTATATAGCAGTTTGAAGCCAACCTGAGGTTTATAAGACCATGGCTCAAAGCAAGCAAACACTGACGGGGTCTCTAAGATACCACTTCCTTTATAGCCAATAATAATATCTGTGATAGAATGCATGTCTCCCAAAGAACTGTAGCCAATGTCTGCCTGCCTGCCTGACTTAACATTTGCAAAGGATGCAGATGGTCTCTGAGAACGAGTCCAGAGCCTTACACTACCGCCAAGTAGCTACTGGTCTCATTCTCCTTACCTGACGGCTCCTTCAAAGCTAAAATCTGCTCATTCCAAATCTGATGCACATCTTTCTGCTATCTTCGTTGGCGTTCCTTCTGTGAGGTGTAGTAACATCTCACACTCACATGATTTGGGGACCTCGGTGGATAAGACCAGCTGGACTGGGGCTGCCTGGATAAAACTGGCCTCGTTCTCAATCTCAGGCTTTGCAGTAATGAGTTGTCCATGTGGAAAGCCTGGACAGGTCAATCAAGTCCCTCAGAGGATGGAGCAGACAGGAGGAAGGCTCTCCCATGTCCTCTGATCCTGAATTTTCCCACCCTGAGGAAGAGTGTGTCTACAGCGCCGTTTCCTGACAACCTCATGCCATGGATCTATGGTAGAGCACATGTCTCCAGAGCCCTTGAGTCAGGTCCAACATATCTGCAAAGTGCCTTGGCTCATTGGACTTTTCGGATCCAGTGTCCTTGAGGTCTGTGCGGAAAGGGTCTTGTGTGCCTTTCCCTCATGCATTTGGTCTCTGTAATGAAATGGCTTTCGTTTAACTTTCATTTCATTTCCACTCTTGATTTTGTGTGTATGTGCATGTGTGCATGCGCGCGCCGGGTTTTTTTCTTTCTAAAAACAGTCATGCGCAGACAAGCTTAGAAAGGGTGTTCTCTTCGTGTTGTTTCAGGGAAAATAGAAAAAGTCAAACCTCCTCCATCCCCCACAACCGAAGGTCCCAGCCTGCAGCCTGACTTAACCCCCGAAGAGGCTGCCGGAGCCCAGCGGCCCAAGAATCTGATGCAGACCCTCATGGAAGACTATGAGACACACAAATCTAAAAGGCGCGAGAGAATGGATGATAGTAGTGTAAGTGTTTCCTCCTTTCCTTTCTCCTCTCCTTGCCGCGTGTCGATCTCCTAGTTCAGGTGTGCATGTGTGTGCGGTTTTCTGGTCGGCCTGCAGCCTGCTCCCAAACCTAATTTTCAAATGTGTGGTTTAACGTGCCTTGGGGGTTGGGCTTGGGGTTTGGTTTTGTTATCTTAAAAAAAATCGATCTTCAGGGAGCTGGTTCTTTTATTTCTGAGTCTAACTTGAGTCAGCTGGCAAGGCTGGTGCGGTAGGTGTGGGGAAAGACAGCCCGCCAGGGCTTCAAGCACCGTGGAGTTCCCCTCTCCCCCCATTGTAGAGAGCTGCCCTGTTGACACTATAGAATCTCTGTGAAACCATGACTAGCTATGGACAATCTCTGTACATGTTACATGCTTGCTTACGAGACTCGGTGTGGGGGCGGGGAAGATGCTCAGGGGTTTTTGCCCACAAGCAAAAGGATCTGAGTTTGGATCCCTAGATCCCATTCTGAAAAATGCCAAGTGGGTATGGTAGCGGCCTATGATTCCAGCCCTGGAAGGTGGAGCCTGAGCAACTCCAGAGCAAAGCAATAAGGAGGTAAAGCAATCCAGGATGATTCCCGATGTCACCCGTTGGGCCTCTATAGGCACACACACGCCAGTGCCCTCTTGTACCTATGCCACCCACACATAGGTACACCCACCCACATGCAAAACATTCACACACACACATGCACACGCACACACACAGACGCACAAAGACTAAGTATGTTTTGGGCTATTGACAGTAACAAACCACGTAACTGCCCTACCACCTTCAGTGCTCAGAAATCTGCACCTGCTAGTCATGTGCGCTTCGAAGGAAGTCATTGCTGTGCCTTGTGGCTTCTTGTCCAGGAAGAGACATAAGAATGATTCCACGTGGGGGCAGGTTTCCTACCAAATGTCTAGAGTCTATGGCATGAGTCTCAGCATTCATTAACACAACCTCCCCTGCCCTGCATATACTCGGATCAGAAATATCTTGGCTTGAATAACTGCCTAGTTTACTTGGGTCCCTGCCCATCATCCCAGCATCATTATCATTTTTTTATTCAATTGTATGTGTGTGTGTGTGTGTGTGTGTGTGTGTGTGTGTGTGTGTGTGTGTGTATGTATGTGTGTGTGTAGAACCATGGGCAAATTCGGGAACCACCATGGATTGCCTCCACCTCCTCCTTGTTTACTATGTGGGATCTGGGATCTGAACTCAGGATCTTCCGCCTGCAAGGCAGAGGCTTAACCCCTGAGCCACCTCTCCAGCCCCCCTAGCACCATTATCAACAGTCTTCCCTTTCACTCTTCTGAGTGTACCCCAGTTTGGATGATAAATGATGCAGTTGCTTAAAACTCTGAATACCACACGGGTCACAATGGAAGTCCACGCCCCATTCCCTTCTTCCCTGCTTTTCAAGTCTTGGATCCCAAGTTAAAGAATTTCTGGAATTGAAGCCAAATGCTGAAAGTTTCTTTGAAAACATAAATGGTAAATAAAGGACCAAAGTACACCCACAGGGTAGATGGGTGGGCATCTGCCAGGCCTTCCCTGGGTTTACTTGTGATGCATGGGGTGCAGGCTTAGCCGGCCTGTGAAGCTGTGGTGTCTGTGTGTCATTCCCAGGGGGATGGAGCCCTGAGCTGCTACTGTACACATTTCCACCAAGCTTTCCTGGGCAGCCAGCAGCCCCTCCCAAGTCTCCACTGACTCACATTAGCAAGAGCCCAGAGGGCTGGGCACCTATCCCTCTATCTGTGACCCTCTGTCAGCCCCCTAATGAATGCCAGGCAGGCCGAGCCTCTTTGCTGTTCAGGGCCAGCATTAAATAAATCCATCACTTACACAGCCAAAAGGAAGTTTCCTGGCTCTGTTTTTGTCCAGGTAAATAAGCGTGTTAGATGAGGAAGAAATCAATGAACTAATCCATTTGTAACTATCTGGAGGTTTTAGATTCAAGTCTTAGTGTTTTGAACCATTACTGACATAATAGAATGAAATGTATCATGGTTGAAAAAAAAAAAACTTTTTTAAAGAATAAGATGTAATTGGCTAATCTACTGCATCTCTTTTTAAAGAGAGTCAAATCTCACAAAACATACTCAGATTGCTTCTAGAGTGACATGTGACCATCAGTGAGCTTTGATGTCAGAACCGCCCTTCTGGTGTCCGACATCTTTCCATAGCTTGTGTTAGTCAATGGTACATATGCTCACCACGGAGACATCAAGTCCTACTCTTTTCTAAGGTGAGCCTCTTGGTGACTGGTCGTGTAGCTGCCCCTCAAAAAGCTCAAGGTGAATCTACCCAAGCCACGCAATTCTCTTTTCCTGGCCCACCTAATTAGTCTTTAACTTCAATGCCCCAAACAGAAAATGCCTCAAATGTAAACACAAGGTCATTACTGTAAGTCTGGAAGGGGTTGTGCCAAGTTGGTATCTCATGGCCCTTACCAATGCATTCCCCTATACTTTCCTCTAAAAAGACCTTCAGTCTTCTACACGAACCAAAGGATCTCCTTTATTTTCAAGGTATCTGTGCCAATCTTAAATAATCATTCTAAATGATTACCCAGTGACCTTCCACAGGAGTCTGGGAAGGGAGGCTAGTGGTCCCCTTAGATAGTCCATCTGAGTCACCTTTGAAGAGTCTTTGTCCACAAACTTGGTCATCCTCTCCCTCCACTCCCTACCTCCCTTCACATTCCTTCTCTGCTCTATCCGTAATTTGCATCTTTTAACATTACAACAGGGCTACTAGACTCTTTAAGATTCAGAGAAAGGGTTGTTTAGTTACAGGAGCTATCAAATCCAGAATGGCCATCAACATGGTAGGCCGTTGGCTAAGCACAGAGGGGAGGAACCTTGTTAATTCATTGTGCAGAAAATGAAAGTGACATCATGAATTAACAAAGTCTGGCTGATCTGATATTCTGATTAATGAATAATGGGGTATCTACTTGATGTCAAGAGATACAGAGATTTAAACACACGGATATCAGATGGCGAGGTCATACGATGGGCCACTGAAGTTGCTCCCCCCCTGGCCCACCTGCGGAGTGGTTGGTGGTCCCAAGCGTTCTGTGATGTCTCTGCCGTGTACTAACCCTGGTCTTTTCCCTCCTCGCCAGTACACCTCTAAGTTACTGTCTTGCAAGGTGACTTCCGAGGTACTTTTCAACTTCTCTGTTGTGGTGTTGGTGCATGCTTGATGTAGGTGCATGCAGGCGTGCTTTGTGGTTTTCCACGGTGTTCACGAAGGATGGCTGTTTTTCCCATGACATTTCTGAATTGAGGGAACACTCAATGCAGCGGTTCCTGCAACAGTGAGACACCGTGCTGTGCTGTGCTGTGCTGTGCTGTGCTGTGCTGTGCTGTACCAGGAGAGGTGGGGCTGGGGAAGACCTGGTGCAACACCCAGGATCTGGAAAACGCAGAGAGGACTCGGGAATAACTCACAGGCTGCTTGGATTCTCTCTCCAGGTGTCGGTAGCAAACGTACTGTGGTCTGGTCAGACACGCACCACCTATGCAGGCTGAGCTCGTGATTCTGACCAGCCCTGTTGGCTTCCATGCAACCCAGACAGCTCCATGTAGTGCAGGGGCTGGGGTGAAGGATTTAAAATGCAACTGCCCTGTGCCTTCCTCCCTTCAGTCCTGAAACCTGACTTTTGTTTCGAGAGCTCAGTTAAGCCTTGGGATTTTTGTTTTATGGCGTATAACACCCCTTCCCTGCATTTCTTCCTTTTTTTTTTATTTTTTAAATCATTTTACTGTTTATAACATAAGACATTTAAGTTGGCAGAACTCCCGTTACAGACAGAAATCTGTCATGCAAGTCTTCCTTTTTTTTTAAAACATGGATTTTACATATATGAGTATGTGCTATAAGAATAATAATATTCCTATTACACACACACACACACACACACACACACACACACACACACACACACCAGAAGTGAATGTAAGGCCTTTCTATATCCCAGGCAAGTGTTTTACCCTGACTTGTTTGTCTTCAGCCCTTTTTTTCTTTTTTCTTTCTTCTCTTCTCCTCTCCTCTCCTCTCCTCTCCTCTCCTCTCCTCTCCTCTCCTCTTCTTCTTTTTCTTTTTCTTTCTTTTTCAGATTCTTCTTTTGGATTTTTGTTATAAGAAAGCACAATATTTTTCTTGTTATTTGATAGTATTACATTTTTGTTTCAAATGTTTTGTATCAAATTTAGAAGAATTAAAGAAAGTATCATTCTTACACCCAGCATCCATGTATTGAAGGCCTGCTATACATCGGGTGCAGTGCAGTCAACAGATATTGACTGATATTGGGGAGCCTGCAAGATTTCCATGTCATAGAGAATGAAACGTACCTTTGCAATTTTGCTTATTCTTGTGATTTCATAATGCCCGTTGGATATTTTTCAAGGAAGTTAATGTTGCAAATGTTATCAAAGCCCTCATACTTACCTCTCCTAGATGCCATTTCTCTATCTCTTTCTCTCCTGTGAGGTAATTATTCTATACTTGGGCTCTCAATTCCAATGCATGTTTTATATTATGTGTGTGTGTACATATATATATATATATATATATATATATATATATATGCATGTATATATATGTAAGCAAGAGCTTACAATTTTGCATGTTTTTAAACTTCCACAAATGGTAAGTGATATGGTAGTGTCTTCTGCTTCTTTATTCTGTGTGTGCATTGTTTTTAGATATGGCTGAATATATTGACCTTTGCGGTTCTAGCCCATCCATTTTAACTGCTGGATGCTATTCTCTTGAATGAATTTACCAATACTTAAGTCACTTGCCTGTTGATAGAAACTAGTCTTAGTTGCCATTCCAAACAATATTTGGATTTTTAAAATCTTATTTTTTATAGTCATGGTGCTGGGCATCAAGTCCATGGTTTCTGGCACACTAGACAAATACTGATAAATGCTCTTACACGTATCTTCCTATACACTTCTCCAACAACTTTTCTACCTAGAGCTGAGTGTATAGTTTCTTCATCTTCACATTCACTAGATGTTGCAAATAATTCTTCAAATTGGTTACACCCACCTATAGCGTGCTATGCATTTTGAATATATCTCAGTATTTTAAGTTGCAGATTTGAGCTGTTGCTTACTGGTAATTTTTGTTTTTAAGAATCAAGATGAAGATTGAGAATGTAATTCCATGTATCTTCCTCGCAGTCTGATTGTTCTGACTGTGTTTCTTAACAAGGAGGTAGCAGCTTGAAAATTATGCCCTAATCCCTTATGCTAGTTGAAACCTCTGGCTTAAAAACAGGGCACATCTGGCCAAAGGGTAAGAAAGGAAGATAGAATAATATCTATTTCCAATTCAAGAGAGAAATGGAAAAGGTACCATAGTGTTAGTATGAATGGAGCATCCTGTGACATGTCTTTCATTTGGTGTCCCCATTTGCCAGCCCCTTGAAGTTCAGTCATTGGCTTGAATTTCCTAAGTGTGAGAAAGACAAAATTAATCTTAGACTTTTGGAAGAGAAAGCACCCCCCCCATCAGACCTAAAGTAGAATTCACTTGTGAAACCCATAAAACCTTAAACCAGGGAAGATTTTATATCTAACGCTTTCCTCTGACCATTTATGTCTCTTGCTCCGTACTTCTTACAGCCACTGAAAGAACAGCCATGTAACCAGGCCCCTGTCCAGTCCCGACTACTACACACACACACACACACACACCCCTTATGTAGAGACAGTACTTCAGGAAACTAATAGTTCACAAAAGGACACCTCTTGACATTGAAAACTGTGGGTCAGATAGTTTGTGAATTTGGGCACTGAAGTGACACCTTACTTCCCCCACACAACTAGTTTTCATCGACTCTCCTTCCCATCAATACCTGATCCTTTGTTGCTTCTATCTCCTGTCCATGATGTTGAGGGAGGACGTGGAAGAAAGAAACAGGGAGGAATGCGTAACTACCACCTGTGAACTCTAGCATTCATTCTTCTCCCTCCTTTCTCTTCAGGTCCTTGAGGCCACGCGCGTTAATCGGAGGAAGAGCGCGTTGGCCTTGCGCTGGGAGGCAGGGATTTACGCCAACCAGGAAGAGGAGGACAACGAATAGACTTCCTTCATCGCAGGAAACGTCTTTGGTGTTTGAGAAAGAAACCAAGAAACGAAGCAATTATCAAATCAGAAGCATTTTAACAGACTATTTATTAAGTGCATACAGACTTCAGTGATTCTTATGTAGACCAGAAGCAGCAATACACAATGATAGAGGAGAAAACTCCGAGGAAGTCCACCCATCAAACTCTGAGACCTAGAGTCAAGAGAAAGGATTTCTTTGTGACTCGCAACGGCCCCTGGCGTTGGACCATCCTACAGTCGATCCAAAGGGTCACAGATGTGGCAGGCGAATCAACGTGATTGCTGCAGGCAGACCTGAGACTGGCCTTGCTGGGTTATGAGGGAGGAGTTCTGGCGACAGGGCCGCAAAGAGACAGCAGGACCCAGGCGGATGCCATCCACACGACCCAGGGGGTCCTCCACACCAGCTTCCTACCCCTTCCTTGCGTGCAGCATCCAAAGTCTTGGGTTGACTCCATTTCTCCCAGCAGCCATAAAACATGATGTTGCTCTCCATAGTTGCCCCCAAAGGGCACTGATAAATCAGTTTCTCTTACATGCAGTTATTTTTAATTGGTAACAATGAATGGTTGCAATATATCACATGCATATTTTTAAGACAATATCTTTTCACGTTGCAGAAACAATCTGTTCTACACTAGGAGATTGAGAGAAGGGGGGGTGGGAGAAGTCAAACCAAATGGGTTATTTTAGCTTTAGGAGTTTGTCTGCTTCTGTCACTGACGGATGTGCAGTGGAGAACATTTTCCATTCTCACAGTACCTTTCTTCTTATGAAAGCTCTACTTAGCAGACATTGACTATTTTTATGATGGGTTGGGGTGACGTTAACGTGGCTGAACTCTGTACCCACTGAACAGATGTGGTTCAAGATGGTAGAGGTATTTTTAGAATGGCAATAATTGGAAAAAAAGAAAAGAAGTGTCTGTTTGTTGGGGAGGGAGGGCCATGCCTTAGAATGATAGATGACCAAACATGGAAAGTGTTTGTAACTATTTTGTATTTTTAACTGGGCCTTAGGAGTAGTGGGACGAAGATGGATCGTTCTGGATCTCTGAGAAAGACAAATTAAAGTCAGGGAGGTTGAGAGAGAAAAAGGGAGGGGAGGGAGTGAGATTGGTAAAATGGGGAAGGAAGAGATTATTTTTGCTCAGCTGCCAGTGTTTTTCATGATAACAAAGAAAAATATAGAATAGAAATTTAAGTGCAGGCTTGGAGTCAGCTACAAACCCTAAAAGGTGTGTGTGTGTGTGTGTGTGTGTGTGTGTGTGTGTCTGTGTCTGTGTGTGTGTGCAGTCTCACTTGTGCAAGTACATACATATGTGTGTGCATGTACACATCCTTGTAAAGAGTGTTCTCGAGTAAGGATGTGTGTGCATGTATGTGTGGGGCTGCACTCACATAAGTGGTGTGTGTGCACATGCGTGTTCAAACTCCAGGTTGATAGGATGCACGGGTGGACAGTATTTCCTCTGTGGCTGGTCTCCGGCTTTGAGAGTGAGTGAGAAGTTTCTTTTTTATGAAAAGGGATTTGCGGCACAGGATAGATGTAGTATTTGTAACATTGAACTGACCTACCATGGTATATGTGCACCAATCACACTCGCAAAAGTTGGAGCAGTTTTGTACTCTGACATTTAGGAGCATATTCTATTTATTACCATGCTTTGTATTCATGTGTATTCATACGCTGTGGGATGCCAGCTTCACCCTCCGTCATTTAAAGCAATATGATTAGGGCATTCACGAACTGGGTGCCCTAAATTTCTGGATGAGAAGATATTTTTTTTCTGACCATGAGAAAAAAAAAAAAGAAAAGAAAAAAAAAGACAACTAACTAGCCTTCATTATTTTTCTTTCATTTTAAACAATTTTTTTCAAAAAGCAATAATTAAATCAAACCTTATTAAGATTCATTTTTGTTTTCATAGTATTATGTCATAAGCTCTAATATGTTATGCTAAGAAGCAGCACTTCCATGAAATTTGTATGTAGTGTCACACACATTATCTTTTTTTTTTTTTTTTATTACACTAGTGTTGACTGGGGTGGGGGGGTGGAGCTTATTCACGGGTAAGTGGTGAGCGCCAAGTAAAACAGATATAAGACTTGTCTCTTAAAACTGCCAAGGGCACCTGTGTGTGATTCAAGCCAAACTGTGCAGCTGGTAGCCAAAGGTACATCAGAAAGTGTCAGCCATCTCTGGAGGGTCCCCTTTGCTGGACCAAGACTCAAAGCCACGCTAGCCACTGGGGACTCAAAGCTGCAAGAAACTGAGTTTACGGAAAAGGAGGCTGAATGTTCATTCCCTGAGAAATGACATCCATTTTGGACTAGATAAGGAAAGCATTAGCTTGACTGAAGATTTCCATCAGGAGACCCCAGGTGCTTGGGCTGAGTGCTAGCAATGAGGGGGCAGTTCCCAAGTGCAACTGGGCAAAAGCAAAGGAGGTGTCCCTGGGTGGGCAGGATACAGTAGGGTAGGTCTCTGAGGTATACACACACAAAATCAAGCTTGTGAATGGATCTGTGGGAGACCATGAACGTCAGATTGTAATCTGCTTTTTTTTTTTTTGCCAGAGGAAGCATCTCATGTGACTTCCTTAGGTTTTTTTTGTTTTTGTTTTTTTTTCTCTGTTTGGAAGGAACCCTTGGAAACACATGAAAGCCACCGGGAGAAGAGGCTCAGCAGCCAGAAAGAAACCATAGCACCGAATGGAGTGGTCGTCTGACTACAGTTGATTGAGTAAACCCGCTCTTCCTGGTTATGGAAGAACAATGCTAGAGCTCCCTGTGTCTGATTTCTGTGATCACCCCCTACTCTGCAAGCTGTTAGCCGAAGCCCCTACACCTCCAAGTTGTCCTGGTTCCCCCAGGCTGCCTCTTGACGGCTGCGCCCTACCCGGGCAATCCCGGAATTCAGGTCACCTCCTATTAAGATGTAAATTTCAGTTCCCTTGGGGAGCCAGCTTTTCTCTGCACCCTGGATTTTTTTTTTTAATCCATTCAAGCCACATTGAGCCTCTTTGGATTTAGCACTGTGCTGGGCTCTGGGATCCCACCATCCACCGTGAGCTCCTTTTGGAACACAGCAGATCCCTAGAGGAAAATCACTCTTTGCCTCCCAATAGGGAATCAAAGAGACTTCTGACCAGCCGGGCCTCTGGGCCCCACCCTCCTTCCAAACAGCACACGGGCTTGTCAATCTCCACTGGGACAGATGTGTAGCTTCTCTAGATGCTTACGAAGCTTCCCGAAAGTATTTCCCCGCTGTAGCATTTAGAGACATTCATTTCCTCCCAGGACCCACGGCTGACACGCCTCCGTGGTCTCATCCAGAAATTAGGGAACCAGGGGTTCTTCCCTGGCAGGAGGCGGGGCTGTGTTCCAGGTGGGGGCCACACCACTCAGTTTCCTTGCCTTTTGCACCCACGCATGCTGCCCACCCTAGGCACCTGCATAGAAGCAGTATATAGACCAGTGTCCACATATATACACACGCGCACATATATATCAATAGAACAAGGAACACTAAACAGTGTTTTGACTCTTCTCTCTAAAGACATTTTGTTTTCCAGCCGAAGAATGGACTTCATGAAACTATGTATTGAAAAAAAAAATAGCCTAAGTGTTAGAGATGGTGAATATTTCCAGTTTCAGCGACAGAAACCATGTCCTGAATTTTGAATATTCAGTAAGCTGCCAATTTTGATTCTGTGTTGCTCTTTACCCAAATGACTTTTCTTTTTTCATTAGAGGAGGGAGGGGGAAGCAATACTGTGTTTGAAAATTAAATTCTGTATCTGGCTTTCCTGTGTTATGTTAACCACTTCAATGTTACTATTCTGCTTTGGTTTTATAGTGATTGTGAGACATTCAATGCAAGTATACAGTTATTTTCTCATTAAAACCCAATGTGTGTGTGTGGTGTTTTATTTACTTATTTATTTTTAAATTTTTTTTTTATTATTATTATTCAACTGTGCGCATGTGCGTGTGTATGTGTGCGCGCGTGTGTGTCTGTGTGTGTATGTGTGTGTTTGTCTGTGTAGAACCACGGACGAATTCGGGAACCACCATGGCCGCCTCCACCTCCTTCTGACCCGGGATTCACAGGCTCCGCCTTACCAGAACCAGAAGCGCAGGCCGCTCCCGCTTCTGCCTGGCGTCCACACGTGGGATCCGAGATCCAAACTCAGGACCTTCCGCCCTCAAGGCGGAGGCTTAACCCCTGAGCCACCTCTCCAGCCCCTACTTATTTATTTTTAAGGATGGCTATTGGTTTGAATGTAGGTAAGGAGGAAGCTAGATTGGTTGGTCAAGCTGCAAAGGGCGGTTCACACGCATCGGCAGTGACCTGTGCCCTGCCTAGACCCAGAAACCTCCGATGGCACCTCTGGATTTCACTCAGGTGTGTCTCGATGGCATAGTTGGTAGGATGGACCCTCCTCTGTGGCTTGGGCTCTAATCTCTACAGTGTCCCAGCCCAGCAAACTGGTTCTCCTCTGGGAAAGATTTGAGTTTCAAAGATCATGGACGCTTCAAGAAGCCCTCTCTTCTGACCCAGTCCCTGCCTTTACTGGCCCCTGTCATGCACAGGTGGCATCTTCCACACTTTATGTATTGAGAATTCTGAGTTTGAGACGGGAAAGGAGATAGTCACCCTTTGGAAGTCTGATTAACTCCAGTAATCACCATTTGTGGGATGTTGAGGGTGTATCAAGCCCTTCTAGGAACTTGGAAGGCATATGAAGCAAATCCTCTCTCCACGGAGCATCAACCGACTGCAGATTGAAACTGCAGAGAAAAATGGTCTGTACTGAGCATGTATAGACTTCCTGCCCTTGTTCCCTAAACAATCCAGTACAGAATTCAGCCTGTGTGAGATATTCATATTAATAACTGGGGTGATCTAAGACGATAGAAGTGGGTCCATAATGGACATAGAACCCCCCTGCCCTTCACCCATCTGCAAGTCTGCCCTTTCTTGTGGTTTAACGCCTCAGCTTGGAGGGCTTGGTTAGAACTTGTTCCCCAAGAATCTTGAAGCAGGTTCTATTTCAACTGTCTCAAATGCCCCCATTCCATCCCCTTTAGCATTTCAGAAACTTGTTTGTGGCAGCCTGGTCTCCCAGCAGAAGCACTCGCCAAATCTTGGCCTTGTGTACCTCTGGGCTCTTTCAATGCCCTCAGATCCAACATGTGGAATCCATACAACAGTTGCCGGTGGGCACCTTAGGGAGAGCTAGCGTGTAGAGGCTGAGGAAGCCGATAGGAGGACTCCATCAACACAGCTATGGGAAGACCATCATTCACGCAGGGGATGACACTTTCCAGCGTGGGCACCTTTGAGTCACCTATGCCCCGGTAAGGATTCTTCACCCACGCTCCTGCAAATAAACCTGATAAACTCTTGTTCACCAGGTTAGACTTAGGTATCATTGTTACTGTGGTTTGTTGTTAAAAGCCTATCTGGGGTGAGCAGATGTTCGGGATGACATCCCCCCAGAACAAGTTTTCACATAACAGAGGAATCAGAATATTTGCATTGTGCAGACTGGTTTATTCCACCAGGAAAGAGCGATCCTGGTGTCTATGATCTTTGGTGGGAAATTTCTCCAAATTCCTAAGTTCACAAATGATAGATTTGGAGTAATTGGGATAAAATCACAAACGTCTTCTCTTTTGATTGCTCACTGACAACTCATTTCTGGAATGTTCCATCTCTGTCGTGGGTGTCCAACTAGTAGCATCACTTTGACTCTGGAAAGCACTGGTTCTCAAATTTGAGGGGGCTCTGTGTCACCGGAAGGCTGGGACACATGAAAGGGATTGCTCCCTGAGTTTCCAATTAAATGGGTCCAGACAGCACCCAGGAACTTTCCCTGGAGCTGTTCCTGCTGGCCCAGGGACCCCACTTTGGGAATCACTGTTCTGAAATGTAAACAGGAATAAATTTGGGGATATCACTTACATTATAGAAGAGAGAAACCAAGCTGAAAATGTAGCTAAGTGGTAGACTGGTTGCCTAGCAGTGTAAGGCCCTGGGTTCAATCCTCGGTTATATAAAAATAATAATAGGGTTGGAGAGATGGCTCAGGGAGTAAGACTATGCATCGGGCAAAGAGAAGGACCTGAGGTCAGATCTCAAGTCCCACAGAAAAACGCAAGCAGAAATAGCAGAAGCCTGTTTCCAACCCTGGTAAGCAGAGCCAGGGAAATCTCAAAGCAAAGCAAAAAGGAGATAGAAGCAATCCAGGATGATTCCCAAAGTCATTCTTGGTCCTCCACAGGGACACACAGTGCCCTCTAATACACACACACACACACACACACACACACACACACACACACACACACACTAAATGAATTATAATAATATAAAAACAAACCCTGTACAGTGAGTGTGATGACACATTCCTATAATCCTATCACTGGGGCTTGAGCTGGTTCCAGGCCAGCCAGGATTACATAAGGAGACACCTCTCAAAAACTGCAACAATAAACAACACACACACACAAAAAATAAATAAATAAATAAAATATTTTAAAAAAATTTAATTCCCAGACTCACACCATATCTGCAACATATAAGAATCAGTCCCCTAGGGCTGGAGAGGTGGCTCAGGGGTTAAGCCTCTGCCTTGCAGGCGGAAGGTCCTGAGTTCGGATCCCAGATCCCATGTATAGACTCCGGGCGGAAGCGGGGGCGGCCTGGGCTTCTGGTCCTGGTAGGGCGGAGCCTGTGAATCCTGGGGCAGAGTAAACAAGGAGGAGGTGGAGGCGTCCATGGCGGTTCCCGAATTCGTCCGTGGTTCTACACACACACACACACACACACACACACGCACACATACACACACAACTGAATAAATAATAAAAAATAATAATATAAAAAAATAAAAAAAGATAGAGGAGTCTGATCAGAAGCAATTTATGCTCTGTGGAACAGTAGCAACAAGTTTGGACACCGCAAAAGGATTTAAAAATATGATTTTTTTTCAAAACATCAGCTCTAAAACTTGTTTCATGTCATATGATTCTTGTCTTTCACAACATCCAGGTGAGGAATGTTTGCTATGAGACTTGGTAATCTGGAGGAGAGCCGGGACCATTGTATAGCAAAATAGGAGCTTCGTGTGGGCAAACTGATCGATGATGGTTGATAGCCCAGGAAAATAATCTTTCTTCCCAAGTGTCATGGGACTGAAAAGCATCTCTGTCCTATCAATTAAGATCCAACATGAAGGGGTTGGAGAGATGGCTCAGGGGTTAAGACTCTGCCTTGAAAGCAAAAGGTCCTGAGTTTGAATCCCAGGTCCTACATAAAAAATGCTAGGTGGATCCAAAAATGAAGCAAAAAAAAAAAAAAAAAAAAAAAGGAGGAGAAGCAATCCAGCATGATTCCCAAAGTCACCCTTAGTCCTCCACAGGGACACACAGTGCCCTCAGATACACACACACACACACACACACACACACACACACACACACACCAGACAAATAAATAAATAAATAAGCTTTTTGCAAAAAGATCAATTGTGCAAGCCAGGACTCTAATCCCAGCTGTTCCAGCCTGAGGTAGGAGGGTCACAGATTCAAGGTCAGCTGCGCAGCTCTGTAAAGCCCTAGCCTCCATCTCCAGCCGGAAAAACAAGAACAGGTCAAGGTGCATCATGTGCCTCTGATCACCTGTGTGAGAAGGCGCCCACCAGGTTGTGATTATAAAATTGCCTTTAAAATCACCCTGTGGCAAGCTTTGCAGTAAAGTGGCTTTTTAGGGGTAAGAATCCCTGTTCCCTCCAGATCCACTAAGGCATCAGAAGAAAGTTTTTTCTCTACTTGCTCTCCTGGGCCTTGGTAGCCCTAACAATGTAGGGTAGGCCACCCACTCTCAAATGATCAATTAAAGAGACAAATCATTAGTGACAGGCAGAAAAAGGAAATGTATACAACGCGACCATGTTGGGAAGAGGAATGAAGTAAAGAGGTCTAGAGATACCCTCAGGTCCATCTGTGGGATACTGACATGAGGTTTAGATTTCACTGTTGGGCTCAGCTAAGTGGTCCTGGTCAAGATGTGGTCCAGCCCACTATTGTCTGGGCACCAGTCTCTCCTGCAAGGTGGTCTAACAAGTAGCCAGCACTGTGTGAATTCTCTTTCTGGGAGACAGCTCCCTCTCTGGCTGGCACGGGACACCAGCTTTTTCCTTCTGTAATATGAGATCTTGGGGGGGGCAAATTCTAGTTCCTTGGTGAGTATTGTTTCAATTGTCTGATGACCGAAGGGAGGAAGGGGCACATGTGTTCCTTAGAGCATCTTTGCTGCGGTCACAATGGATACACAATGGATTCTACACTGATGACCTCCATCTTGCAGCAAGCAAAGATGGAGCCTATCCTGGTACCAGTTCATGGTAATATCACAGATGGACCTATAACTTGAGGTGAGATGCAACGTAATTTTGAGGGGCACATGGATGAGAACTCAGGCTCTTGCATATGCTAGCCTGAGAGGTGATTCTTTTTTTAAGCCATTTATTTATTTTTAACTTTTGCATGTATGTATATGTGTGTATAGGAAGGGCACCTGAATGTATGTGTGCCTGTGCAGATCCAAGGATGATTTTGGGAATCATTACTCTACCTCCTTATTGTTTTGTTCTGGGGTTTCTCAGGCTCTTAACTTCCAGCCCTAGAATTGCAGGCTGCTGCTGTATCTACCTGGCATTTTTATGTGGGATCTGAACTCATGTCCTTTTGTTGTCACGGCAACGGTTTTAACCCTTGAGCTATCTCCCCAGCCTGAGAGGTAATTCTTAATCTACCTAGAATAGCATTTCTCAATTCCAGATCCACCTTAGAATCACCTGTGGACTTTGAAATTTGTTACTAGGTCTCGGCTGGCCTGGGCTCGGGCATGAATGGTTTCTAAGCCATCCCAGACATGGACTTGAGATGTAGTAAGCACTCGGTGTCAACATCCAGTATTGCTGCACAGTACCTTAGCATCAGTTGACATGCCTTTATTTATTTATTTATTTATTTTTGGTAAATTGTTGGTGTCTGAGTCTCAATCGCAGATATTCTCTCGTTTCCTCTTTATATGGGTTGGACCTATCCTTGGGCAAGAAAGAAACCTCCAAATAGTAACAGAGCTATTAAAAACCAGAAGGGGCTGCCGAGATAGCTCAAGTGTTGAGATTTGCAAATCTTGACAACCTGGGTTTGATTCCTGAAGCCCACAGAGTTGAAAGAAATTTATCCTCTGACCTCCACCTGTGAACCATGATGAGCGTGCAGGTTCCTTCTCTCTCTTTCTTTCTTTCTCTCTCTCTCTCTCTATTAAATATATATTTTAAAAATCCAGAAGGAGATCTAGATGTGGTGACACACACCTTCAGTCCCAGAACTGAGACCAGAGGAATGAGAATTTGAGGCTGCAGCAAGACCCCCCCCCCGCTCAAAACACAACTCTGAGCAAAACACACCAAAAACATTCCAGAGCTCATGAGTGGGTGTCACGGTGCCAGAAAGTCACAAAGAAGACCTTTGGGAAACACCTCGACTGAAGATGGGATGGGAAGAACTCTGCTGCTTTCAATGGACCCACCCGCTCCTCTTTGCTTGCAAGTATAAAATGAGGCCACATGGGGGCAGCAGTGTCCAGGGTAAAAGCAGTCCCTGGCCAGGAGCCTCCTGCAGGATTCCCACCCTTTACAGCAAGACAGGAATTCCCCCAAACACTGCCATAAAACAAAAGCGCTATCAGCAGGTGTGGTGACGCCTGCTTCTGAGCTTATTTGAAAGAGGAAGGAGAATTGCCGCAAGTTCAACTCCATTCTGGGTGACATAGAGCTTCCCAGGACAGCCTGAGGTGACAGAGAGAGACCCTGTCTCAACAAAACAAAGTAAATTATTAATAACAAACAAATCACCATGTGGGTCTCTTGCCTTGGGCTCAGATGTGGCACTTAAGTTTCAACAGAAAACTGATTGTTGTGGCAGGGATAAGTACGCCACATGATTGTAAAACGAAAAATAAATAATAAAACAAAAGACATCTTAGTTGTAGGTGTCCCTTTCCATTCCGGATAAAGTAAGGTGGTCAATAAGAGATCCAAATACCCCAATGACTGAAAAAAATTTGAATGCTTAACCCCACAAATCTCATGTATCACGGAAGCACTGTTAGCATGGCTTTACCAGGTCCCACAGGGACCACATGCAGAGGCACAAATACACTGACATACTCAGCCGTCCTTGGGCCGCGTTACCTGTGTGGCCACTGCCATTTACATTCATCTCCTCTCTCCAGCTTGGAGTTACAGGTCTTGCAGGTGACAGGAGGAAGATTCTGCTAACCCTGTGCCTGCCGTGCTGGGTAAATCTCAGTTGGCCTGGATTAACCTGGTGCTTATCTCCACCCAGACCTGTGGAACTCATTAACTAAAGATGACTGGCATTCTTCAACCGGGAATCAGGAAATCAGGAAATAGTTTCAGGAAGGGTTGGACTAGTCTAGCTGCAATGTCTGTGATAATGGAGGTTTTCAATATGCATCTGGGGTTGGTGGAATCGGGAGTTTCTCACATTTAGGACTAGCCACCTAGCTGGAAGGTAGCTCATTAGCAGATCAAATATTATCATAACTCCCACCACAAGTGTTGCGTTCCTAGAGACTGGGTACATTACACATTGGTGGCAGTAGAGACCAGGAAACAAAGCTTATTCTCTTGTCTCAGCTCTGGCAAAGACAAAGCCTGGAACCTACCCCCACTTCCTCTTTCAAGGCAAGCCTCTCTCCTGCAGTTGCTGCAATGTATGTATTATCTGTAATCCAAGTCTGGGAAGAAACCGCTTGAGTCTTTCTAGTGGCAGGATATTCTAGGTTACGTACGATCACATACACATCCTTTTCATGTACACTGCCATGGTCTTAATGACGCCCACGTGTGGGTCCTGGCTAATCAGTCTGATTAACTGAAAACATTACAGGCATGTTTTGCAGTGCTGATGAAGTGTGTCTCCCTTCACTGTCCAGTCTTCATAAACATCACAAAAGCTAATTCCAAGTGTCGTTGTTCTCTACCCGCTTGTGACATGAAAGCATAAAGTTTACCCCAGGCAGACAGAGGGAAGAGAGGATGAGGCAGGTTGGGCAGGGATGAGTTATCTTCTCGCACCACATTCTTCAAGTTTCATCATGGGCAGGTGATCCAGTTTCATCTGAGTTGATGTCAAAGTACAGAAGTACAGGTGTATGGGGGGGGGGCAAGAAAGTAGAAGAATTTGGTGCAAAAGAGTTCATGTGAAAGCAAAGCATTTCAGGAGCCCACTGGGCCCCAGAAACACAGGCCAGGCAGGGTCGGCCTGTATAGAGGAAAGAGTAGAGGACCAGCCACCCCCTGTGGGAAAAGACAGACATTAAAAAAAAAGGCCAAGGGGCTGGAGAGATGGCTCAGGGGTTAAGACTCTGCCTCGAAAGCAGAAGGTCCTGAGTTAGGATCCCAGTTCCCACGTAAAAACATCAGGCAGAATCAGCGGTGGTCTGTATTTCCAGCCCTGGTGGGCACAGCCTGGGAAATTCTAGAGTGAAGCCAAAAGGAGGTAGAAGCAATCCAGGATGATTCCTAAAGTCACTTTTGGTCCTCCGCAGGGACACACACACACATGAAATAAACAAATAAAGTTTAAAAATTAAGATAAAAGGCCCAAGCACAGGACAAGGCTGTGCAGGTGAGACTGAAGGGAAGAACAGACAGAAGGGAGGTTTACACCTGTGTAGAAACAGAGATATACATTCCCCCCCCCACCGTCCTTCACCCCCATGCTGAGGAAGACCCAGCTAGGAGATGATGGGAGGTGAGGGGGGCATGAGATGATGGGAGGCTGGTGGGTGAGACCGTGATCCTCCCAAACCAGCGAAGACGGACCGCGCTACTTCTTTGTCCAGCTTCCAACAGTGTGTCTAAAAGAAACCCCGCCCCCAACTCCCTCGGCCGGCCCAGCCATCGCCCCCCTCCAGTGACTGTGTTAGGTTCACCATCGCTTCCCATTAAACCAGCACGTGTAGACCTTTCAAATTCATATGCTGAGCTCTGATCCTCAAGTGCTGGTTTTAGGAGGCGGGTCCTTCAGCGACCATAACGAGGTCATGAGGCTATGTCTCTCGTGCTCTTCTAAAGAAAACCCCCAAAAGTGTTCCCTCGGGCCCTTCCACCATGTGCACATGCACCCCCCTTTCTCAGACATTAATCCACCATTGTGTCAATTTGGGATTTTTCCAGACTCCAAAAGTGAGAAATTATTCTCGATATTGATTATCCATCCTGTCTGTGGTATCTGACTATTTCTGCCTGCACAGACTCCCGCACATCTTAGGAGTTGGGCCCCATATGTTTAGATTATCATCATCATCATCATTATTGTTATTTCTTTAGAGACGGGATTTCACTTCGTGGCTCTGGCTGGCCTCGAATTTCACCACCACGGAGCCCCTCTCTACTGGTCTGGAATTTACAACAAACATGAAGACACCTTGCCCAGACAACTCACCCTTCTTTTCTTTTTTTTTTTTTTTAACATTTTTTATTATCTCCGCTCATACAAGCTTAATAAATACACCGGTTCTCACCCTTCTTAATAACAAGGCTGTGATAGTTAATCCTGGTTGTCAATTTGACCACACCTGGGATTAACTAACACATTAACTGCCAGACCACCTGGAAGAGACGGTCTGGATCAATGTATTTGCAACACAGAGACCAACCCTAAATCTGGACGGACCCTTCCAGTAGCAGACCAGATAAAAGGAATCACAGCACAGAAGAGGTCTGGGAGACTCTTTTGTCCTGTGCTGACAAACTCATCTGCCCTCCTGTTGACTGGCTCCTTCGACCCTCCAATCCTCCAACGTGACTGAAGTCCAGAGACTCTCCAGGAATCTTCCGGTCTTCAGCCACAGTCTAGAACTGTAGGGATTATCAGCTTCTGGACTGAGCAGCTACTGGCAGCTATCATTGGACTATCTCGGAAGCCAATTCAATCAATTCCCCTTTCATATATTCATATAGCGAGAGAACCCCCCCCATCCCTCCCAACTAATACAAAGGTGCTAGACTTTCTGTGCATCTGGCTTCTCTGTCCCAGACAATCAAGCTTGCAGGAGACCGGTGGTACTTGGGAAAAGCATACACTGTCTCCATTTGTCTGCCAGTCACAGTCTGCCAGCTAACGCTCAGCAGGCTCAGCATTTCCTTTTTTTCTTTAGCAAAAGCAAACAGGATTGCCGACCCTTTTTTTTTCTGTTTTGTTTGTTTTTTGAGCTAGAGTCTAGCTGTGTGTGCCAGGCTGGCATTGAACTCACCAGATATATATTACTACAGCTTTAAACTCTCCAATCTCCTGCTTTCCAAAAGTGCCAGGATTGTGGGCGCGAGTGGCCATGCCTTGTAGGACTGTCATTGTTTAGACCAAAATCAGAAATGGGGTCGAAAGGTCAATGTGGAAAAATGACAATCTTTTTCCCAACTAGTGAGTGATTTGCGGTGTCTCTGTCCAGGTGCTAGGGACACAAACATGGACGTGCTTTGCTTAAAGCTGCAAGAGAAAAATCTAGCAGGGGTGACCAATCTATGCTGATCATGTACTGAAAGGGGAGTACAGTGGGTGAGATGGCTCAGTGGGTAAAGGCGCTTGCCATGCAAGCCTGAAGACCTGATTCTCATCTCCAGGGCCCATGTACAAGCAGAAGGGAAGACTCAACGCCATTGCCTTCCAACTACACTGTGGCATGCATGCTCTCTTCCACACATCATTCATCACACGGTAATAAAATATGTTTGCACACCTATGTATGCATGTATATGCATGTCTCACGCATGTGTGGTTGCATGAGTGTGTGTGGTGCACGTGCATGTGCGGGTACACTACAGAGGCCATGTGTCTTCTGTTTCACTCCACTCTTATGATTAACACAAGGTCTTTCAATAGAGCCCAGAGCTCAGTGATTTAGTTAGTCGGCTAAGCCAGTTTGCCCTGGGGATGCCCTGTTTCTTTCTCCCAAGTACGGGATGAGTATGGGTGGCTGCCACACTTGCCTAGCTTTTACATGGGCGCTGGGGATTCAAACTCTGGTCATCGTACTTGCAGGGCAAGCACCTTAGCCACTGAGCCCTCTCCCCAGCTCCCAAAGAGTCATTCCCATAATAGAAGGGGTAGGTGGCATTCCAAACTCTCTGTGGCTCAGGCTGGCCTTGAGCTTGTGATCCTCCTGGCTTAGCGCCCCCCACCACTCCCCGACTCCTTCACCCCCCCACTCCCCCACTCCCCTTCTCCCCTTCACCTTGAATGCCTGCAACCAGCAGCCTGAGCCACCACACTCAGCCTCAGGCTTCCTTGGGTTGGAGCTGCTCACAGCCCACTGGAGACTCGCTGAGACAGTCGCTCGGCCTCATGCTCCGTGTTCTTGGAGCTTGTAGGTCTGATTGGGGGTCCAAGAAAGTTCATTTCTCAGGTGATGCTAATGTAGCTGGTCCACAAAACACACTTCAGAACCACCACGCTTACTCCGGAAGACTCACTGGGATTCCACTTGGAAATTTATTACTGAAACAATTCTAACTCTTGGTCCACTCACTTCATTTCTGACTGAGTACCATGAGTCAGCTCCCAAAGAGCTTTTTTTTAAAATTTTTATCTTTTGGTGTGTGAGTATGTGTCAGAGTTAGGCACAGGTGTCAACTTGACAGTTGAGGGTTTGAGCTCTGGGCACATTTGTAGAGAATTAGTGGTTGAGTTAAGCCCAGAGAAAACTGGCAGGAGATTATCTAACTGATGGGGAAGGCCCAGCCCATGGTGAGTGGGACTAGGCCCTAGAACAAAATAACAGAGAACTATTTAAGAAAGTTGGCATCCATGTCTATGCTGGTCTGGCAAGTAAGGATCGTCCCTCTCTCAGCTGTTATAGAGATATGATGTGGCTAGTTCCCTCAGCCCTGGGGTTGGTGTGAGCTCTCCTGTCAAGCTGGACTGAGAACTGTAATGGGACAATCATAAGAGAAAACAAACCCCTTGTTCCCTTAAGCTGTTTGATTGTGATTTCTCAGCAACCATGCAGGCTGACTGCAACAGTACACATGTGTGTGTATGTATCAGAGAGCACTGTATGTGCCTATGGAGGTCCAATGCTGACTTCGGGAATCATCCTGGACTGTTCTACCTCCTTTTTGCTTTGCTCTGGGGTTCCCCAGGCTCCTCCTTCTAGGGCCAGAATTACAGGCCACAGCCATATCTGCAAGCATTTTTACATGGGATCTGGGGATCTGAACTCAGGTCCTTTGGTTTGTGAGGCAAAGGCTTTAACCCCAAGCTATCTCCCCAGTTCTCTCTGTTACTTTTTTTTCCCCCAGAGTCGGAAGTATAAATCCCCATCATTTCTGAATTTTTACATGGGATCTCGGGAATATCTGAGATCTTTCTGCTATCTCTCCAGCCCCTTGGCCACTTCTTAACACTTTGTCTCCTGGAATACAATGAGTTCCAGACCAACTAGGGCCACATAGTGACAACCTTGTCTCAAGAAACCCAAATCCAGCTAAGCAGAAAGAGGTTAGGGTCTTCCAATGGCTACTAGAATTCGATTCTTCCTTTAGAACAGGCAATAATACTGTGGCCTTTAACAAGATACGTGACCTTTCATATGCTGTCTTCAAAAGTTAGAGTCTAACTTTTACTAAATAAACGCCTTTGCTATTAACTTGTTTGACGTCATCAAGCAGTATTTCAGCACTCTTTTTCTCCTCCTCCTCCTCCTCCCAGGCTTCATCTTCTAGGGTCAGAATTTTAGCTCACCACCATTTCTACCTGGCATTTTTTTTTTTAATGTGGGATCTTGGGATCTGAACTCAGGTCCTTTTGCTGGTGAGCCAAGGCTTTATTTAACTCTCCAACCTGCCTCTGGTGTTTTAAATGCAAATAGTGTAAGTTCTGAAACATTCAGCTTTCGTAACAGGAAGTGATGGAGAAGGAACAGAATCAGAATGAAACCATTCCGAGAGCCCGTCTCTCCCCAAGCTCTTTCTTGTTCCTTGCTGAGGGCAAACTGCCTCCCTTCTTCCTCCCATCTCCGTCCCTGACAGATCCAAGGATGGTTCAGGGCAATACGGAGGCTGGAGCCCCAGTGCACCACTTTACGCTAGAGAAGGCAGAAGTCGCCTGGTAGAGTCTTCTCTGGGAACTGGAAAGGGTGCGTGGCGGAGGGGATCTCCTAAGTGACGATCACCAGTCTGATGCAGGATTTATGCATGAGTCAGTTATTTCCTAACTCAGGAAAAGCTGCCTCTTGCTAACTGTGGAGTGTGTGTGATGGGTTAGCTCAGTTCTGACCAACACAGGATGAAGAAGCTCAGAGCCCTGGGTAAGGTGACAGCCCCCTCCCCCCCCCAAAAAAAACAATCCAAGTCCTCTGCTGGTGCAGGTCGGCAGGAACGGCGAACTGAGAGATGCTGTCTCAAAAAGTAACGCAGTGAGGACTGGGGAGATGGCTCGGGGTTAAAGCCTTTGCCTCATGAGCAAAAGGACCTGAGTTCAGAGCCCCGGATCCCATGTAAAAATGTTTGCCAGATATGGCTGTGGCCTGTAATTCTGGCCCTGGAAGGAGGAGCCTGGGGAACCCCGGAGCAAAGGAGGTAGAGGAATCCAGGATGATTCCCAAGGTCATCCTTGGAGCTCCATAGGCACACACACTAAGTGCCCTCTTGTACACACACCTGCACGCACAGGTACACCCATCCACATGCAATACACACACACACACAGAGACACATGCGCACGCACACAAGTACATGCACGTTAAAAAGAAGAGAGCAACAGAGAAAGATTGCTCAAGAGCAACCTCTGGCTTCCATATGCTCATGCACAAATCCCCCCCCCCATACACACACACACATTGATCACCATCTCTTATTGAGAATGTCAGGAATTTTTACACACATTATTCCCAGTCCTTTCAAAAACCAGCCTTACCTCCCTTGCTTTACAGATGGTGAAACCTAAAAGGGAAGATGGAATAACTTGGCTCAAATCCTCCATCAAGAACAGCTGGATCACAACCCAATTTGCCATCACCTGTGTTAAGGCACAGATGCCCAGTGGAAGTTTCCAGATCAGAGGCAGGCCTTGGAGCAACTGGTGCAGAAAGATGTAAGAACTAACAAAGAGAAGTTATTTGTTTTAAAACAAAAGCAAAAGACATTTTTCCCCGAGAAAGTTTCCTTGATTTTCATTAGAGTATAAAAAAACAAAGAAATCTTATTCTTTGCAAAAAAAAAAAAAAAAAAAATCATAATGATTCCCCAAAGTGAAATGAACTTCTGGGTGGTCTGGCAGCAGGTAGACAGGAGGAGCTGATGAAGCGCCTTGGGTATGATGTCATCACTGAAGTTTAACATTAACTAGGAAATGCACCGTTTTTCTTCAATCAGTCAGGAAACATAGACTTCACCTTGTCTTAGTTTCAAAAATACACAGTCAGCATTGGGAAGGACCTGGGTGACCGGACAGGCTGCAGAGGGGGCAGTTTGTGGGGGGCAGAGATCCTCCAAGCAGGAGTATTTCTTTTTTCTTGTCTTCTTCCCCTTTCCAGGTTCATTACCGTATGACTTCCACGGGTAACAGTTTTAACGTGAAGTTAGCTTGCAAAGAGAGAAGAACAACAGGGCTGGAGAGATGGCTCAGGGGTTAAGACTCTGTCTCGCAAGCAGAAGGTCCTGAGTTTGGATCCCAGGTACCACATAAAAACATTAGACGGAAACAGATGGCATCATGCACTTCCGGCTCTGGGGGGCGGGGGTGGAGCTTAGGAAATCCCAGAGTGGAGAAAGAAGGAGGTAGAAGCAATACAGGATGATTCCCAAAGTCATCCTTAGTCCTCCACAGAAACGTATAATTCTCTCTCTCTCTCTCTCTCTTTCACACACTCACACACTCACACACACACACAAATCAAATGTTTTTTAAAAGAGTGAGAGAGAGAAGAACAACAAAGGTAGAAGAAATGGAAGGCAGGCTGGAAGGAAACAGCTCACGAATGGGACTGGAACGTGCAGTCTCAGCAACAGGGAATGGTGACTGGTCCTGCCTAAGGACTTTTTAAACACACAGCATGGCAGCACATTGACCTGACCCTCCGCCCAGGGTTGACCCTGCTTGGGGAGACTCAAGATGAGATGACGTAATCGCTGTCCATGCCATATCTCTACATTCCTAGGCAGGCAATCAGAAAGTTCCCAGGCAAGGCAATCAGAAAGTTCTGAATTCTCAGAAATCATCTATTTTAAAAATATATAAGCAATTAGAAAATACTGAAAACAAGGTCAATGACCCCAGACTTTGCTAAGACGTCTCATTGGCTCAAGTTTCTGCTTTTTTATAGTTCCTGATTCTCTGCTTCCTGGAGCAAGCGCTGTACTTGGAACATCGATGGAGCAGGTAGACTCCCTAGGGATGGAATCCAGGGCACCAGGCGGAGTCACTGAACTGGGGCTGCATTGATCACAGCCTTTTGTTCTAAATGGAGAGCAACCAAACTTTGAACTCTTTGTGCTCTGAGAGGCAAGGCCACTCCAGGTGCCCACTGTGAAGTTAATTTCCCACCATCGGTACAGTTCTTGACCATAGCTCCCGAGTCTGGTTTGTGGCTCTGCCTCTTTGGTTTTCAATGGCTCATCTGTGACCTCTGTTGTGATAGCTTCAGGCTGGGCCATACAGGCCTAGGTTCCGGGCAGTCTGGGAGATCCTGGGAGCTTTCCTCTGGGGAAACGGATAGTGGACCGGTTTGCCAGCCCTGTACCCATTCCTCATGGGAGGAAGACCTGGAACACCAGCCTTGAAGCTGGAGTCAGTGGTCTTCGTTTGGGGGCTGCTCGCCTGACTTTGACACTCGGTTGTCTCTGGGATTTGGGTTCCTTGCTGAGCCTTCTGATGATTTCCCCACACGCGAGGGTCTCCATCTGGAGGGAGCCTTTGCTCAGACCCCGCAAGCTGGTCCTTGGACTGCATTCGATGACTGGCTTCCTGGTGGGCGGATTGGACGGAGCGATACATCTCTAGGTGTGTGTACCATGGACACTCCAGGGTCTGGGGACAGCTTCTCCCCACTTCCTCCAGCGGCTCCTCCACCTCGGAGTCTGTCTCATCCGGGGACAGTGAGCTCTTCCGCTCCTTGTTAATCCAGACAGCATTGATCATGGATTCGGTGGGAGCTGGCATGGTCCCTCCTGAGGGCAGAAGGCACAGCAGTGTCACTGGGGGACACTTGGACAGCCGAGGCCAAAGGACAGCCATACCCAGAATGCCAAGGGGCCAGATGACCAGAACATCATGCACGTGTGCCCACACATGGAAACACACGGCCCCATGCGCTCGAAGATGCACTCTTACCCAACATATAATTTTACAAGTACTCAAACTCAACAGCTATCTGTCGAACACAGGATATGCCAGGTCTCTTATTTGCAGTCACACAAATATAATAATAGACATTGAGACAAACACCTTCATGCATGGGCATTCATAGAGTGGAAAGGCCATAAGCAACTGATCATGTTAAAATTATTATGCTAAGCAATGCCAGGGAAATCCATACATAATAAAAAATCAAATGTTGAGTTGAGGCTGTGAATTCTGGGAAAAGGTGGAAACTAGCACTTAAGGCTTTAAGAGTGGCAAGAAGCAAAGGCCGTCACACACACTTGCTCATGAGAACTCACACATGTATAATCACACACTCATCACAGACATTCACATGCACACATACATACTCACATAGAATCATGCAAACACCCATATACATAAAGAGACACACAGAGACTCAAAGACAGTCACATAACATGCTCACACACACTCACATAAAAATGCATACATGAACACATTCAGATATGCTGACATACACTCTCACAGACTCATAACACACCCCCCACATAATACATACAATTTACGCATACAATTTCATCTTCATACATTTTACACACCAACTTATACACACTCACAATCTCATATAAACATACAACACTCTCACTCACATAGTCACATACACCTTCACACTCATACACTTTACATTATATATACGTAACCATATGCTTTCCCCATATTCACACACTCACGTGCACATACACACATTCAATCATACCCTCCCACACACTTTTTGATACACTCATACGTGCACACACACGTGCATACATTAGCACTCAGACACATTGCCACACAGACACACACACTGATACAACATATATTTTCAGTCACACACATTCACCATCACAATCCATACACACAAGTCACACACACACATCATACTCTCCCACACTCATTGCTGTGACTTAGTTAACTGCTGAAGGCTTGTTCTCCAGCCTGTGATGCTACTAGCAGGTGGGGCCTACTTGTAGGAAGTTGGGGCACTGGGACACACCTTTCAAGAGAATTCTAGAATACCATTTTCTTCTATCCTTTTACTTCCTAGCCATCTCGAAATGAGCAATCTCCTATACTACATGACATGATACTGGGTTGGTGAAGCCCAAAGCAACACAACCAGGTAACCATGGACTAAGATACTTGAAATCTGAGTCAAAATAAAACTTTCTTCTTTCTACTTTATTTAAGGAAATCTTGCTACAGCAATGAAAAGCTGATCGACATACTTATGGATTAATATATGCACTCACTAGAGGAGAACATTATTCTTTCTTTTTTTTGGTGTGTGTGTGTGCATGCGTGCATGTATGTCTGTGTGTGTGTGTGTGTGTGTGTGTATACCAGAAAGCGCTGGGTGTCCCTGTGGAGGCCCAAGGGTGACTTTGGGACTCATCCTGGATTGCTTCTCCCTCCTTTTTGCTTTGCGCTGGAGTTTCTCAGGTTCACCTTTCCATGGTCCAGTGTAGTCCATCACCATTTCTGAGTGACCTATTTTATTTACATGGGAACCCTCTTCTGAAACTCATGTCCTTCTGCTTTTGAGACATAGTCTTAACCCCTGAGCTATCTCTCTAGCTTAAAAACATTATTCTTGACTTATAGGATTTTGTGTTTTGTGTTTTAAGCTATTGTGGCCATTTCTTCATTTATTGATTACACATGTTCTCCCATAGCGTAAGCTGGACTCAGACTTGCTGTGTAAAGTGACCTTGAACATTTGATCCTTCAGCCTTCATCTCCCCTGTTCTGGGATTATAGCTTACACTATCACCTGTAGGTTACTGCATCCTAAGCTTGCAGCAGTGAACTTATCTCAGGATAAGGGAGGGAGGAGTTATGTTTTAAGGCATCCTGTGGAGAACTGGCCAGTATCCTGCTGCACAGACACTTTTTTGAGAAGTACCTGCAGCATCCGCTCATCTCTGAGCTGAAGATGCAGACATTCTTATGTTATCACTTCGTGGTGTAGGATAGTTCCTCTTGGGGACAGTGAGAGTTGTGGGGCAGCTGCCTATAGAAAGCAGTTGGATGACCAGCCAGGGGTCCTGTCCTGGCACTTGTTACCATAGCAGGTCTTGTTAGGTGACATAGTGCAGAGCCACAGTGGGATTGTGTGGGAAGAATGAAGTCAGAAGAACACCCCCCCCCCATGCCCCAGGGAAGTCCAAAGACACAGAATAGAAGATACATTGTTTCTACAAATGGATACAGTCGTAGAAAGTAAATCCCAGCAGGAAGATCAGTTTCTTGCTTGTAACTCCACTATGTCAGCTTTGCAATTAGGCCAACCTTCCTGGGACTCAGAGTGTTGCACTCATATTAGAAAGAAGGAAAGACAGGGAGGTGATGGGGAAACTTAGGTCTTGGAATCTTCTTTCATTCTAAGTTGACCAAGGAAAAGCCCAGCAGGGAGATAGATAGGACCTACTTGACTTTCAGTTCCAGTCTGTGATCCACAGAGACAACGAGGAAGGGGGGGAGAACCTTCTTTATCAGCTCTCTCCCCACATACCCAACATGCATTTTGGAATTGGAATAGTATCTGCTCTCTACTGTTCAGGTGAAAGAGAATATAGGCCATCGAAGAGCACGGGGACATTTCACTGTGTGTTTTTTCTTTAGCTCTCTTTGGGCTTGATTTGGCCAATAGGCAGCTGGGAATGGCAGGCTTGGGTTCTGTTCTAAGGCCATGTGCACAACCACTCCACTGTCAGATGCACAGCCTGTCACAGCGTAGGTGCAGAATTGCAAATCACTAGAAACTTCCTGGCGTGGGGTCAGAAGTCTTCCCTGAGAAAGGCCTATCCAGACACTCTTGGGGTTGACACGCCACAACATGCCACATGGTGTTACAGGCTGGATGTGAAGTGCCTCCCACAGGATGACCATGTGTTGAATGCTTGGTGCCCAGTTGGTGGAATCGTTCTGAGAGGCGCTGGAAGTTCTGATGTTACACCTGGCCTGCTCATCATCTTCTCTCTTTCCCCCTCCCTCTTTCATTTGAACAGCTTTCTTCCACTGCACCCATTCACTGCCGTGATGTCATGACGACAACGAGTTGAGCTCTCTGAATACACAAGCAAAATTAATATTACTTCTTTCTTCCTTTAAGCTGTTTTTTCAGGCATGTCAGTGGCAGTGCTGATGATAAATGTAATTAACATATATGGTCCCAATAGAAGAGGGAGTGCAGGAGTTACTAAGTATAGGGCAGAGGGCCAGCGAGGAGGGTTGGGGGCTAGGGATGGTGAGTGCCAGGGGGCGTGTGGAGTTTGAGTGATTTGTGAATTGTATCCATGGAGCAATCAGATCTGTGAGTCTAAATCAGAAAGGCATTAAACCAGGTGGTTTCCTCTGAGAGGGATACAGGAGACCCCTCTCCGTCATAATCAGAGAAAGGGCCATGGTGAGAACAGTTAGATGTGCACATATGTTACACTAAGAACAGAGATCAGTGTTAAAAGAAAGATCGGGGGTTAAAACAGCAAAGTCCGGAGAGCTGAGGAATCTGAATGAGAGACTTGTAGCTGGGTATGAGATGATCAAGCTAAATAGATAAAAGACAGAATGAGGCTGTAGCCAGTGAGGGGCAGGCCAGATGTCTCCCCCATGCCTGGGGGCACACTAGGGACATATGCAAAGTGCTATTGTCTTTTCATATATCCTTGTTTCTAATGCAATGAACTGTAACAGACTCAATGTAAGTCAGAGTAACTGTTAGCAAGCTTCCAAGTAGAAGACCCCCCCCAGACCACTCCACAGGCAAGGAGCTCACTATAAAGGTAACCAAGAAAAGATGGTAGCTTCATCTTGGTGGCTGTGATAGAGTTAGCTCTCTGCCAGGGTAAAGCTTTGAGTGGGTCACGTGACCGTGAGAGCAAAGAGAACGTGGTCTAATTCACGGCCAGCAAGATGCCTGCAAGCCTAGGAGTGGCCACACCAACCAGGACTCTCAGGTGTTGGACAGTCAAGGTCAGCAGCTAACAAAACACAAGTCAGAGATGGGCAGAGGGGGGCTTCTTCACCCCTAAGTGGGTGAGACAATGAATGAATGACCCAGGGGGACACGTGTAGTGTGTGTCAGCCCTCCGTTGACTCAGACCAGAGAATCAACCAATCACCACGGAGAATAGCTCAGCCTTTGTTCAGGTACCGCTGCTGCCCTTTAAAAACCCCAAGTCAGGCAAGTCGGACGACTTTTCCTCTCTTAGACCTTAGTTTGGATAACCTTTTAATTCTTGAGCTTCACGCTGCCAGCTTCCTCCTGGAACGAAATCAGAGGACCTTCCCTTCGCCCCTCCCACTCTCAGGATTTTCACTTTTCTTCAGATTCTCACTTTTCTGTTATTCTTAACAAAGCTTATTTCCACTTTGCTTATACCCACGAGTGTCCATGTCTTCCCACATCTTTAACATCCACTGGTGCGAGACAACAAACTCAGACTCACTGTCCTGGGTGGATCTTTGGTAACCGCGAGCATCTGGCTCCAAGGTCCTTGAGTCACAGACAATGGCCCAAGTAATGAGAGATGGGCTCCTTGCTCATCCCAGAGCTCTTTAGTTTCCCCTCCCCCAGGTGTCCTTTGGGTGACCTTTTGGAGCGCCTTATTAATGTTTTTTTTGCATGCACGTGTGTGTGTGTGTGTGTGTGTGTGTGTGTGTGTGTGTGTGTGTTTTGCATGTGGGTAGATAAACGTGTTTGTGTGTATTCAAGAGGGCATTTGAATGTACATGCCTGTAGAGGTTCAGGGGTGACATTGGGAATCATTCTGGATTGTTCTATCTCATTATTTTGCTCTGTGGTTTCCCAGGCTCTAATTTCCAGGGTTAGAAGAAGCAGGCCTAGTCACGTCTACTTGGCATTTTTGACATGGGATCTGGGGATCTGAACTCAGGTCCTCCTGTTTTGACCACTGAGTCTCATTTTGAAGAGCACTTCCTGGTTTCTGATTCCTTCCCAACCTGATGCGGCAAAGGGCACTAACCATACGAACTCTGAAGTTCGCAGAGTGTGGATTTGACCTTTCCGAGGGTCCTCGCTTCTCCTTTCTTCTGTTCACCACTGTTGCAAGATGAAGGCCTAGAGGTTTATAAACACCTGCCGCCACGCTTCTGCTGCAACTATACCTGAGTTTCCAAGGGGCTTCTTGTTGAGGGGGGCTTTCTTGTCAGATCTCCCTGGCTGACGTGGGAGTCTATGTGAGGTTGTGTTTCCTGAACCTTGCGCTTCCAGTGGCCCAGACAACTCTTCAGGATTCTGGGGACATCACATCACCCTTCTCCTGAGCCCTGTCTCTCTGCTTTGCAGCTGGATCACCCCAGAAGGCAGATATCCCATCATGCATTCTGACTTAGCAGGGGGTCAGTCCCTGCTCACCCGGCTGACCAGTCTAGCCAGATCAGAGCTTTGAAGATAGGCACAGGGACCAAGAACAGTGCTGGTGGCTAAATCCTTGGCTAAACTCCTGGTTGGCTTGGCATGAGGGATCTCCCTGGGGGGCAAAGCTGCCTGATCTCTTCTCTCCTGCTCCTCTTGGATTCTGACTAGCCTGGCAAAGCTCTGCTATTCCCACTTAGAGCTTGGCAGAGTCATGGTGACTCAGTCCTCCCTCCCTTTCTCTCCCTCCTCCCCCTTTCTCCCACCGGGGTCCCAGCAGCTGCTGACTCCTACCCGTTGGGAACACCATCAGGTGGACCTGGGTCCTCTGCTGCCTCCTCAGACCTTCGTACTGGGCTCGCAGGAACTGAATGTTGACTGGCCGCCCTTGTCCTGGGGCCGGAGTCTGGGAAGCCTCAGCCATGAAGCAGGTCCCGAGTTCCGAGAAATAGGGAAGGGCCGGGCAGGAAGGGCAGGCCAACCCCCTCATCCGCATCCGCATCCGGGAAGAAAAGCAAACACTTTGAGGGGTGAGGCTAGGGCGTGGTGGGGGGGGAGAGAGGAGGGAAGAAGGAGAAGTGGTGGTGTGAAAAGGGGGTGGAAACGGGATCAGGAAGTGAAGAGAGAAGCTGGGGAGGGAGAGAAATGAAAGAGGAAAGGTGGGGAGAGGGAGAGACTGTAGCGAGAAGAATGGGGTGCAGGGAAGAAAAAAGAGGAGGGGGAAAGAAAGGTCACTTGGGAGAAGGTTTGGGGGAGGGCTGAGAAAGGGAGAGCAGCAGGGGAAGGAAAGAATGGGGTGAGGGTGCCCAGAGGGATTCACAGGGTGAAGAAGGCACGGTAGGGGTGGGGAAGGGGTGGGGAATGGGGGGCTGAAGGAAAGGAAAGCTCAGCTGCCCTCAGCGGCTGCGATCTTGCTGGCAGTCCTGGGAGGTCGTCTTCTTAGAATCCAGTTCCAAGAGCTACCGTGTCCCCACTGGAGCCGGGCCGGGGAGGTGCCAAGCGCCTGCCCAGCTCCCACGTCCTGAACTTGACTTAAGCAGGTACCAAAACCTGCTGGTTTAGTGAGCAGCTGTCAAAGGCAACACCTTTGGGAGTCCTGGGAAGCTCACTCAGGATGGGGGGGGCTCACCCCAAGTTCTCTGTGATCACACGCAGCCCTCAAGGCAGCTTGTGGGCACCAGTCAAGGGAGCTCTGGGCTCTCCTAAGCCCCACCTCTTTGACATTTGATCAGCTTCCGTGGTCTTGGCTTTTCCAACTAAGCAGCAAGTTAGTGTTTATCTGGCCCATACCCATGTGCAGTCTTAGCCCATGTGTGCCAGCCCTGTGGTTGCTTTGAATGCCAGCCACTGTGTTCCTCTTACACTAGTGTCGGCCTATTCTTCTGCTGCCACAAGTACACCCTTTCTTTTAACACGATTCTTGCAGCTGGCGGGCTGCTTGGCACCTACATTGCAATGGGCGAGGAGATGGGATGAGGGAAGAATCTTCATGGGGGTAGTGCGTCAGTTTGCTAGGACTGCCACAGTGAAATGTCACGAGTGGGCGGCTTACACTGGCAGACACTGTTTTGTGTGTGTGTGTGTTTCATGGAGGCTGGAAGGCCAAGGCCAAGGTATGGACAGCAATGCGGCTCTTGTGGACTGTGCCCTGCACTTATTACTTGGCTAAAAGAATGATCTGATTTCTATCTTCATCTTCACACAAGGTTCCCGGGCGTGTCTCCATCCAAATCTTTTCCTTTTGTAAAGATGCCAGGCATTGGATTAGGGTTTAGCTCAATAACCGTCACTTAACTAATTAAATCTGAGAATAAATCCATTTCTAAAAGAGCTCACGTCATGAAGTTCCAGGGCCTCTTCAGATTTCAACAAGTGAATTTGGTGGGGAAAGGGGGGCTGGGGCTCCATTAACACATGCCAGGTAGTAGAAGAACAGTTCCACTCATAGACACAGGCCTAGAAGAGGGGAGGCCATGGGGTGGGGGGGGGGGTGGGGGAATGTGTTTGAGATGTTACAGTGGAGGTGACTGTGACCCTTGAGCCAGCAGACAGAAGTCAGATCTTTGGTAAGAGATTGAGTGGACAATATGCATGACCTTTGTGAAATGACGTTCTCCCATTGTGAAATTTTCTCCACTGGTTGTCAAGAATATATAGAATCAGGAGATGGCCCCGCAGTTTCTTCCCTCCTTCCCTTCTTCCCTTCCTTTCTCCCTCCTTCCTACGTTCCCTTCTTCCCTCTCTCTTCTTCCTGCCACTCTTCTTTTTCTCCTTCCTTCCTTCCTTCCTTCCTTCCTTCCTTCCTTCCTTCCTTCCTTCCTTCCCTTCCCTTCCCTCCCTCCCTCCTCCCTTTCCTCCCTCCCTCCTCCATTCCCTCCCTCCTTCCCTCCCTTCTTCCCTCCCTCTTTCCCTCCCTCCTTCCTTCCTCCTTCCTTCCTCCCTCCTTCCTTCCTCCCTCCTTCCTCCCTCCCTCCTTTCTTCTTTCCTTCCTTCTCTCTCTCTCTCTCTCTTTGGAGACAAGGTGGACTCATGGCAATCCTCCTATTTCAAAATACACCCCTCCCCTACCCAAGTATCGGGGCTATAAGTCTGCACATCATAGGCACACACACCATGCCTGGCTATATTTTTTTCTCTTCAGTTTCCCGAATAGCTTGAAGTCGTGTGTGGTCACTATGCAGCAAAGTCCTCCTTAATCTCTCCTACTTTCTCCTCTTGTCTCGGATCTTACTCCTTTCTCTTGAACCCTTGGCTCATTTTGCTCTTCTGATTATTGGGGTGGAGGGGGTGATGAATGGCTGGGTGAATCTTCTACAAGACGTTTTCTTTTTAAATATTTCTTTTTATCCTTTGACACTTTCATACTTGAATACAATGGCTCTATGGAGTGTTTACTCCTCAGGACCTCCCCTCCCCCCACTCCTGTCTCATTACATACTTTCTCCTTTCTGACTAATCTCCCTTCTACTTTCACATCTTTTCGCAGTGTGACCCACTGGGTTTTGTCTGGGATGTTTGTACTGGCAGGTGCCTGAGTACATTCTGGGGACGACTTATCAGCGGACAAATCATTGAGTAAAGAAACTCCTTCCTAGCCCCAAGCAGTCTCTCAGAGAGGCAACAGCCCTGTCCAGTATAGAGGATACTGTCTGGCAACCTTCTGGCAACCTTCAGCCTCTTACATTCTTTTTTTAAATAACTTTATTTATATATTTATTTGTGTGTATGTGTGAGTGACAGAGAGAGAGAGAGAGCGAGAGCTGTGTGTCCTTGTGGAGGATCAAGGGTGACTTCAAGAATCATCCTACATTGTTTCTACCTCCTTTTTGTTTCCCTCTAGAATCTTCCAGGCTCTGCCCACTAGGGCCGGAAGTACAGGCCCCACAGCCATTTCTGCCTGGCTCTTTTATGTGGGGGATCTGGGATCCGAACTCAGGACCTGCTATTTGTAAGGCAGAGTCTTAACCCCTGAGCTGCTTCTCTAGCCCTAGTCTCTTAGATTCTTATGGCTTCCTCTTCCATGATGTTTCCTGAGCCTTGGGAATGTAAAACAATTTTTTTGCCATTCCCTTGTGTCATGACATGTTAAAGAAAGCTCTGCTCTCTCCTCTGCCCCATGGCCTCCTCTTCCGTTCCTGGCTTTCATTGAGCAGCACTTGATTAGTGGAAGGGGCGTTTTTGGGCAGAGAAAATATCCATCCTAATTCAAAGGAAAGAAAGTCTTTATTAGCTCAGTGTGTCAGCTGAGATATTGAACTGGTGAGAATTGGTGTGGGTGGCAGCAGGTGTCACTCACCATTGGGCCCTGCTCCCTAGAGAACCGCAGAGAAAGGCTGTCTGCAGTGTGTCATGGAAAGGTCAGTCCTGGTGGGCCAGAGGCTTTTACAAAGAAGCCCTTAGGGGAGCTGACGTGAGAGCCCCTGTCATAGTTAAGCACAGGTGTCTACTTGACTGTTGAGGGTTTGAGCTCTGGGCACAGTTGTAGAGAGCTGATAGTTGAGTTAAGCCCAGAGCAAACCTGAAGGAGATTGTCTAGCTGCTGGGGAAGACCCAGCCCATGGTGGGCGGGATTAGGCCCTGGATAAATCACAGAGAGCTGGTTGAGAGAGTTGGCATCCTTCTGTTCACTTGGCCAGACATGTTGGTCTGGCAAGTAAGGATTGTCCATCTCTCAGCCATTATGCAGTGATGGTGTGGACAGTTCCCTCGGCCCTGCTGTTGGTGCATGCTCTCCCGTCAAGCTGGACTGAGAACTGAAACCAGACTCTCATAAGGAAATAAACCCCTTGTTCCCTTAAGCCGTTTGATGGTCATTTATCAGCAACCATGCAGGCTGACTACACCAGCCCCCCAGCAGGTGTTTGGTCTCTATGGGGAGTAGATTTTTTTTTTTAACTTTTTTGCTTTATTCTTGTCAGGAAAATTCACAATTTAGCTACTTTCATGAATGTTATGTAAATATGGTAGACAGGACAAAGGGAATATGAGCTTTCAGAATTCATAACTATCACAAGTATTAGCATAATTTCAAAGTTCTACCAATGACATTATTTGAATTTTCTTTTTTTTAACAGTAATATCTTGGGCTGGAGAGATGGCTCAGGGGTTCAGACTCTGTCTTACAAGCAGAAGGTCCTGAGTTCGGATCCCAGGTCCCACGTAAAAAAACGCCAGGCGGAAACAGCGGTGGTCTATACTTCTTGCCCTGGTGGGAGGAGCCTGGGAAATCCCAGGGCGAAGCAAGGAGGTAGAAAATTTTTGTTTTTTTTATTTTATTTGTGTGTGTGTGTGTGTGTGTGTGTGTGTGTGTGTGTGTGTGTAGACCAAGAATGACTTCAGGAATCATCCTGGATTATTTCTCCTCCTTTTTGCTTTGCTCTGGGGTTTCCCAGGCTCTGCCTTCCAGAACTGGAAGTGCAGGACACTGCCATTTCCATCTGGTGTTTTTACATAAGATCCAGGATCCGAACTCTGGTCCTTCTGCTTGTGAGGCACAGTCTTAACCCCTGAGCCATTATTTGGATTTTCTTTGATGTCATTTTTTTAAATAATTGATTTATTTATTATTTTTTACCTAGTTACACAAGCTCAATGGGCAGGTAGCTTTGCCCCCTTCTTCCCCCTCCTCCTTCCCTCTCCCTCATGTCCCCCCATCCAACTCCTCTCCCTTTTCTCCCTTCTTTCCCCCCTTTCCTTCCTCCTATTTTCTTCGTGTTTCCCACCTGCTCCCTCCCACCCTTCAGAACATCTGTTTATGTGGACGCTGAATTTCCCTGAGTCATTTACACTAATGAGGATTCAGGGTTCAGTGACATACCTTGGGGGGTCCCTTCTTGGGCCACCCATTAATATAGGAATATATCTGTCTAACCCCTTGCCTCTAAGAATCTGTAATAGTTACTCTTTACTATTGCTGTGAGAAAGCACCCAAAGTCAAACAACTTATGGGAGAAAGGAAGATTTATTCAACTTACAGTTCCAGACGGAAGATACATGGCAGAGACGGGATGGCTGAAGCTGGCAGGCAGCTAAGTCACAGAAGACCTCCACATAGCTGGCACTCCTATATTCTGTGGTCCCTTTTATATGGTCCATTACTGAGAGGTTCCTATGACATCTATGGAGGTTCCAATGGGATCTAGGGCTGGTATAATCCCTTCAGGTTATCTCAGTTGATCTTTCCAGATGTGGCCTCAGCTGATCTTAGTTAATACCAGGTGTGTCAAGTTGACACCCAGGATTAATATCACAGGATCCTACTAAGGCACTTCCGATTCAAGGAGGCCCTAGCCCGGCTCCCAAATTCAGGACAAGCCTGGACACATACAGACATGCCCCGGACATATCCCAATAGAGGACCATGCAGGCAGAAGGATGAACAACCAATGGGAAGCGGCCATCTAACCTGCCCCTGCAAAGGACACCTAGTAAACAGTTAAATGACTGGTGGCTGTCCCCCGGAGGAGGGATGGCAACATCTGATTGGACCCCGACCCTATATAAGCCCAAACACTCTTAATAAATTTGAATCTGCGGCAACTCGTCCACTGTTTGCTTCTCACCTGATTCCTGGGGTCTGGTGGTGACCCCATCGCTGGCTCACCCACTCGCCTTGAGCCTTGAGACCCCGCCATCCCCCCCCACCTACCCTGAGATCTGAGCTAGTCTTTGACGGTTTGGCTTGTGGGCATGTCAGCCATTGTGGAGGTCAGGAAGGTTGAAACACGTAGCAATATCGTGGCTGCTGCAGCCAAGGTTTAAATGGAGTATCTTGCGTATTGTTGGTCCTCCCCATCTTTAGGCTCTTACAATCTTGCCGTCCCATCTTCCAAAAGGTTCCTTGAGATTTAGAATGGGGAGAGATTTGGCTGGTCTGGTTCCGGGTGAACATTGTAGGGTCTTTGGTGTTCTGAATTATGGTTGGTTGTTATTTTCAGTTTTGCTGTTCCCGCACCGCCCTTGGCTGCATCCTGATTGGTTGTCCAGGTAATCTCCTAACCAAAGATAAAAGGCAGTTTAAATGAAGATCTTAATAGAAGAGGCTTAAAGGTAGATGGAAATCTAGGAGTAGGACACTCACAGTAGTGGGCGGAGTCAGTCTCCTTGTCGCCAGTTGGTTACATCTAACTGCCAGCCCCTATCCCCTCCCTGACTGGGAAGATCAAACCTGTCTAGTCCTGAGTAAACAGGAAGGGAAGTGAGAGTGAGCTGTGTCAGATGTCTCACTATGTATAGGCAGTTCATGACCGCGGCCTAATTTCTCTATTGAAATGTGCTCTTTTTTTCTCCTTTCTCTTGAGGTCTTCTTTCCCCTTCCCTCCTAGTTATAATCCTTTGTGGTTATAATGGGATTTGACACCATTTTTTAGAAGAATTTCTAAATGCCTGAATAAGTATTTATAAATCTTTTTAAATACATATTTTTTGTGTTGTGTACATGAATTAGTGAACTTATGATAATTTCACCCCTTAATTTCCAATCCTTTTCCCCCTCACAACCCTTCACCTCCCCTACCAGACTTGGGGAGTAGATTTTAACTTGGAGACTTAAGGAAACTTAATGCTGAGATCTTTAGCTTTTCCTTCTCCTACAATAAATTTGCTCTGATATGATCCCTAAGAGTTTGGTTCAGTAGTTGTAGAGAAATAAAAGTACAGGATGTAGAGGGAAGGGAGGCCTTCCGGGGGTGGAGTGAAGGGGGTGGGGAGAGGTTCATCTTCTGGAGTGGACTGTGATCTGCCTGGGGGAAGAGGCAATGTCCACAGGAGAGATAGGTGTGCTAGGGAGGGACTTGGGTGTCAAGAAGTGTGCCAGGCATACAGACACAGGAGCAGCAAGTTGCTGGCCTCATAGAGTAGCAAGATGCCGCTACAAAAAAGGAGAGATGGCTCAGGGGTTAAGACTTTGCTTCATGGGGCTGGAGAGGTGGCTCAGGGGTTAAGCCTCTGCCTTGCAGGCAGAAGGTCCTGAGTTTGGATCCTAGACCCCACGTATAGACGCCTGGCAGAAGCGGGGGCGGCCTGTGTTTCTGGTCCTGGTAGGGCAGAGCCTGTGAATCCCGGGGCAGAGTAAACGAGGAGGAGGTGGAGGTGTCCATGGTGGTTCCGGAATTCGTCCGTGGTTCTACACACACATACACATACATACACATGCACACACATACATACACATGCACAATTGAATAAATAATAAAAAAAATAAAAGATTAAAAAAAAAAGACTTTGCTTCACAAGCAGAAGTTCCTGAGTTCGGATCCCAGCAGGTCTCACATAACACCAGGTGTAAAAACACAGGCAGAAATCATGGCAGACTATACACTTCCAGTCCTAGTGGACAGAGGCTGGGAAATCCCAGAGCAAAGCAAGGAGGTAGAAGCAATCCAAAATCATTCCAGAAGTCATCACTGGTCCTCCACAGGGACAAACAGTGCCCTCTGATACACACCACACATACACACACCACACACACTAAATAAAATAAAGTTTAAAAAAAAAGGGAGGGTTGGCCAGGGGTTTGAGAACAATGGCCACGAAAATTAAGCCCAAACCGTGGTGGCCCCGTGGTGCATTAATCACTCCATGTGCACAATCAAGAAGTTTTTATTGTGGAGCATGTGCATGACACAAGATTTACTGTTTGAAGTGTTTTTATGTGAATGATTGTAATATTCAATGGTATGAAAGGATATTTACAAAACTGTAAAGTAACCGACACTTATCACTACCCATTTCAGAACCTCTCCATCACCCTCAAACAGAATCCCCCTTTCTCTCTCTCTTTCCTGTCCCCCAAGATCTCACTCTGAAGCTAGCCCAGAATTTATATATAGTGTAGGCCAACCTTTAACTTGTGGCAATCCTTCTGTTGTAGTTCTAAACAGAAATTCTGTGTTCATGACATCAACTCCCCTTAGACTCCTCGCCTCGGACCTTGGTATCTGCTCTAATATTTCCTATGTCTGTGACTTTGCCTACTTTAGGCATTTCATGTAAGTAGAATCATATATGTTTTGGGGAACATGCCAAGTTTATTTCAGTAGAATGATGTTTTCAAGGTTCATCCATGTAGGAGCATGAATCAGAATGTCATCTTTTTGTGTGTGCTGTGTGTGTACACGTTGAATGTGTATGTGCTTGTGTGTGTGTGTGTGTGTGCTTGTGTGTGTGTATGTGTGTGTGTGTGTGTGTATGTGTGTGTATGCGTGTGTGCTTATGGAGCCCGGAGTGTCAGCATTGGGTCTTCCTCAACTGCTAGTTATAGCCAGCACTGGGGTTATAGACCTGTACTGACGTATTTGGTTTTTACCGTCCTTGTGCTTCTGTAGCAAGGACTTACTGAATGAGCCTCCTCTTCAGTCCTCAGAACTTTATCTTTTTAAAAGTAAAGTCTATTCTACTGCATGGATCGCTATATTCCATTTATCTATTCATCTGTTGGTAGGCACTGGGCTATTAACATCTTTCCTCTGTCTGGAACAATGCTACTATGAGTGCAGAGATTTGTTTCTGTGGTTGTGGTAATTTGATTCTTACCTGTCTGAGCACAGGAACAAAATTAAACTTAATTCCCCATGTGAACACACTGAGAAAAGCTCCATCCTTTCTCCTCCTTGTACATGAAGTCCATCTATAGACCTTAGTGATTCCAACTCCGAAGGATGCCTCTTAGCTTTGGTTTGAGACAAGGTTTCATGCATCCAGGGTGGGCCTTGAACTCTCTATGGAAAATGACGTTGAACGTTAGCTCCTTCTGCCTCCACCTCTCAAGTGCTGGGATTACAGGGTCCCTCTCCTGGTTTTATACAGTGTTAGGAATTAAGCACAGGACTTGGTGCATGCTAGACAAGCACTCTACCAAGTAAGCCACATCTCCAGCTCCTGTAGGAGACACTAGAACCCATAGATTTCTTCCCACCTCTTCCAGCAGCCTAGTCTTTGTTTTCAGCATTTCTTTACCCAAGACCCTATGTGGTGGCTTTGAGCTAATCTGACTGTTTCCCTTCCTTTCCTTCCGGTCCATTCTCCTTGTAGAGATCAATGTTGTCTGGAAAGAACGAGCCAGTAGGGTGTGGCTTCCCCTGGTTGGAATCCCTTGACAGCTTCCTGGTGGGCTCAAGCCAGCATTCACAGTGTCGTTACCATCACTAAAGGCCATGTCTGTCCCCTCTTTGTCTCTGTGTCCACTGCCCCCAAGTTCTCAAGATTTCCTACACAAGGTTATAGACACACCTGTGATAGGTAATCCTGGGTGTCCACGTGACCCACCTGGCATTCACTAAGATCAGCTGAGACCACCTGAAGAGATTGTCAGGATCAATACATTTACAATACAAAGAGCAGCCTTACATCTGATTGGAACCTCCCTAGAGCTCACTGGAACCTCCCAGTAGTGGACCAGATAAAAGGAACCATAGAACAGGGGACTTGGAAGAGGAGAGACTCTCTGAAGTTGTGACTGAAAACATTCTTCCCTCCTGCCGCTTTGTTTCTCCGACCCTCCAGCTCTCTAACCCTCCAAGTCTTCAACATGACTAAAGACTCTCCAGGAATCCTCCAGCCTTCAGCCATCACCCACTGGACTACTGGCCTGAGCAGTTACTGGAAGCCATCGTTGGACTACCTCGGCCATATCTTGTAAGCCTCAATAAATTCCCTTTTTATATATTCATTCTGTTGATTCTGTGACTCTAGAGAACGCTGATAATACAACACCCAAGGCTGAGCGCGACAGAGTCTGGCCCCAACAGCTCATCCACCCACACAAGTGGCATCATCTTCTACGTGAGCGTGGCAGGGAGAATAAGGGAGAAGGTTCTTCTCCTGGCATCGCACTGAATGGCCTCAATGTCTTGTCCTCCTCCGAGCTTTGGTATGTGCTCCTGACTGTCTTCCAGAACGACGCCTCTCACTCTGTCTTCACAGCCACTCACCCTTTGCTGCGCACGTCTGTCCTGGTTAGCTGGCCAATACCTCCAGTCTCAGCTTCGAGAGAGCTGTGACTCGGGGCTGTGGAGCCAGACTCTGTGGGTGTGTATTTGACCTTCCACACTCTCAGCAATTTCCCTTCAGGCGAGTTGCTTCATGTTGAGGGGCCTGTGAAAAGAGCAAGTTGCACAGAGAGGAAAAGCAGCCTGAACCCAGCCGATAAGTGCAACACGCTTCTTTGTGCATTTGCTTTAGTTTTACAACTCCATTGCTGCAATAAATGCCCAACCCTAACAACTTGAAGGAACAAGAGAGTTTATTACAACTCATACTTCCAGGTTACTGTCTACCCTGACAGGAGAGTTACGGGCAGGAGCTGGGGGAATTGGCCACACCCTATCCAAAGTCAAGAGTGGAGCAGGGAAGAACCAATACATCCAGCCATCTTTACATACGATGCATGCCTATGCACCACACTGTCCAGGGAAGGGGTCCACCACCAAATCCTCACAGATGTGCCTAGAGGCTTTAACTCCCAAGTGTCACATTCACAGCTGAGACTAATTGGCATGGCATTGCATTTCAAGAACCGCGGGCTCTGGCAGTATCGCTCACGTACTGTTTATTGAATCCCTACAGTTACCTGGGTGGGTACTATATAATAATATGTATTATTAATATTAAGAATACCATCCTTACCTTCCAGATGGGGAACTCATGCTCCAGAGGGGCAAGTGGTTTAGCAGAGAGCAGGACTTTGCACTTCCAAGCGTGCCGCATCTTCAGAGCGTCAAAGCTCTGCTCTGGTTACGTACCGATTGACGTTAGAAATTTATGTCAACTTGACAACTTCACAACTGAAGGACGATCTTGGAGTACATTTTCGAAGAACTGGAAAAACTGGTAGTTAAGGCAAGCTGTAAAAGCAAGCCTGTAGGAAACTGGTCTAATTGATGAGGGAAGACCCCCCAGTAAGACTGTTCTTCGGGCAGTGGATAAGTAGAGTTTATGCAGGGGTTTAGTATACGTGGCTGTACTTCAGCATACGTTTGTAGACTTGTAGTCTGGCAAGTGAGGTTTTCCTCTCGTTCAGCAATTCCTATAGATAAAGTGTAGTCAGTTCTCTTACCTCTTGGCATTGGTGTGAACTCTTCTGCCAAGCTGGCAAATGAACTGTAACCAAGAATCATAAGTAAGCAAGAATAAAGCCCCTGGCTCCTTTAAGTTGCTTGTATATTTATCAGCAGCACACAGACAAACTGCCACAGACACCATTTGCCCAGGGGATAGCAAAGTCTCCATCTCCAGTATAGGTCAGGACTCTCTTGTAGTCTGTGATCCTGGTCTGGTTAATTTATGCGGAAAGAGAAGTCATGTGGGAATTAGGGGCAAGTCTTGCTCAGAGCAGCAGAAAGAGCATGGCTAGCACCACAGACCAGATCTTCTGCCTTTACCTTGTGTTTTCCCGCGGATGGTGTAAGCGCTGTTTTTTATCCCTGTTATAGTTAGGCACAGGAATCAACTTGACAGTTGAGGGTTTGAGCTCTGGACACACTTGTGGAGAATTAGTAGTTGAGTTAAGCCCAGAGCGAACCTTCAGGAGATTGTCTAGTTGGTGCAGCAACCCAGCCCATGGTGGGTGGGATTAACCCTGGAATAAAATACAGAGAGCTAGTTGAGAAAGTCGGCATCCTTCTGTTCACTTGGCCAGACATGCTGGTCTGGCAAGTAAGGATCATCCCTCTCTCAGCCATTATGTGGTGATGGTGTGGCCAGTTCCCTTGGCCCTGGTGTTAGTGCGTGCTTTCCTATCAAGCTGGACAGACTGTAACCAGACCTTCAGTAAGAACATAAACCCTTGTTCCCTTAAACTGTTTGATGGTGATTTATCAGCAACCATTGCAGGTGAACTCCAACAATCCTGCATCCTCTTTAGTAATGAGCTTGCCAACTGCCCATTACAAGGCGGTACCTCTGTTACTCTCTCAAACCTGGATGGGCCAGGAGGCATCATGTGCCCAATGAGTGTGGTGGGCATGACGCTGTACCTATGCTTAGCCCTTAATCAGAACTTCTGGAACCTTGCACATCCTGCCTTTTAGAATGTCTGTTCTTTGTGTGGTTCAGACCACTCACAGCATGATGTTGAGGCTGTCAGTATTACAGTGGAGCAATACTCCACTGCATGAAAAGGTTTTGTTCTGTAGCCAAAGATGTCCTGCAACTTACGATGTAGTCTGAGCTAGACTTAAATCCACCTCCCACCACAGTCTCCCAAGTACTGGGTTTACAGGCGTAAGCCACCTTGCCTGGCTTGATATATTACTTTAAAAACACAATGAATTCACCTCTTCATTGGTAGATACTTGCTTTGCTTCTGCATTTTGGTTGTTGTGTTGCTGCTGATTCTGCTGCTGTATGTATTTATACATAGTTTTTTTGTTTTACTTTATTTAGTGTGTGTGTGTGTGTGTGTGTGTGAGAGAGAGAGAGAGAGAGACAGAGACAGAGAGAATGAGAGAGAGAGAGAGAGAGTGAGAGAGAGAGAGAGAGTGAGAGAGAGAGAGAGAGAGAGAGAAGGTACTATGTGTCCTTGTGGAGGACCAAGGGTGACTTTGGGAATCATCCTGGATTGCTTCTACCTCCTTTTTACTTTACTGTGGGATTTCCCAGGCTCCACCCATGATTCTTGGTTAAAATTGTTCAGACTGGCAGGAGAACTCATACCAATACCAAGAGACAAAGGAGCTGGCCACATCGTATCCACGAGACCACTGAAAGAGGAACGATCTTCACTGGCCAGACCAGCATGTCTCATCAAATATACAGAAGGACGCCAACTTCCCCAACCAGCGCCCTCCATCTTATTCACCTGCCCAGGGACTAGTCCCACCCACTGTGGGCTTGGCTCTCCTTATCAATCAGACAATCTCTTACTGGCTCACTCAGAGCTTAACTTCTTATTCTTTACAAATTTGCCCAGAGCTCAAACTTTCAACTGTCAAGTTGACACCTGTATCTAATGATGGCAGATATGGAATATTTCATACTCCATTGCTGTAATGAATACATGACCCAAATAATTTAGGGGAATGTCATAGTTAGGCACAGTATCAACTTGACATTTGAGGGTTTGAGCTCTGGGTACATTTGTGGAGAATTAGTGGTTGGGTTAAGCCCAGAGCAAACCTGCAGGAGATTGTCTAGCTGATGGGGAAGGCACAAGTGGGTGGGATGAGACCCTGGAATAAAATACAGAGAGCTTGTAGAGAGAGTCGGCATCCTTGTGTACACTTGGCCAGACATGCTGGTCTGGCAAGTAAGGATCGTCCCTCTCTCAGTCATTATGTAGAGATGGTGTAGCCAGTTCCCTCGGCCCTGGTGTGGTGTGTGCTCTGCTGTCAAGCTGGACTACGAACTGTAACCAGACTATCATAAGAAAATAAACCCCTGGTTAAGCTGTTTTATGGTGATTTATCAGCAACCTGTGCAGGTGAACTGCTACAGGGAACAAGGAGATTTTCATTCCAACTTGAGATTGCAGGTTACAGTTGACCATGACAAGAGAAGGAGGGAACCAGACACATTGACATCATATCCAAGTCAAGAGCCAAACAAGGGGCAAGGACCCTCTGGCTTGCCAGCTTGCCTAATGCCAACCAACCCTCTCTCATTGTCCACCTGCCCCAAGGAATGGTGGTGTCCACTTATGGGCTGGGTCTTCCCTCAGCAGTTACGCAACCAAAACAATCTCTTACAGGCATGTCCTAAGAAGATGCTTTCACACAGATGTATCTAAAGGCTCAGCTCTGAAATGTCCAGTTGACAGCTGGAGTTACAACATCTAAGAAGTAGAACCACTGGGCTTTATGGGTTTTATTGCAAAACTCCCTTGACTGAGAACATTTGATATGAAAAGTTTTTTTTGCGGCGTATACTTTGGCTTGTTTCAACACTGTTGAATTAAGAGCTCTGAGGCTACCTGGGTATGTTAGTTGGTTAGTATGTGGTCTCTAAGAAGAGAATTACAGTTTTTAATTTTTAATTTATCTGTGGGAGAGGGTTGCACACATGCGAGCCATGGCTTCTGGGGTTCAAACTCAGGTCACCAGGTTTTTTGAGCAGGTGCCTTATCTCCTGAGCTATCTTAGCAACCTCAAGCTCATAATTGTATCATGTAATGCCTGGGCTGAAACAGGATGTTGAGAGCAAATGATGGTTGATTCCCTCCATTACACGCCCCCCTCCATGCCGATTGCAAATGAAGCATTGCCTGTGCAATCATTGGTGGGTGGAATAATTCTCTAAACCCTCAAGTGGGATTTAGAGATGGTGCAGTGACCATGATTCTGGAATCTTCCGTAGCCAGAGTTCTGGCTGATCCACCAACTATACACTGTGCTCCTCAGTTTCCTCATTTGCAAAGCAGAGCCAGTAGCAGTACCTGGGTAAGAATGTGGAGTCACTGGGCTGTTACCTGACATGAGGTCCATATTCATCGAATACAAATTATCAAATCCACGCAGCGTTGCCACACCCATGATCAAGGTGATACCTTACTAGCATGGATTCTTCCACGGAAGTTCCTAGTACTTTTAGTTTTGACCATGGTATTGCAGTTCACCTGCAGGGTTGCTGATAAATGACCATCAAACGCCTTAAGGGAACAAGGTGTTTATTCTCTCTTATGATTTTCCGGTTACAGTTCTCAGTCTAGCTGATGGGAGAGCACGTACCAACACCAGGGCTTAGGGAACTGGCCACACCATCACCACATAATGGCTGAGAGATGGACAATCCTTACTTGCCAGACCAGCATGTCTGGCCAAGTGAACAAAAGGATGCCGACTCTCTCAACCAGCTCTCTGTGATTTATCCCACCCAACATGGGCTGGGTCTTCCTCATCAGCTAGACAATCTCCTGAAAGTTTGCTCTGGGCTTAACTCAGCCACTAATTCTCCACAAATGTGCCAGAGCTCAAACCCTCAAATGTCAAGTTGACACCTGTGCTTAACTATGACACATAGCTAGCATGTTCTACCATAGACCAAGCTTGCCCCCAGAAAAAAAACAAAAACTATGGAAACATGGGCTAGAGAGTAGTTCAGGGATTAAACCTTTGACTTGCAGGCAAAAGGACCTGAGTTCAGATCCCTAGATCCCATGTAAAAATGCCGGATGAAAATATTGACGGCCCTGGAGAAACCCCAGAGTAATACAATAAGGAAGCAGAGTGATCCAGGATAATTTTCCAAATCACCCTTGTGCCTTTATAGGTACACACACACACACACACTCACACCATTACACATGTAAAAACAAAAAGCTATCCAAACAACTCTATGGAGCAACCAACTCTAAGAGATCATTTTAAGCATTTCAAACACCCAAAAAGAGATACTATGGAATTCAAAAATAACTTCCCTAATGGCAAAACACAACACAGAGTAATAGCCCTATTTTTTAGTTCTGAAGTTAGGATACTTTAACTCATTCAACAAGCACTTATTCAGCTATTTCAATGTTTAAGACACAGTACTGTGAGTATAGGCGAGTGATAAAAACAAGTACTTCCCTCATGGAACTTCTAAAAAATACAAACCAGGGCTGACCCGATGGCTCAGTGGGTCAAGACGCTTGCAGTGCAAACCTGATGATCTGAGCTCGATTCCCAAATGCTAAAAGGTGGAAAGGTGACAACTGACTGTCTTCTGACCTGAACCTAAGCCAGTAATTGCACAATTAACAATTTATGATTTAAAAAAAAAACTGGGAAAGAAATACAGGAAATACCACATAAAGCACATGTATCTTAGAAAGTGGTTGAACCATAAAAAGTGGTCAAGAAATGTATTTACTGATCATTTACATTTATTATTCCAATAATTATATTTTAATCAACTGGCTCACCTGCTAAAGAAAAAGTTCATTTCAAGTGCAGGTTTCCTGCCCCCTAGTGGGCACTTGGAGTCATAGTCATACCAGTAGGGTTGCTATTTGGAGCAGCCGGTTAATGAATTCCTGTTGGAACCCTGTCTGGGAAACTTAGTGGTTCTTCTTATGCATCTTAGTGCTGGGGGCATCGACCTCGTCACACTTCCCAGGCAGCCAGCAAGGTTAATCATCAGCCTATGAAGTGACCTAGAGTGGAAGTTCTGCGGGGTAAGGTCCCCCTACAGGAGGGCAATAGGTCCAACTAATATGCCTTAGAAACACAACAAGAGAGAGAGAGAGAAGGCCTTGGAAGTGTCTGAACCACAACAGAAGCAGAGCATTTGTAGAGGGGACTGGTGTTAAATTTCGCACACTGGGGTTCAGGTTACACCAAGTGAATCTGAATTGTAGGAAAGAAACAAAAGGGCTCCAACATGATTTCTTGGTGCGTGCGTGTGTGTGTATGTATGTATGTGTGTGTGTGTGTGTGTGTGTGTGTGTGTGTGTGTGCGTGTGCGCATGTGCATCGTGTATGCCTAAGGGTGACATTAGGAATCGTCCTGAATTGCTCTGCCTCATATTTGTCTGTGTGGGATTTCCCATGCTTCATCTTCCAGGGTCAGAAGCACAGGCCACTGTCATTTCTCCCTAGCATCTTTTTTACTTGAACTATGGGATCTGAACTCAGGTCCTTCTGCTTGCAAGGTAGAAGTTTAACCCCTGGACCATCTCTCCAGTCCATGATTTCTTTTGGATGCACCCAAAACAAATTGGTAGGTAAGGCCAGCCCTGAGCAGTCCTGCGGGGGATTGTTTGCTTGATAACAAGAAGACCCAGTTCCTGGTGGGTGGGACCACTCCTTAAACAGGTGGATAAGATGAAGAGAACTGGTTCAATGAAGTCTGGCGTTCTTCAGCACACTTACTCCCCTCTCAGCTATCTCTGTGGATATGGTGTGGCCAGTTCCTTCCAACTCCTGGTGCTGGTACGAGTTCTCTCGCCAAGCTGGAATATGAAGTGTAACTGGACAATCATAAGCAAGAATAAAATCCCCTTGCTCTCCTAAGCTCTTTGGTTGTGAATATATCAGGAACATTCAGGCAAACTGTGACACTTTCTGAGAGAAACTTTTTTCTAGGTGTGATGCAAAGCTGCCTTTCGAAAAGGGATGGGGAAGGGAAGGGAATAACTCCAGGGAAGAGGATTCCTTCCGTCTTCATCTTCCTCATGGGTCCAGGATCTTCTACTCCATCCTTAACATCCTAAAAGAAGGCGGAACACGAGCCCTCTGTTTTGCTGTCTGAACTTTGACCGTGCAATAGAGACTGGGGGAAGTAAAACCCAATCTAATTGCTTAGCAGATTTCTGACCTGGACTTTGCTCAGCTCCCTGACCTGTGAGTTTGCCCTGTCTTGTTATTCAGGCTGTGAGTTTCTGCTCAGACTGTCCACCAAGTTGCAGCCCTGGTGTTCTGCTGTCTCGCGCACTGGTGGCCTCGCAGAGTTCTCAACGTGTGTAGAGCTGCACGCGTTGCACACAACTCCAGGAAAATGCACGGAAAGCCCATCTTCCAGCTTTGCTTTTATTTTTTTTTACAAGGTTATAACTTTGTTTTTAAAGATATGTGTGTGTGTGTGTGTGTGTGTGTGTGTGTGTGTGTGTGAAAGAAAGAGAGAGAGAGAGGGAGGGAGAAAGAGAGAGACAACAGGCAGACATGTCCTGTGAAGGTTGGGGGACTTTTGGAAGCTGACTCTTTTCTTTTACTACATGGGTGGGCTCCAGGGATTGGACTCAGACCACCAGGTTTGCATACCAACATTTTTACCCACTGAGTCATCTCTCCAGATCTTGCCTTCCTTTAAACAGTCTCAAATAAGGTAGGAGTAGAAATGACACCTGAAAGTTGTTCTCTCACCTCCGCTTGGACACCTGACACACGTACATCCACACTCACACCATGCACATACACACTCAAATGACTAATATGATACTTTGGGTGCAAGGCGTTTTGTCCAGTTGTCTGGTCACTGACTCTGGGGTGACAGGGCAGATGTGTGTGTGGGGGGGGCTGAGTGTAAGAGACAGATGTGAGGATGGAGTCTGGACTTTCTGTCTTGTTTGTGAAAAGCAGGCTCCCAAATACATTCAATATCCTTAGGAATGGACAAGTCCTAGGAAAACCACTGACTCAGGGCCGTACAGCCCTAGATGTCAAAACATTGGTATAAAAAGATGGACTCTGGACCTTTTTGAGGAGTTTCTGTTAAATGAGACACAACACCTTCTGTTTGGTTTGATGGATGAAAGTTATTAGTATTAATTTGAAGCATCCAGGTTTTTCTGGGCAGGATCACATGATGTCAGAAGGATTCTGGTCATCCTGTGTGGCTTTTCCAGAGGTTTGTCTCTTGGAGCCAATTTGCTGACTTCAAGGCTGCAACATTCACCGTTTTGCAAGATGCCACCTGAGTTGCATGTGTCCTTCTGAATGGCGTCTTTCCTTGGGATTCTTTTCTCTTCTCACTCCATGCTTTGATGAGTAGGAGCCTTGAAGATCACTTTGTAGATTTGACAAGAGTAATTATCTGGCTTGTTTCCTCATTTCATGAGTAGTTAAATCTTGATTGATAATTTTTTGATTGCTAACTTGTCATGGGGTGGGTGAGATGACTCGGCAGGTACGGGCATCTGTGTACCATACTGGAGACCTGAGTTTGATCCTCAGAGGCCGCATGTTAGGGGAAAAGCGACACAGGAGCTGTGATGTGCACAAACCTCCTCACTCATATGTAAGTAAAATATTAAAATTTATGGTGGTTCTATTTCCGAGTTTGACATGGTTTATTCTCGACTGTGTTTCAGTTTTCAGTGTCATTGGTTTTAAAATTAAAGTAACCTTATTTGAAATGTTTCTATTTTTCCTTTTCAGCTTTTTTTCTTTTCTGAGTTTTACTTTTTTTTTTTAAATTAAGTTTTGGCTTTTTGAGACAGATTCACATTCTATAGCCCAGGCTAGTCCAGAACTCATGGCAATCCTCCTGCCTCAACCTCCAATTCTTGGTGCCAGTAACTTGGCTTGAGCCTGGCTTCAAAATTACCTGTTTCAAGCTCAATCTTGACAGAGTCACTTTCAGTGATCAAAAGATTATGAAATGACATGGAGTTATCTTTTAAATACTTAAAATCTGAAGACATTTTATCTAAAATGTAAATTAGATGCCTGTAATCCTACTGGTAGGGAGGTTGAGGTGGGAGGGTAGTACAAATTCAAGGCTGATCTGGGCTACAGAGTGGGTCAAAGGGCATCATGGCTACATGGTGAGACCCTCTCTCAAACAACAGGCATGCAGGCACAAGCTATTGTTCCCTAAATATGCAATGCTGTTATAAAAACCAAAGGACAAAATAGAGTAATTAATAAAAGTTTTAAAGTTGCAGAATGTTAAATCTTCATCTCTTCTCCTTCTTCTCTTCTTCTTCCTATTATTGTTATTCTCCCATCGTGTTTAAGACAGGGTCTTCTGTAGTTCCAGACTGGCCTGGAACTTGCCCTGCAGGGTCCACAGTGCTGGGGTCACAAGTGAGTCACACCAGACTTTTCTAAGTCGCTCAACATAGTTGTTCTTAATTCACAGCAACAACATATGAGAAGAAAGACCTTTATCCACAATGGATAAAGAAGGCTTAAAAGTTCACAAGGATGGGGCTGGAGAGGTGGCTCAGGGGTTAAGCCTCTGCCTTGCAGGCAGAAGGTCCTGAGTTCGGATCCTAGACCCCACTGTATAGACCTCGGGCGGAAGCAGGGGGCGGCCTGCGTTTCTGGTCCTGGTAGGGCAGAGCCTGTGAATCCCTGGGACAGAATAAACGAGGAGGTGGAGGTGGTCCATGGTGGTTCCTGAATTCGTCCGTGGTTCTACACACTCATACATACACACATGCAGTACACACACATAAACTCACAATTGAATGAATAATAAAAAATTTAAAAAAAAGTTCACAAGGATGTACACTGGGTCTCCATAAATTACTCATTTTATAAATGTAAGTTGGTTTTTAAACATCTTCATTTATTCACGGTGTGTGTGTGTGTGCGTGTGCGTGCGTGCGTGCGTGTGTGCGTGTGTGCGTGCGTGCGTGCGTGCGTGTGTTCATGCTGCAGCGTGCCTGTGGAAGTCAGAGGGTATCTATGGAAGTTGGTTTTCTTCTTCTGCCATCTGAGCTCTAGAGGTTGAACTTAGATCACCAGATTTGTTACAGGCCCCTCACTAGCTCTCCCGTCTGTGCTTCTGCTCTCCAATCTCTTTCTTTCTCTTTTTCCTTCCTTCCTTCCTTCCTTCCTTCCTTCCTTCCTTCCTTCCTTCCTTCCTTCCTTCCTTCCTTCCTCTCTCCCTCCCTTCCTCCCTTCCTCACTTCTTCCTCCCTCCCTCCCTCTCTCCCTCCCTCCCTTTCTGTTGCTGAATCCCGCCCAGCCAGCCCGGGAAAGTAGGAGGCAATCGGCTCAGAGTTACCACAGACTTGGGGAGTCAGGCGAGAAGCAGGCAGTGGATGAGTTTGCTGCAGATTCAATTTATTTAAGGAAGTGTTTGAGCTTATATAGGGGTCAGGGATCTGATCAGGTGTTGCCATCTCTCCACTCCGGGGGACAGCCACCAATCATTTATCTGTTTACTAGGTGTCCATTGCAGAGGCAGGTTAGATGGTCGCTTCCCGTTGCTTGTTCATCCCTCCACCTGCATGGTTCCTCTATTGGGATATGTCCATCTGTATTTAGTGTTCAGGCTTGTCCGAAGCAGGATTCGGGAGCCTGGATTTTAGGGCCTCCCGGAATCGATAGTGCCACATCTTTCCCTCTCGCCTTCCCTCCTTGTAAATGCCAGTGGGGTCTCTGAAAAGGAGCGACAGGAATTGGTTCCAGGCCAGGACTAGAGGGATCTCAGGCAGCATGAAACTGTACTGAGACAAGCTTACTCTCTGCTAGATGTGCTTGTAAGTGTTACACACAGAGAATCATCTGGAATCAGTGACTATAAGATAATAACAAAGAACAGCAAAATCTCATGGGAACAAGAGACACAAAAGTGAATAGCGGGAAGGTGTGCAAGGAAATACATGAAGACATCAGCAATCCTACACAGTCAACAGCTGTAATAGGGAAGGTGCAAGGAAGTGCATAAAGACACATGTGATCTACTGCATCCTCAGACTGACAGTGATTGTCTACAGTTAACAGTATCTAAAAAGACTTACTTCCCGCTACAATGCTGGACCTTCAAATACAGTTTTAGGGAAAAAGCATGTTGAGCTGTGTGGTATCAATCTTCCCATTTTGAGATTAGATCACAGGACAAATAACAACACCAATAAAGGCCAAGAGCAGAGCGAAGTCCCACGGCTGTCTGTGTTTGCACCAGCCTGATCTATACTCAAGGGATCCTGGAAAGGCCGGCTACAGCTCCCTGCATTCCTCCCTCCCTGACCCAACCCCGGGAAGCAGCCGACCAATGAAGAACAACCCGAAACGCTCCGCTCCCGCGGGAAGAAGCTCCTTCCTCCTTCCTTCTCCCCTTCCTCACTCCTTCTTCTTCCTTCCTTCCTCTTCCTTCCTTCATTCCTTCCTTCCTTCCTTCTGCCTTCTTCCTTCCCTCCCCTCCCTCCCCTCCCTCCATCCCTCCCTCTCTCCCTCCTATACCTCTAATCTCTTTCCCTGTCCCTCCTTCCCTCCCTCTCTCTCTCCTTCTCTGCCTCTCTTTCACTCCAGGGTGTCGTGTAGGTATGACCCAGACTTGTTTGGAATTCACTCCTGGCTCCACCTTCTGAGTTCTGGAATAGGTGTGCACACCATGACTGGCTAAAATGTCACGTCTCCCATTCACCTCTTTGACCCATTTTGAGTTGATTTCCCTACAGAAGACAGGACTTGATTTCAGTCTTTTATACGTGGATTATCCAGTTTTCCAATCACCACTTCTTAGAAGAGACTCGCCTCTTGCTCACTTGACCTTTTTGATTGTGTCGATCAACTGCACAGACTCTAGAACCACCTGGGAGATGAGCCTGTGCCTTGCCTTCCATGGGGACCACCTTAGTTATGTTAACTGAGGTGGGAAGAGCCGCCCACGGTGGGATCCTGGACGGGATATTCAGAGCAAGGCACGGAGCAGCCGCATGCATCCCTCTGTCCCTTGACTGTGATGTGACCAGCTGCTTCAAGCTCCTGCTGTCTTGACTGAAACCGAATCACAGAAAGCTCTTCGTCCCCTGAGCAGCTTTCGTGAGGGGATTTTATCACAGCCACCTTTCTAAGCCTCGGCAGCATTTCGTTTCCCTCCTTCGGCCGCTCATCGGTCTGTTCCTGACTCTAAATCTCAGAATTCTTCAGGCTGCATCTAGTGCCCCGCCCCATAACTGAATGTCTCTACATATCTTCCGAATCCCCATCCCTGTCCAGACCAGTCTGGTTGAGCCTCCCAGTGGGGTTTTGCTACAGAGCAGTTGCCTACCAGGGACAAGGCCTGGATTCAATGCCCAGCATGCGAAGGAAATAAACCCAGCAGGCTGTGCAGCTCTTTTCATCTGAGGTACACCTAGAAAGCAGCTTGGCTGCTCAGAGCGACTTCCTGGTACCCCAAGCACCCAGGTGCTTAAGCCAGAGCCGGGGATGGAACATTCTTGGGGTCTGAATCCTCGGAGGCTCTGTTCCATCCCTACTGCCCTGATAGCCTTGTCCTCAATACCACATCTGCCCTAGGTAACTAGAAGCCCACCTGGCTCTTGTGTGCCTAAGTAAACCTGCCCACCAGGATCCTTTGGTAGCTCACCCAGCCGCCTCATGCTTCGCACGATGGGCCACGGCACCAAGCTCTGCACCCCAGGGTCTTTGTGCTCTCCCCCCCTTTCTGGAAACCCAACTCCCTGGCACTAACCACTTACACTTACTAAGTTTCAGCTCAGTCACCTCACGGAATCCTCCTCAACCACCCGACCCAAAGTAGGTCTCCCCAAACTTCTCAATTACATTGACCGGTCTTCTTGCCTGACGGAATACGGGGCAGGACAACACGCACACCACTTGCTGGTTTCCTTTTCTAGAACGTAGGCTGATACAGGCTTTCGCACAGCGGTCTCTAAGCCTGTCGGACTAACAAGCACGCACTCACCCAATCCTTTTGAGATCATCTAAGTTCATCACTCCACGATTTTATTAGAGGCAAGAAATCTAGGGATGGGTCCCTTTGCCATGGGTCAGATGGCTACCAGGAAGGGAGCCTTTGGCTCAAATCTCAGTCAAACCTGACTTTGCCTGAATCCTCACCGATGCCTGGGGATCTTGGCATTATACCAAGTGGGGTTTTGCAAAGATTAACAGGATGCCACCTAGCATCCAGCAATTCTAGTGTACATTATCAAACCTGAAAACCGCGCCTTCTAGCAGTCTCCACCCTGCTGCTGGGCTCAGAGCACAGGAAAACATGCTCTCAGTCATCTCACTCGGTTCCGTTCTGGCCTAAGGAAATCAGGTGTTTTGTTTTTTTGTTGCTGTTGAGAATCATGATATGCAGGCTGACCTCAGTATATGAACTGAGAACCACTAAGAACTCATGATCCACCGGGCTCTACCTTCTGAGCATTGATGTGACAGGCATGCGTCACAACACCCAGTTCAAATCAAGGTTTTTGAAAATTGTAACCTCCACAGCAAATGTTTTGGATTCTTACCATTAGCAAAATTGGCAGCTCACCATGACCTTGGGCACGAGAACTCAGTCAGACCCCCCCACAACCATCATGAGTGGATATCAATAGGGGCTATATTATCATTTGGACCACCACATAGTAAGTAGATATATCTGCTAGCACAGCAAATAGTGCTTTCTGCCTGTAAAGGTGAAACAAACAAGAAAACAAAGACTCTTAAACATATTTTCTATTTATCTGCATTGCTCATAAATCTTTTCCAGAAATATGATGTAAAAAAAATTTTCATCAGTGACTAAAATGTGACTAAGAAGTCAGGGGCCATAGGAAGATAACCAGGCTGTTAAATCAGGCCACATCTCCTTTACGCTAAGTCATTCCGACACGCAGATGGTTATAAAAAGGGTAGAATTAATATTTTATTATCATTTGGAATCAGGTGGCAGTTGGTATACAATCTCCATACTTCATATTTTTTGCAAATTAAAAAAAAAAGTTACAGGTGTTCAAACAACTGGTAGCTGGTTATGTTTGCGAGAACGCAATTAGGCGAATTGATTGATAGTGGCTTCAAGCTTTTCCTTGTTAGCTCCTGAAAATTCCCCGACCTGTTAAGAGACAAAATGGACATAAGACTGTTTTGTACATTAAGTTACAACTGCAGACCAAATGAAGGACCAGCGTGGGGGTAAGAGGATGGGTTGCTAATCTTAAAAGACTTCCTCAAAGAGCTCTCTTTCTACAAACAACAGCCACAGACTAAGTCCAAGAATATTTATGCTGCATGAAATACAGGGCACGTCAGTCATGGGTTGTGCTCTTCTGACAGAGACTGACTTTCAAATACGCGTTATATGTTTAGCTAGGGAAGAAAGGCCCAGTCTTATCTTGTTTGGAAGAAGCAATACTGCCCGACACCCCCCAGGGTAACAGCGGTGTACGTCGTGCCCGGGAGCCAGAGGTACGCACCCTTTCACCATTTTTGTAAAACTGGAAGGTCGGCATGCATTTGACTTCACAGTCTGCAGCAACATCCTGTGGGAGGGATAAAAACAAGAATGAGAATGTTAAGCTTCCATGGAACAACCCAAAAACCAGATTTTCTTTTCTGTCATATAGCTAAACTTCAGCACGACAATGACATCTTTCAGTGCCTGGGTATCAACACAAGATAGAAACAAAGGCCAGGCAGATGATATTCCCAATTCTTAAGGCACATCCACCTCCTTAAGGGGCACTAACTGAAAGAACCCCTGGCTCCTGGGCAGTCAGTTAACTTGCTGTTTAATTCAATCATGTTCTTGGCTACCTTAGTGTCATGAAGAATAGCACCTGCTTCTAGTCCTATTCCTTCTGTTCCTTCGAACAGAACTAAGATAGTTCAGCGCGTAAGGCTGAAAGCCTGGCGACCCAAATTCATCTCCTAGAAGTCCTCATGGTGGAAGGAGAAAACCACCTCCCCCTGCAGCCCATGTATGGCCCATGTATGTCCATTCCCCATCTCCTTTCTCAAGTTGTTTGCCATGGTCATTCCATTCCTTTCCTTTGGAGACAGAATAAAGTTGTACTTCAAGTATAGAGGAAGGAAAGAAGGGGAGGGAGGGAGGAGGAGGAGGAAGGAAGGGAGGGAGGAAGGAAGTAGAGGAGGGAGGAAAGAAGGGAGGAAGGGAAAAAAGGAAGGGAAAAAAGGAAGGAAGGGAGGGAGGGAGGGAGGGAGGGAGGGAGGGAGGGAGGGAGGAAGCCTGCAGCTGCCGACTGCTCGGGTTTTACCAGCTGCATCCAGGGAGCAGGTGGCATAGATCAGGATCACAAAGCTTGGACAGTTCTGAGCAGGGACAGGGGCAGAATCCAGGGCTCTGAACATGCTAGATAAGCACTTCACCACCAAGCAGCATTCCTTTGTTTTACTGTTTCGAGAAAGGATCTCAGCTTGCTACCTAGGCTGGCCCAGAACTCCAGCTCCCCTACCTCAGCCCCGAGTGCTGGGATTACAGGTTCAACACCATCACCCACAGCACAGGCCTGACACCTGTTGTTAGTATAGATTCAAGTGTTTGTGCTTATACATTTTATTTTTTAAAATTGCAGGCACATCTTCATAGAGTTAATTTTTAATTAATGCACTAGGAGTTCTTATTTCACTCTGCATGAAAATGATACTTAAAGGTCACATACTTTCTGGGACTGAAAACTGTAACACAGAATTGTTGGGTTCTAGACAATTTTAATTTTTAATTAATGACTATATGAGCATAATCTGATACATAAAAACTAGAAGGAGGAAGTCAATTTTGAATTAATTTAAATACAGTTATCTTGTGTGTGTGTCTGCATGTGCAGGTGTGTGGGTGCATCCTAGTGCACACATGGAGGTCAGAGAACAACTTGGAGTCAGTTTTCTTTTTCCAGAGCAAAGACTCTAGGGATTAACTCATGCTCTTGGGCTTAGTGGCCAGTGCTTCAACCTTTATTAGCTACACAGCCACACACACTCACACCATCCCACAACACGTAAGAATGCTCTATCATTTTTATATACTCCAGCTTGATATGGAAATGGTTTTGTCTAACATAAACACATTCCATTTTTGTAGGTAAATGCCTCTGCAAATATAATGCATGGTTTGAGCCCCCTTTTCCACTTGGAACCCCAGAACAGAACTGCTCAAGGAGCATGCTAAAGTCTCTAAATATGCAAATCATTCAATTTTCTTGCAAGGAATTTCAGTTTACCAGCATGGATCACCCAATCGTCACCTTGCTCACTCTGCCCACTGAAGTGCCTACTAGAAGTGTGTGCAGAGCTCAGAACCTCTCAAGAGACCTCAGCTCTGTGCCTTTCTCATCACTGGCAAGAGAAAGGTGTTGAGAGGCGAGACAGGATGCCTACACTGCCTACCACTTGGGTGTGTTCAGTACTCCCTATGAGTTTCACCCTTCAGATTCACTCGGTACTAGAGCGTGAGGAAGAGGCAACACCTTCACCCTAAATGGTCAATGAGTAATAGACATACAGTCTTGGTTTTCTTCTTTGACTTTCTATTCTGTCTCATGATTATACAAACATTATTTTTTATTCCCTCCCTATAGTATTTCAGAACACGCCAGCTTGAGACTGTTAGAGTCAGGCTTGGAGTACCAACACACAGCAGTGCTCAGTCAACTCCCATGAATGCAGCGTCGCTACTAAAATCTTCCCGGACCTTGGGAGTTAGACGGTCCGCGATCATTTGCATCCACTTAATGTCCAAGTGCTTCTTGTTCTATGGAGTGCAGCGCCTAGTCCTACGATAGTGGGAAGCCACATCCGCTGTTCTGCAAACTCTCAGCCCCCAGCCCTGGGGTTACAGACGGAGCCACCCCACCCAGCTCCTGTGTACTGGTCCCATACTAAATTTATCACCCCCTCACTGAAAACAAAGTGTGCCAACTCCCAGCGATACCCTGACTTTCTGCTTCTTAACATAACTAAAAACCTAGAAAAAGTTCACTTTTTTGTATAATGTACAAGTTCTGTGAGTTTTGATCACCACCGCCAGGTTGCAAAGGAGTTCCCTTGAGTTCCCCCAAACTTCTTCGAACTGTACCCTCTGTTGTACAAACTACTACTCCCATCACAACCTCTGGCAACTGTCCGTCTGTCTTATCTCCTTGTTACCTAATTCTACATTTGTGTTAGTAGCCTGTATACCAAAGGCTCAAACTAGTGAAACTTCTTTGGCTTCTAGATTAGAACTTTGGAGCAAAAGTAAGTACGATTCTGTCACTTCTATTAACTCATTCTCGATTCTCCTGATCAAAATGAAATGCATGGTAGCCAAGAGGCTGCAGAAATACTTTAATTGACAAACTATGAATCATACTCCTTGGATGCCAATGAAATGTGATCAGTGCTTTCAAAGCTAGTACTCAGATTTTCCTGTGAATGTCAAAGTGTTTTCCTGATTTCTAACATTCATGTGCAGATTGCTTGGACAGTTCTAGCATTACCAGGTATATTTATCCTAAAAAACATGGCAACATTCCGAGGAAAGGTCAACGTGAATAGCCCAGCAGCACCTATAGTTCCCCTACGTACCTGGCAATCATCCACATCGACTTCAAGGAATATCACATTGGAATATTTTTCAGAGAGGGACTAGAAAATAAAAATGAAAGAAACCCAAAAAGTTTTAGACCTGGGCAAAGGCAGTCAAAAATACTGCAACTGCTTTAAGGAAACTTAATAATAGAGAGTTTAGAGACTGGACACAGCTCTCTCTGGCTTAAATCCTTCCTACAGCAGACAATGACTTACCAGCTTTTGAGGCCTGGATTTTAACCCAGGCCCATGTTTCAATGGGGTGGGGGTGGGGGAGTGAGGGGGGAGGGCATGAAATTATTGAAGACAAAGTTAACTTTTGAAAGTTGTCCTCAATGAGCTATATATTATTTCAGTTAACACTATGAACTTTTAGACTAATGAATACAGAAACAAACAAATATCCCAAACCGCCGAATGGCCCTTCTCTCTTAGCTTTGTGCCCACCAGGCCCCTCACGGGTCTACACTCACATGAAAGAAGGGCTTGATCATCTTGCAAGGCCCGCACCACGTGGCCGAGAAGTCCACCACCACAAGCTTGTCTCCTGCGGAGTCCAGGGCCTCCTGGAAAGCTTCCTAAAGGGTAGGAAAACATCCATGTCAAACACTTTCATCTGTTAACAACCAGCAAAACACAACTTAAGAGACTCTCCTTTTAGAAGCCTACTCTTTACTCCCAAAAGGCCCAAAAAAGTAGCTTTGAAGGAATCCTGGCTGGCAGGTCCTGCTTGTTGTACTCGGTAAGATGAAATGAGAAGGAGGGGTGTGTTGATCTTTGTGTCTTCAGGATACTTTACACAACATGGGCATTGACTTAATGGGGGGGCAGCACTGGAACTTGAACTCAGAGTCATGCATATGCTAGGCAAGTGCTCTACCATACTGTACTGTACCCTGGCCATGAATGACTGACATTCAAACTATACAAAAAGAACAAGAGTTAGCAGACATCACACATTTCCACATGAAATTGAGCTATATGATAAGACAATGAATTCTTAAGAGATTGATGAAAGAGGTCACTGCAATTGAAGAATTCTCACAAAGGCAGATTTAACAGGAAGGAAGGAAGGAAGGAAGGAAGGAAGGAAGGAAGGAAGGAAGGAAGGAAGGAAGGAAGGAAGGAAGGAAGGAAGGAAGGAAGGAAGGAAGGAAGGAAGGAGGGAAGAAGGGAGAGAGGAAGGGAAGGAGAGACAGAGGGAGGGAGGAACGGAGGGAGGGACGGAGAGGGAGGGAGGGAGAGAGAGAGGGAGGGAGGGAGGGAGAGGGAGGGAGAAAGAGAGAGAAAGGAAAAAAAGAAAGAAAGAAAGAAAGAAAGAAAGAAAGAAAGAAAGAAAGAAAGAAAGAAAGAGAAAGAAAGAAAGAAAGAAAGTTAACATTTGGATTAATTTGTTAGGGCAAACACTGAACCAAGCTCCCCATACCTGTCCAAACTCAGAGAAACCAACCTTCCTTTACCCCCTACATAAAGATAATGACTATTCGCATAAATGTATTCTGTATGTTTTAAATGGAGTTTCTGAAGTTGAGATCACATTTATCAACCTTTGATTCCTGCCCTTTAGCCTCACTATGTCCTCGTTCCTTAAGTGAATCAAAGTGCATATTTTGCAGCACAGTATAAGCGGCACAAGAAATTCTCAGCAAAGAGGATCAAGAATTCCCTTAACCACCAACCACTCTGAATTATTTACCAATGGCCTTGCTACAGTAACCCTGGGAACCTAACATTCTAGTTACCAAGGGACTCATCCTAACCACCATTAGTCAGCTGGTGCTTTGAAAAAACCCAAGGCTGGGCAAAGAAGTAAAAGCAAAACCCCAAACATCCGCATGTGTCCTTTGGGGAAGCAACATGGGTCAAGTTGGTTTAGTGAATAGTGGGGGGGGGGAGGGAAAATCATTATGTTTGTAATTAAAGAGATTAAATAATAAAAAAGTTGGCTTAGTAAAAGCTAAGATTTCTCCTCCCCACAAGTTAAGAATCACATTAGATCTGGTCCAGCAAAGTAAATATGTAAAACACCCTAAGGTTATACACACACATACACATTCAAGACAAAATTCTGATAGGAATTTTCATGGCATAGTCTCTTTTCTAAGCTTTGAATTTTGACCCTAATCTTGGGTATGAAGACAGGTCAGCTAACATGACAGGTGGAAGGCAGCAGAGAATATGCCAGAAGTAGGGAAACCACTTTTCCAAATCATCCCTGACTGGGCTGGGTGGATTCTATTTGAAGCTTTCATAAAGGTGCTTTTCAGAATACCAAACCAATCACTCTTGACTTCACGATGTGGGTATGAAAGTAGGAAAGGCCAACAAGCGTCCATGTCTGCCTCTGACCATATCCACAGTGAAGCATGGTGACCTTCTAACCCGGGAATCTGAATCGCAGCCTTTTTTGAATAACAAGTCTCCTGTCACTTTTCCTGCCATTCCTTTCTCACCAGAAGGGTGGAGGGTGCCACAACTTGGACAACACCAAGGTGGGAGGCCCCACCACGTGCTCCAGGAAGCCAAGCAACTTCCCCTTGGTAGTGTAGGCCATCTACCCTTCTCCACCCTTCAATGGGCTCTCAGCTGCTCCATTACAGGGGTAAGAATGTCAGATGCTGGAAATTTGTCACCCAGCAGGTGTGAGAACAAAGCTCACCCTTACAGACATCTCCTTTCAACAAGCAAATGGGCAATATTTAACATATGTGTGCACATAACTGAAAAGATGAGGATTCTAACTGACAAGAAAATCAAGGAAATGAGAGGCCAGCAAGCCGGCTCAGTCGTTAAAGGTGCCTGCTTGCAAACCTGGCGGCCGAATAAGATGCCCAGTGCGTGATGGAAGAGACCATGCATGATGGAAGAGAACAGACTTCCAAAAGTTGGCCTGTGCACCATGGCACCCATGTGTTCTCTCTCTCTCTCTCAAATAAATAAAATATTTAAAAAACAGATAATGGACCAGAACGTTCAACACAAGAGAGGAAAAGCTGATTTACTAGACACTAGGTGTAACATTTCTGCTAGAGACCTAACTAGGATCAGACAGGTGCTGGAGATGCAGGTATAGGATCCTCCTTCTGCGGCTTCTCTGGGTTGGGTGGGGACACCGGATGCTCTGTGCTCTTGCAAGAAGGGGCCTTCTTCCATCCATCCAATTTCCCCACACTTTCTGACTCTCCATTTAACAGTTATTTCCCAAGTGGCTACAGTGTAACAGGCTTGGCTTTCCCAATCTGGAGAGCGTACTAACTTTTAAATATGGGCACATTTTTTCCCTTGGGCATGTTTTAAAGGGCACGACCAAGGCCTTCGAGTACAGCCGGAGAAGGCTGCTCCGGAAGGCGTTTGGGGGATGACTCTGGTTCCAGCAAAACCTACCGACGCGGGTGACTCGCTGACCCAAGAAGAAGGGCCGCGAGGCCCCTGGGCCCAGCCTTGGGGACTGAGTCATTCTAAAGCCAGCGCTGCCGGAAACACGCCCTGCGCCGCAGGAGGAGGAGTCCCACCAGCGCCGCCAGGACTTCATTTCCCCGCCGCTACCGGGAGCACGCGCTAGAGGGTCGCGCAGCCGGGACCCGCCCCCTAGCACTCCTGCAGCATGCCCCTTCTCTCCAGCTGGCCACTGATGGAGGAAGATGGGGAGAAGGCTGGAGGGGAGGGAAGCAGGGCATCTTGGGCCCAGATCTGCTCAGCCCACCTCGCATGTATGGATCGCACGGCTTAAGAGAGGAGTGGCGGCCATCAGCGATTCTGAACCTCCTCTAAGGGGTCTTCCACTTTTTACTGGCTGGGAGCCGATTCCGCACATAGACGGGGGCCACGAAAGGACCTTCTCCATCTCTTCGACCTCCGCTCAATTAGGGTTGGCGCGCAAGGGGATGCAGCGTTGGGGGAATCGTGGGCGCTCCCGCGCACAGGGCGTGGGCAGCGCGGAGCACCCCGATCCCATCTTCCAGGGGGACCCAAGTCCTTCCCCTCCCCCAGGACGCGTTCCACAGCCTCGGGTGCGTGCACCAGGCCTCGGCTGTCCGGTCCGGTCGCCTTCTCTTCCGCAGCTACGGAGGCTGCACGCGGCGCCCGGGCCCTCCCCCGGAGCGCGTACCTTGCTCTCGATCAGCTTCACCATCTTGGCTGGAGGGAGGTCTGACGAGAGCCTGCAGGAACCGATGGAAACGGATCCGAAGTGCCGGACCGAGCTTAGAACCAAGCACAGCACCCGCCTTCCCTTTATAGCGACAGGGGGCGGAGCGCGGCGGGGCGGGGCCGGCGGGCGCGCGGCAGGCGTGAGGCGGGGACGCGCCAGCTCGGCCGGCGCCCACCCCGGTCCCGCCGTAGGCTCCGCCCCCAGCTCCTCGTCCCCGGTAGCGGCCTCGCGAGGATACGGGACCTCCGGGGGCGGGGCTTGCGCAGGCGCACGGAGCTGCTCGGGCTCCCCGAAGCTCCCGTCCTGCCTTTACCCGGATGGAAACTGCGTTGCACGAGCGCCCCACGGGCGCGTTTGCTACGGGGCGCGAGGTGGCACCCAGAGCGATCGGGTCCTCTTCCCGGGTCACTTAACAGGCATCAGCTAGGCCTTAGGGGGGGGACACCCTAGACAAGAGCGGGGGGCAGCCCTTGGGAGGTTCCAGACAGGGCTGGCGTTCCGCGAAAAGGGCGGTGCTGCGGCCCAGCTGCGGGGCCTTGCCAAAGTGCTGAGTAACGATGACTAGGAAGTCTCCCCGTGCGCGCCCTCGCCTCCTTTCTGGATATTTCTGCGATGCTTCTCTTCTCACTTCCCTCCTTCCTCCTCTTTACCCCGTGGACCTACCGCTGGAGGATAATCCAGCAATTTAGTGCCTCCGTCGGCGAGCGTGGTGCGTGAGCTGTAAGTGTGGCCGGACGCGCCGCAGTGCGGTCCCGCGTCGCACGGGTGACTCGAACCGGTCCACGGATCTGCTGGCCTACAGTGGGCTCTATGAAGGTCTCTACGTTGATGATGTCTTGGAGGATTAAGGACCCGAGAAAATGATGACAGATGTGCTTGGTTCATCGTCAGCACTCAATAAACCGTTCTAATTAGGGTCGTGAGCATTCATTAGGTTTGAGGGGCCCTGCTGGGCTTGGCTACCTTGTATTTAGAGTGATGAAATAGACGCTTTGTAGGAGTTTTTTCTACCCCGGCAGACGCGAGGGAGGGAGTTTGCATTGACATCGTGGGTGATGTGCAGGTTGGACCGGGAGCCCTGGGCGTTGTAGAAGCCTGTTGTCTGGCTGCATTGTGTAACCCGGGAAGCCAGCCCGCAGTTGGAAGTGGAGATTGGGAGAGGCCCGGGACGCCAAAGGCAAGAGTGCCACCGGGTGCCAGGCCTAAATTTTCACGGTAACTCTGCATCTAAGGGTGATACATGGGAGGGAGGAGGGAGAACTCTTTCCTGGCTACCTCACCCCCACTCCCTTGGCTTCCTCCTCCCTCTTTTAGACAGGAAGAAAAACAGGTGTATAAACCTTTTTTAGAAGCCTGGGGCATGTAGGTTATGGGTGAGGATGTCGACCAGGGGTACTTTCTAAGGACAGCTCTGCTAGAGGGAGGGAGAGTGATGATTTTTCTGAATGCGGCTCCTCCTTCCCCCCAAAGAAAAAGAAATCAGGAGGTGCAGATTCCCAATGACTGAGCTCTTTACTTAGACCCTAACATGCCCACTGACAGCAGCTCACCTCTACAGGACCCCTATAGGTGTTGCAAATGCTGGTGTGTGTGTGTGTGGAATCAACTCTGCAATTAGACTCCCTTGTGGTTATCCCTGCTTAGTAGCAGGGTTACTCTAGGTTTTTTCTGTTTAGCCTTTTTTTTTTTTTTTTTTTTTGGCCTATCCTGTCCCTCAGGTCAGCCAGCCTAATTGGCAAGCTCCCAGTGAGAGACCCTATGTCAAAAAATAAGGTAGTGTCTGGGGAGATAAAACCTTTGCCTCAGAGCAAAAGGATAGCTTGGATCTCCAGGTCCCACATACAAACACATTGCATTCATGTGAAGTGTGATAGTCATACCTCGTGCTATTAAAAAGGCTGAGATGAAGTACTGTGTATGTTAGAATACTGAGAATGTGTACTCAGTGAGCGCCACATGAACTGTGACGGCCAGCTGGTATTGTCTGGCACGAAGCCCATCCGGGATGACTTGGGGTGAATGGGAATACTGTAAAACAGGTGCTGATCTTGGGTAATCAGGAAGTTTGTAATCAACACCTACAACTGTAATAGGAATCTCCAAAGAATAGGACTTTTTTTTTTTCCCTCTACAGGCGTGGAAGAAAAGTGAGCTGGGCATGGTCTTAAGAAGCAAAGGTCTCTAATAATAAAAAATGTAAAAAAAAAAGAAGCAAAGGTCTCTGTCTACAGGGGTGTGGGAAATAAGTCTTAGGATTTCAGCTGTAGACAGGGCTGACGGTTTTGTGGACAGCGAGGTAGGTGATTGCTAGAAAGCACAGAGAGGGAGGGTTGTTTTGGCCGAGCCACACAGGGACAAGAGGAGAGGAGAGGACGTAAAGACTGCCATTTTGGGGGTGAACGCTGGCTCTGTTTGTTGATCAGTACTTCCCGTTGCAAGATCCAGCCCTAACTGACTTAAGCCCAAGAGAAGTGGGAACTTGTTGCCAGGCAGAGATCCTGTGCTCCAGAGATCTTGTGCTCCAGAGATCTTGTGCTCCAGAGATCTTAAGCTGGCAGTCACAGGGAAACCATCTCATTTCTGAGCGTTGTTGAGACTTCTGTCTCACCCATGGACGGCCCAGGCAGCTAGCTGCGGGCTTAAGTTCCTGTAATCAGGTATTTGCATTTGGCACACCTTTAGAGATAAGCTGTGTGTGCACATGTATATGCGAATGTCCATGTATGCAGGAGCTTGTTAGCATCAGGTGTCTTTCTTCAGGAGCTGTTCATCTTGCTATTTTTTTAAATTTATTTGTTTATTGGGGTGTGTGTGTGCGTGTGTGTACAAGAGGGCACTTGAATCTGTGTCCCTGTGTGTTCAAAAGTGACGTTGGGAATCATCCTGGATTGCTTTACCTCCTTACTGCTTGGGGGTTTCCCAGACTCTGCCTTCCGTGGCTGGAAGTGCAGGACCCCGCCATTTCTGCCTTGTGTTTTTACATGAGATCTGGAGGTCCAAACTCAGGTCCTTTTGCTCGTGAGGCAGAGGCTTTATTTTCTTAGCCATCTTCCCAGACCCTGTCTTGTTTTTTGGTACAGATTCTCTCACGGGAGCTGGCGCGTGCCTGTCGGAACACTGCAGGTGCTGGACACACAAGTGCACATCATCACACTTGGCTCTCCGCATAGTTGCTGGGGGCTGAACTTAGGTCCTCATGCTTGTATGGCAAGCACTCCAGTGACGGAGCTCTATCTCCCTAACCCTATGCTACAGTTCGATGTAGGGGAATCTCCTATAGGATCTCCTAGGGAGGTCAGCATCGGTTAAAAGACTGTCCAGCAGGATGGTTGAGCTGAGGGTCCATGTTAACCAAGTTCAGAGTAAGTGATAGAAGGAAATGGAATTAAGTAAACGTGTGGGGGCAGTCATTGCCTTCTGACTGAGCAAGGTGTGTCCTGTAGGTAAGAGGTACTGGCTACTATCTTACCTGTTAAACAGAGGAGGAGGTTAAGGTCCAAGGAGGTCATCTAGTCATGTGGGATGCTCACCACACATGCTCTGTTCATGACAGCACCCTCTTCAAGCCCACCCACAGATCTTGAATCCTCCTATCACCAGTAAAGAGCACTTAGCATCTCTTACACTTGCTTGCTAACTGCAGATTATAGAACTTTAAACTTCACTGTTTGGACGTTACAAACCAGTCATATAACTAGCACACTTCCACTACTATGTGTTTTAATGTGAGGCCAGATACTATTGGTGTAATAACCCTTGGAATAACCTGCCTTTTGCGACCCTGCTGCTTCCCTTACTCTTGTCCAATGACCTGCCCTTTCTGCCCCCAAGCCCCATCCCTGCGTGCCCTGGCAGAGCCTGGCTTTGACACTTTGACACGTACTGCTGGTCTCATACTTCTTTTACCTCAGGTAAAACTTAATGGCTATGTCATGGTATGATGTACAGTGAGTCATGTGTGACCGTCGGGTGATCCAGACTCTATCCTTCGAAAGTCCCATGAAGTTTGAGGGGGAAAATTTTAATACTTTTTAGCAAAGTGAAAATGAATCGATCCTTCTACTTGGCCATGCAGCAGAATTACTCAAAATGGTCTATGCTGTGTGACTTCTAGAAGATTCCCGGGGTAATCTTTGCCATCTTGAGGTGGGCAAGTTCGTTCGTTTGTTTGTTTTGGTCAGGTCGTATAAATGAACCATAAAAGATAAAAATGATTTTTTTTTTGCCTAGAATTACAAAAAGAATGTGAGGTGACACCCCTGCAATCAGCCTCATTTAGCTCTTCCAAAAAGTGGGTGCACACACAGGCAAACATCATGGTGTGCACCACAAATAGGAAGTTACTGCCAATTACAGATTCAGAAACAAGGGCTAGGGAGGTAGCTCAGTAGGCGAAGTGCTTGCAGCTCTCAAACATGAGGATTTGAGTTTGTTCCCGTAGGACTGTGGAAATGGCTCAGTGGTTAGAGTCCTGGCCTCATGCACCAAGTGACTTGGAGTCAGATCCCCCGTATAGGAAAAGTGTGGCCGCTTGCCTGGCGATTCCAGCTTTGGAAGGCAGAACCTGGGAATCCCCAGAGCATGCTGGCTTAGCCAGACTATACCTAATGGTGTGCTCTGGGTTTAATTTGAGACCCAGGCTCATACAAGCTGAAAGATCGATCAAGGATGATTCCAGATAGCACCTTTGATCCTCCACAGGCACACACACACACACTCCACACAAACTTGAAAGAAAGGAAAAAGCCAAGCGTGACATAAGCAGAGTCATCCTGAATTCCCTGACTGGCCAGACTGGCCCAGTCATGTGAACCCCAGACCAGGCAGGCCTTTGAGACTGTCTCTGGGGCTCCCTTATCCCTGCCTCTCCAGTGCTTGAATTCCACTCACCGTTTGCCTGGGCTCTGGGGATCTGAGCTGCTCACATTTGTGCAGGGAATGCTTTTACTTGGGCCATTTCCCCAACTCTTAACACACATGTCTTTTTAAAGTTTTTTTCCTTTCTTCATAAAAAATGAGGACGTGAACAGAGAAATGGTCAACATTGTTAATCATCAGGAAATTCAAGTTAAAAACATTGGAATTCCACTATGCATTCATTCGCCAGACTGGTTAAATTAAAATGGAAAACACCAATTGTGGATTAAATGGAAACCATACACTAGCGGTAAGAATGGAATTGTGTAACCAGTTTGGAAAACAGTTTGGTAAGTTCATTTTTTTTTCTCCAAATGAAATTAGACCTGCATTTGCCGCATGATGCAGATGCAGAACTTAACATAGGTCATCTCACAGAGACCTGCACATGATCGTTCCTGACAGCTTAGTCATAATGAGGCAGGATTAGAGCAGCCATGCTGGGATGGGTCTCTCATGGTCTTTGGAATTCCTGAAGGTCATCCCCCACTGCTGGAATCACCCTGAAGGGACACCCCTGCTGAGGAACTGACTCCAATCCTCCCAGAGATAAAATGGCCAACTTCCCTATGAAAGGTTTATGGAGTGAGCTCTCCATATCAAACAACTTGACCTCCAGCCCACATGGGCCCAAGAGCAACTGGGTTGGGCCCCAATGGGAATTAACCAATGGGAAAAAGCCAGTTTCCTGGGTTTGTCTAGGTATATAAATATACCTGGCCCTGGCAGCCATCTTTGGTGCCCTACCCACTCATGGCACACACTGTAATGCCATGAGTCCTTTTCTTGTTCCTTGCTCCTCATAGATTCCTTGCCTAGGCACCATGAGTTCTCCAGGGTGTCCTAGCCCCTCATGGCACTCCACATCCGGAGTCCATGAGTTCCAACCTTTCTCTCCTCTAATAAACTCTATCTTAATCCTTTACACCATGTTCTGGTTTCAATTTTTAACTCTGGAACACAAGAACTCTACAACATTGGGATGGTCGATTCTTGTCCCTGCAACATTTGGCAACCCAGATGGGACAGTCAAAAAGACCGTTTCCCTGCAACATTTTTACCTGGAACCTGGGATCCAAACTCAGGACCTTCTGCTTGTGAGACAGAGTCTTAACTCTTGAACCATCTCTTCAGCCCTCTGCCCAGCATGTTTACATCCAGGATTGAATCTAGGATTCAAACTCAGGTCCTGCTTTGGATGTAGAGGCATAACTCCTGAGCCATTCTTCAGCCCTGACTTAAACTTTAAAAATTATAGTTTCAACATAATTCTTTGCAGATACAGAGACTATCTTCTTTAAAGCCATGAAAATACATTTACATGGCCACAGAGATGTGATAAGCATTTAGATAGAAATAATTTTGGGGCCACCTTAGAGGCAAAGCTGGCTTGGAAGAAGTTCAAGAGCAGATAAATGTGTAAGAGCAATTGTAGTTTTTAAGCAGAATGGTAAATGGATGCAATTTAATGAACGTCCTGCTGTGCTTTCCCTAAATCCAGAGACACAGAGGACCAGGATGTGTTTGTTAGCATTCCAGCTCCTGTGACAATATAACCGAGGTGGACAACTTGGAAAGAAGAAGTTTATTTTGACTCATGTTTTTGGAAATTTCAGTCCGTGGTGGACTGGCTCCTTTTCTTTCAGGCATGTGATCAAGCAGATCATCATCTTGGGGAGCATGTGGTAGAGCAAAGAAAACCCCAAGGTAATCAGGAAGCAAGGCGGGGAGAGAAAGGAAGGAAGAGAAAGGAAGAGATTGAGAGCACTGAAGTCCTGTTATCCTCCTTAGGAGTAGATTCCCCCACCCCACTCCCACCCCACTTCATGATTGTCATCAGTTCTGTATGAGGAGTGAATGGTTACTATCTTGGGCTATTTTCCTGAGGCTCTGCAAAACAAAACAAAACAAAACAAAAACAACAACAACAAACTAGATAGATTGGTGGACGGGTGGGTGGATGGGCCAGCCAGGCAGAAGGCAGCTGCTGAGGATCAGCCTGCCAGCCTCCAACCAGCTTACCGCGCCTGCCCAGCTCCACGGGACAGACTTCTTAGCTGGTACTACTGCCTTGTATGTTTACATGAAATCTTCACCCAGGACAGACTACTGATCACGGGCTGGGTTTCTCTCCTTGGAGAAAAGGAACAGGGCGGTGGAATTGATTTTGTTAAGAAACCAAACTAGTGACTTGGACTTTAAAAAAAAAATTTTTTTTTTATTATTTATTCAATTGCGTCTATGTGTAGAACCAAGGGTGAATTCGGGAATCATCCTGGACCGCTTCTACCTCCCCCTTTGCTCCGCCCCCGGATTCACAGGCTCCGCCCACTAGGACCAGAACCACAGACTGCCCTGCTTCCGCCAGGCGTTTATATGTAAGATCTGTGATCCAAACTCAGGACTCTGTTTGGAAGGCAGAGGTTTAATCCCTGAGCCATCTCTCCAGCCCTGTGATTTGGACTTTTGCACAGTGAAGACAGGCTGTGATACCCTGGACATTTTGGTGCACGTGAACACATATTGCGGACTCTAACGCACGAGTTGGGATATCTGCCAAATTTGGGGTAAAGGAACATTTCAATTTTTTTTCCTCACTTCCCTTCCCTTGTTCATTGGACATGCCAGTCATCTTAATTTTCCTGCTGCCCCCCACCTTTGACTCACGGGATAATAAGTTTACAATCAAGTAAGAGCAAACAGGATTTTCTTTCTTGGTGGGATATGCAGATATGTATATATTATACATCTATAATATAAAAGTATATATAACACTGATTCAAATCATATTTCCCTGCATGCTCTTTTTGATCTGTGCCAAAAATGTATTTTCAAAGAAAATCTTATTTTCGTACTCAGATTTTGTACCGTTGCTCATTTGCATAAGTGCACTTCACTTTAGCACAGGTCCTGCTCCCACAGAAGGGAAGTGCCATGCAGCATCTGTACAGAAAGACCAGGTCACTGTGACCTGGTCAAAAATTGTCAACTCGAATGGATTAAGAAACACCTAGAACATTTGTATATATACCTTTGGGGGGGGTTAACTGAAGGAATTAAGAGCTGCTGCCTTGGATGTGGGTGGCACCACTGCATGGAGAAAGTCCAAGGAATGCTGGAATTGTCCTTTCCCTGCCTCCCGGGCAGTGGCGAGCACACTGCCCCACGCTCCTTGCTTCCCTGGGCACAGAGCCTCTGCCAAGCGCCCTGCCGTGGTGGGCTCCACCCGCAAGCCAAAGACTCCCTCAAGTTGCTTCCTTTCAGATGTTCGGTTGCAGCAACAGGGAAAGTGACTGACACACCAAGGCTCCACCTTCTAGAAGCTCCACCCTCTCCCACAGCCTGGGACCAAGCCTTCAACCGTGGGAGGACATTGAAGACTCAAACTATAGTAACCAGGAAGGACCACCAGTGAGAGAACCTGATAGGTGCGTCGCGGAGGATTGGAGCAAACTGCACCCAGGCTTGCACCCATGCCCCACGCCTGGAAGTGGCTCAGAAGGGTAGGCAAGAATACTCATACCCCGGGGTCAGGGCAGTGTGGGTAAACTGGATTAGTCAAGAAAAAGCAGTGAAAAATTCTCAGGATGGAAAAGTGCATCAATTCCATTTTTTGGGGAGGAGGGGTTGTGACAAGTCTCTAATAAACAGCTTGTGTGTGGGGTGTGGTTCCTTTGCCTCATGAGGATCAAGTCCTTCATGGCAAGTGGATGTGGAGGGCGGAGGCAGGCAGGTAGGGGTGGAGGAGGGAGGCAGCAGGCAGGGGTGGAGGGGGGAAGCTGCTCCTCACATCTCAGGGGAGCAGGAAGCAGCAAAGGGAACACTAACTCTTAGCTACTTTTCTCCTTTGTTTCTTTTTTGTAAAAAAAAAAAAAAACTTCTGAGAAGGGAGGGGATGATGCAGGTGTGGCATGGCACACAGGGAGGGCTAGAGGACAGCTTTCTGAAGTCAGTGGTCCTGCCCCACCCTCTGGGCTTCTGGGTGGCACTTGGGTCTTTTGCAAGCAGGAGCCTTGGGGCTGAGCTATTTGGAGTGCACCATTCAAGGTCCTGATCTTCACATTAAGGCGGGTCTTAACTGTGTTTTACAGTTCGTAGGAAAGTCAGCATTTTCTGCAGTGGAAGGGTATTTATTGTGGTAACTCTGAGTCATTTTCTCAGGAAACACATCAAGAAAAATCACAGGTTCTCTAGAGAACTCTGATACATTGGAACAGACTCATCTCATGCCGCCCCCCCCATGAAAAATAATAATAATAAAAAAGGCCATTATGTCATCAGTTTTGCTTAATCCTGAGTTGAGAGTGAGGTCTTGTGAATACTGAATATCATTGTCTGAATTAGTCACAGAACTCAAACATTCCACTTTCGAAACCTTTTTGTGTATGTGTGCCAATGTTGTTTTGAGACAGTGTCTCAACCATGTGGCCCAGGCTGGCTAAGCGCTAGGATCACGATGGGAAGTGCCACTATACTCACCTAATTTGAACTTTTAACCATTTCACCTGAGAACAAATCATGAGCTTTTCAGTAGAAAACGTGGGTTGACCACCAAGACACTTAACTATGAAACGAAAAGTAGACTTGAAGAGGACTGAATTAAAAGGCAATCTGCCTTGTAAACTCATGTAGACAAAGAATGCTCCCCCCAAAAAAAACACACCCCAGGGGTTGCGTGTGTGAGCGCATGGGGGGGAGAGTGAAACAAACAGTGTAAGTCTAAAATTTTTCCTTTGGTAAACCCCATCTGCCCGGTTAGCAAACCAAATCCTAGGTTAGTTGCAGAATAGCAAGAGCCTTGCCTTACCTGATCATTTCACGTTGTTATTCCTACTGTCACGGAGTGTGCCCACCAGCAAGGACCTCCTTTGACAGGAGAGGAGACGGGAGTCACCTGAGGCAGTTTGCCAGAAGTTACATGATGCATTAGCTGCGATCCAGGGAGAGATGCCGCTTAATAGCGGCCGGAAGCCGAGGTGTTGGTTCTCTGCCTGGCTGAGGTCGGTCACGTGGCCAGTCACACAGGTGTGTGTGGCAGAGAGCCAGTTGCACAGTTCAAGCTCTGTCTCGGTTCCAAGTGGTGGCACCCAAGGATCCAGAGGCTCCAGCAATGGCCGCATTGGCTCCATCTCCTCTCAGCCCATCTATTTCCAGACGAGCATCTTTACAAGGCAGCCACTTGTTTGCAGTGGTACTAAAACTAATGTCACTTCAAATCCAGTGACAAAGAGCAAATACGCTCCAAGGGTCAGCCCAGGATTTATTGCGTCTCGTGGGCTCTGATTGGGAAGGGACAGTCACGAGGTTGCTATGGCCATATATGTATGGCACCGTATTCTGGCCATATGCTTCACACTTTGGGTAGGTTGGGGACAATTCTTCAGGACTCTGTAGGAATCCACAGGAGCCTTCGGCACCAATTTCAACTTTTTTGGTAGGATGGCAGGAACTGGCTCTCATTGTTCTGCTCAGCTTTCCCAGAGTGTGGGAGAAACACTCGCAGGTGAATAAGCTAGCATATGTGAGGAAAGAATGCTGGGTGGAAAAATGATCTCAGTCCTCTTATATTTCAGTAGCTGTTCATATTTGGAATTGCTCTCTTTCTTGTTCCTTTCTCTTTCCCTCTCTGCCTTCCTTCTTTCCTTCCTTTCTTTGTTCTGTATAGATTGTATGTTTGTGTATGGGTGTGCATCTGTGAGCACACGTGTGTGGTTGTGTGTGTATCTGTGAGCACACGTGTGGTTGCGTGTGCATCTGTGAGCACGTGTGTGGAGGCCAGAGATCATTGTTAGGTGCTGACCCCTTACTTTTGAAGCAGGGTCTCTCGGTGGCCTGGGGCTCACGGATTTGCTAGAGTGGCTGTCCTGGGAGCTCCAGGAATCCGCCTATGTCTCCTCTGAGGTGCTAGTGTTACAAGTGTGCCTGTCACATCTGACTTTTTTTGATGATTAAGGAGAGTTTATTAGAGGAGAGAAAGAATGGAACTCATGGACTCCAGACATGGAGGGGATAGGGTGCCCTGGAGAACTCAAGGACTCCAGGCATGGAATCCATGAGGGGCAAGGAGCTGGAAAAGAATTCATGGACTCTGCACCTGGAGTGCCATGAGGGGCAGGTGCCCCTGACTTTTAAATTTTTTTTAACTTGGGTTCTGGAATCAAATTCAGGTTCTCAGACTAAGTCATTTCCTGTACCAACTGAGCTATTCCTGAATTTGGAAGTTTTAATAGATGTGGAATTCTTCGCTTCATATTTGTCTTCCAAAACCATGAGGGCAGCCCTAGCTGTGAGGGGCTAGAGCGGGAAAAGGCTGGCGAGGCTTCGTCCACCTTCTAAGTACCACCTTCAGCCTCAGCAGGACAACGCAATCATCATTTCACATGCTTCTAGATGTGAGGCACGGTTGTGCCTGCCTGCAGTACGAACGTTTAGGAGGCAAGAGGATTCTGAGTTCAAGGTGGTCGTTCTCAAAAAGCCAAAATGTTATATAACCCAGGAAGCCCACCAGAATCCAGCATGCATGCTAAGCACAAAATGTCGAATGTAGAACCAGCGTGTGTCTTTCATTATTCTGGGAACACAAGCCAGTGTCTCAGCTTGCAGCTGTAAGGAGACGTGAATCACTTCATTAGATTACCCACAGCAACTGGTGAATTAGCGTCAGGGCTCCACAGAGGGAATTCAAATCATGTGGTATGTCACTCTAGGAAGTAAGACAGTTAATAAGAATACAGTATAATTTAAAAGTAAACTATTAGCGACAGTCTTTCAGGTTTTCAATGTGTCTCATTTTTTAATTTCTTTATGTGTGTGTGTGTGTGTGTGTGTGTGTGTGTGTGTGTGTGTGTTTATCAGAGAGCATTGTGTGTCCCTGTGAAGGACCAAAGGTGACTTCGGGAATCATCCTGGGTTACTTCTATCTCCTTTTTGCTTCACTCTGGAATTTGCCAGACTCTGCCCACTAGTGCCAGAAGTGCAGGCCAACACTATTTCTGCCTGGTGCTTTTACATGGGACCTGGGATCTGAACTCAGGACCTTCTGCTTTTGAGGTAGAGTCTTAACTTCTGAGCCACCTCTCCATCCTGTGTTTGTATTCTTGCATTTAGCAACAGTGAGGCTGCTTTCAATGAGAACTGAGTTCGTTCATTGGAACCGGCCAAAGGAGAGGAAAGCGGGGTTTTTGTCTACGCCAGGGTTTTGTGATCCTTCATGTTTCGGCCACATGTCAATCCAGGCTGTTTTCATTTGACGCGTGGCTCCGTTGTGTTGGGAAGGCTGCAGGATCTTCCCTCTGTCTCCACAGAACAGCAGCTCACTGATAACCTCGTTCTCCTTCACCCAGACTTTCAAAAGGCAGTAAGTCCCATGGGACGCTTGCTTTTCAAGAAAAACTCTCTCCTCTTCCTGCTGTGCATCCCGATGCTCTCCGTGCTAGGGGGCAGGCTCGGGTTTTCGTAGCAGATGCCAAGGCCCACAGTTTGTGAGCGATAGACGCTTACATTGTGTGATGTGTCCTCACAGAATTTCCCATGTGGCACAAAACTAGGCTTGCGGATTAGGCAGCAGAAAGAGAGGTGGGCAGGTGCAGCATTTAAAACTAGTGATGATTTAAATAAAATGTAATGTTTTAAATTTCTTTGACAATTTCATATGTGATAGAATGTATCTTGATTATGTCCACCCCCTCCCCCTCCCCAGAACACAGTCCCCCAACTCCTGGTCTATTTTCATGCCTCCTTCATTTATTTACCTTTAATAGTTCATCGAGTGCCACTCTTGCTTCCCGTATGCACACGGGGGTGGGGCTGTCTGCTGGAGCATAGCAGTCTCCTCTGCTCACAGCCGAACCTTGGACACTCACCTCGTGCCACCGCTGGGCACAGGACAGCCGTCAGATTAGGGTTGTCAGAGAAAATGGAGTCAGCTATACTGGAATTTCAAGTGAATCATGAGTTTTCAGTGTAAAAATACCATGTGCAATATTTTGGGCCAACTTTTAATGCATACTATACTAAAATTGTGCATTATTTATCTGAAACTGAAATAAGCATGAACTGCCGGTATTTTTCCATGACATTGTATCTGGAAATCGTGCACTTGATCTCCACTGTTGTCCTTCAAAACTAGCCACCACTTGCTATTCAGATGGATTTTCTTAGTGGTTTTCGGTTCCTTGGATCATGGACTCTTGGTAATACCCTCACAGTCACAGCCCCTGACCTGGCTGTGACTTTTGCCAGAAAGCTCCCATGTCTGTAGCAAGCCTAGTTTTGTGCCACATGGGAAATTCTGCTAGAGGGTAATAGCCTCAGTCTCCCATTAGATCTTAAATTTCTCAAACATGAAGGTGGGCAATATACCTGCGTTGGGAGATACCTGTGCTGCCCATTTGTCTTGCTTGCATACATTGCTCATCCTTCTTATTGTCTCGAGGTCTGAGTCAGGCACCGGTCGTGATTTATGCGACTCTCTTCACCAATGATTAGTCTAAGACCCAAGACTTAAGCTGATGGTGCTGCTTTGTCCAATGTTATTTCAGGATCTTTAAGAACATGATCCAGTCTGACCCAATGAGTCGAGAGTAAAGTTGAGCTTCAAAGAAGCTAGAGAAGTTTGTTTTATTCTTGGGATCTGCATACAAATGATATTTCAATATAGCTCAGTGACAGAGGACTTGCCTAGGATGTTAAGCATAATGTTTGATGTTTGATGCTAAGCACAGTGAGACACAGAGAGAAAGAGAGAGAGAGAGAGAGAGAGAGAGAGACAGAGCGAGACAGAGAGAGACAGAGAGAGAGACAGAGACTGAGACAGAAAGAGACACAGAGACACAGAGACAAAGAGAGGGGAGCCAGAGAGGTGGGGGGGAGAAATCACTGTCACCTTTTTCCAGATACTGTTTTGTATAGTAATAAATCCTAGAAATTTTTCAGACATCTTGCTTCTAGTCTCAGATAAAGAACACAGTAAGCGGGGGCCATAAGGCATCATAAGGGCAGTGCTGGAGCCAACAATGAAGCACCCCCCCAAGCCTGCCTCACATGCAGATGCCCAGTTATAGGAACTACTACATTTTTCTTTGGCCTCTCCACCTTCAAGTTGGGTGTTCTGGTACATAGAGCCCAAAACAAGCCTACTGAAAAGAAGGATTCATGATTATGTAAAGCACCTTTGTAAGTTTATTATTTATTGCAATTTTGAAAGTTTCACCCCTAAAGCGCTTTGGTTGAATGGGAAATGATTGCTATTATGAAATCGTGAGGCCAAGATTAATATTTAAATTAATGCAAGGCAGAACAACTGGAGATGTGCTTCATCAGGCAGGGGAAGGAAGCCATTTATAATTACTGCCAGATTCCTGTTTTGCTTGCATGAGTGCCGGGAGGAAGAGGCAGCGCCAAAGATGCAAGTCTTCTCTGAGGGAGAAACATACTGAAATTTCTGGAAAGGCTCACAATGCAAGCATAAACAGTATTTTAAAAACATTGCCTTCCCCCTTCCTCCTTCCTGTGGTGAACTGCTGCTCTGACCTGCCTCACAGCCATTCCTGATTATTGTTATCGTTATTATTATTTTGATGGTAGCATCCTGCTTCTCTCGATCTCGCTTTTCTGTACTGCACTCTGTAAACCTGCTGGGACTAACCACATCCGTTGCTGCCATTAGCCCCCAAAGTGGGCATGTGGCTTCAGGCCACATAAATTCTCACACGACTTCAGATCTCAAGGGCAATGATGCAAGAGCGACCTCTTCCTGGAGTTCTTCCCCAAATGATCCTGTGTGAGCCCTCACCTGAGATTCCCAGAGATCACCTTCCCGAGCTTTGGCTCTGGGGGCCTCCCATGGCTGTTTGTTATCTCGGTGCTGTGATTTGGCTATGACTTTGGAAGCTTGGTTTGCTGCGTGTCATGTGTGTGTGTGTGTGTGTGTGTGTGTGTGTGTGTGTGTGTTTGTGTGTGTGGGGGGTTGCAGAGTCTTTAAAGGTGGAGTCTAGTGCGAGGTGATTGGGTCGTTGGGAGAGCTCTTGAAAGAGATTCAGTAGTTTGCATGGGAGTTAGTTAGTTCCTGCGGGAGAATTATAAATTAACAAGACTGGTTTTTGCTTCTGTCTGGCTTCCTGTGTTGCCATGTGATACCCGTGTCTTGCACACACTTGCTGCTTGACATCTGCCAAGGTGTAATGTAGCTAAGGGGATCCTCACCAGAACTGAGCCTACGCTGGTACTATGATCTTAAATCTACAACCATAAGTTAAATAGATGCCTTGTTCTTTATAAAGTACCTGGTTTCAGGCATTTTGTTATAACCATTGTCGTAGCTAGTCTTCTGCAGTGAGAGAACAACTTTGACACAACTGTGTTAAGGGAGAAAGGATTATTTATTTGGCTTACAGTTCCAGAGGGAATGTAGTCCATTTAGTGTGGAAATCACATAAAAGAAGGCCTGGTAGCCAGCAACCAAAGCAAGAGGCCAATTTATGTTACAGCAGCCATCAGGAGGCATGAGAGAGCAAGTGGCAGGAAGCAGGCCCTGTTACCAAACCTCAAGGCCCACCCCCTGGGGGGTGCCTTCCTCCAGCAAGGCTCTACCTTCTCAAGGTGCCACAATCTTCTCACACATTAATGCCAGCCAAGGATTCAAACACAAAAACCGTAGAGGATGGCTTGCATTCAAACCATGATAGCAATGAAAATGGACAAATAACAGTAGACAACGTGAGTTTCTTTTGCATGTCAGAAACAATCTTAGCATACTGTTCAGGAAGTAAAGTCCTTGAACAAAACCAAGCCTTTATGTGAGTTACATTAGATTGTTCCCCCCATCTCTGGGGAGGGATGTGTGAAAATAAGTCTGATATAAATTTGCTTATTGTCATTTCTATCATGTACCTAAGTAATAGTATAATCAATTAGAAAAAGACTATAGGGAACTAAGGTATACTTTGCTTTCATGTTTCATACTTACATAGCACTTACTGTGTTCTAGACATTGCTTATTTGTTTAATCCTCATCGCCACCTCTGAGGTGCCTTTATTATGCCCTCTGTTGTAGATTTTGAAATTGGAACACACCAAGTTTAACTCACAGGCTCTAAGTCACATAACTGGTAGATAGCAGACTTGTAAGTCAGACTGGGGCCGTCTGGCTTCTTTCTGTGCTCTAGACCGCTGTGTAAAACTGGCATCATTAGGAGCCTGAAGCCAGCTCCTAACGAGTGAGATTACATGTAGTAAAAGCATCTTGATGCCAGAAGCAAGAAAGTGAAACCGGTATCTGACAATCCCTGGGTGACAGGTTTTTTTTTTTTTTTTCCAAGTCAAATAAAAACTGCTCGGGATTTCCAAAGAGAAAATGTTCATCTCATTAGTTGTCAAGTGTGAACCAAGCCCAAACACCTGCTGCTGTTGTTCTTTCACGGTTGCCTTGGATTGATACGTACTTCTAATTGGCACTGAGCATAATTTATTATATAATTTTAGCTTCTGAAATTTATTTCCACTTAAAATTGCCCCATAAAACCGGGGGTATTTAAAGGACCATCGTGGAAAAGGTATAAGTGGGGGATTGTAGCTTTGTTTATAGTTGACTATGAGTCACATCTACCATGGTGTGAATTCTCTCTACCTATCATGGTTAACTATGTTAAGTATGTGTGGCATTATGCATTCATTCATTCATTCATTCATTCATTCAATGCCAAGTATTGAGCATTTGTGAAGTACAGTGTTCTAGGCTCTGAGGACATGGCAATGGACAGATGAAAGCCTTTGCCTTCAGATGTTGTTAATATAGTGGGGATTAGTGTCCTAGTTTCATAGGGTTGCTTTTTGTTCCCTTTTGAATGTGTGATGGCTTCTCAGCCCTTTGGCCAAGATCAAGTGTAGTATCTTTTGAGTGTGCACATACGTGTAGAAGAGGGTACTGTGCGTGCCTGTGAAGGCCCAAGGGTAATTCTGAGAATCATCCTGGATTGCTCTACCTCCTCTTTATTTGCTTCAGAGTTTCCCAAGCTCCACCTTCCAGGGCTGGAAGTACAGGCCACAGCCGTTCTGCTCAGCATATCTCTGCCTGGCGGTTTTATGTGGGATCTGTGATTCAAACTCAGGTCCTTTTGTTTGTGAGGCTAAGACTTAACTCTTGAGCCATCTCTTTAGCCCCAGGATTTCTTTCTTTTTTTTTTTTTTTAAATTGTACATAATAGAAATTACAGTCGGGACTCTTTGATTCAATGAAATGTGGAAGTATTGACTCATTTTGCAGATAAGAAAGCTCAGGCAGGACTGGTGAGACGGCCCAGTGGATGAAGGCACTCATGTTCAGACTTGGTAATTAAGTTTCATTATTGGTTGCTGCAATAAACCCCTGACCTAAATAACTTAGGGGAACAAAGGGGTTGACAGACTCACCTTCACAGGTCATAAACCATTGTGACAGGTGAGTTACACCAGCACCAGGAGGGAACTGGTTGCGTCACATCCACGGCAGGCACACGGGGCAAGAGCCAGGGCCACACACATGCCTGCTCATGGCCAGCTAGCTCTCTCCTTCTTTGTCCAGCTTCCCAAGCGTCATGGCTGGAATGTGAGTTGTCCACTGCACACTCTGTGTTTGCATTCTTGGCTTAATGTTTGACAAGGTCGGGGTACCTTTAGCAGGTGTAGCCTTGCTGGAGGAAGGCACGTCACAGGGGACACTCTGCTCAGTCTGCTTCTGCTAGCCATGTGCTGCTTGCCCAGTGATGTCTTCGGTGACCATGATGGACTGTAATTCCCCCTTGGAACATAAGTCAGATAAATCTCCTTTTCTCCCTTAAGCCGGTTGTTTGAATGTTGTCTCATAAGCAGCAGAAAGAATGACTGTGATACCAAGAGAATGTTTCTGCCCACTGTGGGCTGGGTTTCCCCACATCAATTATGCAATGAAGACAGTCTCCTATATGCTTACCCAAAGGCCTGCCTCAACTGGTTAATTCCTCATATGTGTGCCCAGAAGACGCCTCCTGGTATCAGGTTGATATCAGAGACTAACCATCAAATCTGACAACCTGAGTTTGGTCCCCAGAGCCTACATGGTAGAGAGAACCCACTTCTGGAAGTTGTGACCTTCACATGTATACAATGGCATGTGAATATCCTCAATTTCTCTCTGTCTCTGCCCCCTAGCTCTCTCAAGTAAATAAACTATTAAAGAAAAGAAAGATATAGCACAATAATATGAGATAGATTGTTGCAAACCTCACGGCTAGAAATACAGAGACAAGGCTTAAACCTGAATTGTATGGTTTGAGAGTCTGTATGCTCACGAAATTGTCCTGCTACATACTACCTCTCAATATAAATGTTGCTGATCTGGGGAGGGTATTATAACCTTATCTTCTTTAGTCAATCAGTATCAACGAGTGCATACTATGTGCTAGATATGAGCATGCATTGGGGATCACTACAGTGATTGTAAGAATGTGGAACTATGGAGCACATCACTTAATAAAAGAAGAGGTCTCAACCAAATGACAAGGGAGAAGATGTAAAGTTGCATGTGTGCAACAAAACTGCACAATGCTGTTAAAATGTGAAATGAGGGCTGGGGACATGGCTATGTAGTTGGAGCACATGCATCCAGAGTGATGTGGGAACTGTCTTTCCTCTGTGTGTCAAATGTCCCATCTGGGTTCCCAAATGTTACAGGGTCCCTGTTCAGGGGCCAAATGTGGCGGGAATGACCATCTCAGTGTTGCAGGGTTCTTGTGTTTCAGAGTCAAAGATTGAAACCAGAACACGTGCAGAGGATTAAGGTAGAGTTTATTAGAGGAGAGAAAGGCTGGAACTCATGGATTCCAGACGTGGGGTGCCATGAGGGGCTAGGACGCCCTGGAGAACTCATGGAATCCAGACATGGTATCCATGAGGAGCAAGGAACAAGAAACAGACTCATGGCACTAGAGTACCATGAGGGGCTAGGGTGCCAAAAGTGGCTGCCAGGGTCAGGCATATTTATACAACTAGACAAGCTGGGAAAACTGGCTTTTTCTCATTGGTTAACTCCCATTGGAGCCCAACCCCGTTGCTCCTGGGCCCACGTGGGGCTGGAGGCCAAAGTTGTTTCTTATCTCTGAGAGGACTGAGTCAGTTCTAGCAAGGGTGTTCCTTCAGGGAGATTCCAGCAATAGGGGATGACCTTCAAAGACCCTGAGAGACCCATCCCAGCATAGCTGCTCTAATCCTGCCTAAGCAGGATGCCTGTAATTTCAGACTCTGACTGGGAATTCCCAAAGCAAGCTGGCTTGGCCAGATTAGCCCCCTATTGAGCTCTGGGTTTCAGTAGATACCTAGGCTCACAATAATAAGGTGGAAGAGTGGTCAGCAATATTTCCCGATACCACCATCAGGCCTACGCACACAGACGTGTACTCACAGACGTGTACTCACAGACCTGTGAACATCCATGTGCTAATGCACACACCCTCCCCCCACATAGGCAGGAACACAGAAATAAAAACAAAAAATAAAATGTAAAAATGAGGGTTCCTTTATTAACCCGGGGAACCAAGGAAGTCTTCCCAGAGAGTCCTTTGACATAAAAGACCCTGTAATCCTTCAGGCAGGAGAATCATGCTTTTGAGACCATCATTAACAACACAGGGAGCTGCTACCTTAAGAGGGAAAAAAGTAAAGAAGATGTAGAATAGAATACTCCAGAAAGGAGAAGTAATATGTGAAAAAAGAAGCTATGATAGGAAGAGCCTGGAGAGCTTGCAAATTGGAAATTAGTCAGTGCTCTCTCTCTCTCTCTCTCTCTCTCTCTCTCTCTCTCTCTGTGCACATATTCACAGGGAGGAACAAAGGATTATGAGATGAGGAAATGGTGACATATGGCCTGGTGGTCATACTAAGAATTATAATTTCCATGCAGAAAGCAATGACATTTCTCTGGAGTCAATGGTCCGTCTTATTGCCCCCTACTCTTTAATTCCATTTTAGTAAATATGGAACTCTCTCCAAAGGCTGATTCATGCTCCAGGGGCAGCAATCATTGCATGGAAAGACCTGGATAAACATCTGTGTGTTTATAAGATGCTGTTATTTCCCCTGACTACTACAACTACTGCTACCTCCTTTGAAGCTTACCCATGGATAAAAGACCTTTAAAACTATATTTAGATCTGGTTCCTGGGTTTGCAAATCCCTGTGTATGGAGAGATAGTCTGTTTGCAAGCACGTTATGTGACTGTGGCTGGCCTCAAACTCATGATGGTTCTCCAGCACGCAAGTGCGGCAGCAGGATTCCTTGAATGCAAAGTCCATATTTAATTAGTTCTTTTTATCACATTTTGACTCTTTTTAAAATTAGACTGCATCTGGGCAGTGTTTGTTATTAATTATTTACTTGACAGTATCTAGAATCACTTAATAGCCAAGCTTCTGGACACCTCTTTGAGCCGGTTGTGATAGTTAATCCTGTGTCAACTTGACACACCTGGCATTCACTAAGACCAGCTGACTCCAACTAAAAGAGATTTTCCAGATCAACACATTTACAATACAAAGACCAGCCCTAGATCTGGTCGGAACCCCCCTAGATCTCATTGGAACCTCCCAGTAGTAGACCAGATAAAAGGTCCATAGAAGAAGAGAAGAAGAGAGACTCTCCAGGAATTCTCCAGCCATGTGGATGGGAATGACTTAGCCTGCCAGTTTCAGCCACCAGCCATGTCACCTTTGCCATGAAAAACTGTATCTCCCCTCTGGAACTGTAAGTTGAATAAATCTCTCTTTCTCCCTTAAGTTATTTGACTTTGAGTGCTCTCTCACAGCAATAGTTAAGACGAATCGATTCAGGGGTCAACTTGATTGGCTTAACCTTTCAGCATGCTTGTAAGGGGTCATCTTGATTGAAGTGGGATGATCCACCCAATAAGTAGGTAGCACCATTCTCTGGGCTGAGGTTCTGAAACTCAGATGAAAAAAATGCACCTCTATGTGGTGTGTTTTGCAAGTTCCCTAATATCTTTGAGTGGAGTTAGTCACTTAAGACAGGGTTATCAGAAACCTCGAGAAATTTCATCTACCACAGGTACAGAGAGATTCTGCTAGGAATTTGGCAGATCTGGCTCCTAAAAAATTCTAGCTGGGGAGCTGGAGAAATGGTTCAATGAAAGTATTGAAGCCTTTGCCTCAAAAGCAGAAGGACCCTGAGTTCGGATCCCAGACCCCATGTAAAAAGGCAAGACAGAAATGACAGTGGCCCTGCACTTCTGGCCATGGAAAGGGGGAATCTGGGAAACCCCAGAGCAAGCAATAAGGAGGTAGTAGAGTAATCCAGGATGATTCCTGAAGTCACCCTTGGGCTGCCACAGGCACATACCTGTACTTCTGTACCCTCTTCTATATACATAAGCACATGCACTAAATCAATCAACCAATCAATCAATCAATCAATCAATCAATCAATCAACTGCTAGCTGGCTGAGTAGCAACATTCATTGATCTCAACTTCCTGATTGTAGATGTGATGAGATCATCGGCTTCAATCTCTGGCGGCCTTGACTTTCCCACCACGATGACTGTGCCTGCAACCTGTGAGCACAGCTAAGCCTCTGCTCCCTTGGGTTGCTTTGTTCAGGATGCTGTTTCAGAGCAGCTAGAAAGGTAACTGATAAGCCAGTCACTATTCCTTGCCCACATCTTTCTTGTTGACAGATAATAACTTTGCAGTCGACAGTGTCTCAGGTAGCAGGATGTTGCAGAGTAAACAAGAGTCAAGTTTCCTAGAAGCAGAACCCAACATAAGTGTTACGGTTTTGTACTAGTTCATTTTCTGTGACTGTGATGAGATGCCAGAGGCTGGGTAGAAGTTTCTTTAAGCTCACAGTTTAAAGGCAGTAAATCAATCAATCAATCAATCAATCAATCAATGAATCAATCAATCAATCAATCAGAGAAATATCTGAGTGGCCAGTGCTTGTGAGAGGGAAAACTCACATGACAAGAGAATAGGCCAGAACCTGGGAAGGGGATGATCTTGCAAATGCCCATTAGGCCCATTTCTTAAAGACCCTACCTTGCCACCCTGAGAACCATGTTCTCAACCCCTTAGCCTTTTTTGGGGGGGGGGACTATAACCACACCACATCTTGATACCATTTATTGAAATGCTCTTCTGAAAAGAGCCTGCGATAGAAAAGCAAACAACAAACAAACGAGCAAGCAAACAAACCAACCAACTGAAGAAGAAATGAAAAGTAAAAGGACCAAGCAAATTCAAGAGCAAGCTGTGGCAAAGCTATAGAAGGTTAGTAAGCTCCACCAGTTTTAATCGTCTTAGGACCTTGTGCCCCCAAGTAGACCCTTGCATAAGAGCTGCCTTTGGAAGGGGCATAGTCCTTCTGCAAAACGCATTACTATCAGTGCAGGGACTCGGAGGAGGAGAGCAGCTGGGAGCCATAGGAACCAGGAGTCGCAGCACCTGGAGGTTTGGCGTGTGGGAGGGAACCGGCAGAGAATGACCCACTTGCTGCAAGACTCCTGCTCAGCTTCATGGCTCATAGTGTCCACGAAGTCAGAAGCAGCTGCTCTGAAGCAGCGCAGACATTTCCCACGCTTGGACATGCAGAGGACCAAATGTGCCCTGATGTGACATGATGTGGCCAGTGCCCCATAATATCTTTGAGTGGAGGCTATCACCCATGACAGGGCCATCAGAACCTTTGAAAAACTGCATCCGGACACAGGTGCATGAGCGATTCTGCTAGCCACGTGGCAGATCTGGCTCCTGAAAGAATCCAAGATGACAGAATCTATCCAGGGCACAGTGAAGACGTGAAACCATAAAGTAAGTGTTCTGAGTCTCCCCTATGCCCTGCCCAACATTTCTGGAACCTTCTCCATCCTCTAAGCATCCTCTTCTTTACCAGGTGCCATCACTTGTCCTCCACTAGATTTTAGGTGGCTCCTTCCTCATCTCCCCCCTCCCCTCCCACTTAAGGAACTTATCTTAAGAAACAAATTATCTTAAAAAGAATTGAATGTAGTACACTTTGGAATATTTGCTCTTTAAAGCCTACTGGTGAGGACAATGTTGGCCATAAGGAAATAGAATCCCATGTGATCTAGGCATTCGGAATCACTTGTTTAAACCATACAATATGGTTAAGCTCTTTGTAAAAATTGCATGTACTGGATGGTCAATAAGGAGACAATACAGGGAAATTGGGAGGATTTACTTTTGTTTTCATTCTCTTTACTGACCAATATGTACTGGGCTCTGTTTTTTTTTTTTTTTTTTTTTTTTGAGAGAGAGAGCGAGAGAAGAGAGAGAGAACATGTACCATGTCATGGCACATGGTGGAGATCAGAAGATAACTTTCAGGAATCAATTCTCTTCTTCCACCATTGGGCTTCTGGGGATCAAACTCAGATCCTCAGATTTGCAGGCAGGCATCTTAACCCACTGAGTTCTCACACTGGACCATGCTGTACTTTTAGTTAGTTCTTTTCCTTCTCTCTCCTGCTAGGTGGAAGACCTTCTTAGGCCTTACCAAGCAAGATGGAGTCATTATAGCACATTCATTTTCCCTATTGCACTAGTGACAAAAGTAACAGCAATGACTCAGCCAGCAAGTCCACCTGTCCCTATTCAGTCCCCTGGGCATTTCAAAGGAAGATGACAGTGACCTTTTTGATTAAGAGATAAACCTCAATCTCTGTATTTTTCCTACCCAGACAAGTTGGGTTTGAATTGATCTAGAACAGGTGACAAAATGGCTAAAAAAGTTGTTTGACCCATGTAAACCTCCATAGACTAAGACTTAGCATCGGAGAGACTCTGCTCAATGTGTATATCACAGATAAACTGTCCACAGCTGCAGAGTTCTAAGGAGAGGCTTTGAGAGATAGAGGTAACATGATGTAACAGTTAACTCTTAACTATTGCTGTGAGAGAACACCTAAAGTCAAATAACTTAAGGGAGAAAGGGAGATTTATTCAACTTATAGTTCCAGAGGGGAGAACAAACTTTTATGGCGGCAGTGACATGGCTGGCTGGCCTAAGCTGAAGATAGGTTATGTTACATCCATCTGAGAGGCTAGTGGGTGACTGCTGAAGGATTCCTGGAAAGTCTCTTCTTCCTTTTATCTGGTCCACTACCGGGAGGTTCCAATGAGATCTATGGTGGTTCTGATGGGATCTAGGGCTGATCTTTGTGTTATCCAGATAATCTCTTCGAGTGGTCTCAGCTGATCTTGCCAGGTGTGGTCTCAGCTGATCTTAGTTAATGCCAGGTGTGTCAAGTTGACACCCAGGATTACTATCACACATGGTTATGAAAAACAGGGCCAGTGAGGACTTTGCTAAGCATTTTATTAGGAATAAAAATGTTTCATGATAGCTGCAGATGGATTTAGCCAGGAGTGAGCAAGAACCTCTGGAACATGGTCAGCCTTCATTTGCTGAGAGCGAGGGATCAGTCGCTTGAAACTCTCTGCTGGGACAGCTGTGTTGAGATGCTCATGGACTGATTGGAATGTCTGTTTTTTACACCCAAGCTGCCCTTTGCTGCTCTAAGTGATGACATCATTTCTCTAGGGTTTCTTCCTCTGTTAACATAAACTTTCCATTGGCATGTATTTGTAGATCATAGTGATAGATTCCACAAAGACATTCTTATGCAGGTATGTGATTTATTGTATTTTGATCTTATTTGTCCCCAAACCTTTCTCCCAGCTCCTGTTAGCCCTATTGACTTCACCAGACTGTTTCTCCTCTCCCTCACATCCTATATACATGTATGATGGTATGTACTTATATAACATCCAGTGTCCACAAATAAAAGAAAACATGTGCTATTTGTCTTTCTGAGTTTGACTAATTTCATTTACTATGACAATCTCCAGTGACATCCATTTTCATCCATTTTCCTGAAAAATCACATGATTTTGTTCTTTATTTATTTATTTTGTGTGTGTGTGTGTGTGTGTGTGTGTGTGTGTGTGTGTGTATGTGTATATAAGAGGGCACTGTATGTCCCTGTGGAGGACCAAGGATGACTTGGGAAATCATCCTGGATTGCTTCTACCTCCTTGCTTTGTTCTGGGATTTCTCAGGCTCTGCCCACCAGGGCCAGAAGTGCAGGCCACTGCCCATTTTTGTGTGGTGTTTTTACCTGGGACCTGGGATCTGAACTCAGGACCTTTTGCTTGCAGGACAGAGTCTTAACCCCTGAGCCATCTCTCCAGTCCTGTACATTTATGATTGAATGTATACTACACTCTGTTTCTCCATCTATCTATTGGTAGATTCCATAGCTTGGCTATTGTGAATAGTGCTGCAGAAAGCCCAGCCTGCAGGCACTTCAGGTACATACTCACAAGTGGTAGAGTTGGGTCATTTCTCTAGAGATTCTTATCTGCCCAAACATAATCTGTTAATGATCAGTAAAAGTGTACAGATGCCAATCACCTATAAAAGTTAATTTTTTCTCACACTTTATGCTTTTGTGGCTAAGTACTGTCCATTTTATGAAAAGCACTAACCACTGGGGATTCTTAGAACTTTGGCTTCTTTGACAGTCTACAGGATGACTATTTTTTCCATGTATGTGTGAATGGTGTGTGTGTGTGTGTGTTTGTGTTTGTGTGTGTGTGTGTGTGTGTACATGTGCCTGAGGGTGTGTGTATAAGAAGGCACTTGAGTATGTGTACCCGTGGAGGCCCAAGGGTGATAATGGGAATCACACTGTCTTGTTCTACTTCCTTATTGTTTTGCTTTGAGTTTTCCCAAGTTCTGCCTTCCAAAGTTGGAATTGCAGGATGACATTATTACATAAGATCTGGGGATACAAACTCAGTTCCTTTTGCTTGTGAGGTAAAGGCTTCAACAACGGAGCCAACTCCCCAGCCATATTGTTTTTTATATATTATTTATTTATTTTAGGGTGTGTGTGTGTGTATGTGTGTGTGTGTGTGTGTGTGTGTGTGTGTGTGTGTCCCTGTGGAAGACCAAGGGTGACTTTGGGAATCATCCTAGATTGCTTCTATCTCCTTGCTTCACTCTGAGATTTCCCAGGCTCCACCCACCAGAGCCATAAGTGCAGGCTGTCACCGTTTCTGCCTGATGTTTTTACCTGGGACCTGGGATCCAAACTCAGGACCTCCTGCTCGCGAGACAGAGTCTGAACCCCTGAGCCATCTCTCCAGCCTCCCCCCCTTTTAATTTAATTGTGCTTTATAGTTAAGTCTTCTTGAGAAAACAAGAGGAGGAAGTGTGGAAGGGAAGGAGAAAAAGAAGGGAAAAAGGATGTAATTCCAGCCCTGGAAGGTGGAGCCTGGGAAACCCCAGAGCAAAGCAGTCCCTTCCTCCAGCAAGGCTCCACCTCCTCAAGTTGCCAGGACTTTCTAAAACATTAACATCAGCTTCAAATACATGAGCTTGTGGGTTCAACTGCATTGAGACCATGGCATCAACTGCAGACATTTGAAATACCTTATCTTATTTGGCCATGATGTTTTTTTGGGCTAGACCTTACAGCCTGGTTTGCAGAGGACACTGATCTCTGTGGAAGTCCCAGCTTGGCAGAGGCTGAGTCATAGAATCCTGGGCTCTGAAGACAGCCAGGCTGAGAAAATGGCTCACTCGGTGGGTCGAAATGCTTCCAACAGAAGCTTGACAATCTGAGTTCAATCCCCAGAGCCCATGTAAAAATCCCCAGGCCTGCAGCTGTAATCCCAGCTCTCCTATGGGAGGTAAGGAAATCAGCCATGGGCCACTTAGCTGGGAGTACGCTGCACATGGCAGAGAGAGGAGAGACCTTACCTCACCAAGGTGCAAGATCAGAACAAACTCCAGAAAGCTGACCTATGCCCTCCACACATGCTGTGGCATGGGCATACCTACACTGTCTCTCACACGCAAATTACAAATTCCCCAAATTACCCTTGGTTCAACAAAAATAGACGTTTTTGACTAGGTCCCATGTACTTCTATCTAGCAATCTTGGGCGGATGTCTCCTCACCCCCCACAAAGCAAAACTAAACAAAAGAAAAAAGATGTCCACTGCTCAGATGGATACCGACTGTGGAGCCAAGCAGAGGAAAGAATACGGACTTCATCTGACAGGCCCCAAGGACACGTCACAGAAGAACTGCGTGGGTTAGTTTCAAGGGAGTTGCTGGGTAATCTCGAAGGAAAAGCGAGACTAGACAGACTGTCATGGTTAGGTACAGGTGTCAACTTGATGGTTGATGGTTTGAGCTCTGGGTACATTTGTAGATACTGGTAGTTGAGTTAAGCCCAGAGCAAACCTGCAGGAGACTGTCTGCTTGATGGGGGAAGGCCCAGCCCACAGTGGGTGGAATCAGGCTCTGGACAGGTGTATAAAATACAGAGAGCTGGTTGAGGAAGTTGGCATCCTTCTGTATACTTGGCCAGACCTGCTGATCTGGCAAGTAAGGATTGTCCCTCTCTCAACTGTTACATGGAACTGTGGCCAGTTCCCTTGGCCCTGGTATTGGTGCGTGAGTTCTCCTGTCAAGCTGGACTAAGAACTGTAACCGGATTATTGTAAGAGAATAAACCCCTTGTTCCCTTAAGCCATTTGATGGTGATTTTTATCAGCAACCATGCAGGCCGAGATGAGGCTAGAACGTTCTTGAAACAAAGAACACAGAGCTCGAAAATAATGCTTGGGAGTGCAAGGGCAGTGGGGGAAGAGGACAGTGAATGTGAAAACCCTGTCACAGGAAGAGGTCTGGTACAAAGACAGTGACACTAACCTTGTTCTGCTCCAAGTAAGAAGCCATTAAGTGGTGCTTCGGATCTCTACTTTTTGATCATATAATCAGACTTCAGCTAACCGTGTTTCACAAAATGTGGGCAATGGACTGATGGCAGTGAGAAAATTTATTTAATAATTTCAGATGAGGGGCTGGAGAGGTGGCTCAGGGGTTAAGCTTCTGCCTTGCACGCGGAAGGTCCTGAGTTCGGATCCTAGACCCCACGTATAGACGCCAGGCAGAAGCAGAGGCAGCCTGTGTTTCTGGTCCTGGTAGGGCGGAGCCTGTGAATCCCGGGGCAGAGTTCGTCCGTGGTTCTACACGCTCACACATACGCACACATGCACACACGCATACACGCACAATTGAATAAATAATAAAAAAATTAAAAAAATAATTTCAGATGATTTGAGATAGTATGAGGAACACAGAATGAGATAAACTTACCATGAGAGTATTCATTGCTTTAAGAAAACTATTTATGATCCAGGATCAGTGGTTAAGGCCTTTGTCTCTCACAAGCAAAAAAACCTGAGTTTGGATCTCAGATCCCATTTAAAAATGCCAGGAGGGTATGGTGGCAGCCTATAATTCTGGTCCTGGAAGGCAGAGTCTGAGAAGCCCCAGAGTCAAGTAATGAAGAGGGAGAGCAATCCAGGATACCTGATGTCGCCATGGATCTCCACAGGCACACACATTTAAGTGGCTTCTTGTACAGATGTAATTGCGTGCACACACACACACACAACAAAAACCACACAAAAGACCTTTATGTTCTCATTTTAATTCTTTTGTTTTCTTCTCTTTATTGGTCTTCTCGTTCTGCTTGTCTCTTTCTTCTTCTCTCTTTCTCTTTCTCTTTTCTCTCTCTCTTTTTCCTCTCTCTTTCGTTCTCTCTTTCTCTTCTTTCTTCTTTCTCTTTCTTCTCTTTCTTTTCTTTCTCTTCTCTTCTTTCTCTCTCTTTCTCTTCTCTTTCTCTTTCTTTCGTCTCTCTTCTTCTCTTTCTTTCTTTCTTTCTTTTTCTTTCTTTCTTTCTTTCTTTCTTCTTCTTTCTTTCTTTCTTTCTTTCTTTCTTCTTTCTTTCTTTCTTTCAAGACAGGGTTCATGTAATTCAGGCTGGGTTTGAACTTGCTAATTGGGGAATTCCTGATCCTCCTGTATCTATTCTTATGTGCTGCTATCACCGTGACTGGATCATTTAGTGCTGGAGATGGTATCCGTACACTACCATCTGAGTTATAACCCTAGCCCTATAAATCTAGTTTTGTAAAGATTTTTTTTTTTTAAATCTTTACAGCTGGGCTAGGTTTACAGATAAATCAATCAGACATTATTTAGCTTCTGTATTTAACTTATACATGTTCCATGTATTCAATTTAATTTACTTTTAATTGTCTTAAATATCATTAACAGTAGTTCATCCTGCTTGTGGAGGGGAGAAAAAGGAGCTGGAGGGAAGAAGGGAGAGATGGAGAAAGCACAGGTATGCCTGAGTGCACTTGCTGGAGTTTTGAGTCTTTTCCAAGCCACTTCCAAGTTAGAATTGAGAATAAATGCCATTTGTTAGAGGCAAATTTATTATTTTAGTTTCTTTTTACTTTTGAGACTAGGTTTGGAGAGTTGAGGGCTAAGGAATTCATGCAAAGCTGCATTCTTACCTGACCTTTTAAGTGTTGGTTGATGGAGTTTTCTAGGAAAAAAAGCCATATCCTCTTGAATAAAAATGCATAAGAATTGTCTTAGAGGGAAAATACAGAAGACTGGTTCATCTCTGGTGCCTTGTATTAGCCTCTGGTCTGTCCTTCCCAGGCTGTTTCTTGAAAGCTCTGGAAGTTGAGGTGACGAACTGGTCATAGGGCATGCACTCAGTCCCCCCACCATCCTGCCCCATGATTCCTTGGACCCCAGGGTTTACCCTGGCCAGGCCTATCTACTCTTGTGGGACTTCAGGCTTCTGTGGCATATCAAGTTACCTCTTTTCAGGCCACCCCACTGATACGGGTGCTTCCCGTCACTCATCCGTAAAACTCAAGTTTTCAAGAGTACCTATTTGAGATTTTCCATTTGGTGTCCTTATAGAGGAAACATGCATTCACTTTACCTGTGTGTGTGGAGGGGAAGGGAGTGCTGAGGATTGAACCTAGGGCTTTGCTCATAAAGCAACACAGTCCATTGGCTTTCACACTGGACTCACCAGAAGCCATATAATGAGGATTATATTCGATGGTGTAAATGTCATAAATAATAAGCATGTTTTGTGAACTACACTACGGATATAACTTAAGGAGACCCACTTTGGGGCTTTGCCTTTTTGAGTAAATGCTGGGCTGTGGATTGGACTGTAATGAATAGAAAATAGCAGTGTTTGGTGAGTAAAAATGGAATGTGTTAAAACAATGTTATCACTCAGGCTTAGACAATAAGGCAGAAATTCAGCCACATGTCTTCTTTCCTGTGACAGTGGAAAGGCCATTGTAAAAGGAGGGGACTGCATGCTTCACAGGCCAGTGAGGTCACACTGAGACCTGGGCTTTGAGGGTGAGGTGGACCAGCCCCATGGAGTAACTCTCTTGGACTCTGAGGTAGGCTGCTTTATTGTTAAGGAGGGAGGCAGGATCACAGAAGCCCCAACACCTGGAGAATGTGCAATCCCTCAGGTGGCCAGAATAACCCGTGTGTCATCCGTCATGTGTCTGTGCCGTGTAATGTGTGCTCCACCCTGCTCTTCTTCCCCAAAGATGTTTTCAAAGGCTGTCGGTGTAGAACACGGTCCTCTGAACTTAGCAGCTGTTGCCTTCTCCACTAGAAGCAGCTACAACTGCTCACCAGGGACCTTCAAGATGGGGCCTGTTGACATCCCACCCAGAGGGAGAGGTTGGGGAGAGCCATTAGGTGTGCACCCGAGATTCCAGCTGTTCCTATCCATTCCTCCCTCCCAGCTGTCTGTAATCCTGCCCTTCATGGCACAGAGTCTTGAGGCAATGCTAGAATGCACAGAAGGTGGAATTCTCACTGAAGGGAGCTGGGAGAAAAGGGGGGTGATACTTCCATCTTTGCAGCTCTAGGAAGTCATCATCTATGGGGAGATGAGATTTCCAGTGGAATGGCTGCTCTGGGTTAACCCGTGCTTCTGTAAGTAACCCTTCGCCCATGCTCTGGACGTAAGCCCGATAAACACAAATTCCCCAGCTCAGATTTGGATGGAATCGAACTCTTGGTCTGGCCCTGTGCCCTATCTGGGGTGAGTAGGTGCTCGTTCTGTCTTTCTGGGGAATGTTTGCATGGCAGATGCTCTTTCCAGAGAGTCTGTCGCTTTGGAGACTTAGCTCTGAGTATGTGTTCTTGACTTGGATTCGTCTGACTTGCACCTAGTACTTGCTGTGGTCTGAGTTCTCTGAAATGCAACATTTATTTATTTTATTTTTTGGGGGGAAAGGGAGATTTATTTAGCTTATGGTTCCAGAAGGGGAACATAGTCCCTTATGGCAGAGAGAATATGGCGGGTGGCAGAAGCTGGAGGCAGCTTAAGTCATGTTCGTCATGGAGGGTCGAAGTAACTGAGGTCCTGAGGATGGCAGGAGAGAAGGTGAGTTTGCCAGTACAGGACAAGAAAATCCCTTATACAATTGTTTTAGAAGTAGGATCTTTAAGAGGAGGTTAGCGGAATTGTGCCACCCTTGAAGAATGGCTTTCTAAGAGTGGACTTCTCTCCCACCTCTTTTTTTTTTTAATTTTTATTTCCACTCATACAAACTTAACAGGTACACTGGTCCCCTCCCTCCCTTCAACCTCCCTCCCCATCCCCCAGTGCCTCCCCCTCCCATCCCCGGAGCATCCTTTAATGTGCATGCCAGACTCTCCTCTGGGTCCTCCTCTCCCATGAGGTACAAGGACCCAGTGGCATTTCCCAGAATGCTTTCCTGTGTTCCCCTTAAGCATAGGTACACTACTGTGGCTGTCAATCCCTTGCCTCCCGGGATCCTAGTGCCTTTAGCAAATGCTAGACTTTGTGGGGTCAATAGTGTGTTGGACATTGCGCAGGGCATGCAAAGTCCAATTATGATTGCTTTGGCCCTAACTTGTGTGGAGTATCTTGCATATCATTGCTCCTCCCATCCTTGTGCTCTTACAATCTTACCGCCCCCTCTTCCGCAAATTTCCCTGAGCTTCTGGATGGGGAGAAATTAGGCTGGCCTAGTTCCAGGTAGTTAATATAGAGTCTCTGATATTCTGGATTATGGTTTGTTGATTTTTTTTTTCCAGTTTTGCTGCTTCTGCAATGCTCTTCACTCCATCCTGATGAGTATTGGATGTCACCCCCTGGCCAGAGATAAAAAGCTGTTAAACTAGAGTCTTATTATAAGAGCACATTCAAAGGTAGATGTAATAAAAGTAGGAAACCGCAGTGAGGGAGGGGTCCATCACCCATTTGCAAAATGGTTACTTTTTATCTGCCAGACTATATGCCCTCCCCTTCCGGTGAGATCATACCCCATCAGTTGTAAATGATCAGGAACTAACATCTGTGAACTTAACCAGATGTCTCATTACTCACTTGCAATCCTTGATGGAGGCCTATTTTCTCTGCTGTAACATGGTCTCCTCTCTCCTTGTTTCTGGTGTGGCCCTCCTACCCTGTCCCACCTCTTTCTTACATGCATGCACTCTCTCACTCTTTCTGACTTCTACCATGGTGGTGCAGGAAGGCAGCTCTGGACAGATGCCAGCATTTTGAAACCACAACTTCCCAACCTGTAGGACAGTGCCCTATTTCTTTATAAATGATGGGTCTCTAATACTCTGTGATAACAACATACCATGGACTAAGACCTCACACATTAGCTACACTGAATTGGCTATTGCGATCAGCTACGTGAGCCTACCTCCTTACTGGTTTGCTCGGGGTGGGGGTGGGGTCCAGATTCTGCCTTCCAGGGCCAGAATTGCAGGTTGCTGCATTTCCACTCAACATTTTGGGGTCTGAACTCAGGTCCTTTAACTAGTCAGGTAAAAGTTTTAATCCCCAAGCCACATTTTTTCTTATGTAACTTCCTCCCTCCCTCTCTTTCATTTTCTGTTTTTTTCTTTTTTCGGGGGTGCAGAGCAGAGCTAGGACTTAAACCCAGGGACTGGAGCATACTAAGCAAGTATCCTACCATTGACTCGCACCTCAAGCCCTTTAGATGATTCATTAAATTGAGAGCAGCACACATTACAACCTGCAGTATTTCGACCCTTAATTTGATTAAGCTGTGAGTGTGGTTGGTATTGTCCAAAGCATATGACACCACTATGTATGCTAAGCTTTATTGTAATTTCTGAAGTCCTTGATTTCAACTATGCCACCCTATGACCAGTGACCTGATGCAGGTTCTTCTGGGAAAACCCAAAGTCATTTGATGTCTTTGCGTCTGCTTTCTCCTGTGTAAGAAAAAAGTGGCATCTCTCAGGCTGAGACCTAGGGCAGGGTGCAGCTCAATGGTGTACAATGAATGAGGCCTTAGGTGTGACTCCTGTCCCCATAGCAAACCAAACTACACCCCACCCCCCAGTGGTATACTTAAGTATGATCAAGTTCCTCAGTCATGTGAAGTATGACATCTTTGACAAGCTCTGGAAACCTTCACAACCTGCTATTCCTTAACAGAGCAGGTGCTGTCTGGTGAAGGCCCCACAAACATTGCCCAAGGAATCTGCACAGAGCAAGTGCCAAAGATTTGCATAGAGATGGAAGTGACAAAATTGCAGCAATTTTAAGCAATGTTGCTGCGAGACCGCAATATAGGACCCCAGCAAAAACACAAGAAGAGAGACGCACAGAGCATTGTCACGTTCGTTGAAAGGAAAAACACCAACACACTGGTAGCTGCTTTAGGAAATGTCACAGGTATATTTCATGTTGCATGGCAGCTTACATTAGGTCTTGAATCCTCTCTTCCAGCTTTTTAGCATTGGCTCCACAAATCTGAGAAATCTGTTCCAAATACACAAAGCCAGAACAGTTATTGGTTCAAGACTCACAAAGGTGCTGCAGTTCTGAGGAAATCCTGTTCCTGATTGTAAGTTATTCCTCATTTCTATAACTTTTAAAAGATACACATGACACTGTTAGATTCACAACCTAATATTTTGTTTCCCTTTCAAATTGCACAAGTGTTATTTTGCCACAGTACTTATCATTCTGTACAACAATCCTCTCATTTAAGACCTAAAACCTATAATAGTATTGGGATGATGAAGTTTGTCCTTGAGACTTAGAGGTTTTCTCATGGGCAGCCTCATTCATTCACACACATGATCTTCTACAACCAAATAGCTTGTGACCTCCCATTCTCTGACTTCTGCCTAGAGAATAGTTACATAACTGATTTGAACAAGTGCATTTTTTCTGGACATTTTTCCCATCTCTGAATCGGGGTACATTTTATAAGATGATTTATTTTAGTTGAAATACTTTTTTAGTAGTATATGAAATCACTTTTTTAATTAAAAAAACCAGGGTCTCAGGTAGGCCAGGTTGGCCTTGAACAATTTACTGTGTAGGAGAGGCTGACCTTGAACTCCTCACCCTTCCCTGCCTCTACCTCCCATGTGCTAGGATTATAGGTATGAAATATTCTATCAAGCTTGAAGCATCTTTAATAAGCCCCTTACATTTGGGCTGAGAGGATATAGCTCAGTCAGTCAAGCAATTGCCATTTAAGCATGAGGACATGAGTTTGATCCCCAAAACCCACGTGAAAAAAGTTGGTATGGTGGCACGTGCTTGTAACCCAGCGTAAGGGAGGTAGAACAGGCAGATAGATCTCCGGTGCTTGCTGGCTAGTCATCGTGGCCCAATTAGCAAGTCCCTAACCTCTGAAAGACCCTGTCTAAAAAAGGAGAAGAGGTGAATGGTTGCTAAGGAACCACACCGGAGGTTGACCTCTGCCCTCCACATGCATGCATAAACTTATATTTCCACATGAACATTCATGCCCAGACATACAGATGTGTTGCCTTTCATGAAATGTGGTTGTCAAGATCCTCTCTGCCAATTATCACGTCAGTACTGATTGTGTTAGATATTTAAAGAGAAGGACATGTGTAAAACTGAGGCTGGGTTTAGGTACAGACTTGAGGTTCTGGTAAAGGGGTTCAGAGATTCAGAAATGGTGTTAGGACTTCTAAGCAGGGGCTGGAAAAGTCCAGGACAAACCTGTGTGTGGAGTGTGCGACCGAGAAATAACTGTCCCCATGTCTGGAGTTCCCTAGGCAGCATCGGTCATAGATTTATTCATGAACACAAACCCCAGGTAGAAATTTTTGTCTCGGTCTCTTGTCACTTACCTTGTCAACACTGAAGTATTCTCTTTTGAAACAGCAAAGTCTTCTTCTGATGCTTGCCCATAGAGAGACCTATGTATGGGTGCAGAATTTCATGACTTATCTGAGTTGCCTGGTTGATAGCCGTCTCCTTATAAATAGTTCTCCTGGCTTTGGCTAGGGGAACAACGGTTCTTTTAGGAAGTCTGAGGATGTAGCCCAGTTGCCAGAGTGCTTACCTAGCATGCGTGAAGCTCTGTTGCTTGATCCCCAACACCACGTAAAGCAGGTGTGTGGCGTGCACGCCTGCAATCCCAACACCCGGGAGGGAAGGAAGAAGTCCAAAGTCATTCTCAGCTATGTAGTGAGTTTGAGGCCAGCAGTTGAATGAAGAACCGTTCTATGGCATGAAGAGTTTCCTAGCTGGGTCTTATAATACATAGACATTGTGCCCGTTTCTAACCAAAGCTGGGCTGAATGCAGGGTTCCCACCCACTCTCCGTTTTTCCCGTGGAAGGTAGAAGGGAAGGGATCACTGTGTAGAGGCAGTGTCCCCCCCAACTTGTCATTCTTTGTGTGTGTGTGTGGGGAGGGGCTTTTGTCCAAGAATCCTCCCAAGTTTGTCTCTTCTCTTCTGCAACAGGGTAGTGTGGAGGTACAAGTAAAACCACCTGAGAAAAGGTACAGATAAAACCCTCTGAGAAAAGCGAGGCGTTGACAGAGAAAGAATGGGGTTCCCCGTGACTGCCACATGTAATTCTAGGCCTTCTAGACCCTCGGTGCTCCATACATAGGAAGCTCCTTCACTAGCCCTCTGGTGACAACCTTAGGGGATCCCCTTAAATCTTCTTATCTCAGCCTACTTCTTACTGTGAAGGACAGTATAAAGTCAAAGAGTCTGGGGTTCCTAAAGAGGGGTTTCTCTTCTGGAAGAGACCCTTTCTTATGGTGAGGTGTCAGAAGTTAAAGAGTGAAAAAATGGGGGCAGAGCAGTGATGGGGGACCCCCTGGGATGGGATGATTTCCATGACCGTACGACCTATCCAGCCTATACACCTTATAGCCACCAGGAGCAGACGGATCACTGTACAGTCTGCCTTCTCCTCCTGGACACACTGATTCAACCACACATTAAACTCAGCGCTGTCACATGGGCTGGTGAATGGATGCCATGCTTTAAAAATCTGTATACAGTCCCTAAACTGTGCAAGTTCAAAGTGCAAAGCTTGGAGAGCTATAAAGAAGTGTTCCTCATCACCAATGCAGACACCACCCCGCCTCTTTACACCACCCCATCTCATTCTCCTCTTGGTGCTCAAAGTAACCTCTGCTCTAAATTCGGGGCAACGCATTTGCTCTGCGTATTGGTCAGCTCTTCCATGTATAACTATATAGCACACACCCTATGCCTGGCTTTTAATGTCAGTGTGACATTCATGACACTTACCTATGTGGCAGCCCTGCGTGCTTTTCAGTATTCTATTGCATGAGCTCATTGAGATCATTTATCCAAGTTGGCTACGATAAAGGTGTCTTGGAGAACATTCTTGCTTATATCTTTGTGGGGATATCAGTGGGGGTACATAGCAAACTCATTTCTGTCATATCACAGAGAATGGGATTTGGGGTTCAATTTTAGTAGAAGCTCTCTTGAGGGAGATGGTCTCTGTGGTCCACACTGGCCTTGAATACACTATGTAGCCGTGGATGTCCTTTAACATCTGCATGTACAGTCGTACCCCGTTGATTGAGTGCTGGGGATGGAACCAATCCAGGGTTTCGTGCATGCTAAGTAAGTGCTCTACCAACTGGGCTAGAGTCCCAGCCAGGGGAGTCAATTCTTCTAACAGAGGATGAGTCCTGGTTATTCAACAATCCAAGTAACACTTGGCTTCAACAGGCCATTTGGATACTATTGTATATGCTATCTATGAATAACTGCCTTGATCAGCTTTAACCTGGGCTGAGTAATTTGTCTCCGTCTCTCCAGTCTGGTACCTTTTATCCCCCCACCCCTGCCCTGAAGAAGCTCAGAACCACGAGGTAATCTCTCATATATGACATCTCTCAAGGTCTTGGCTCTGTCTCATCATCCTCACCATCACTCCTTACACGAATCCTGTCTGTTATCTACACTTTAGAGCTGCCTTCATTTCTTCATTTAGCAAGCAGATTGAGGATCCTTTATCTGAAGTGCTTAGAATCATAGGAACCTCAGAGTTTGGAATGTTTGCAAGTGAATGAGACATTTGGGGGATGCGACTCAAGTCTGAGCTTAAAATTTGTCTATGTTTCATGCACACATTATATACATAACCTGAAGGTAATTTTCTACAATTTTTTTAAATATTTTATTCATGAAATGAAGTCTGTTCATTGCACCATCTTGTCTTGTGGACATTGGGCAATCAAAGTTGTAATATTCAGAGCATTATTGACTATGGATCTTTGGGTTAGGAGTCTTTGTAAGTTTTTCTCTTTTCCTTAATGAGGGTTCACTGTAAGCTGGACTACTGTGAACAAACACAAAGTCCCCTGGGAACTCATAAGCTACCAAGAATTCTGGACTAGGGTGGAATTATTACCGAACTAATGCCTGACGCTGTCCTATGCTGTGCCACTACCTGTTTCTCCCCAGCTTCTCTTTCCTGCGGGTCTTGTCCATCACTTGAGACGGTTCCACCTGCACTCGAGGGGCCTCCGCTGAGCCTTCGCTGCACAATCCTGTCGAATTCTGTACTTGGCACTATTCATTTGTAGAAATGGATTCTGCCCATTAGAACAAGGACAGAGACATAGCTGAAATTTTTCTTCATATTTTTAAGCCCCACACAATGAGTTCTACTAATGGCCTGAGCCGTACTGCGCTCATTGCTGCCACTGAAGTTATTAACTACCAAGAATTAAGTGTCACCTACACCCTCTTTCCTCCTTTCCTTCCTTCCTTCCTTCCTTCCTTCCTTCCTTCCTTCCTTCCTTCCTTCCTTCCTTCCTTCCTTCCTTCCTTCATCATTCCCTCTCACCTTCTTCCCCTCCTTCATTCTTTCTTTCCTTTCCTCATGCTGAGGAATTGAATCTAGGGCCTCATATGTACTAGGCAAATGCTCTACCACTGAGCTATGTCCTCAGCACTGACTTCTTTCTTTGTCCGGTTGATCAAAGACAAAGTGAACATTTGTGTTTCCCTATCTGGCACTGGGTTTTAAAAGACTCAGCAACCATCTCTGTGTGTGTGTGCGTGTGTGTGTATGTGTGTGTGGTGTGTGTGCGTGTGTGTGTATGTGTGTGTGGTGTGTGTATATGTGTGTGTGTGTGTGTGGCGTGTGTGTGGGATGTGTGTGTATGTGTGTGTATGTGTGGTGTGTGTGTGTGTGTGTGGTGTGTGTGTGCACGGATAGCCAGAGATCAGTTTCAGGTACTGTTCTTCAGGAATAGTCTATCTTTTCTTTTCTTGAGGCACCTCTCACTAGCCTGCAACTCCCGTTTGACTAGGCCAACTGGCCAGTGAGCCCCAGGCCCCAGGGCTCTTCTTGTCCTTGTCTCCCAATGCTGGGATTACAAATGCACACCCTCCGTGCTTGGTTTTCTATGTGGGTGCTGGGGACCAAGCCCAGATCCTCATGCAGGAAGCGTTTTCTAACGGAACCGTCTCCCCAGCCCTAACGCTGGCTGTGCATCTGGGAGCGCAACAAAGAGGAGATGCCACAAATCACAGCTACTTCAGCAGCAGCCTTCTCTTGGGGAGACACTCAGGCATCTCTGGTTGTCTGTGTGTGGAAGCGTTCCAGGAACCCGAGGGGATGTGGAATGGACAGGTTCTAGAGTTCCTCGTGGGAAAGAGTGGAGCGTCTGCACAGAACCTAAGCCTATCTTCACACAAGCATTCAGTCATCTCTAGACCGCTTAATTCCTAGTACATGGGAAGGGCTCTAGAAATAGTTACACTGTATCATTTTAAGAATAGTTTGCATGTTCTCATGTATTCTTTAAATGTATTTTTTATTATTATTTCCGCTCATACAAACTTAACAGGTACACTGGTTCCCTCCCTCCCTCCACCTCCCCCCAACCCCTCTGCTCCCCCTCTTCTCCCTCCCCATTCCCCAGTGCCTCCCCTCCCCAATCCCTTAATGTGCATACCAAACTCTCTTCTGGGTCCTCCTCTCCAATGAGGTGCAAGGACCCAGGGGCATTTCCCAGAACCCTTTCCTGTGTTCCCCTTAAGCTTAGGAACACTACTGTCAGTCCCTAGCCTATTTGTTAAAGATATTTTCATTCCACTGTCAGTTGAGTCTAATCCATCAACATGGAAAACCAACCATATGTGATTAGCACACAAACTGCCCAAAGTGTGTGTTCTCATTTTACTCTGATGCAGGGCTATGTCACTCAAAGGCATGGTTTCTCTCAGAAGGATCAAGTCTCTCTCTCTCTCTCTCCCCCCTTCTCTCCAATTCCCTCTCCCTTCCCTCACCTCTCTCCCTTTTCTCCCTTTTCTCCCTTCAATACCAGCTCTCATTTTTTTCCTTCTCCACTTGTGGAGAAATTAATGCTTTAGAAACAGGGTTTTACAATGTGTCACAGGGTCGCCTTGAACTTGAAATTCTCCTCCCTCAGCCACCCCAGTGATGAAATTACAGGTGCGCACCACACCTGGCTGGGTCATGTTTTTATGCACGCTATACCTTAGGAGTGATGACCAGGGAAAATTACAAGATCCTGTTTCCTGAGACCAATGCAAAGGGAGACTTTTCACGAATGAAGAGATACCCATGTGCAAAGAGTGACACTCCCCCACTCTCTATAACCTAGTTTTAACCAGTCAGTTTTTTTTTTTAATTCAGTAACCTATGAAAAACCCATTGTTGTTACTAGGAAAATGCAAGGGCTTGGAGACAGTTGTTCCCTCGGAGCCCATGGACATGGGAGTCCAAATTAGACTTCACAGTGACTAATGATGCATACATACAATAATTATGAGAGAATGCCTTGGCTGGTTGATGTGCTGTTTTGGTTGAGTGAACACTGAAGTTATATTTGGGCCAGCTGGAGGGTCCAAATGGAGCTCATCAATCTCCTAGACATCCGTACTTAGTGGACAACAATAGCAAACCATGAAGTATGAGCAACGCTAACAACAATAAACAAAATGTCACGAAAACCACCAGCCAGCACAAGGGGTCTTTGAAGGATGGCCAACGAATCTCTGCAAATATGAAGCAAGTTCCTAATTTGTAATATTATAGTCTCCCTTGAAATGAAGGATTTGCTGGGCTGGTGAGATGGCTCAGACTGAAGGGCTTACTGTGCAAGTCGGAGGACTAAGTTGATCTCTGGAACCCGTGTAAAGGTGGACGGATAGAACAGACGACACAAAGCTGTCTTGTGACTTCTACAGGTTTGCCCTCTGTAAGGCACGCACCTATGATGCACATGTTATAACATTTTAAAAAAGCTAGAGATGGCGAGGTGGCTCAGTTGGTAAGATGCTTGCCTCTACAGGCATGAGGACTAGAATTCCGATCTCCAGAATCCTTATAAAATCAGTAGGCACCACAGTCATCTGCAATCCCAGCACTGGTGAGACAAACACAGGGAATGCTCAGGGCAAAGCTGACTGACCAGCCAGATGATTGAGCAACTCTTGGTTCAATTGAGAGACCCTGCCTTAATAACAGAAGTGAAGAGCTGTCAGAAAAGATACCTTATGTCAACTTTGGACCTCCACACACATAGGCACATATGCGTGCTCACACACATATCTGTGTCCACACATATACAGATATGCATACATACAAGCACGCCTCCCACATATACGTCTAAAAGAATTAAAAAGAGAAGGATTTGTTCAGATGCTAGGTAGTATGAATATGATAAGAAGTACAAGTCTAGCGAGAGAAGTTTTAAAAGCCCTTCCATTGTCTGTTTAGAGTGGGATGCGGGTAATTGATGTTGATTCCAGTTCAGCTTCCCTTTCTGACTTCACCCCACCCATCTCTCCAGAACTTTCTCCATCACGTACAGACCTTTGAACACTTCCTCTCTGACTTTTAAGACACCTAGCCAGGCCTTGCAATTAAGGTCTTAGAGCTAAGTTGTTATGAACTAAGTCATCTCCAGAAAGCAGCTGGAATAGATGCAGTTCAAGCAATGAGCCAAGAGCAGTCATTTGTTAACGCTTCTTTTATATTGCATGACGTCATTTGAACTTTCTGTGAGAATTCTGGTAATGCCACATCTGTGACCCTGTGGTGGTTAGTGTTAACTGTCAATGTACTGTCTTTCAGTCAAGGAAGAGTAACTGCACAGTCAATCAGCAAAAAGTTGATATGTTTTTTTTGCCCCTTATAGTTAATTTTGAAACTCTGCTTATGTATCCTATTTTTTGAGTATCAGTGATCTAAATAAAAACACAAGTGTTTTTCTTTTTCAGTGTTGGGGCCCTACAAACCTTTTTGTGGGCACAGAGTACAAATAGTATTTATTTTAGGCTTGGAATGATAGTCAAATGTCTTTGAAGGGTAACGCATGCACGCATGCACGCATGCATGCACGCACGCACACACATACACACAGAGAGAGAGATTAGTGCAAGTTTGTTCACAGAAATCATAAGAAGGGTTGGGTTGGGATGTGTTTTCTAATTCTCATTTTGTGCCATCAACTGAATCTAGGAGATGTGTAAGGCTGCTTAAGGGCTGGGTTTCTCAATATAGCGTCTTGCCACTGACGGAGAAAAGGATCTGTTCTTAGTCTCTTTTTTGTACCCTGACAAAGGAACTTGAAGAAGGAAGCTATTTTGGCCCAGAGTTCAAGGTGCGGTCCCATCATGGTGGGAAAGCCAAGGCACTTGAAGCCGTTGATCACAACCACCACCAAGCTGAGAGCTATAAATGTATATCAGAGCTCAGCTCACATTTTATACAGCCCAGTACCACTGAACAGGGAATGGTTCTGTCCACAGTTAAGATGGGTCTTCCTACATCAGTTGGTCAAAGCAAGGTAATTCCCCCCGAGGCTTTTCTCTGGTGATTCTAGGTCTATCAAGTTGACAGTGAACACTAACTATCACAGGGTCATGGATGTGAAATCACCAGAAGGCATTTCAAGTCATACTGAGGACAGGAGAAGTGATCATTACTGGGAGTGTGAGATGGATGAGGCTTTGTTCTTAGGGATAAACATAGTTTTAAGGACCATTCTCTTCAATGGAATATTCTTCGATTTCCATTAGGACAAATCTGTCCAGGTGCCCAGAATTGGAAAAACATGCTTGTTTATATCTAAACTTTGGTTAATTTACCCCCTCCCAATTCAGGATGTGTATCACCTCTTTTTTGAGATTCTCTGCCTAAAGATACAGGCATGTTCTCCTCAGTGCTTCCAGGCAATGCTTGGGAAGTGGGCCAAAGACTTGCCTTCTACAGAGAGATCTGGAAGACTACCATCGTCTTCTTTCAATTTTGGGTCTTTAAAGTTGTAGAGGGCTGTAGTGTCTCTTTTAGTTGGGGCAGGTTAGTTTTACCTGCATAGCCCCAGATTATTTCCTGAATGGGCTGTATCAATCCTACTCAATCACAACACATCTATTCACATCCAAGCTATATACTTCAATGAGTGCAGTTGTGTTGGTTTGAATGTCAGTTGTGTCACACAATCTCATGTATTGGTGCCACTTTCTGGGAAGACTGTGGTACCTTTAAGAGCTGGAGCTGTGCTGGATCTAGCATGTCACATGAGACATGCTTTGGCCACTGGCCACCATGCCTTTGACCATAAGAGACTATATCTTCTCTGAAAGTACAAGCCAACTAATCCTTTCCATCTCAAATTGGTTGTGCCAAACTATTGTCTTTTGCCTACAGAAGAGTGGCTGCAATAGCAGTCCAGCATTAGGACTATGTGTAGTAGTAAAGGTCATATTTTGGTTAGTTTCATGACTCTTTCAGAGCAAAGAGCTAATGCAGCAGACCTGGTCGCTTGCTTGTGGTAAGGTTCTGAAGGATGGTCCTTCGAGTGTGCTATTGGTGACCGATGATTCTGTTATGGATACTGGGGCAATGAACTGTGCCACAGTGGCATGTTAAGTTGCATGAGTTTCAACACATGATGTGTATCTAAGTTTGTCGTGACAGGCATCCCCCTGCCCCCCCTCCCCGCCCCCCCATCACCAAGGGCTTTGTCCTTGAATTGAAAGGGATGTCCTTAGGCTGAGTCATTCCTTGTGGGTCTGACATTTGTTGCTGGAACACACACATTCCTGTGTGCCCACTGACAAGGAAGGACTTGAAAAGTTTGTGCTGGATCATTCTGGACTCCGCCAATGCATGTTTTCCCAGGGCCTCTTTGCTGTGATAAACTTAGCAATAACTTGCTATTAAGTCTTATAAATCCCCATAAATCACCGAATGAAATACTTCTATATTTCAACAACTGAAAATTCAGAGGAAATTCATATCCTAGAGGGCTGGATGAAAAAATTATAGAGTGGAAGGAAAAAAGCTCAGTAATTGAGATAAATTATATTTTTATAGATACAAAGTATTAGATTAATGCAAAATCCACAACGAGAAAAATCAAACATTTAAATAAAACCAAGTTTTCAATATCCTGAAGGTCACTTGCCTTGACCAAATCCTTGCTTGGCCAAAAAGACATGATAAAGTCAACCGCAGCATCATTAGCAATGGGGTTAGAGATTGCCAAGTGGTGCTGAGTAATTTCTGCACTTGGCTAGTCTTCCCTCCCTGTTGCTTAATTTTCGCATTCTATAATTAATTTCTGCCAAAACAGTATAGTTGCTTATGGGGCAGATAGATGACCAATCAGCACTTCAAGAGCATACAAGACATTATTTTCCCTGAGGTAGAAATCCTCTTTGCCTAGCCCGTCTTCAATAGGCTGATGAAATAGGAAATTACTTGGTAGTAATGCCTGAGACTTTAAAAGACTGAACCCAAGTGGATGTCATAGTTATTAAACAAAGCTTTAGTGGCTTCTTATAGACTTTCTTCTGAACTTCTTTTGATTTATGTGCTTTCAAAGAGACAGGCACACAGCTAGATCCAGAGGTTCAAAAACAGCTTCATTATACAGGATGCATCACGTGCAGTGCTTGGCACTTTCTGCACAGTACTGCAATATTTTAAGACAGCTCCTCAAAGATGAGTGATGTATTGTCCATTTCATGGAGAATGCACATAAGCCTCAAGATAGTTTATTACATTCTTGAGGCTACTCAGTGACAAGTGAAAGATTTAGGGTTCAACGCTGTCTGACTGTCCCAGGATGGCAAAGCCAGCTGAAGACACTCTTTAGGGCGGACGGAGGCTCAGGCCCTAATTAGGTCAAATTTGAACAGCAATCATCTGGAAAGGATTCTCCGGGTGCATGGTCCTCCTTGCTTCTTACTGGCTCACGTGTTGCAGCCTTGAAGACCCCGAGCGTGTGAGCCCAAGTTCCAGTCCTGTCTTTCTAGCACACCATATGCTGCTGCCTGCTTGGGATTCTTTCCGTCTCTGTATCTGCTTCATGGTGAAAGTTTGTTGAAGTGGCTTCTGTGACGTCAGCAGGAGCCCTGTACAGCTCCCAAAGCAAGCTTTCTGAGCGAGAGCTTCCTCCCACTTAATGTGACAGTCCAGCAAATGGCCTTTTTTGTGTTCTGAATTATTCATTTGCTAATCATTTATTCATTAGCTCTACTTGCCCATGTTACTAATGTTTTGGGAAAACTTATCACTCTAATATCAAAGATTAAAATATGAAGTCGACTTCTGACAGCTGGGTGTTGTATTTAAGAAATTGGCCTAGATTTACTAATTGTTTGTTTTTCTTTCTTTCCCTAACTCCACAGACAAGGGACCCTGGCTGAACACACACACACACACACACACACACACACACACACACACACACACACACACGCATAGTTTCACATTCCATTCATTCAGTGATCCAGACAACCCTAACTTGAAAATATAAAACGAAAAATTCTCAAAGTTAGCAATTTATACATTTAAAATTACATGCCAGCTTAGGGAGCATAAGAAAACTGCATGTCATTTCTCTGCATCCTGCTTGAAAAACTAATCATCTCTCTGTTTAGTATATCCAGATCATGTGTGCTACCTGCCTGTTAGCACCTTAGTCATCTCTGTTATCAGTTCACATTGTCAAAATATCATGGTGCTTGTATTCATATAAAGCCTTGCTTTGTATAACAATGGCCCCAAAGTATAACAGTGATGGATGATAATTCATATATGTAGAAGAGATGCTGTAAAGTATTTCCTTTATGCAAAAAGATAAAGGTTCTTGATTTACTAAGGAAAAAAATATATGCTGGGTTTCTAAGACCTACACAATCAGACTTAATAGGCACAGACATTTATAGGACTCAGTAGCATTTATGATTTTAAGCATCCATTGGGGGAATCTTTAAATGTATTCCTCTCTTATTTAAAATAATGCACTATCTGGTTATAAAATCAGCTGAGGCTTTGGGTGCCCCATTTACAACATACCACAGGAGTGAGTTTATTTACCCCAGTGACTCTTCCTGGGATATGGTATACTATCTTAGATGAAAATTCTAGAGAATATAATATTTGTACTCTGGGATTTGTATTTGCTGTGGCTCTCTCCTTTGATCTTCAATGGTGACATAGCTGTTTCTTTGTGTATGCATGTATGTGGCACAAGTGTATGTGTGTATGTGCACGTGCTCACACAAGTGTTGCTTTGTGGAGGTGAGAAGTCAAGCTTTGGTGTCACCCCTCTGATAACATCCACTTGTTTTTAGAGACAGCATCTCCTGCTTGGGCGGGGACTCACTGGTTCTGCTAAGCTGGGAGCACCAGGGATCCCTCCATCTCTGTCCATGCTGGCATTATAAGCATGTACTATTCCACTTTTTTTTTTTTTTTAAATTCAGGGTTCTGGGAGTCAAGTTGAGGTCCTCATGCTTATGTAGCAACTAACTGAGCCATTTCACCAGATCCCTAGAACAGTTTCTTATGTTGCTTTCCTAACGGATGGTCCAGATGGTCCATCCAACTTCTTACATAGAAACTTCTAGAAGCTAGAGAATGCATACTCACAGCCACGGTCATTGTATATGACTCTATTTGTTCTCATTTTTGGAGGCTTTATTTGTGATTTATAAACGTAAAAGTGACAGAGATGAACTAGAATTGACAGTAAGATAATGGAATAGAAACAGAAGGGATTATGCGCTGCTGTGCACTGCAGAGGTAAGTCTGACATAATGCAAGGACCTGCACATGTTTTCAAAGGAGACAGGCATCCTTTTGTGTTCCAGGAAGATGTCTATATGCTTTTTATGCCACAAACACTTAGGAGAGCTTAATGCACAGAGTTTGTTTGCCAGATGTCTACATCTGTGAACACCTTTCTTGTAACAGCTCTCAATAGACAATGACTAGAGTTGTTGCTGTTATTTTTAAAATAATGGGAAAATGGTGGTTAATGGCTTCATTCAATCAGTTTCTAGTTATGCTGCCCCAGATGAGAGGGTGGAGCCCATTTCTGGAACTCATTTCAAAGAAGTGAATTTACTTTTCCCTACCCCTAGGAAGTCAGGAGTTAAAACCTGGGAGGAAAGGTTCAGGAGGTGTCATGGCTTCTTACTCATTCATCACACGCTGTGAATACTTTCTATCTCTTGTCTATGCAAAAGCACTATGAGATAACCATCTTTTGTTTACCAGAACATGAAATAGCAGGCTTTCTAAATCAGACATGAACTACCACAGAAATTTGGAGGAGTATGAGAAAGTACAAAAGATCTGAGTTAAAAAGTGTGTGGAACAGTTGGGTTGGAGAGATGGCTCTGTGGTTAAGACTCTGCCCTGAAAGCACAGGGTCCTGAGTTCAGATCCCAGGTCCCACATAAAAACACCAGGTGGAAATGGTGATGGCATTTCCACCTCTGGTGGGTGGAGCCTGGGAATTCCCAGAGCAAAGCAAAAAGGAGGTAGAAGCAATTCAGGATGATTCCCAAAGTTACCCTTGGTCCTCTACCGGGACACAGTGCTCTCTCTCTCTCTCTCTCTCTCTCTCTGTCTCTCTCTCTTTCTCTCTGAGTAAATGATTAAGTTAAATATTTTTAAAAAGTGCAAGGAAACAGTTGACTAGGTCAAAATTGTAAAGAAACCTGCTAGTCTTGAACACAAGTGTTTAGCCTGATTCCACAGTCAACAAGGGGAAGGGGGAAAAGTGTAAATAAGGAATGATATATACAGAGCTTTGCAAGGACCTGCTTGCAAAAGGAAGCAAAACTATGGAGCCAAATGGCAGGTAAGGAGAGGCTATTGCAGATGTCTTAAGTAGAAGGTATTACACTATGGAACTAGAAGGAGGGATGAAATTGCTAAAAGGAAGAAGGTAGTGTGAGAAGAGGGAACCATGGGAAACACAGCTGAATGTGGAAGAGGCAAGTCAGATGAGAACTTGGAGGAATCAGGGATAGAAACCAACAACAAGGATGTTTCTGGTAAACAAAAGATGGTTATCTCATAGTGCTTTTGCATAGCCAAGAGATACAAGATTGAAAAATGGCTATTTAGATGCATGGAGATGCTGGCGACTCTTCCAGGAGAGAATGAGGTACAAGAAAGAATGGGAGACTGAGCCAAGGAATAGTGACGTCACTGGCTACTGAATTTACCTGTTTCTGAGCCCTACCCTTGTGGTCTTCACTCATGTAAATTTGGTAGCTATTTTCTCATCAATTACAACAACAACAACAACAACAACAACAACAACAACAACAACAATAAACCCACCTCTATGAATAGTAATTGTTTCTCAGACCACTCTTCTAAATTATGTGGTCTAATCTTTTTTTTTTTTTTTTTTTTGCACATGTGGGTATAGGTATATACAAGTGTGTGGGTGTGTGCAGTAGTCATTTGAGTGTGGTACCTGTGGAGGAGACTCAAGGATGACTTCCAGAATCATCCTGGATCGTTCTACCTCCTTACTGCTAGAATTACCCAGGCTCCACTTCTAGGGCCCAAAGTGAAGACAGAAGCCATTTCCACCTGGAACTTTTACATGGGATCTGGGGATCCAAACTCAAGTCCTTTTGCTTCTGAGGCAAAGGCTTTAACTCTGGATACACTTCTCCAACCCTGTGGTCTAATTCTTGGAAGAGTAGAACACATTCACTGTCTTCCATTCTTTTTTTTTTTTTTCTGCATGCTGGCCGTATTATCAGGTTTCATGTAGTGACAGGAGAGTATATATCTATCTCTATATCTACATCTATACCATCTATATCTCTCTATCGGTCTATCTGTTTGTCTGTCTGTCTATCTATCTATCTAGAGCATTCACATACAAGCACGCCACACCACAGTATGTCCTCTCTTTCTACCAGGTAGGCTCTGAGGATCAAACTCAGTACATCAGGTTTTTACACAGATGCCTTTGCCTTCTGAGCCATATGGTCAGCCTTCAAAGAGTCTTTGATGGAATGCTGTTCATCGATCAGTTGAAACCTGAGAAGGAGTCCTGAGAAGCACATGGCGGAAAGAGGGAAAGGGCATGATCCCTTGCAGAAGATTTGGAGGTTCACTGGCAGCCAAAGAAGCACAGAGGGTAGGTGGAAATCATGCATCCTAATGAAGGTAACCGATGAAAAGAGACATGGAACAGAAGGAAGGATCCAGTAAAGATAAATGGATGGAATTCATTGTGAAAGAAGAAACCATCTTTGCTTCTGAGATGCTAGAGAAGATAATAAAAATTGATACACAGGCTATTTGATATATGGGCAGGAAATGTTGAGGGTACACATATTAAATAGCTTTAATTTCAACTAAAAGAAGCCTATGGGAGGGAATATGTGGTGTTTTATAAAAATCAGGTAAATCTGTTGCACCAATTATATTACAGCAAATACATACTAACAGTAGAAACTGAAAATAAAATGTTCAGCTAGTATATCAAAAGCTTCCACTTTTCCCCATTGTAGGCATAATCTTTATGAAACTTAAACATGAACTTTTAAATCTTACATATATTCTTCATAGCATTTTAACTGAGTACTACTTCACGGAATAAATGTACATAATTCACTCAGCCATTCTACTAAAAAGACATTTAGCTTGTTCCCATTTTTAAAGTTCAAACTAATGCTACAATTACTAGATATTTAGATACTCATTTTTCTTTGAGATATTTCCTATTTTTCATCCTAATTTCAGACTAATTTCATCCTAAGTAAGCCATGGGAGATGCCCAAAGTCTTCTTTTTTTTTTTTTTTTAATGGAAATTCACTTGAAACAAGAAACAACATTTGATATCTCTGTGACTCAAGAAAGACTTCCTGCTACAGCTCAACTCCACGTTATAGAGAGATTTTGACCCATCTGGTGGACAGCAGTGACCCCAGAAGTACAGCTGAACCCCAAGTGTCAGTGCAGAGATGTTTGTGTGAGATTCTGTTTTAAAATCCTTAGCATGTGTTCCCAGGGATGAGATAGGCATCCAGCGCCTCCTGAAATACGAATAATCATTCACATCCTCCAGTTACATCTGAAATGCCTTTTATCAGGCGCCAAACAGTTTACACATTTTATTCCATTAATAGCGTCAAGACAACTAATATGACCTGTTAAGCCGTTAGTACTAGAAGCGCCAAATAACCTCTCAGTCCTGCTAATATAGTTAAGGTTTATCATCATCTCTGTTTTTATAGATAGGGAAACTAAGGTATTTAAGGGGCTAAATAACTGCTCAAGGCCCCATGACCAGGAAATGGGACAACCGTTATTTGAACCATGGAACTTGAAGGTGGATTTTGTATCAGTCATGAGCTATTTGCCTTGAGACCATTTCTGATGTGCAATAGTGCTGTTAAGAACTATATGCATTTGTGTGGAAATCATGGCCTTTACTAGAAGATTCTTAGAGACAATTCTGCCCAGTGCATAATGTTTGGATCTAAGAATGATATTGTGGAGCATTAACTATGAAGGAAGTAGCTTTTCATTCACCACCCAAGGAACAACAGGGATTTTATTTATTTGACTTCTAGCGGTCTGTTCGCTGTATAATCTGATTCACCCTTGTTGCTTTCCAAGGAAACATACCTTCTTTGTTTGCTTGAACAGCTGATATGTGGGTACTGATTTGACCTTACAACGTTTAACCAACTCCTGGTAAAGAGAAAAGAATATCATGAAGTCGCAGTTTTGGTATGCTTTCCCTGAACCAAGCCTGTTACTTTGGTGGCTTCTCCGGAGGGGTGTCGAAAAGCCCAAGGAGATCTGACACTTTATAAACTCTCCTGCTAAGAAATTCCCTGAGGTGCCCTCTGAGCCCCCGGAAGTGTTCCTGGTACAAATGACTGTGCCGTTGCTTTTAGGCTTGCTCATTCCAGAGCCCTCAGAAGGGTGAACAGCAGAGGTCAAAAGGAACGGATACCAAGTAGCTAAGGGAGTTCTGTTGAGAAACCTGCAGGGACCCCCAACATGGAGATCCCTTACTGCACAACCTGGAAATAGAGAGCATGTCCGTTGGGCTGGAGAGTTGGCTCGAGGGTTAAAGCCTTTGCTTCTCAAGCAAAAGGATCGGGGTGCAGATCCTGGATCTCGAGTAAAAATGCCAGGGGGCTGGAGAGATGGCGCAGGGGTTAAGACTCAGTCTCAAAAGCAGAAGGTTCTGAGTTGGGATCCCAGGTCCCACTAAAAAAACACCAGGCAGAAACGGAGGTGGCCTGCACTTCCAGGCCTGGTGGGTGGAGCCTGGCAAATCACAGAGCAAAGTAAGAAGGAGGTAGAAGCAATACAGGATGACTCCTGAAGTCACTCTTGGTCTTTCACAGGGACATACAGTGCCTCTGATACACACACACACACACACACACACACAACTCCAGTTGTCCTTTGACCTCCACATGTACTTCTTCCCCCTCTCATTTCTTTTTCTTTCTTTCCCTCTCTTCCTCCTCTCTTTCTCTCTCACATACACCTTAATAAAAATCAAATAACAATACTTTTTTTTTAAAAGGCCATTTGCCCTATAACTCCATTTATATGAAAAGTTCAGACTAAGCAAATATATGGACTGTATGTAATCTTATGTATGCTTGGGGTTGGGTAGAAGAATTATTTTGCAAAGACATTGTAGAGCTATTAGTAATACGTATGCAGCTTGAAAATATGAGGTTGATTTTTATGTGTGTGACAAGGGGAGAGGGATGAGGAAAGATGGCTCTAAGGATCAGAGGGCTGGATTTCTCAGAATCCTCTGTGATATTTAGGAAAACCTTCACATAAAACCATCATGAGACATAACGCGAGAAAAGCAAGAGACACTAAGATGTCTGCAATGCATGGAGCTGGTTTGGGAAACTGATTAAATGCCGTCATTACAGATTGGTGATGTCTGCCTAGAGCAGCGGTGCTAGGAGAATTCTAGGGCAGAGTCCAGAGCAAGAGGGCGATTGATGCTGGCACTGACTGGTCAGTTCTGCTCCAGCAACTGGGGCTCATGCTTCCTTTAGAGAAAGTTACAGCAAGCATGTGAATGAAGAAGGTGGGGAGGAGTTTGCTATAGTTTATGTAGAAAACAGGAAGTGAAATTCCATTTGTTTTTCCCATCGATGCTGACTGGCCCCACAGTCACGAGGCCGCGTGACTACCCGGCTACATTGCATTTGGTTCACACGAATCCACACCTAGCATTTCAGCATCTTACCTCAGAGGAGTCCACATCCACACTAGCAAACAAGACGTCTTTGTATTTTTTAGACAATGCCTTTGAAACAAAAGAAGAGAAATGTCCTATTAGATCAGTATTGACATGAAAATGCACACTGGGGAGGGGGTGTGGAGTGGAGAGGGAGGAAACCAGTCAGTAAAGCACTCGCCTTGCCAACAGGAAGACCTGAGTTTGAGCCCAAGAACCCACGTGAAAATGTTGGACACGCTGCTCATGATCTCGGGGTGAGCATACAGATGATGGGACACCCTTGGGGAGCCCTGCCAGTCTAGCCTAACTGGTGAACTCCAGGCCAGGGAGAGACTCTCTCAGAGGAGGTGGACAGCAGCATTCCTGGGGATTGACGCCCAGGTTTGTCCTCTGACCTCTACATCCACAACTTCATGCATGCACCAACACGCACATGCACCTGTGCACACACGTCCACTACACTGTCACACACGTGCATTAAAGAATCCACAGTACAAGTATCATTCTGAAAAACATAAGAAATGTGCGGAGAGGCTGTTAAAAAGAGCTAAGCATCATTCTGGTGTTTTGCTCTGCCTAGAGCTTCAGAGTGCCAAGGTCAAGCAAGGATGGATGGCAGAAGCAGGGAGCAAAAAGGAAGATCAGTGTTTCCAAGAAATCACATGTGTGTCGTGGGTCCAGACTAACTCTGTAAGATGTGGGAGCATAGCGGGGTTTGTCTGGGTTTCAGAGAACTCGCCTTCAAGGGTTTTCGAGATAGATGTCTCAGCACAGTGATAGGAAGTGGGACAAGGTGCTGGGTGCATCCAAGCACAAGATACAATTCACTGAACCAGCTGCCTACTTCTTGCTGCGGACCATCTGTTTTGTTTATTACACTTTGCTCCGACAAAATTCCTAACCCAAGCAACGTGTGTGAGTGTGTGTGTGTGTGTGTGTGTGTGTGTGTGTGTGTGTGTGTGGAGGTGGGGGTCAGTTGGCTCAGAATTCCAGGTTACAGCATTGTCTTGGAGAAGTCGAGGTCACATCACATCCATAGTCAGGAATCCCAGAGGACTTTCGTGATCTGCTCCTGGGATCTGCTATCCAGATTTAACTAGTGGAGTCCTTAGCCTTGGCCCCAGAATCTTCTTTCTGCAATGGAAGGTGTTAAATATGGAGAACTACAACTGGTTAAAGCACAGAGAATTACGTGATGGTGGAATGCTTGGCCTAAAGAGGATATCTGGATCTACCCTCATCCCAGGTTTGGAGGGAACATTGTGGAAGAGGGAGCAGTAAGAATGTAACAGCCAGAGGATAGGGCGGCGTGTAGTGCTCTCAAACACTGTCTTCTGGGCGTGACAGGGCCGCTGCTGTTACCTATGAGCTCACCGTAGTTGTGCTCACCTGCACAAATCTGGCACAAGACAGCCAGTCAACTTTTCATCACAGAAGGAGGAAGACCTTAAGAGGCCACACCCCTCCCTGAGGAGCTATTGATGTTTGATGCTGGTTGTGAGAAGGGAAGCTACTTTCTTCAGTGGTGTACCACTTATATATTACCTATGTTACAGCAAGTACCCTGACATATGCTCTTTGGGAGGCAGCCTTTATTAAATTTGGTGGAACACACACACACATACACACACACAAATAAAATAGAAGTATTTTAAAATAGAAAGAAACATTTTGGGAAGAAGAAGGTGGGAAAAAGAAGAGGACATGATTGAGAAAATTGGAATAATGTGAGATAAAAATGACTTAAATTCACTGTTCATGGGCTGGAGAGATGGCTCATGGGTTAAGCAGAAGGTCCTGAGTTTGAATCCCAGGTCCCACACAAAAAAATGCCAGATGGAAAATGGTGGCAGCCTACACTTCCAGTCCTGGTGGGCGGAATCTGGGAAATCTCACAGCGAAGCAAGAAGGAGGTAGAAGCAATCCAGGATGATTCGTGAAGTCACCCTTGGTCCTCCACAGGGGCACACAGTACCCTCTGATACACACACACACACACACACACACACACACACACACACGCACACGCACACAATAAATTTAAAAAATTCACTGTTTATATGTATAAAATTTCCAGAGAATAAACAAAGAAATTTTGTTTGTTCTTTGTTCTATGTTTAAAATACTAAAAAAACAGAAAAAAAAAGAAATTGAAAGGGAATATGTGATAGTTGGATATAAGTATCAGCTTGACAATTGAAGCCTTGACCTCACAGTTGTGAAGTAGTTGAGCTAAAGCCTGAACAAGCCTGCAGCAGGTTATTTTTTGATGGGGAGACCCAGCCCTTGATAGGTGGGGCTAGACCCTGGTCTGGTGGATAAGGTTGTGGTAGTTAATCTTGGGTGTCAACTTGACACATCTGGCATTAACTAAGATCAGCTGAAACCACTTAAAGAGATTTTCTGGATCAATACATTTACAATACAAAGAACAGCCCTAGATCCGATTGGAACCTCCTTAGATCTCATTGGAACCTCCCAGTAGTGGGCCAGATAAAAGGAACCATAGAATATGAGACTGGGAAGAAGAGAGACTCTCCAGGAATCCTCCAGCCGTCAGCCATGTGGATGGGAGTGACTTAGCCTGCCAGTTTCAGCCACCAGCCATGTCACCTCCGCCATGAAAGTCTGTTTCTCCCCTCTAGAACGGTAAGTTGAATAAATCTCCCTTTCTCTTTTAAGTTGTTTGACTTTGGGTGTTCTCTCACAGCAACAGTTAAGAGTAACCGTTACAAAAGTGGAGGGAATTCATTAAGGAAGTTGGCATTTTGCAGATATACTGGTCTGGCAAGTGAGGAGTGTCCCTCTCTTAGCAGAGGATTTGGCACCTGAACAGCCGGATGGTGACTGCAGGGGCCGCAGCCAGGCAGAGGGTTCTGAATGTACACATGGGCTTCCTAGACCTCTGGAGGCAGTCGTGGCAGCCTGCACCTGACTCCCTGAGTGTTGCTGTGGGTAGTGATTTGCAAGCCCCTGTGGTGGCCTCGCATAGGTAAAAAATGGGTGTTACAAAATGATTATGTACCACACACACATTTATACGACAATATATATGTCCCTATTTGATATAAATGACATCACACCATATTTTTTTTTTTTTTTGCATGCGTGCATTGTGTGTGTGTGTGCCAGAGGGCACTTGAGTATGTGCAAGCGTGTGTGTCTGGGGAAGCCCAGGGGATTTCTGGTATTATCCTGGATTGCTCTTCTTCCTCATTGCTTTGCCCTGGGGTTGTCAAGACTCTGCCTTACAGGACTGGAATTCCAGGACAATGCCATATCAACTTGGAATTTTTATGTGGGATCTGAACTCAAGTCCTTTTGCTTTCAAGGAAAAGGCTTTGATCCTTGAACTTTCTCTCTGTGTTCCACATCATATTTTAAAAATTCTATTGTGTTCTTTTTCCTTGATGATATATTGTTTCAGAGATGATTTTCCCCATTATATAGGTCTATTTAATTATTTTCTTCTCTCTCCTCCTCCTTCTTTTTCTTTTGACAGGGTCTCACATAGCCTAGCCTGATCACAACCTCACTATGTAGCGTGAATGACTTTGAACTCCTGTATTCCTGGTCTTCCAGCCCTACAGCCTGAGCGCTGGGATTACAAGGCAGGCACCGCCACAGTTTATAAATTGCTGGGATTGAACTCTGGACTTTGGACATGCTAGGAAAGCATGAGCTGCAACCCTAGCTCCTGGCAATTAGTTCTAATATCTGAATAGTATTTCACATCAGATACACCAAAGTTTATTTTAAAACTTGTTAACACTTAATCTGGATTTCAAAAGAAAACAGATGGCATGACCAAATTAGTTGGGATGACTGGGGAGATTTATTTGGACAAGGGCAAACTGTAACTACCTAGAGAGGAAAGGGCTAGAGTTGGAGGAGCGACAACCATTAGGATGTAGCAGCAGCAGCAGCATTACCTGCTCTCAGGGTTGAAGACATGAAGGATGAAAAGGTTATTAAGACAGATTTCGGGGGCTGGAAAGATAGTTCAGTCAGTACAGGGCTTGCCTTGCAAGCACAAGGACCCGAGTTCCATCCCTAGAGCAGACATTTTTAAAAACAAGCAAACCAGGTATAGTGGTGTATGCCTGTGTTCCCAATGCTGGGGATGCAGAGGCCAATGGTTTATTGGGACTCACTAATCAGCTATCTGGCCTAGCCTACTTGATAAGCTCCTGGCTAATAAGACACTCCTCTCAATTAACAACAAACAAACAAACAAAAAACAGCAGCAATGACCATACAAACAAGGTTGATAACATCTGAGAAATGACAATGGACAGTCAAGATTGTCCCAAGGGATCTGTGCATACAGGCACACTTGCAGACACATGTGCACACATATAGACACACTCTCAACATTTTGTTTTATATGCCCTTTGGCTGGCTATTAGAATTTGGTCAGCTCTAACCATTGGATTTACATTCTTTTTTTTTTTTTTTTAACATTTTTTATTATTATTTCCGCTCATACAAACTTAATAGGTACACCGGTTCCCTCCCTCCCTCTCCCCCCCTCCTGCTCCCCTTCCCCTCACCCTTCCCTCCCCATCCCCTAGTACCTCCCCCTCCCATCCCCAGAGCATCCTTTAATGTGCATGCCAGACTCTCCTCTCCGATGACGTACAAAGACCCAGTGGCATTTCCCAGAACCCTTTCCTGTGTTCCCCTTAAGCATAGGAACACTACTGTGGCTGTCAATCCCTTGCCTCCAAGGATCTTAGTGCCTTTAGCAAATGCTAGACTTTGTGGGGTAAATAGTGTGTTGGACATTGCGCAGGGCATGCAAAGTCCAATTATGATTGCTTTGGCCCTAACCTGTGTGGAGTATCTTGCAAATCATTGCTCCTCCCATCCTTGTGCTCTTACAATCTTACCACCCCCTCTTCCGCAAATTTCCCTGAGCTTCAGGATGGGGAGAGATTAGGCTGGCCTAGTTCTAGGTGGTTGATATAGAGTCTCTGAAGTTCTGGATTATGGTTTGTTGATTTTCTTTTGTAGTTTTGCTGCTCCTGCAATGCCCTTCACTCCATCCTGATGGGTATTGTATGTCACCCCCTGTGGATTTACATTCTTGCTTCCAAGTCTTGCTATTTCCATGACACAGTTAGTTTTGAGTGTCAAATGTTGTTTTGAAGGGCCTGTCAGAACAGTACAATGTTCCCTCCATATCCAAAAGCTTTAGATTTAGCAGTTAAATGTTAAAATATCATGTGGCTAAGTTCTCATCTGACACAAGTTAATTTCCAATTAAATGTTGAAGTTGTGCCTGTGGTTAGGATGAATTTTGGTAGATTCAAGATTTCAAGGGAGAGGGGCTGGAGAGGTGGCTCAGGGGTTAAGCCTCTGCCTTGCAGGCAGAAGGTCCTGAGTTCGGATCCTAGACCCCATGTATAGACGCCGGGCAGAAGCGGGGTGGGGGGGAACCTGGGGGATCCTGCGTTTCCGGTCCTGGTAGGGCGGAGCCTGTGAATCCCAGGACAGAGTAAACAAGGAGGAGGTGGAGGCGTCCATGGTGGTTCCTGAATTTGTCCGTGGTTCTACACACACATACATATATACACACATACATACATACACACATGCGCACACATGCATACACGCACAATTGAATAAATAGTAAATTAAAAAAATTAAAAAATATTAAAGATTTCAAGGGAGAAACGTTGAAATGTTAACAAACTCACTGAAAAACAAAGGGGGTTGACAGGATGGCTCAGTGGGGGAAAGGTATTTGCCACCAAATCCATGACCTGAGTTTCACACTTAGAACCCACATGGTGACCTTTTGACCTCCACACATATACTGTGGGGTGTACATAGAGAGAGACACAGAGAGATAGAGAGACAGAGACAGACAGAGATGGAGAGAATAAGTGAATGAATGAGTGAATGAATGAATGAATGTAAAAAGAAATGAGTACAGTCCATTATGGCACAGAAGATAAGGTGGCAAGAGCTTGAAGTAGCTGCTCACGTTATATCCACAGTCAAGAAGCAGAGAGCAATGAACTCTAACGCTCCACTTACTTTCTCCCTTTTATACAGCCCAGGATACCCACCCAGGGAATGAATGAGTTCAGAGTTAAGATGCGATGCTCACACCAAAATAATCCCTTTTTGACCTTCTCAGAGGCCCACCTTAATCTGAATAATCCCTCAAAGACATGCCTGGAGACTAGTCTCCTAGGTGGTTTCAGACCTTGTCAAACAAAAGTCGCATCACCACCAGGAAATTTGAAAGATGTGCTCATTATGGCGATTGTAGTAATGGTTGCACCGATGCGTGCATATGTCCAAACTCATCAGGAGCACATGTTTTAAAAGCTTATCTGTGACCTATTTCTAATATTGGAAATTTACAAGCTCTGGAACCTTGGTAAGACATCATTGTGATACTGTTTTAGTTCTGTTATATGTTGCTACAACAAAACACCTGACCCAAGCAACTTAGGGGAGAAGAAATTTGATAGAGCTTGAAGTTCCAGGTCACGCCCATTGTTCTGCGGAAGTTGTAAAGGCAGAAGTTTGAAGAAGCTGGTCACCTGACATCCAAGAGACAGTCAAGAGATGAGAGGGAATGTGCGTGTGCATGCATACTAGCAAGCTAGTGCTCAACTCACTTTATCTTTACACAGTCCCAGGCCACTAGTAAGGTGAGTCTTCCCACATCAATATCTTCTCCAAGCATATACATGCCTGGTCTCAGACTGGGAAGACTATCATAGATATGAATTCCTTGTAACTTGTGCAATTGAATTCTTCATACATTTTGATGTTCCTTGCTGAACTCCCCGCCTTCTGATATCATCTAATGAGCTCAGGTAAATTATCTTCAAGTTTCTTGGCATTCTTTGAAAAATGACATTCCCCCTGTCAGTTTGCAGGCAAAACTTCTAAGAATTTCAGGGATCGAATTCCTCTTGCGGCTGGCGAGATACATACCTGAAAAATGGGATGCATTCTTTTGCATGGCTCACACCAAGTTGCTGAAAACTGCACCACCACCAGCTTGGTTCCCGCGGATTTCAGTAATGCTTTCAGTTCTGTCTGAAACCAGAATAGATGCCGGGAAGTACGTCACCACAGCAGCTCATCAAGTCTTAATGAAGAACAGAACGATAAACTAAGCCTTAAAATCCTTTGTCAAGGGGCTAGAGAGATGGATAGCTCTGGACTTAAGCCTTTGCCTCACAAGCAAAAAGACCTAAGTTCAGATCTCAGATCCCACATAAAAAAATACCAGGGTGGGGGGTGGAGGGATGGCAGCAGGCTGCATTTTCGGCACTAGAAGGCAGAAGCTGGGAAAACCCCACAGCAAAGCAATAAGGAAACAGAGCAATACAGGATGGAACCCCAGAGTAAAGCAATAAGAAAGTAGAGCAATTCGGGATGATTTTCGGAAGCCAGCTTTGGGCTTTCACAGGCACACGTGTTCAAGTGCTCTGTTCTACATACACTCACCAATGTTTACCCCCGCCCCCCCTCAAGAAAATCCTCCTCATGTGCCCCACCTCCTTGCTCCCCAACTGACCCAACCTTAAAAAAAATGTGTCTGAGATCAGCTATTGTTCTGTCAGTGCACACCAGTGAGGATGAATTCACTAAACATGTGAAGTCTATTCACCATCTGGCTTGTTAATATGGTTACCTTTGTAGAAACAGATCAGAGGGGGAGAAACAATAGTAGAATGGTGAGTATAAACTGCTACTGAAGGTGGCTCTCTGTGTTTAATAATTTTAAACAAGGGCCAAAATGCATTAATGCTGCATTTAAATTGAGAAGAACTTACCTTCAGTCTATGACCTTTATATCTATGACCTTAATCATTTCCTGCTTTGGGGACTGATGGCTATTAATGCTGTGATTAGTACCATGCATTTAAGAATTTGACATGTGGGGTAGTTAGTTGCAGATGCCAATTACATGCATCTGTGAAGAGTTATTAAGTCAAGGGAGGCCTGTGGGAGATTATCTGATCAACTGGAGAAGACCCAGACCATAGTGGGTGGGACCTCTGCCTAGGCAGGTGGGTAAGTTGGAGAGATCTGGTTCAGTACTTTGGCAAGAGGGAAAGTATGCTCCTCTCTCAGCAATACCTCTGGCTATCCTGTGGCCAATTCCCTCAGCTCCTAATGCTAGTTTGAACTCTCCTGCCATACTGATGAATATAACTGAGAATTGCAAGTTGGAAAATAAACCCTTTGCTCCCCTTTGTTTGGCTCCTGAATTCATTCAGCGATGGGAAGATGAGATTTAACAGAACATGCTTGTCCCTATGTATCTTAAAGTAAAATTCCCATTAATTATTAATACTATCTAACTAAGGTCTTCCAGGGACCTGACAAAACCTGTATTTATGAGCTTGCTTGACAAATAGCAACTGTTTTACATTAGTTATCCTGTGCCTGGCTCATCTCCCTAAGTTCCTACTGCACCCAATTCTGATTCACCTCTGTTGCCTCCACAACTCACCCACTCAAAGCAGCCGATGATCTGCTATATGCAGTGCTCTGCTAAAGACTGATTTTCCCTTTATTCACTGGAATTGCAACACTAGTTCATTTGTTCCGCTTGACGTTCTGTCCCATAATCTTCAGCCCATTCAGTGTGTATTCTTCATGCAGTTCATATCCAGTCAGAAGGCTGAAGACTATCAGCATGTCACGGTCACCTGTCTGGTGGACGGTGTGGCTGGGATGTTTTGTTTAGGCAGCCAGACTCCTGCATCTATATATTTTTTAACTATTATACACAATTACCTCTTGATTTCTCACAGCCATGGGGTGCACTCTCCTCTCATTGTCATTCATTGGGTTGTATATATGCTCATCCTAGGGGCAGTCATTAACCCAATGAACCTATACCTGGATTAAATTAAGCCTGGCCTTAATTAGGGATGGGGTTAACTCCCTATGGTGCTTGCTATGTTTTTCAGATGGCTTCGAGAAGACACACTTCCTGGGCTGACAGCCCTGTAGGAGGAAGTGACTGACTTCTCACATAGCTGAGTCAGGGCTTCATTTCTTACTTGCTTCTCTGAACTGAATCTACTGCCGTGCAAATGCTAGACAAGGGCCTTACTACTGACTCTATGTCTGGCCCTCTCTATGCTTTTTATTTTGAGGCAGAGTCTTGCCAAGTTGCCTAGGCTGGCCTTGAACTCTCTAGCCCAGGATGATCTTCACCTTGTGATGCTGCCTCAACCTCCCAAGGAGATGGGACTCTAGGTCTGTGCTGCCAGGCGTGGTGTCTCATTTCGCTTTTGAAGTTAAAGGACTTCGTCAGAGAATTCCTGTTCTCTTTCTTCTTTGCCCAGTAGTTGTTTAGGTGTGAGATTCTCTTGTTGGACTTGACTTTGGATAAATGATCTGAAGATAGTACCCACTACACTGTATTTTTCCAACACATATTTACTGAGGTCTATAAGCTTAGAGTATAACTGGTCTGCAGAAGGCCAGATCCTGCTTCAGGGCTTCTTTCGTTTCAGAAGGCAAAGCTGGCAGTAATACCAGCAGGTAAGATGTGCAACATGTTAGTGGTAATTACTAATAGAGAGTAGATGAAGGAAGGAGTGAGTGTGGGCGATAGATTACAATTGTTCACCTCGAAGGTAGACACCGCCCTGTTACCCACTTCCAAAGGAAGGAAACACCTAAAGATGGAACAGAGACAGCAAGACCCCCCTTCCCCCAGACCTCCTGGGGAAGAAAGGACAGAGCTTTTTCAGGGAAGTATAAACTCTTGGCTATTCTGAGAGATTTACAGAAAATTAAAACCAGAAATTTCAAAGTGGGTGATATTTTAAAACATTTTCTTCCATATAAGGTGTAAGGAGGGAAAGACTTCTCTTAATCTGATCAATGTCATTTTTATGGGGTTACATGTTGCACTTGAGAAAACTATCCAAAACCCACATCTGAGGTCCTGGTGGTGGATATGCTCCCAATAGCTCCCCCCTTCTTGTAAGTCTGGGCATGGACAGCTGAAGATCTAGTGCCCACTCGGCTTTAAACAGGATAGGCCCACAAATCTCTTATAGAGGCAATTTTCTTCCTTATGATTAAGAATCAGCTTCACTCTATCTATAGACACAGGTGTGTTGCAAAGTAACACTGCACAATGGGTAGGAAGTAGCCATGTAAGAACTACTAAGGAATCATTGGCACCAGTACCTACCCCTCTGTCCAGCCCTGTCCACAGGAGGTCTCTACTCTCTTTCCCAGGATGAATAAAAACAAGGTCAGTCTGGGCTACATAAATTCTTCTTTCAGTGACACCCTATCTTAAAAGGCATAAAACAAAATGAAACAAAATTAAAAAAAACACCCAAAACTGGAACCCCACCCAAAACTTTTTTGACTACAGAGCAACGAAGGAATACTGGGTAGAAGTAAGATTTCTGAAAGGTTGTCAAGTGTCACTGAATGTGATGATAATAATTCTGAAAGTTTATCAAGTCTCACTTTGGAAATATTCAGTGAAGCCAAATAAGTACTTACCGTTTCCTTAATTATCACTACCATGATTGACACCCGGGATAGGCTGATGAAACTCCCGGGCTGGTTCAGATGGATCACTGTGACTGTCTCTTGTTGACTATGGCATTCTCGCCAGAATATAAAGGTGATTTCCCTATGACATCATGGACCATGTCATCTTAGAACCTGGAACTTTGGCCGACTTCGGATCTACTTTCACTTTGATGGAAGGACCCTACGAATTGAACGTCTCCTGTGTAGAATCTGTCGTGAGTTGAGTTGACACTCTATCTTGGTCTTAGTCTTTGGTCACTGATTTCTGAACATTGCTTTCTGTTCTGATGACCGCCTCCCCAACCCCACTGCAATGAGAAGTAACCATGGTGATATTAAATGGTTTAAAGTCAGTTTCATTTAGGATTTCAAAGAAACTATTTTGCAATGTTGGAAAAAGTACTTAAGCCTTAATCATATGTTATATTTCTAGTAAATTTATTTTGAGTCCCAGAACTTTATTTAGCTCTATTTAGTAAGTAAGGAAACTGCTTTTACACACTTAGCTGGAGGTTGGCAAACTTTTTCTGCTAAGGGTCATATTTAGACTTTATAGGCCATATTGAGCTTTCTTTGCGTGTTCTCTGTGTTGAAAACCTTCACAAGATATAAAAAATCATTCTTTGCTTGCAAGTCAAGCAAACAAAGAAAACAGTTTGCTAAGCCTTGCAAAGTGTGATTTGAGATTTTTCAGAATTCAAAGTCAGGAAAAAAAAAACAAGTAACAGCTCTAACTTACATCTTTGAATCCTCAGCGCAACAAGAATAGTAAAGATGTGACAAACCTCACTGTCATAGTTGGGCACAAGTGTCAACTTGACTGTTGAGGGTTTGAGCTCTGAGCATATTTGTAGAGAATTAGTGGTTGAGTTAAGCCCAGAGCAAACCTGTAAGAGATTGTCTAGCTGATGGGGAAGGCCCAGTCTATGGTGGGTGGGATTAGGCCTTGGAATAAATCACAGAGCGCTGGTTGAGAGAGTTGGCATCCTTCTGTTCACTTGGCCAGACATGCTGGTCTGGCAAGTAAGGATTGTCCATCTCTCAGCCATTATGTGGTGATGGTGCGGCCAGTTCCCTCGGCCCTGGTGTTGGTGCATGCTCTCCCATCAAGCTGGACTGAGAACTGTAACCGGACTGTTGTAAGAAAGTAAACTCCTTGTTCCCTTAAGCTGTGTGATGGTCATCTATCAGCAACCATGCAGATGAACTGCAACACTCACTATAAAACAAGAGGCAGAAAAATCCATTTCTGGCTTTTCCACACCTCCAGGTTGTGTGTTGCCGTTAGTGGCTAGGAGAGACTGATTCTAAACATCCTAAAGGGGGGTGTTTGCCTCTTCTACCTGTTGTTTCTCCCACTGTCTTCTAACCTTACTTTTTTTAAAAATAATTTTTTTATTCATTTATTTATTTTATGTTTGTGCACATGCACGTGCCTGCGTGTGTATGTGTATGTGTGTGTGTGTGTGTGTGTGTGTGTGTGTGTGTGTGTGTGTACCAGAGGACACTGTGTGTCCCTGTGGAGGACCAAAGGTGACTTTGGATTCATCCTGGATTGCTTTTACTTCCTTCTTGCTTTGCCCTAGGATTTCTCAGGTTCCACTCACCAGGGCTAGAAATGCAGGCTGCAACCTTTTCCCCCCTGGGGTCTTTTACGTGGGACCTGGGATCCGAACTCAGGACCTTCTGCTTGCAAGGCAGAGTCACAACCCCTGAGCCATCTCTTCAGCTGGGCCCCTCTGTCTTCTATTGACTTGAGGGCTGGGATGGGGACAGTCAGAGGATAGGAGGCTACTTTTATTTTTATTTATGTGTGCAGCTAATTTTTTTCTAAAGCCATAAAAGATCCATGGAGTAAGTCTAATGTTTTTGTTCATTAACCCCCCCCCCCAAAACTTTTTCTTCTTTGCTCCTGGAGTGCTCTGCTTAGTTATATGACTTGTTTCGACCCGGTTGGTATTGGAACTTGACTGCTCTGATTTTGGCACCTCAGTTGTCCCAACTAGGGATTTTGTTCATGGTTCCAGGTTGAAGATGTTCTTCTCATTACTCTTTTATCTCTGTCATTTTTATGGAGAAGGAAAGACAGATATTGACACACATCAATCATCTTCCCAGTGAGGTTTCTGTCACAGTTAGATACAGGTGCCAACTTGACACCTAAGGGTTTGAGGTCTCTGGGCACATAGAGAATTAGTAGTTAAGTCCAGAGCAAATCTGCAGGAGATTGTCTAAATTGATGGAGGAAGGTCTAGCCCATGGTGGATAGGACTAGGCCCTGGATAGGTGAAAAAAGTATAGAGAGCAAGTTGAGGAAGTTGGCATCCTTCTGCATACTTATTTTTTTATACTTGGTCAGACCTGCAAGTCTGGCAAGTAAGGCTTGTCCCTCTGCCGGCTGTTATGTGGAGATGGTGTGGCCAGTTCCCTCAGCCCTGGCATTGGTGTGAGCTCATCTGGCAAACTGGATAAGCAACTGTAACCCCTTGTTCCCTTGAGCTGTTCTGTCAGGATTTTATCAGGGATATGCAGGAAAACTACAATAATTTCTCAGCTGATGGTTTGGATCCAGAATTCATTGTTCTGAGGTGCCGTCTGCCGCGTGGGGTCGTGCTGGCCTCTACCTCCTGGAGATCAGGAGCGCTTCCAAGCGGTGGCGACCAACGTGTCTCCCTGGGACAAATTTGCCCACAGTTGGGTACTTTTGCTCGGATGCAAAGGCTCTGCTCTAGGTCTTCCTTCCGTGTTTGTTCTTTCACAAGGACCCAGAGAGTTATGTCCATACGAAGACGAGCCGATTGAAATACAGCAAGTTCAGAAGGCTTATGCTATTTAGAGCTCATTCAGAACGCAAGCCTCAGGCACTTGGTACACCTGTCACCACAGAGGGTCAACTAAGCTCACAGGTCTCAACGCAAATTGAGACGAAGTGAGGAGGGATTATGTTGTTGTTTTTTTTCTTCCTAGGAAGACACCTCTCATTTCCACTCTCCTTTCCTTCACTGGATTCTCTCCACTGCATGGGGAAAGCAGCAAGACAATTCAAAGCTAAGCCTCGGACACTGCAGGCTGGGCAAGGCTGGGCTGGCACTTGTGTCCTTCAGAGTGAGGACTTGGTGACTTTTTCGAACTTGCTGCCAAGAGGCCTGCCCGGCCCAAGGGCGGGGACAACACAGGCTTGCTCACAGAAATGTTTATTCTGTTATTAAATCTGTTATTAAATAGGATTTAAACACTATACAGATTCAGAAAAGAATCGGGTATGCCAAAATTAACATTTTCAAATGTTTTTACCAAGAGTGCCCAGGAAGAAAGGAAAGTTTCTTGTGGAAAAATGTTCCTAATCAAGAACTTTCTAGAAAAGAGAAATCTGCCCTTCCCTCTGTACCTGACTGGCTGCTTTGTTCCCTTTGCATGTGCTCACATGCATTTTCCTAGACTCAGTTCTGATGTCATCGTCGGAACCGTGGTGCTCTAAGACAGTAGGTCCAGGGTGGCATCTCTCTAGGAGAAGTCAGGGCTATAGCATTCTGTACCTTTCATACATATTTTTTAAGTGTAACTCTTTTTTAATACATTTTTAAAAATTTTTATTCATTCTGTGTGTATGTGTACATCAGAAGGGCACATGTGTCCCTATGGAGGACCAAGGGTGACTCCAGGAATCATCCTGGCTTGCTTCTACTTCCTTCTTGCTTTGCTGAGAGACTCCCCAGGCTCTGCCCACCATGGCCAGAAGTGTAGGCCACTGCTAATTTCTCCCTGGTCTTTTCATGTGAGACCTGGGATCCAAGCTCAGGACCTTGTGCTTGTGAGGCAGAGTTTCAACCCCTGAGCCATCTCTGCAGCCTGCTTTCTGTATTTTTTAAAATCATGCTTATTTATTCGTTTGCTCTTTTTCAAATTTAATCAGAGATACTATCCGGGGAGTAGGCTCAGAATTTTAGGTGTTTGCAAAGAAATATGAAAGAGAGAGAGTGGAAAGAGAGAGAAAGGAGAGAGAGAGAGAGAGAGAGAGAGAGAAAGAGAGAAGGAAAAAAGAAAGGTAAGGAAAAAAGACAGGTAGTATGGAAATTATAATAAACAAAAAAAATAAATAAAGAGGCTGGAGAGATGGCTCAGGAATTAAGTCTGCCTCTCAAGCAGAAGATACTGAGTTCTGATTCCAGGTCTCACATAAAAATGCTAGATGGAAACAAGGGTAGTCTGCAGGTCTGGTTCTGGTGAGCGGAGCCTGGAAAATCCCAGAGCAAAGCAAAAAGGAGGTGGAAGCAATCCAGGATGCTTCCCGAGTCACCCTTGGTCCTCCACAGGGACACACAGTGCCTTCTGATACACACACACACACACACACACACACACATGAAATAAAAAGTTTATAAAATAAATAAAGGAAAGAAGACAGGTGGGACTTTCACTGTGTGCAAATGATGAAATTCTCCTTAAGCTCTAATCCTTCCGGCTCAAGTAAAGGACCTATGTGTCACCTGGGAGCTCTGTGGAAAGGCAGAACTTCCGGCTCTCATTGGAGCTCTTGAGTAAGAACCTGCCTTACATAGCTTTCAACATGAGCTATGCGTACTGGGTGCTTGAGAAGCCTGGCTGTCGAGCCCCAGAAAAGTGGGGGCTCTCTGCTGACCAGCAGAGCAGCTGGGATCAGCAAGACCTGGGAACTGAGCCCGTTCCCACACCGCACCCTGGACCTACTGACTCAGAACCTTCTAGGGTGAGGCTCAGCAGTGCGTGCTTTAACAAGCCCTCCAGGGATTCCGTGGCATGCTCAAGTTGAGAATTACACAGATTTTGATTTGGCTGACCATCCGCATGATGGTTTCGACACCCTGAGGGGGAGGGAGTAATGTTCAATATTACTGCATGGGGAGCTGTCAGTCAACCAGAATGGGACAATTATTCTTGCTCTGATAGGTATAAACCCTTTGTGCTGTTGAAGTTGAGAGAGACCCAGGGTGTTCTAGAGGAGGGGTTGGTTCGGCTTCAGTGAGATGAGACAGGACAAGGGAATAAGGGAGAGGAGAATAAGAGAGGGTGACCACAGCCTGTTATCCTATTATCCCTCCTGTGTGTGTGTGTGTGTGTGTGTGTGTGTGTGTGTGTGTGTGTGTGTGTGTTTCAGTAGACAGAGCCCCAGCCCTAATAAATATTGGGCAAAACGTTCTATCTCTGAGTCATATTCCCAGATCTCTACTATGTATTTACCACGTTTAATTGAGATCAGAGAACCCAGCCCGTTGTGGGCAGACTCACAGGTTGGCAGCTAAGGAGGTCTGTGTCTCCCTCACCTCTGCCTGTGGACATGGGGTAGCCAGTTCCCTCTGCTCCTGATATTGGCAAAGACTCTCCTGACAAGCGGGGCTGTGGATGCTAACAGAATTGTCAGCACGAATAAAACTCCTTGATCCCATAATTTATTTGGTTGTGAATTTATTGGCAGCATGCAGCAAACTGCAACAATTTTCTCTTTAGCAAACAAAAGCAAAAAAATAAAAATGAAAAACAACCCAGCAAATAAATAACCTCACTTCCTGAACACGGCAGCGTCAGTTCCTTATCTGTCACCGGGACTAAAAACCCATCAAGAAGCAACTTCAGGGAGGAAGGGCTTATTCTGACTGACAGGTTCATGGCCCTGTCTTTAGTGGTGGTATCTGGTGACATAACTTGCTCTCATCTGGGTGGGCCAGGACACAGAGACCTGCGGTCAGAACCAGGGAGAGCTGGACCCCTCCAGCCTCACCCCTGTGGTGTTAATCTTCCAGCCAGATGGCGTGTGTGTCATCTCTTTATACATCCCACCTGCCGAGGATGTGCTCTTACAAACACAAGCCATCGGGAATCAGTTCACATCATATAACAGCTCTGTTCTAAGTAACCATGTTCTGTTCGTCGAAGGATTTTGTCTTCTTGACAAGATTAAGTTTTGTGTGCCTGGGACGGTATGACCATAGACTTTTTTTCTTTTAACTGAGAAGATGCATAACCCTTGGACATCTCTAGTCATTTTCTTTTTGCAGAGTGGAATTAGGAAACAAACGCAAAAGACACGTGGTGCCCCATCTCACAGACCACTAGCCTACACGTTAGTGATGAGATGTCACGATAAACTTATTCCCTGGGGGAATGTAGCAGCCAGCAGTGGTCTCCCAGAGAATCATCCGGGCACTCTTTTATGGCTGAGAGAGGCGCACTCATCACAGCTTGTCCGTTTTGGGGAACTGCCCTTCACAAGAGTTTCCAGAAGAATCACTCCTTGCTTTTGGTTGAGACAGGTGCTGTGGTTTGAATGTGAGTGGTCATGTACTTGCCTCTTAGCGGCTGCTCATGTTTGGGAAGGCCATGGCACCTTTAAGAAGTGGAGCCTGCTGACAAAGGCGAGTTAATGGGACCTGGAGGTTGGGTAGCCTCATCCTCTCGCCTCCATGATGGCTGCAGTGACCTGAACCGGCCTCCTGCTTCTGCCACCTGCTGTGCCATTTCCACCATAATGAGCTGTATCTCCCCTCTGGAACCCTAAACCCAATAAATCTTCCTCCCTTTCTGGCCGAATATGAGTGCTGTCTCCTAGCAGAAAAAAAGAAAAGGTAACTGTGATAGTTAATCCTGGGTATTAACTTGACCACATCTGGCATTAACTAAGATTAGCTGAGACTGCCCGAAGAGATTATCTGGATCAAGACATTTACAATATAAAGACCAGCCCTAGATCCCATGGAACATCCTCAGATCTCATTGGAACCTCCCAGTAACGGACAGATAAAAGGAACCACAGAACAGGAGATTGAGGAGAAGAGAGACTCTCCGGGAATAATCCAGCCTTCAGCCCCGTGGATGGGAGTGACTTAGCTTGCTAGCCACCAGCCATGCCGCCTCCACCATGAAAGACTGTATCTTCCCTCTAGAACCTCAAGTGAATAAATCTTCCTTTCTCCCTTAAGTAATTTGACTTTGGGTGTTACAGTAACTTTAACAGTAGGGTATCACAATGCATCCCAGGCTGCCTTTGAACTCTTGCAGTCAGTTTGGCCACTGTCTCCCAAGTTCTGGGCTCACACAGCTGACTTGAAGCACTCTACCTTCCACTGTAGTACTACCTACCTTCTTCTGCCATACCCAATCAGCCACAGGTAATAGACAAACAGATGGTCATTTAAAACTTTATAAAAGCAGACCCTGGGGTCTAAGGAGATGACTGTTGGTAAGCACTTGTAGTTCAAGTATGAGGAGCTGTGTTTGGATCCCGAGTCAGCACATGAAAAGCACAAATGTTTACGATCCTGAGTGATGGAGGAAGTAGTTCTGTGGGGCTTGCTGGCCAGACAGCTTAGCCAAATTGATGAGTTCCATTGATGATTCAAGGCTCAGTGACAGACCCTGTCTCAAAAAAGAAGGGGAAAGCAGTTGAAGAAGATGCCTGATATTGATCTCTGGTTTTCATGTGCATGCACATACCTATGTACACACATAAGAACACATCTTTGAATGCACGTGCACACACACACACACACACACTGACTTGAATTTGGCTCAGAAGCTCAAGTTTGATGGCCGATATCACAGAAAAATAATAAATCATAAATAATGAATATACACAAAGAGATGTAAAGAAATTGATCTTAAAGTCAATGTGCAGCAAATAAGACACAATGCACAATGATTTGTTCTAAGGGTAACAGAATCATCTCTGGGCACCTTTGGAGGTTAAAGATTGATGAGTGTGTATGATCCTGTGCATGTCTTCAACGAAGGCTGCAGGGAGCTCTGCCGCAAGAGAACACTTGGATTGCAGACTCTTTTTAAAAATTAATGCTCTAATTAGATATGCAAAGTGATAGGTTTCATTACAAATGTTTGTAATATGCCATTGTACCTGATTCTTATCCATCACCCTCTTCTGTTCTTTTCCCCTCTTCCCCCTGACCACCTATGGTCCTTCCCCTTCCTCTTCCTCCTCCTACATGGTCCTCCCTCTGGTTTATGTTGCACTAATTCCACTATCTCCTCTCCTCACATTGTGTCTTTTTACACACACACACACACACACACACACACACACAAATACATGTGTGCGCTTAAATCTAGGTTCTATACAAAGAGCAAACATGTAGCATCTATCTTTCAGAGTCTGTCTTAGTTCACTCAGCATGATTGTCTCTGGTCCCATCCATACAAATGTCATGATTTCATTTTTCCTTTACAGCTGGACGTAATTCCATTGTACAGAGTAGCACATTTGCTCTGTCCATTTACCTACCGATGGGTATCTAGAAAGCTCCATATTTTGGCTTGTGCAAATAGTGCCCCAGTCCATATGGCTGTGCAAGTCTCTCTAGTATTGACTTTAGATACTAAAGTCAATACTAGAGTGGGAGTGGTGTAGATGTAGATGGAGTATGTGATAGTTCAATTTTTAATCTTAATTTTTTTTTTTTGTGGAGTTTCTCCATGCTGACTCCTAGAGTATGCAGCCATTTTTAAAAAAATATCCCCAATTACTAATCAGGCTTTAGGATCTTCATGCTAACTGAATTCAATACAAAGAATTTACGTGGCCTCCTGGAAAAGGTATTGCATTCTGAGCACATCGCTGCCTGCTTATGTGAAAGGGAGAAACCACTGGCTCCTTCATGAGTAAGTGCTTTTCACTCATGACTGTTTGTCTTGAAGCATTTGAATTCTTTGCTCCCTCGGTGTGTTCCTCTGAGCTGTCCCCCTGGCACGCCCGGCATCAGGTGATGCCTCCGGGTGTGTCTGTGAAGGTGTTTTGGATGAGATCAGCTTTGTGTTTGCATGTAGTCGGTTGCTCTCCTGGTGTGTGAGGGCGCCATTCATCTGCTGAGGCATGAAAAGCACATGGGCGTGTGTGTGTGGGGAGGGGGCAGCAGTCATCTGCTTGCCCCGCCTTGCTTCTAGAGGTCAATACCTCATCTCATCCTTTTTTCCCTTGAAACTGGGATTTATATCACTCTGCACCCTGTTCTTTACCTTGGGCTCAAACTAAACTCCACCAACCTGCTTTCCTGAGCCTGTTGCTTCAAGATGCATTGAGAGGCTTCCCCACCTCAGTAGTTCCGTGAGTCAGTTCCTCACAACTCTGCCCCACCCCCACCCCAATGCGCACCCACACAATTGGTTCTGTTTCTCTGGAGAACTCTGACTAATACATACATTCCCTTTAGCCCTCATGACTTGTGCTTGCCCATGGTCAGACCTGCCTACTTCAGAATCTGTAGTAAATCACTACCTAATTTAAACCCTTACTAGTTCATGTTGTTTTTCAAAAGGCACTGTAACATCGGCTTGCCTGAAAGCTAAACATGCCTGAGAATTACTGTTGTAGTTCGCCTGCATGGTTGGTGATAAATCAATATCAAAAGGCTTAAGGGAACTTACTTTCTCTTACGATTGTCCCATTATGGTTCTCAGTCCAGCTTGACAGGAGAGCTCACACCAACACCAGGGCTAAGAGAACTGGCTATGCCATCTCTACATAATGGCTAAGAGAGGGATGATCCTTACCTGCCAGACCAGCATGTCTGGCCGAGTGTACACAAAGATGCCAATTCTTTCAACCAGCTCTCTGTATTTTATTCCAGGGCCTAATCCCACTCACCATGGATTGGCTGACAGTCAGCTAGACAATCTCTTGCAGGTTTTCTCTGGGCTTAACTACTAATTCTCTACAAATGTGCTCAGAACTCAAACCCTCAACTGTTAAGTTGACACCTCTGCCTAACTGTGACAACTACTGATCTCCCAAATGTCTTATCTTCCCAAGTTGTGAGGATTTAATGAGATTAGCTACAGAAACAGGCTCTGAATGCAAAGCATGCCACACATGTGTGAGATTATCACCATCATTCTTGCAACTACTTAACAGTTGCTGTGATGGGGGCCGGAAAGGTGGCTCAGGGGTTAAGCCTCTGCCTTGCAGGCAGAAGATCCTGAGTTTGGATCCTAGACCCCACATATAGATGCCATGCGGAAGCCGGGGCGGCCTGCGCTTCTGGTCCAGGTAGGGCAGAGCCTGTGAATCCCCGGGCAGAGTAAACAAGAAGAAGGTGGAGGCGGTCCATGGTGGTTCCCGAATTCGTCCGTGGTTCTACACATACACAGACACACATACACACACGCACGCGCACATCCATACACACACATGCACAACTGAATAAAAAAAAAACAGTTGCTGTGATGGGAGCATGAAGATGAATAGCTAAGGCATTCAGAAATTAATAGAACCCAGGTCTTAAGTTTATTGAAGTGGAGTTTCTCTATAGCTTTTTTGGAAAGAAATGGGATTTGGGTAATGCTATTTTATCATAGAAGCAAAATAATTTAAACAGGAGATTTGAACATACAGCTCCTTAGTTAAGCCAACTAATACTTTTCTTTTTCCACTTCCTGTGCGTGCATGTGTTAACGTGTGTGGGTGCAAGATCCAAGGTTGATATGAGGAATCATCCTCAGTTGCTCTTCTACCTTATTATTTTGAGGCTGGGTCTCTAAACTCAGAGCTCACCTATAAAGCTAGTCTGGAATTCCCAGAACAAGCTGTCTTCTGAAGCTAGAATTGCAGGCAGGCAGACTATCATGCACTTGCCCAGCATTTTATGTGGGATCTGAGGAATTTGAATTCTGGTCCTTTTGCATGAATGGCAGACACTTTAACAGCTGAGCCATATCCCCAACCCGCAATTCTTTTTTTTTGTCTGAATGCTTCTGTGTATGAACATGCAATGCGTGTGGGAACAGAAGCAGATTTGGGTGTATACAGGCTTTCTCTAGAAACTCTGCTTTTACCTCCAGTACTGGGGTAGAATTCAGTATCTGGCACCCACTAGGCAAGTGCTGTACACTGGACAGCATTCTGGGTCCTCTAGCTCTGGGATGATCAGGCATTATTAGGACCACCATGCTACCTATTCTACGAACCCTCAGCTCTTGGAGGTAAAAGGTCAATTTCCTTTGATCCAAAAGTCACACACAAGTATACCTTCACATTCCACTTCCAATCATGACACAGATCTTCCAAGCTGCTGCTCTAGGGTGATGTACAGTGTACATATCATTTTAGAATAATCTAGAAGGACTCTGAAGAGGATGGTGGCTTTCTAGGATTGCGATGTCTCTGCTCTTATTAAGATCTGAGGAAATCTCACCCATAGGAGGAAGTGTGAGTGGGGGGGATAAAGGGCTTGAGTCAGTGGGACAGCCTCCACTGTACACCCCTCACTAGTGAGGGGCCAGTCTGGGTAGGTCCCATGCTTTCTGAGCCTCGGTTTGCTGGTCCTTAAAGACCTGGAGCACTGTACCGAGTTCCTTTCTCTTCCTGGTTTCTCTTTTTGCAGAGCATTTTTCACTGCAGAAGCTGGTTTGGGGAAGGACACAGTTCTCAGGAGCGGATACGAACAGAAGGAAACTACCAGGGCAGAAGAGGAAGGTGATTATATCAGCAACAGAGAGACAAAGAAGGTGGAGGGCGTAGTCCGGATACTGCTGCCAAAAAAGGCAGGCCTGGGGCTCATGTTTATGTGAGTCACCAAAGAACTCGATGACAAGGCTGATATTGGGGAGAAGGCAGTTACGTGTGTGAAAGTGGACGAGCCTGTTATAAGCAGCAAAGACGCTCCGGGCCAACACTTCATTGTTATGTTGTCCATGCAGCTGGTGGGGAAGCTGCTGAGGGGCAGTAGAGTGACACAGTATACACACACACACACACACACACACACACACACTCAACACTACATATGTACAAGCCACACACACTGCATGCACATACCCCTCACACTCACCACATGCACATACAAGTGAATGCATGGCACATTGTGTATGCACATACACCACACGTACACATGCACGCACATGGACCACAAATGCACACACCATAACACATTCACTCACACACTACATATAGCATATGCACACATACATACACACCACACGCACACACGTACACATGCATACATACAGCATATATACACATACAAAGACCACATATACCTTATGACACATGCAAGCACACACACACTTCATACCTTATGCACATCCACTCCCCCCACAAACATGTATACACATACATACAGAGGATATTCAGGAAATATTCTTTTTTAAATCAAGGTTCGAGGATTCAAAGAACTCATCCATTGCTGTTTTCCTTAATTTTGATTCTAGTTTACTGGAAGCAGCAGGGTTTTGAGAATGTAGCCCTAGGAGGGTACCTTAAAAGTTTTCTCAGACCCAGAAAACACCTCTAGAGTCTGATGAGTCATTTGCTTAAATTTGTAAATGTTCATATGGCAAATGTCATATCAATACGATGGGTGCAATGGACCTGTTTTGACTGAACATGAATGTTCTGGTTATTTTGCTGCTGCTACGATCAATACTCTTATGCAAGCAGTTAAGGCAGAAAGGGTTTGCTATTTGGCTCATGGATCCAGAGGGGAGAAAGTCCCTTATGGCAGAGAAGGCGCGGTAGCTGGCATGGCAGCCAATCAGGAGGCTGGTTCATGTTGACCAGCCATCACGAGTGGGAGTGAGGGCGAGAGAGAGAGAGAGAGAGAGAGAGAGAGAGAGAGAGAGAGAGAGAGAGAGAGAGAGAGAGAGAGAGAAATGCACACAAACATAGAAATGGAGAGCAAAAATATGAGAGGCGGGCAGGAAGGAAGGCTTGGTTACCAAACTTCAAGTCCTGTCCCCAGTGACATGCTGCCTCCAGCAAGGCTCCACCTCCTACAGCTTCCAGTACTTTCCCGAACAGTGCTGCCAGCTGGGGACCAAGTATTCTCACACATGAGCCTATGAGGCTGACATGTCACATTCAGACCACAACAATAAGACCATGTCTGCAAGATATACCATCACGCTGCCAATTATATACTATGTCTGCTATTGTCAGAGCTAAGACTGTTTCAAAGATGGGAAACAATGACAAAATATTTCGGATGAATGATGATGTTTTGGATGAATGATATCAGACACTCTTAACAGCTCAACTCTGTTGAATGGTGTGAGTCATGCTGGAGTTCAGCTTTACCTGGCACCTTCTTATCTGAAGGTCCATTGCAATGTCTCTGGTCTAGATCTCATTAACGCTCAAAGACTTTCTAATACCTGGGTCAGAACGATGGGCGCAGGAATACAGTGAAGAGGCTCCCTAGGATCGTGCGTAGCCTGGGCAGCAGGCAGGGGAGGTTGTAAGAAAGCAGTTTTGTTTTTGTTTTTTTTTTTTTTTTTTGACTCATTGACAGCAGAGTGTCTCAGGTCAGGGATGAGTGCACTTCCTTTGGCTCCAGTTCCTGGTGTTGAACAGTGCACATGTCTCGATATTGTCCTTTCCTTGTTTATGGAAGAGGTTTGGCTCCTTCGCTCTAGCTTGTTGTGTGGACAGAATGTGGAATTGGAATGGGCTGCTGGTGTGTGAAGGGATTCCCAAGGAAGGGATGAAACTTGATGGATCTGACAAGTCATGGAGGTCCCTGTGATGGGTTGTGAGGTCTTTGACCATCTGTGCTCCCCTTATACAGAAAGGATGAGGTGTCTTTGAACAAATGCTTTGCCCAGTCACATGGCTAGTGAGGGCAGAGGTCAGGATTTGAGGTGGAGTGTGTAATCCCAGAGTTTGTGCTTTTAATCACTGCACTCATAAATAAAAAGGAATCTTTGCTGTGGAAGAGGATCAGACATACACATGAGTCAACTGTAAAGGGAAATGGGCTCTAATGGAGATGTGTTTTAAGTGCTGTAGAGCTGGAAGGACGAAATGGCTAGGTTCTGGCTCTTCTGCATTCATCCATAACCATACCTAAGAGTGTGAGTCAATCACATGGTCATCTGAGGAAAGGACACATCTTGTTGCCTAGCAACCTCAGAGCAGGGATCTGTGGATACAAATCCTTTCCGATGAGCAGCACCAATGGTTAAGAGATAAGAATCAAATGCAGAATTTGTATAGGCATCATATCCACTCAGCATTTATGTGAGTTTTGGGGATGGGGGTCCTGAACTCCCATTCTCAGGCTGCCCAGCATGTGCATGTACCACTCAGCTTTTACCATCTCTCCTCTCCATTTAATTGGTTTTGAATGAGCTTGGGGAGTTAGACATTAGCATGAAATCGTACTGCTGGTCAGAATCAGAGAAGCATGTCTCTAACTTGTTGTTGTTCCTTCAGTGGAAACAGCCAGCCCTATATAATGATATGTATGATTAAGATACATATCAGATAAGATACGAAGGGAGAGTGTGTCTTCCTGTCTTGTCCTGGGTTGACTTGGTAGGGTTATCAGTGTGACGTCTTGGCTGCCTGTGCAGTGAGTCCTCAGCCCAAGTGTGTATCTGTTGGACCATTCACACCGCCAGCACGCAGGACGCTGCCCTGCTAATGTAGAAGCGCTGATGCTCTACTATGGCATTGGTCTGGGTTCTAGTTATTCTTTTTGGGCTCTATTTGGGTTCAAGCGTGGTAAGTCAACTTAACACCAAAGTCATGAAGTGGTTTGATAGGGATGAAAAGGTTTTTTGGTATGTGCGTGCGTATGTAAGAAAGCTGGATGTACCTGACTTATTCAATACTTCTGATTCTCAGTACATAGCCCAGAGACACATACACACACACACACACACACACACACACACACACACACACACACTATTCTCTATTCTCTTTCTACTGTTGATATTCATGTTGGTTTGTCTGTTCTACTCACTGGCATTGTTAATTAGGAGGATTCCTGGCAAGGAGAAGGGTAGGGCTCAGTCTCTTACTGCACTAGTTCAACTGACCTTGGGGAAGGTTTGGAACAAAGTCAACAGTTTCTGAAACTTCAAGAACAAATGGTAAGGGCTTATCAGAATGATGCTTGCCTGAGTTTGGTTTCCCAGACCCTTATAAAGAATCTGGGCACTGTGGAGATATAAGCTTGAAATCCCAGGCCTGGGGAAGCAGAGGTCAGAGAATCCGTGGAGCTTGCTGGCCAGCCAGCCTGGTTTACTTGGCAAGATTCAGGCCAGTGGGTGGCTCTTTCTGAAAAAAAGGCAGATGGTACCTGAGGACTGACACCAAAGGCTGTCCTCTGCCTTCCACAGACCACCCCCATGCATCCCCGCACGTGTGTCCCTGTATGCACATGTGTTTCTGTATACCCATGTGCTCCCATATACACTTAAGCATACACATATATGAACACACACACACACACACACACACACACACACACGCACACACACAGAAGAACAAATGATAGGAAGAATTTTGTGGGGATAGGATCACGGTGTGGGATTAGCTCAGAACTGGGGGTAGAGAGAGCCCGGTAGTGGGAGTGAAGGAAATGACTCTTCGAGATGAGAGCTTGGCACAGCCAGAGTGCTGCATGCCAGTATTCATCACAAGGTCTCCTCTGTGTTGCAGGGATGATTTATGGAACATTATGGGCTGTCCGTAAGTATAACCCGAAGGTATTTGGTGGGACTCTCACATAAACCAAAGCTGCTTTGTGATCAGGCACATTTTCTTTTGCACACATCACAGACGCAGGCGGTAATCACAAACCACCACAACACTGAAGCTTCCGTGGGCTTCAGTATGTCAAGCTAGGGTCTGGCTACGTAAGGTTGGCTCTCTGGCCGGCCCCTTCCAGGTGTCAGGCTGTCATTGCCAAGTTCTCGCAGGCATGGTGTCTCTGTGCTTTGGTGCTCTTTCATGAAAGAGGCATCGGGCAGGATGTGCCGAGGCAGGTTGGGGAGGGGCCCCGTAGAGGAATCAGCACCAGCACTTAGGCAGGCCTGGCTAAATGTCAGGCCTCCATGGAGCCTTGCATTCTCACGACTTTATGAGCCAAGGTAGGAGAAAACACTTTAAATTACAAAGCGGAATCCCAGCTTTCAGATGTGCAAACCAAGACTTTGGAAATATTTCTCTTCTGACTATCATTCCATAAATCCAAAAGAATAGGTCATTCTTTGGAAGAGTGTGATGTGGTTGAGCAATGCGGGCAGGCTCTCGACGTCTCGGCCTTCATCTACCCAGCCAGGTTTTTCTAGTTTGCCCGTGCTCTCTCTCTATCCCTTTTGCCCATAGGACACTCTCTTCAGCCTACAGGATCATAACTTCTCTCCAACACTGCTGAGAAAATAAAAAGATCTGGGGCTCACCACGAACGCAGGAATCTTAATGACTCAAACAATGAGGAGCAGACTGTAATTAGACAGCTCGGGACCTGAGAGGACTCAGTGGAAGAACTTAGATAAGGTTCCGGTCAGCAGCTGATCAGCCCAGAAAGAGGGACAGCTGTCTGTTGATAACTCTGACAGGCACCCAGATAGCCTTTGGGTAGCTGTTTTTACTGCTGTGGCTCGGATCAAAAAACTTACAGTACCCAGTATAAGGTGCTTATTGGTGTGTGGAAATATACATAGCTGCATTAAATTCATGGATGCAACAATCCTGTCATATCCAGATGATGTCTGGCTACATTCCTGCCCCCTTTTGGGCTCTTACAATCTTACTGCTCCCTTCCATGACGTTCCCTGAGCCCACCTTGGGGTGGGAGTGGTGGTTTAGATGTTCTATTTAAGGCCAAGCAGTCCAGTATAATTTATTTTCTACACTTGGGTAAGTTGTGATTTATGTAATAAAGACCCTTCTGTGCAAAAGAAAGCTTCTAGGTTGGGTTCTATGGGTTTACTGACAAACGTTTAAAAGGTAGTTTGAAATAGTGTCTTTATAGCTAAATCTTAATATCTTAATATAGCAAAATACTCACCTTAGGGCCTATGTCCTCTCCTTTCATAGCTTTCCCTTCTCCTGATTCACAGTACCAGGAATGTGATCCTTGTTGAAGAGTGGGTCTTAAACTGATCAGATAGTTTTGGTTGCCCCCTTGACATTCATGCCAATATTACACTGATGGTTGCCTCTTGCCAGGGTGATTGTTATTACAACTTGCAGCTTTCACAGATTGGTGAGTCTGTGGATTGTTTTTCTCCCAGCAGCTTGCATAGTACTTTCCAGAACTATGAAAGCTGTCCAGCAAGGTAATAGCTTCCAAAGCAGTTCCAGCTGGCCTTTGTTATCAGTGTCCTGTGGACAACATGTGTTGCGTCTTCAGTAATAGGGTCTCACTGTTAGTTTCTGGAGGGCAATCAAGAGTAATGGCAAAAGCCAATATTGTTCTTGAGGCCTTTGGACCTTTCTCACCAAAATCTTATTAGATAAATATTATTTAATAGCCTATGATTTCGGTTGGAACATTTTTTCATCTGCTCTGTCTTTTTCTCTTCGTATTCCCCAATGTATAAGTTATATCTGTTCTCATTTTTTGGTATATTAATAATAGAGAAGGTTTATATTTAGTTGTATCTTGCAACCTTAGTGTTATTTGCTACTCCCTCTGCCCTTCCGGTATTTATCCTCCCCACTTAAGTATTTCCTCCCATTATTCTTTTTTTCTCCCTTAACATCTGTGGTCTTCTATATCTCTTCCTTTAAGGTCTCTATCCCTATCTCCCTCCCCTTTCAAGTTTTCTGACTGTTATGGGAGTTCTAAATTAAGTACATCAATTAGAAGTTTAAAGCTAGCAACTAGAACAGTCAGCATTTGTCCTTTTGTATATGAGAAACCTTATTCAATATATTATTTTCCAGTTCCATCCACTTACCAGCATATTTCATAATTTCATTTTTCTTGATGACTGAATAATATTTCATTGTGTATATGTACTACATTTTCATTACCTATTCCTCCTTTGTTGGGCATCTGGATTGATTCTATTTCCTTGCTACTGTGAATAGAGCTGCAATGAATATGAATGTGCACATATCTCAGTAATAAAGTAAAGAGTCCTTTGGAAATATTGCCAGTCGTGGTATATCTAGGTTATGTAGTTCAATTTTTAGCTTCTGAGGAGTCTCCATACTGATGTGTAAAGTGACTATACCAGTTTACACTCACAACCAAGACATAATCAGTGTTCTCTTTTCTCCACGTCCTCACCCAGCATTTATTGTTATTTGTGTTCTTGATCTTAGCCATTCTGACTGGGGTAAGGTGATATCTCAGTATAGTTTTAATTTCATCACTTTAATGGTTAGAAAGTTAAACACGTTTTAAGATATTTCTTTGACACTCGAATTTCTTCTTGTGACAAGTCTGCTTTTAGTTTCAAAGCCCATTTTTAAAACTAGGTTGCATGCTTTCTTGGTGTTTAATCTTTTAAGTTCTTTGTATACTCTGGAGATTAATCCTCTGGCAGATACACGGCTAGCAAAGATTTCCTCCTATTCTGTGGGTTTGCCCTCTTTCCTCATTTAACAGTTTCTTTGGCAGAACAGAAACTTTTAGTTTCATGAGATCCTGCTTGTGATTGTTGGTCTTATTTTCTGTTCAGAAGTCTTTATCTAGGCCTATCAATTCAAGTGTGCTCTGTTAGAATACTGTATTTTTAAGTGGCTTTGCCTGCTGTCTACTGTGGTGGGGAGCATGTAGCAATGACCTCTCTGACCCACGTTCCCTCTGACCTGTGGCCCTTCCGGGGAGCTGACAGCTTTCTGCAACTTTCACTGCTCACTCACTCAGACCTCCATTTTGGGCACGTTACCTGGGATGGGTAGATTATAATTCAGGGGAAAGTGAAGGTCAAAGTCCCTGCCCCTGCCTTGAAATCATTCAGGAGAGAACCACGAGTAGCTAGAATCCCTTCAAAGGAAGAAGAATGCCAATTGCTATATTGACTAATAAGGAAGTCCAAGAAAGTGATTCTAATTCATTTTAGCTGGGAAATTTGAAATAGTATATAAAAAGTGCCCCTTTTTTGAGGATTAAAGTAGAGTTTATTGGAGGAGAGAAAGAACGGAACTCAGGGACTCCAGATGTGAAGTGCCATGAGAGGCAGGTGCCCTGAAGATCTCACGGACTCCACAAGTGAGGTTCCAACAGTGAGGGGCAGGTTTCAGAAGTGCCTTATTGAGGGACATCCCTTACCTGGCAAACCCAGAAGTATGAGGAGATACTATAGAAACACAGATAGTTTTGGTGTTTGATTTAATCCTATAATATAATCCCTTGATTTAATCCCTTAAAAATAATTAAATTAATCCCTTGATTTAATCTCTTAGATCTCTTAATTGAAGCGTCAGTTATTTTCCTCCTAAGTATAGACACAAATAGTTCAGATTTAATTGATATTTTCTTCTGGAAACAGTTTCCCTTTTCTTTTCCATTTATTTGGAAATGGGGGCTCACCTCTGTAACTCAGGGTGGCATGGAGCTTGTTATGTAGACCAGGCTGCCTTCACATTCGTGGCAATGCTCCTGCCTCAGCTTTCCGAGTGCTGGAATTGGAGGTGTACACCACCACACCCAGCTTCCCTAGTTCCTGTTGAACGAAGGCCTTGATTCGAAGCCTTCAACGATCCTAAAGTTGTGTTTAAACAAAGTCAAGTAGAGATGGAATTTTAAATTTATGCAACATATGCCAGTATACAGGACAAGTCAACTGTATCTATACACAGTCATGAACATGAGACATTCACTTTGGCTCATTTTTATGGAGATGTGTACTTTTTATTAACATGAAAGTATATTTGCAAGTGCAAAAATGATGACTTACAGGTGTGGATGACCAAAGGCTGAACATTGGGCACATTTATGGAGAAACATTAGTTAAAGCCTGAGCAAGCATGTAGGTGACTGTTTAATCGATGATGGTAACCCAGCCCACTGTGGCTATCCCCTGGTGGAGCAAACGGATGGAGCTGGTTCAATAAGTTAGCGTTGTTATATCTGGGCACACTTGCAGTCTGGCAAGTGGGATTTGCCCCTCTTTCGGCAGTCTCGTGGGTATGGTGTATCAGTTCCCTCAGTTCCTGGTGGTGGTATAAAGGCTCTTGCCAAGCTGTACTAAGACTGTATAATCATAAACCAGAGTAAAATCCCTTGTTCCCATAAGTCGTTTTGTCATGAATTTACCAGCAACATGCAGGCAAACCACAACAGAGCCACCACGTGACTTGAGCTGCCCTGATACTCACTGCGTAACATAGAATGGTCTTAAGCTCACAATCCCTCTGTATTTATTAGCAATCACTCCCTATTTCTCTCCACTTATTTTCTGCCTTGACATATTGGCTTATTTGGTGCATATATGACTTACCCCATTACCAAATGGATTAATGATTGAAATATGACATATCCTTTCAATGGAATATCTATCATTCAGCTGCAAAAATGAAAGTACTAAGTAAGAATGCTAAAATATGAATGAATATCATGAGTTCTTCGATGCCTAAAGAGTTCTTATTTTCTCAAATACTAAGACATAAGCATTCATATATTTTTTGAGTTTTAAAAAAATCTTTACTCATTAACTCAGCCGAATGACTTGGTGACTGGTGGGAAGTGAGGTTGCAAACTGATTCTGTTTTTCTGATGATGAACTGCTGTTCAGTGTGTTAATTCTTCCCTCCTTCCTTCACGGGCCTCCTGCTATCACACCATCTATCACTATGCTGCTACACCCAGGCATCCAACATTGTTGCTCCTGATCAGAGAATGAAAAGTGGCAGGGATTCGTTTTTGGAAACAAGCTGTCACATAGCTCTGGTTCGTCTTGAACTCATTATGTAGTCAAAGATGATCTTTAGCTTCCTGCCTTCAATTCCCAGTGTTGGGATTACAGGTTATGTGTAATCATAGCCAGTTTACAGGATGTTGGGGGCTTGAACCCAGAATCTTGTGTATGTTAGGCAAGTCCTGTCCCAGCCCAGTAGCAGGGATTCTGAAGCAAGCCTGTCTGTGGGAGTTGGGGAGTTGGGGAGAAGTTATTTTTTTCTGTTCCTGTTTACAAATTGGAGTTATTTAGAACTTCGTTTCATGCTGGACCAGGAAGATGGTGCCTTAACTAAAGTGTTTGTCACACAAGCAAAGGATGAGTTTGGATCTCCAGATCCCACATACAATTCCAGTAGCCGTGGTGACTTGGCTGTATTTCCAGATCCGAAAGGCAAAGAATACTGGCTAGAGCAGTATTCTGGGTTTAAAGACCCCTCAACCTCAATAAATAAGATGGAAGAGCCATCAAGGATGATTTCCTACATTAACCTTGACACCACTACATGCAAACACACCCCCCCAAAACACATGCAAATGAAAAAATTCTCTTTAAAAGTCTTATTCAGTGTTTTCTTGACCTCATTAAAGCATGCTTCGATGGCACGAACCTGAAGGCCAAATGTTGTTCTGTTCTACCAGCCTGGGGACTATTTCAGACATATTTCATGGGTGACATCCTGTGTCATTCTTCATATTCTTAACCTGCGGCAGGATAATGTCCCTGAAGACGTGTCTTTGTGCAAGGATGATCTATCTCATAGAAAACACACAGGCGACCTGACCACACTGTCTGCATTTCTTCCTCCTTCAGCTCATGGCTGACTTTGCTCTGCTCTTTCTCTTATGGGGAAGTACCTAGATGTTTTTATGGCCACAGCATACTTTTGGTTCATGACAATGTGCTCGTCAGCCTCTGTCATTGCTTCCCTCAGGGTGCTGGGCATGATGGAGTTTCAGTTGAGAAGGAAAAGCTTTACTATAGAAGTGTCTTGCTAGTCTGAGTTTTAGAAGTGTGTGTGCGCGCGTGTTTGTGTGCATGTGTGCATGTTTGCGTGCATCGTGCGTGTGTGTGTGTGTGTGTGAGAAAAACCTTGGGTGCTCTTCTTCAGGTGGCATCCACCTGCTTGTTGGTGACAAGGACTCTCAGTGGCTTGGCACTCGCCAACTAGGTTAAGCTGTCTTGCTGGCTGATGAGGCCCAAGGACCCCCCTTTCTCTGTCTCCCCAGTTCTGGGTTTACAAGCATGTACCACACATGCAGCTTTTTTACTTGTCTCAAAAGCACTTTAAGGACAGAGCTATCTTCCCAGTACAGTTTTAAAGACTTTTTTTTTTAATTAAGAAAAGCTATTAATTTTTCCAAAATGTTTCCCCTGCATCTGTACTGTGATTGGCCAAGTTTTTCATTCTGGGGACAAAGCCATGCCTGCTCTACTTGATTGATATTTATTATTGGGTTTGTTTACTTTCCCTTTATTTTAAAGTATGTTGTGCTCATAACATGGGTATTCAAGAAAGAAGTGGTAGCGTTTAAATATAGAAAAAAATCAAGCATAGCTATTTGACTTTCAATTTGAGATCAGACACACACACACACACACACACACACACACACACACACATACACACACACACACACACAAACACATATTATTCCATGTGGGACATTTTCATTCTTTTCTTCACTGTATTTTTTTTTTTGTAGATTTCTAGTGTTGTGAGCATAGATGTTTTAGAGTTTAAACTCAGAGCCTCTTGCATATTATGCACATGTTCTCATTGAGCTATACCTATGGCCTAGAACATTCCATATCCTGATTCCTGCCCCTTCCTCCCATGTAACTTTCTACTCCTCACGTTACCATGGTGTTATTTTTTCCCCTGTGGCCATGAGAGAGCTGTTACTTCCTGTGCAGTCCACACCAGGCCTGCCCGAGGCCACCCCGGATGTGGGTCTGGACATGCGCAAACGAGTATACCAGCTGCGTTTCTACGGACTCTGTTCTTTGCTGGTGTTCTTCCTCCCCTTCTGTCATGGATTCCTTTTATCTGTAAGAACACAGTGTACCATGTAGGTCCAGAGCTATTCAGGTCAAACTGTAGAGCGTAGAGCCCTGTCACACACCATGTGACGAAGGGGAGGAACGAGTTCTGTTTTAAGTGTTCCAGACAAAGAGCCCACTGAACCTGCCCAAGCACATGGCAGACCTGGAAGACAGGAGATAAATGATTCACTCAAAGACTCCAAGCAAACTCCAGTGTTGCTTTGTTTTTGAGGGCTGCATACTATGCGGTTTAGCCGCTGCCATCAAATCAGCATGGTTTAGGGTTCTTTGTGGATGGTATTTTCTTCATGCTCATATTTTCTTTACTCATTGAAAATAAATGCGTTCACCATGAATGGTTTTATCCTCAGACTTGCTTTGGGCTTTGGTTGGCTTTGTCATTCATATCTGTGCTATTTTAGACAAATTACTTAATTTCTTTGGCCCTGGCTCTCCTCATCTCTAAAAGAGACAAGAAGGCATGGCCGTGTGAGTCTGTAATTCCCGCACTCAGAAGACTGAGGCAGGAAGATTCCCCTGAGTTTCAGGCCAGTCAGGGATACACAGTGAGTCTGAGGCTGATCTAAAAAAAATTAATAGATACAATAGTACTCATCTTGGGGGGATCTCTAACTAGGAGGATTCCAAGACATAAGGCTTGGGAAAGACCTAGACGACTTAGCCCATGTGGATTATAACCAAGTTGAAAGCTCAAGTGCGAATTGGATTTAAAGTTGTTTCTTTTTTAGGTTTGTGAGATTATCTTTTTAGTCTTCGGCAATGCTTGGTAAATATCACTCAAGATGACCTTCTCCGGCTGCAGGACAGTTCAGATAACGTGGGGAATGAGACTGCCATCACAGATACAGCAGAAGACATCCCTACTACAGAAAGTTTAAAAAGCAACGCTCTCCAGGGAGGTTTAGAATTCTTGCCCCGACTGGATTTCTAACATGCGTCTCCACCTCTCACTTGTGTGGTTCTTACTTTCTTGAACTCTTGCACACCTGACTTGGCTCGCTGTGAGAATGTTAACCTTTGAACCCATTCAGAATCACAGAATTGCATATTCCTTTGCAGGCTCGCTTACTTGGCAGGTACTTTCAAGCCATGCGGTGTTTTCAGCTGCCGCTTTCCTTGTTCACACGTCCTGCTCTTTCCTTTATATTTTCTACATGACAAGCATGAACCAAACACAGAAGCTGACAGAACGTAAATAAACAGGGTGCGAAGTAAGCCCCTGACTGTGTAGGAGCAGTCAGAAGAGGGGAGGTCAAGAGAAAGTCAATGACTGAGGGGAGAAGACCACTAGGAACAGCACGACCATCCTTCATGAATGGCTCTGCGGGACCATAGTGTGCCCCATACCCCGTGGGAGGCAGGTGGAATGTGAATATTAAAATAAAACTTAGGGTTTGGCTTTATTTTCTGGAGTCTGAGGATGTCTTTGTCCTGAAATAGACATGGCAAAGAAAGTCAGTGAAGTTGAGGAAACAGAGGGCAGAGGGAAGCTTGGGTCTCTCTGGTGGTTCCTTTTAAAATTTATTTATGTTTATGTATGTATGTTTGCATGTATGTATGTTTGCATATATGCTTGAATATATATATATACACATACATAAATAATATACACACGCACACACAGATAATGCAAGAGTGCACTTGAGTGTGCGTGCCTGTGGAGGCCCAAGGTGACATGGAAATCATCCTGGATTGTTCTACCTCTTTACTGTTTTGCTCTGTGCTTTTCAAGGCTCCACCTTCCAGGGCAGGAAGTGCAGGCCAAGACCATGGCCACCAGACGTTTTTACCTTGGGATCTGAGATCCACACTCAGGTCCTTTTGCTTACATGGCAGAGTCTTTAACTCCTGAGCCATCTCCTCAGCTCAGCCTGAATGCTCTGCAGGAGGCTTTTTACAGTTTCTTACAGGAACATTTTCCAGGTTCCTTTTTACAGTTAAGGCCAGGATCCTATCTCCGGGAAGATTTCCCGTGTGCCTTTTTTCCTTTTTCATTCCCTTCCTTTCCCTTCCTTTCCTCCTTCTCCTGAAGTGCTGACTCCTTAATCTCACAGTTATTCGTTTCTAAATCATGCTCATTCTACTCCTCTCTCCCACACTAAATGGATGTCCACAGCTTTCTACATGTTGGGAAAGGGCTGCTCTGGGTCGTCCTCAAATCACAGAAGTCACTATGTTCCGCGGGTACTGTCCTGTTAAGAAAGACCTTCATCGTCACATACACTGTAGGACAGGATGGGAAGAAAGGGGTCTTCTGTGTTGTGATCACTTGGCACTCGACCCTGAGTTTGTGCCAGAACCTAGCGGGAAGCTCACACCTCCTCCATATGACTCCCCCCAATCACCCCAGAAAATAGCACTGTCCAGCACAGTGTCATTTAGTAGCAAAATATATTTTAATGGAAAAATCATTTGAAGTGACTGAATAAAAATGTGTTCCAGAAACTTCCCCAATGGACGGCGGAATATGTACATGTTGTCAGGGAAGGAGGGGCAGCATCGAGCTAGTAGATTTTATATAGAAAATACAGGCATATTTAAAAATGGAAACATGGAAGAGAGGATGTGCCCAAGAAGAACACATAGATCACAGAACGAACAAAGCCAACCTCAGAGAACGAGCTCACTGCACGAGACAAGTTCCGTCCCCGCGGCGGGCTTTCTCAGTGTGAGTTCCAGGAGGCCCGTGAGCTACGGGAGAGATGATCCTGCTTCGGGGGAGCCGGTGAGCCATGGGGTGATTAAAACCCAGTTCTCCTTTTCCTGAAGAAACAAAACATGACAAAGACAACAGATTCAAGAGAAAAGAAGAAACCGAGGTGGTAGGGTCCTTGGTGGGGGCTGCTGGACACGGGAGTGGAAGTCTCTATCTCTTGGGAATGTCCGCTGATGCCTACACAGATGGGAGGGGGTGGTCAGTCCTTGGGGGACAGGACAAGTGCTAACTTTTTTCCTTTTTATTTAAGCAGGTCTGTCACTGTACCTGGAGTTGGCTATTTTGAAAATAGCTGGTGAATCCTTGTGTTCTGGCATGTCTCTGTGTTCCCAGTGCTGAGATTATAGACTCACACCGTCATGGCTGGATTATTTTTACATGGGTCTGGGGGATCCAAACTCAGGTCCTCATGCCTGTGCATCAAGCACTTTTTACCCATTGAGTCCAATTTGTAGGAGTCGGTTCCTTCCTCCTGCATTGCAGACTCCAAAGATCAAACTTAAGTCATCAGGCTTCCTGGCAGTTGCTTTTATCTACTAGGCCATCTCTCCAGCCCCTTGGGTTGGTTGTTTATTTAATATCCTTTCAATCGTTGTCTAAGATTATGGCTTGTTTATTTATTATCTATGCAAACTTTCTCTTTCTTTTGCTTTTTTAATTGGGAAAAAGTCTAGACCAGCCCTTGAGAAGCCAAGGCAGCAGAATCCCAGGTTTCAGACCCATCATCTTTGAGTAAATGATGTTCTAATGTTCTCCCTGCAGCTCCAATTTTAGTATGGGTACTAATGAAGTGGGCTTGCAACTGTTTATTTCTGAGATTTTGGTTTCTTTGTCCCTCCTCTATGAACGCTTTCTTTTAGCCTTAATACAGATGTACAGAGGATATGTAGCTGTCCTAGAATACAAATGCTTATAACTCAAGCTGGTGGACATATCTTCTGGCTCTTGAGGTCACTGACACAGGTGAGTTTGGGTTTGTCCTACCTGGAGCAGTCGTGGCCCGTCCAGGCCGACAGACAGTGGCACCGGTTTGGACGCACACATTTCCCACCATTTAAGCATGGAGACTGGCAAGTAGCTGGAATTGAAAACAAATGCATACATTTACTTATCGGTGCCAAAAAATCCTGGACATGTCTGTAAAGGCTCATGCGACCAGCTGTACCTCTGCTTCCTTCCGTAGCACAACTAACTGTTTCTCACACACCGCTAGTAACAGCATGAGCCGTTTCTGCTACTGTGGTGACGTCATCCCTTTATGCATCATCCCCTCCCCTTCTCCTTCCAATCTTCACACTAAGGTCACTGCATTAACTTCCCCTCCATATGGAGAGCTTAGCACATCCCACCAAGCCCAGTGATTTTTGTCTGTCTGCTTGTATTTAGTAGATGCCCAAATCTGGCACCTTGGTGTTTCTAAACTGCAGAATTTTTGTGTGCTCAATAAGGCCGGGAATCTTTTGAGGGAATCAGCAATAGACTCTGATTGATTATCTTCACTGCCGCCGCTGCCAACTTTTAGGAAGCAAGTCAGGCACATGGTGAGTCTAAAGTAACAGATGTCTCAGTGGTCCTTTCGGTTTGACCAGGAGGCAAGTTTCTTTTCCTTTCTTCCCCTGGCAGCTCTGAAGATTAAATGACTGATTCCTTGTGTGCTAGGCAAATAGCCTAGGACTGAGCTACTGCTTCAAACCTGTGTCTTTCCTTTGCGACAAGGTTTCATTATGTAGCCCAGGCTAGTCTTGAACTTGCAATCATCCCGCATCAGCCTCCCAGATGTTGAGATTCCAGGCCTGGGCCACATGCCCAGCTTGTTCTCTGGATTACTTACTCCTTTGTCTCTTTCACTCTCAAAATACCTTTGTTTGGAAGCTGCCTTACACGACCATCCAGCGTCAGGGTTCATGAGAGCCCGTGTGCCAGCAGGTCTGCTATATTTTAAATTCCTCAGGAGGTGGGTGCAAACATTTTTATGGGTGAGATGGTGGGGTGTCAGAGTTCGTGCTACATACGTAGGACAGGTCCTACTTTTTAACACTTGTTTAGTAATTTTAGGATGTTAAAATGGCCAAGAAAAACGCTTTAAAGTAAATCGATTGGTTTGACATTTACTGGAAACCCTATTCTATCTGGGTAGCGTGCCAGGCACTAGACACATAAAGAAGATAAGAAACATCTCCATTTTCAAGTAACTTATAATCTAATGGAGGGAAGGCTATAAAAAAAGCAATTAAGCAGATGGCAAAAATACAGGGCACTACTGGAAGGGGAGGTGACAGGACTTGGGAGAAATGAAACCACTAAAGTTTAGCTTTGAGGACATAATAATAAACTGCCATCTAAACATCTATTCTCAAGCCTATAGTTTAAAGAAGTTCTCAGCACTGGTTCTGGAAACATCCTTCTGCCATGGAAGGTGTTTGTTTACTTACTTTTAATATTTTATTTATTTATTCTGTGTGTGTGTCTCAGAGGGCACTGTGTGTCCCTATGGAGGACCAAGGGTGACTTTGGGAATCATCCTGGATTACTTCTACCTCCTTCTTGCTTTGCTCCGGGATTTTGAGGGCTCTGTCCACCAGAACCATAAGTGCAGGCCACCACTGTTTCTGCCTGGAGTTTTTTTACATGGGACCTGGGATCCCAAACTCAGGACCTGCTTTCGAGGCAGCCATCTCTCCAGCCTGGAAGGTGTTTAATACCGAGAACCACGACTGGCTGAAGTGCAGGCAAGGAACTATGGGCTTATGCCCCTAAACAGAACATCAGAAATCACCCCTATCCCAAAGCTCAAGCAAAATGAGAGAAAAGGGGTGGGTAAGAAGGGAGGGGACGGCCAGACAGAATCTCTGGACCTGACAAGACTACTGCACCCACGAGCTCACTGCAGTCATTTCTGCTTCCACAGAACCTCCATAACATTATCAACATTTCATCATGGAAGGGGGAAGATGTCAAGAGGGGCCACACCTTCTGGAGAGACTACTGAGGATTAAGGGGAGCTACTTTCCTTAATGGTATACAGGCACATGCCGGTAGTATAGGCAACCTAGCTGGAACCCAGTAGGCCACCTGCACAAAAAGACACAAAAAGAAGGTTTGCAGTGGGAAAAGAGGGGGGATGATATTGGGTAACAAGGGGTGAAAATGTCATAAGCTTAGTGCTTCCATGTATGAAACTCTAAAAGAATAAAAATAAAAGAAAAAGTACATGGGGTAAATGTCTTCTGTGCAGTTGGGAGAGGGACATGGGGGTCGCCTGTTAATCACTGTTTGTTGTTGCCCAGATATCATCTCATTCTGAGTTTCTTTTCTCCCCATTTTCACGGAAGTTCTATTTATTTATGCCTTTATTCTATCTGAGCAGTTATGGGAGTTACTAGGTTTCAAGTCTCCAGCACGTCCACTCAGCGCCTATGCCGTGTACCCCGCGAGCAGGTGCACAGTCTGTTGTCTTGTGAGTGGCCCCAAAAGGTGTTTTGCAGACGTGACCCAGTTCCCTATGGGGACCCGCCATCCACGAGACCATCTCCAGATGTCCTCGAGACTGTTTGATTTTTCAATCTAAGTGGAATCTATGAGTTGTCACCCGGGGCCGCTGTGGGACCAAACAGCCAAGAAAGCCAACAGAAGAAGATGCCCTACCTGCATGACAGCGGGACCCAGTCCAGCCAGGTGGGCACTTGCACTGGTAAGGCGCCACACAGCGCCCACCGTTCAGGCAGGGGAGGATGCATATGGCTGGAAAACAAAACCCAAGAATTTAGACATTGAGAAGGATCTGCTCCAAGTGCCCACGCTCGGATGTGTTGGAGTGTGCAGCAGTGAGTCCTTGCCCCGCCCAGCAGAGAACCTTCGCGACTGGGCTCTGCTTGCTAACAAGCGTGGCTGGGAAATGCACAATCAGAGAGGAAGTCTGGTCCCGAGGATGGAATGACTGATGCCAGATGTCCTCTGAGGCACTCTGGAATCCATGTCTGCTAAGTGCTCTGCTTTAGCTCTCACCAACTAAGCTGAGTGAGCTCCATTTACTAGCTTTACTGCTCTGAGAGAGGTTTGGATCCTGAAGGGACTTGTGAGAATGAATGGGAAGGCACGCGGGCTATGCTGAGGCTCAGGTGTGTCACGTCTGAGTAGTAAGGGACAGCTACCCCTCTATTTCCTAGGAAATGAGACCTAACAGTGACGGGGTGAACCCTTCTTGAGCCCCTCCCTAGCATTCATTCCTTCCTGGAAGATGCCGTTTGTTTAAAGAACGTGAGATTACAGACTCGCTACTACACCACACCTGGTTCTCTAAGAGACAGTGTCGGCAAGACCTGGCTAGAAATGCAAGTGCCCAGGTCCCAACGCAGGCCATTTGGGCCTGAATCTGCGTTGTCATAGCATTTCATAGGTGAAGTCTGTGCAAACTGAAGTCCAGGAAGTAACTGTTTCATGCAGGTTAGCAGGCGAAGGCTCAGTTGGCTGAACCAGACTTGTAACTGAGGTAGCTCAGATGTTCCCTGAGTCTTTGGACTTTTGGTATTATGGAGTCTAAGTTTGGGAGCCCCAAGGAAAGGAAATTATGAGAAGGGGAAAAAAAAATGTGATTTAATTCCACCCTTCTTTCTCATTCTTTTCCTCCCTTCCTCCCTCCCTCTCCCCCTCTTCCCCTCTCCCCCCCTCCCTGCCTCCCTGCGTCCCTCCCTCCCTCCCTCCCTTCTTCCTTCCTTCCTTCCTTCCTTCCTTCTTTCCTTCCTTCCTTCCTTCCTTCCTTCCTTCCTTCCTTCCTTCCTTCCTTCCTCCTTCCTTCCTTCCTTCCTTCCTTCCTTCCTTCCTTCCTTCCTTCCTTCCTTCCTTCCTTTCTCTCCTTCTCTCTCTCTTTCTTTCCTTTCTCTCTCTCTCTTTCTTTGTTTCTTTCTTTGCTCTCTTTCTCCCTTCCTAAAATTTAATTTCCTTGACAGATTTCAGAATTAGTTGCTGTCATTTCCCCCTCCCTGCCCTACCTCATCCCTGTCCTTCTCTCACTAAGAACTTTCTTCTTCCCAGCAAATTTCTCTTCTACTTTGCTTTTTGTATGTGTGACCCATTGAGTGGTGTCAGGGTTGTCTGTGTTAGTGGGTGTCTGGGCATCTGCAGGTGCAGAGACATATGTTAGTACCACTGAAGCAAGTAGGTACCTTCCCCAGTCAGCATGATCCATCATATTCCTTAGGAAAGATTGGGGTCACATGAACTATGATTTTTCTTTCTTAACTCACTATTGTGATATTACTTACTTCGATCAGTTATAGCAGTTTAAACTTATTTTCAGTCCCTGTGGAGGACCAGTGGTGACTTCAGGAATCATCCTGGATTGCTTCTACCTCCTTTTTGCTTTGCTCTGGGATTTCCCCAGGCTCTGCCCACTAGGGTCAGAAGTGTAGGCCACCACTTTTTCCACCCCACATTTTTACATGGGACCTGGGATCCAAACTCAGGATTCTGCTTTCAAGACTGAGTCTTAACCCCTGAACCATCTCTCCAGCCTTTGTTTATCTTTTTAAATAGAGTATTTGGGGGAAAAAGGCACATTGAATAAGTTTTGGAGTTGCTTATAAAGTGCCTGATATTCAGAAAAAAACTGGTATGAGTCAATGGCTATTACATTGGTGGTTCTTTATGGTCTATATGTATTACTCTCAAAGAAACATGAAATTGCTTTATCCTCATTCATTAATACTCTAAAACACTGCATCATAGACATTAGCATGATTTAAAAGAACATATTTTTACCCCTTTGGTAAGTTGAACGTATTTTTGTGAAGGACAAAGTTCTATGTTAATTTACAACAGTATGCAGATCAGACGTACTAACTTCCCTTATTTTCTTAATTAGGAATAACTGTTTTTCAGGACAAAGAGTGATGCACACAATTATGCTCTTCAAGGTACAGAGTTCTTCAATGCTGTGTGTTTTCACTAATTGCGGCAATGATTGGTATGTTACATCATCAGTTTAGGACAGGGAAGAGAGGGCTGGGAGATCAACCCAAAGTCCTTTGCAAGAAGACTCTGGTAACATATATCAGAGGTCTGTGAAGATGACTGCAGATGGATCTTGGAAACTTACATACAGGGTCATTAATATTCATAGCTTCCACAAAATGTTTGACCTATTAGCTCAACCTTAGATACTCTGGCCTGCTCCAAGGATCCGAGCCAATGAACTCTTTCTAGTTTCCTAGGAACTCCCCCAAGTCATCAGTCTCCCAGCCGCTGATCAAGATTCAAAGGAAAAGTCAAAGCCTGACTCACGCTCTTCACAAAGGCGCCCCATCCAGCCATCAGGGCAGGAACAAGCATTTGGTCGTTGGCAGACACCTCCATTCTGACATGGGAACCTACAGACAGCTGGAAAGGAAGTAGAGTAGGTCATGATTCCAGAGACTTCTGGCAAACAGGACTTCTCATTTAGAATTCACAAGCCGAGGCTGATGTCAAGGAATAAAAACAAGTCACATCTGGAGAGAGCATTTTGATATATGGACGAGTAGAACAGGTTATTGGCTGTTCTCATCCAAATCCCCTCCCAGCTATTTATAGTTGACAACTTCATGGTTGCTTTATGCATATGTTGTGAAGTAGCCACGACTAAGCACCTCACATAGGTTTTTTTCTCCCTTTCTGTAAAGCTGAAAAACAGAATGCAGTGTTGTTTACTGTAGTCACATGCTGTGCATCAGATCTCTCAAATGTGTCCACTTTACCTTACTGAAACTCTGAACTCTGATTGACATCTTCCCATGAGCCTCTCTGTTCTCTGAGCTTGATGTTTTTGATCCTACATATCAGTCAGATCATGAAATCTATGACTTTTATTGCAGTGCTATAATGTCAAGGTAGGTCTATAGTAGTGCAAACAACAATTTTTTTTCTTTTTTAAAGACTGGTATTCTGATCTATCTATCTATCTATCTATCTATCTATCTATCTATCTATCTATCTATCTATCTATCTATCATCTATCATTTACCAGTTACCTATCTATTTATCATCTGTTGCAGTCAGCTTGCATGGTTGTTGATGAATGACCAACAAATGGCTTAAGGGAATAAGGAGTTTATTTTCTATTACGATTGCTAGTGTTGATGAGAGAGTTCACATCCACGCCAGAGTCAAAGGAACTGGCCACACCATCACCACATAATGGCTGAGAGAGGGATGATCCTTACTTGCCTCTCCAGCATGTCTGGTCAAGTGTACAAAAGGATGCCAACTTTCTTAACCAGTGCTCTGTATTTTATTCACTTGTTCAGGGCCTCATCCCACCCACCATGGGCTGGGTCTTCCTCATCAACTAGATAATCTCCTTCAGGTTTGCTCTGGGCTTTAACTCAGCCATTAATCTCTACAAATGTGCTCAGAGCTCAAACCCTCAACTGTCAAGTTGACACCTGTGCCTATGACATCATCTATTTAACATATTTTCTTTATTTGCTTACATTTTGTCAGCCAATTACATCGATTCCTAATTTGACTTTTGTGAATAAAGCTTCAGTCATTGAAATTCTAAGTTTTTGATAATTCCTGGAAAAAAAAATCTCAGGCCTAACTCATCTGGACACTTTCTAAGACACCACTGCCCTTCATGACATCTTGTTTCCGCAGATGTTGTGAGTTTTTTTTTTTTTTTTTTTTTTTCTGCCTGAATACTATGCATTTTCTCTTCCTTTTGCCCTAATCCGCTCCTACTCAACTTCCTCTCCCTTTTCAAGACTCAATTCCAGTGTCTCTTTCTCTGGGAAACATTCCCTGACTTGCTCCTCAGTCTCCAAATGAATAATTCATGGCTTTTCTTTCTTTTTTCCCCAGCAGCCTAAAACTCAGCAGGCCCATGTCAACAGATTGCTATCACAATCCATGCCAATGTCCCTGTTTCTATTCTGTCTCTCCACTTACCTTCCATTTCATCCGGGAGATGGAAGGTTAAAATGCCTGATATAGCTACTTACATTTCTTTTAATGAATACTTGGGCAAAACTTCTTATTCCAAGATTTATTTGGAAGGCCTTTCTCATGTCCCTAGGACACTTCCTAAGAACTTAGAACCTCTACGCCTAAGGGCCTCTCACAATCTCCGGAGCAGGACATATCCTTTTTGGTTTAAGTTAAGCCATGTGAGAAGTACATGTGGTTCTTTACACAGGCACGATCCCTATAAACTTGGGCTACATTAGGATAGGCTGTGAACCCCACATTTCTCTAGTGCTCATGCCATGGAGGTGATAAGCGATGTTGTTTTGTAAGATGATCCCTGAGTCTCTGCTAGTTGCAGGCTGATTTCTTGGCCTATTTACTAAGAAGCTGTATTTGTTCATTCACGGTGAGCTCCGTGGAACACCGGTGAAGCACGGTAGTATGCTCTTTGGGTTTTCCAGGTGCGGAGCACTTGGTTTAGAAGAACAAGAATCAGCAAGCACTTTGCTTTCTGAGTTTGAGTGATGCTCGGGCTACTGTTGGAGGTTAACCTGCTGCAAAATGTAAGGCTGCACGTTCTCATTCATCCCTTGGCTTGCTGCTTTCATTTCTCATTGTGGCTCCCACATAATCAACCTCTTCTCTAGTAGCCCTGCCTTTTGGAGGTCCATACCATTTCCCCACTGACTCCCTCAACTTTCCCCGAGGCCCAAGTCATTGGCATTTATATGCCAAGCCTAAACCTGACCACAGGACCACCCATCTGATCACCTGACGGACCTTTCAGCTTCAAAGTCAACTCTCTTGTTCACGGCCATAGTGCTTAGCATGCGTACTAATTGCTGGTCATATTGGATCTATCATACACATTTTCTGGCAGCTTCACTAAAAAATAACCCTCCAAACATTTCTTTACCTCTGCAAACAGGAGGTGACGTCCACGTTCCATTTTCTAGGCAAACACTCCTCAGGGAGCCCTCCAGCATGTACCCACTATAACAGGAGTAGGTGATCATGTCCCCATATTGGTAATGTACACCTCGAACAATTGCATTTTCCACATGAGTTGGTGGACTGCACTGAAATTTCTACAGAAAGAAAACAGCAATTAAACGTGAGCCAATCACTAGACTATCAGCACAACCTTATCGTAAGACTGAATTCACTGGAGAAGCGAAGATAAAATATGCAGAAGGGAAATGTCCCACATGCAACACCAAGCGTACCAGCAAGGGAAAGACAATCTATGATGTTTAGAAGGACTAGCATAAGTATAACATATAATAAGTATAATAAACATGTGTAGTGTAAGAACAGAGGATTTTTTTTAAATCCAGGGTTGAAAATGTTCAGGCTCGGCTACTTGAAACTCAAGGAAAGAATTATGGAAGAGCCTAAACTCTTTTATGCTTCCCTGAAGAGGGACTACAAGAGAAGATCAGATGGGATGCTTATCAAATGAGAACAAGGCAAGTCGAAGGACAGTAGCCTCCAGAAAAGTGGTGGTGATCACAAATGGTTGGTATAGGTGGAAAATGAATAAATACTGCCGGAAACCTCCCAGGATGCACTGATGAAACGTAAGGTCTCTTTCTAACACACTACTCTAGTGATGCTCCATTTGGGATCCGTGCTAGACTGAAGAACCATCCTTTTGTCAAAGATACATGATCTGTCTGTAAATGACAATTCTTACAACTAATATTACTTATTTATTAAACAGTAATAATCTTACAGTTATTCTGGGATGGGTCACAAGGCAAGGGCTAGAATGGAGTCTGGACTCATATTCGTGCCTACTTAGTATAAATCTAACTTCTGGATGACGAGACTTCATGAACTTCTTCATAAAGCATTACTATATTGTTATGTTATGAAGACTTGATGGAAGAGATGATAAGTTTGGGAGATGTTTCCAAATTTTCTTTTTTCTTCTAGGGTAGGCAAAATGCCTACTATATATCAGGAATTGGAAAGAAAAAAAAAAAAAGAATGAAGAAAGAGCTGTTCCTTGGCTCAGACAAGCAGGAAAAGAAGAAAAAGATATAGCAATACAATCTCATGCAAATTGCATTATGAGAACAGACACCATATTACAGAGACATTGAGTTAAACCTAAGTTTGCTTAGAGGCATGGAGTATGAATCATAATGAAAATGGCATTTGTCTGGGCTATGCAGCTTTTCTGGGTCACATGGGAAGAGCTTTCAAAGTGGGGCAACAGCATGCAGAGCGAGCTAGGGAACTGATGGTTGGGTTTGTCACAGTTTGCAAATCAAAGATGCTTTTCACACCACCTACAAAGGAAGTACCTGGGGTTCTTATTCAAAATGCATATTCTGGGGTCTTTGACTTATGACTATGCATTTGACATATTCTCCCTAGGTGATTCACATGTATGATGAATTTTAGTCACTGGGTTTCTAGTAATAAGTATCAGAAGTAGGTGGATGGAATGATGTGGAAGGTTGCTGCCTAGGCAAAGGGAAAGTATTTGGTTCTGATTCCAAGATTTCCTGTCTAATAGGAAATGCAAAAGAGGATGGAGGATTAACAAACCCTGGAAGCTGTCTCCTCTCCAAGGCAACCTGTGACTCTCTCTCTAATACGGAGAGACAATTAGGAATGCGTGGAAGGAGCATTTGTAAGAAGCACACGTCTCTTCCTGCTCTTGTTTCCAGTGCTTGAATGGCAAGTCTTGTGGGAGCCAAGAGCAAGGTGAAGATGTGTGGGCAGAATGAGGCCACTTGGCCAGCGTCCCTTTGGGCTGGTGGTTGTAAACTAGGCAACAGGGTCAAAGAGAAATCTAACTTACATGTGCTTAGTCCTTTCTCTTTGGTTACAGGTTGATTTTACAAGTATATGGGAGCCAAATCTCAGTTGAAAGTTTAGTGCACCTTTTTCTGGAGTAAAACAAAATCAACTTTCTAATGGTGTAGTAGATTGTTGAATTTTGGGCCTCTAGGTATCTTTTCCTATCTAGGGAAACTGCTAATAGAGTATACACTGATTTATTCTTGAAAACAAATCCATAAGGTAGATGTTATTAGTATTATTAGCAGATGACAGTTCCAAGATTCAGAGGTAAGACAATTATAGTTTATAGTTTTCGAGAAAAGTCAACTCAGGTCTTCCTGTGCATACTTCTTATCTCATTAATCAGAGTGCAAGGACATTTTATATAGATTGTGGACATTGTATATACAGATTATCTTGAGCCATAAATTATGTACCTGGCACCTTGCATGTGGTTAGACCCAATGGGTTTTATGACTGATTGTTACTGAGGGAGGAGCTTGGCCAGCAACCAGGAGGTCGAAGTGGAATTAGAAAGTGCTCATTAAGAGAGGCCAAGAACTGTCCCAGCAGCAAGAAAAGTCACCGGGTTGCAAAATGTATCATTACAAGATGGATAGATGCACCCAATGATAGTTCAGTGATCCTTGAATTATAGGCCCAGAGCAGCGATTTTCCTCTGTGCATTACTTTTCTCACCGCTGTGAACATAATACCTAATAGAAACAACCTAAGAGAGGAGGAAGCTAACTTGGCCCATGGTTTCAGAGAGCTCAGTCACATTGTCGGACCTGTGTAGTTGGACATAAATGTGGGAGCAAGCGGTAGGGGAGATTGTTCACCTCTCAGCACACCGAAGCTGAGAGTGAGACAGCAAATGGCAGGGACTAGGCATTCCCAAGGCCCTTTCCCCACTGACCTGTTTCCTCCAGCTAGATCCTGTGTGCTAAGGTTTCCAGAATCTTCACAAATAGTGCTACTAGCTAGAGACTGAGTTTGAATCATGGGGGCCGGGAGACGTTTCATATATTGAAACCATAATAATCTTTATCACCAACATTTAGGAAATGTTAGAAATGGAGATTATTATTAGACTTTGTCCAGAATTCCTGAATCAGGAACCTGAGGGTGTGCCCCCCAATATTTGTTTTCCTAAGTGTTTGACGTCGTTCTGATTTAGGCTCAAGTTTGAGAACCACTAAAGGATAACTTTTATATCAGTGAAGCACTTGTAGCCTGTGAAGAGATTTGGGGACTTTGTCATGGTTTGAATGTGGGGTTTCCCCCATAGGTTCATGTGTTTACGTCTCGTGTGAGTGTGTGTGTGTGTGTGTGTGTGTGTGTGTGTGTGTGTGTGTGTGTGTGTGTGTTTGTATCAGAGGGCACTGTGTCCCTGTGGAGGGTGAAGGGTGACTTCAGGTATCATTCTGGATTGCTTCTGCCTTCTTTTTGCTTCACTGTGGGATTTCCCAGGCTGTTCCAAAAACATAGACCACCACTATTTCTATCTGGTGCTTTTTACATGGGATCAGGGATCCGAACTCAGATCCTTTATGCTTGTGAGACAGAGTCTTAACCTCTGAGCCATCTCTCCAGTCTCTTGTTTGCATCTTTAGTTGATGTTATGTTCTGGCACCTTTAGGAGGTGGAGCCTTGTGGGAGGGCAAGGGGCAGGCCTTGAGGCTGGATAGCCCCGCCCTGCTTCCACTAGCAGTCTGCTCTGGTTTTCTGCTCCTTGCTCTCTGCTTCGGTGAGGAATATGAACTAAGTCACCTCCAGCTTCATGCCTTTTCCACAATAACTGTCACAGAGTGGGTACCCAGAAAACTAAGTGTCTGACAGTTTCTTCCTTGCTCGTTCTTAAACAAGTATATTTTCAGAGTCTGTTCATTGAACCTGGTCAGGTAGATCTTAGCTAAGGTTTGGAAAGGATTCTTTTCAGTGTTCAGTATTTAAAGATCGTTTTCTGAGTTTTAAAGCTTAAGGCAGAAGACAACTGTTGCAAAACAGATCTAAATATGCCCCAGGAAGCTACATGTTGCAGGCACACTCCACAAAGGCGGGAAAACCTTCCACCCTCACACACTCGCTGGGTTCTGCCTGCTGACTTACTTTCACATTTGGCACTTGTCTGTGTCCACGTTTCATCCGGGTTGCACGTGATGACTCCGTGGCCCTTGAGCACATAGCCCTCTCTACACTTGATAGACACATTCTGGTCCACATAGAACTCCTTCTCAGAAAGCACGGCGTTCTCCGGAATCACAAAAGGCACGGGACATGGGTTTGCTGTTAAAAAAAAAAGAAGAAGAAAATGTTTCCTGGTGTCTTTCTTCCCTCTTTTCCCGGTTTATTTCTTTGAGGGCAACATAGAGACCTTCGAGAAATGGTTCTCGGTGCTCACTCTATCAGCCCGTGCTGCCTTGAACTCGTAACCTTCCTGCCTCAGTGTCCTGCAGGTGGGACTATGCACCGCCATGGCTCGAGTCTTTCAAAATGTAAAACTTTGAACATGAAGTTTTGCTTTCGATGCATGTGAATTCATTTGTAAGTTAAAAAATAAGTATATAAGAGATCGAGGGGGCATATCTAATCCATCTTCAATGTACGAAGACTACTAAGAATATGTATATTCTTAAATATGTATATGTACTAAGAAAAAAACAGTCTTATACTGAATTATTTTCTTTTACTGGACATCCTTCAGAACTGCAGAACCATCCGACATTTCTTTGTGAACTGACGTGACTTAAGACCCATACTGAACAGAACAGTAGGAGTTTAAGTAGAGTTTGCAAGCCTCATTGAAAAAGACAGGTCTGTTTTTATGGGCCTGAAGGAAACACAGGACATTACAAAGGCACTAGGTTTGCTCAGGGCAAGTGTATGTCATTCATACCAATGCATAATTCAAGCAATTTCAGTTTTTCTGATTTTTTAAAAAAAGAATTTAGTAGTATTCCTTCCCTTACAATGTTTTAAAAAAATTGTTATCATTTTTATTTGAGAGAGAGAGAGAGAGAGAGAGAGAGAGAGAGAGAGAGAGAGAGAGAGAGAGAGAGAAGACAGCACACACATGGAATTGAGAGGACAATTTTCAGTAGTTTTCTCCTTCCACCATGTGGGCTTCTGGGGAATGAACTTAGATTACCAGGTTTGTAAATAGGCATTTTGCCAGCTGAACTATCTTGCTAACCCCCAGTTTTTCTGATCCTAATTAGGCACATGGGAAGTCTTGTATGGTGAAGTAGGCTTTCACTTCACACCCAAAGGCATTATGGTACTTGAAATAATAACCAGAACTCTCTCGACTTGTTTTGCATTTGTATTGTTTTCATTGCATTAAATTATTCCATTCCATTAAGTTATCTTTACTTACTGTCATGGTTTGAAATGTGTCCCCCACGGTCTTGTGCGGTTGGGAAGGTCAAGGCACCTTTAGGAGGTGGAGCCTTGCTGGAGGAAGGCAGTCACAGGGATTGGGCCTTGAATGAATTAGTCCCACTGTACTTACTTCCTGGAGAGATCTACTTTTGCAGTTGGCAGTCTTGCAGCTCTCAGTCTCCCTGATGAGTGTGACTTAGCCTACCTCCAGCTTCTGCCACCAGCCATGTTGCTTCTGCCATGAAAAACTGTATCTCCTCCCTGGAACATAAGCTGAATAAATCTCCCTTTCTATCTTAAATTGCTTGACTTTGGGTGTTCTTTAACAGCAACAGATAAAAGTAACTAGCATACTTTCCATATTTGTACTGATGCTGCATTTTAAACATGTTTTCTTCTTTACATCTTTCTGACCCCCAATAGAATTCACTATACCATCATGTCAAAAATATTTTCATTAATTTGTATTTTCTCTTAAAAAGTCTGCACTTGTAATCAACCAATGGATCTGATAAAAGCTAAATCACCATGGCAACAAGTGACCACCAGTGTAATAGTGGCATGAATATCATGGAGGCAATGAACAGCTTTTTGATAGGTCTCAAGACCCACTTATCAGAATGGTACACATCCCTGTTACTGTAAACTAGAACAAAAACCTAAAAAAAAAAGGGAAAAATAGATCAATAGGGAAGATACCAATAAACCTATAGGTAGGAAGACAGTACATCAAACTCTTCTGTAGGTAGCTGTTGTTATATCCATAGAATGGGAACTCACAGTGGAAACCTTTGGGTCCAGAGCTGGATGAGTGAAGGGAAATGCACATAACAGTGGGGTGGCCTGAAGAGAGGTGACTTGATGAGCCCTTATAAGAGTAGACAAGCCAGAGTGAACTCTGAGGTCCATGGAAGCATACAGATGGAAGAGTGGGAGGGAGTGGGAAGGAATGATGATGAAAGGAAGAGAGGGAATGGGAGGAAGGGGGAGGGAGGGAAGCTGGGATGAATACGCAATATGTTTGTAAAAGGAGAAAAAAAAAGCTGATTCATAGGATGTTTTAACATTACCACAATTAGATGTTAAAATACCCCATAAAGTTTGTTTGATGGTCACAGAGTAGAATTGCTTGATATGCTTGAGATGCATGTAAGTTGCATCATGAAGCAGGATGTGATTAACTTGCTCCTAAAGTCAACACACACGTTTGCAGAGAGGAAGCGGGTGGCTCCAAGTTCCATTTTCTGTGCAGCGTGCCTCGGGCGATCCTTCCAGACTGTAGCCCCTGTGGCAGGAGTAGACTACGCTGTCCACTACGCCAGCTGTAGTGTTGCCCACGACGGCCTTTCCATTCAGAAACTCAGCTGGAACCTCGCATCTGCTCTCTAAAATGAAGAATGAAAGCCTTGTGTTAAATATTTGATTCCAAAGTGTCATTCCTTCTTTTGCAAGGATTGTTAAAGGCACATAACTATATAGAAAAAATATATAATGTGATATTTAAATTATCTGTAGTATAATATATAGAAATCATTTATAATGCAATATATGAATATTTCATATATGACAATATATGTATAAAATATTTTATTCTTATGGATGATATTGTAGAGAAAGCATGGTATATGAAAGTATTTGATGAGTGCATGCTCACACAAAGACTGTTATTTTGTCCCATTACAGTTATCTTCATGTATTTTGCAAATAATGATGGGACTGGGGTAGTTAGATAAATAGGTAGGTCAAACAAAGGAATTTCATTGTCCCCAAAATTCCATATACCAAGTCAAATTAAATTAGCATGCAAATAATATGTAAATATTTTTGTGTGTTGGTGTATGTATATGCTTGTACACAGATGTGCACGTGTGTGCATGTGCTTGTATGTGTATATTTGTGCACATGTATGCATGTAGGCCAGAGGTTGATGCTACAAGTTTTCTTTAACCATTCTTCACCCCAATTTTTTGAGGGCTGTCACCTCCTTAGCCCTTATGTGTACCTTTAGTAGAAATGTGTCTCAAACTGTATACTACACCTTTTTGTTAAAATTTTCATTGAACACTTTTCCCTTCCAAATTCAGCAACAACTATGAGATTATTTCAATTCATACTTGAAGGGAAGTCTCAAAAAAGTTAAAAGTTCACAGGGACATCAGGACTCAGGAAACTCTGTGGCCACACCGTAACTACAATAATTGGGAGGAGCATGCCTTCTTGATTTTCACTCTTAAAAAAAAACCAATCAAAACCAAAGCCCAAAACACTGCCTTATTATCCATATTATCCATCTGCCTAAGTGATGACTCTATCCGCGATGTGCTGGGTTGTTTCAAAACAATTTGATACTGTCCTACTGGCTTGCTCAGGGATCGCCTTAACTAAACAACTCTTCATAGAAGTACCCAAAGTACTTCAATTTTCACTTGGCATTTGCCACTAAGTGCCACATCCAGAAAGTAAATAGATTGGTGATATCTCAATAACGGGGAACTGTGAGCCTGGGAGATTATTAGAGTGAGAATATTCGACATGAGTTTTTAGAGCTGTGTAAACTTCATCATAATATGTTAGATTATATTACAGCAATAAGGCATGACTTCTAAACATTTAAATTTATACCCATTGATTTGGGCTGTTCTCAGCCTAGGTCAGCAAGGTTTATTTTGCAGTGGGCTTGGTTAATGTAGGGACTCATAATAGGTCACAGTTCTGAGAATAAGTGACAGCTGCATCATTTACATCAGCCTCTGCTCCCAGCATGGTTCAGGAACATCACGGAAGAAGGGGTGAAATGCACGTAAGAGCTGGAGGACGTGGAGGAGGGCAGTGAGCGTTGTCTGCTGGACATGCCAGGCCTGCTGTGCTCATGAACACACAACAGCTGTGGTTACCTGTACAAGACTAGCACCTAGCGCGTGTAGGTACAAGACCTACAGGACAATCAGCATTCCTGCATGACTAGGGGAGAGGCTGGAGAAGTCCCACCCTTAGTTGAGTAGTTATTGACATTGATGGCTGCTGGGGAAGGGTTGGTGATGGTGGCCCCCACAGTAGAGACCAGCAATATTTCCTAGAAGCAGCAACTCTGAGCCTTCTGATTTATACCTATTCAGAGGAAAAGGCCACAGGAATGCAAACAAACAAAACAGTTTGTTTCTAAATAAAATATTTGCTGTCCCAATGCCAGCAATCTTGCTCTCTATTCCAGTGAATCATTCTTCCCTACTCCAATGTGTGATCCTTAATTGGTTGGGCACGCTTGGACAAAAACCAATGAAATATTCTCACACATTGTATAAATCAACTTCAACGAAATATAAAATGGATACATAAAGAAAATGTAGACACTGTTCTTTGTGTCCCCAGCCTCTTTCTGGGCATCATGAGGTGCCGTCTGACTTTACCTCTGCACACTGGGACCTCTCCACTCCATTGGCCACTGTCTTCACAGACTCGTTCCCTGTCCCCCTGTGAATCAATGGAGAAAGGCCACAAACAAGATCATCATTCTATATTACACAGATAATAAGTGAACGTAGGGTCGACTTAACCATGAACTCAAGTGGTCGGCACTGGAATGTGAAAGGCATTGTTGCAGTTCACCTGTGTGGTTGCTGATAAATGACCATCAAATGGCTTAAGGGAACAAGGGTTTATTCTCTCTTATGATTCCTGGTTACAGTTCTCAGTCCAGTTTGACGGGAGAGCTCACACCAATACCAGGGCCGAGGGGACTGGCCACACCATCACCACATAACGGCTGAGAGATGGACAATCCTTACTTGCCAGACCAGCATGTCTGGACAAGTGAACAGAAGGATGCCAACTCTCTCAACCAGCTCTCTGTGATTTATCCAGGGCCTAATCCCACCCACGATGGGCTGGGTCTTCCCCATCAGCTAGACAATCTCCTGCAGGTTTGCTCTGGGCTTAACTCAACCAGCAACTCTCTACAACTGTACCCAGAGCTCAAACCCTCAACAGTCAAGTTGACACCTGTGCTTAACTATGACAGGCATATAGTAAGTTTATATTCTCACGAATATTTGTTCAGACTAGTGTGATTAAGTGACAGACTTGACTTTTCCCTCTACTTTAGGTGACAATTAATTATAATCTCTAGTAAAGATGGACAAAGAGTGTGTTGGAAATGTCAAAGAAATAAATTTGCTTAGTATATTGCAAACTACCACTTTGAATTACATTTGATTTTCAATATCTGAGAGGGACAACCAAGAATAGGAGATATCCCATTGACTTGACAACTGAATACCTCTACATATATAATAACCATATTTGTATTTAGGTTTTTCCAATATTCTTGGTGAAATCTTTCTAAAATTTACTTCCCTGTTTTCTGGAATATTATCTTTGGAAAGAATGATTTGTAATTACCTGAATATGTTTCATTATTCATTACTGGTGATTTTTATAATATAACATTCCTGATCTTGAGTTCTTTAGTTTGACTTATTCTTCATTTGATTTTAGTAACTTTTTTTTTTTTTAGAATTTTTCAGGCATGGTAAAAATTTTGATATTGAAATAGCTCAAAAAAGTTATTGACCTTTCACACAAATGGCAACTTATTTGCAAATGGAGGAACTTGTCATAATTTAAATCAGATATCCTGATTGCCTTGTTTTGCTTTGTAGAAAGACAAACACTAGGAGTGAATGATAATAACTACCCTATACCAAACTTGAGCTAGGGCTGTGCAGAAAGGGTAATGCTCCCCACTATCTTTTGTCTGAGCCACCACAGGCATATAGCAGAGATGGCTATTGTATTCCGTGCGTAAACTTGAGAAACAGAATGAGGAGCAGTCAGTTCCCCAATGACTTCATCTGGCAGAAGAGATAACCTGTCTCAAACGTGATCCTGATTCTAAGCCACTTTCCTAGTCTCTGCCCATTGCAAATCCCCTATACAGCCACATGACTGTGGTAAATATAACATTAAAAATGATAAAAATACAGGGAAATTCCCAGAGTACAACAAGAAGAAGGTAGAAGCAATCTAGGATGATTCCTGAAGTCACCCTTGGTCCTCCACAAGGACACACAGTGCCCTCTTAACACACACACACACACACAAAATAAATAAATAAATAAATCCAAGTCTCTCTAAATCTAGAGGTTCCTTCTCCATTTCTTCCCCTCTCCCTTGTCAATTTATTTATTTTGGATTTTGAAAAACGTCATCATTTGCTCTGCAGACAGGATATTGCTGGCTGCCTTACCCAATGCTGCTGTTACTGTTGATCAGATTTAGAAGCTTGATGAAATTCAAAATATGTTGGCAGGGGACAAGTCATTTTCACTAATAGAATTGTGTATTTTCATCGAGTGTGATGTTTAGTTGTCACTATTTTGTGACATCAGCAGACAAAGGTGATCAAATCCTAAATCCCTTGGTTCATAAGAATGAAAATTCTGGCATTTAAGTTCATTTCCTTACCAATTGGAACATTTTTTAAATTTATTTATTTCTGCTCATACAAACTTAATAGGTACCGTTGTCCCCTCCCTCCCTCCACCCCTTCCTGGACCCCTTTGCTTCTCCCCTTTTCCCCTTTCTTTCCCCCCCTCCATCCCTATCTCCCAGTGCCTATCTTCCCCATCCCTGGAGCATCCTTTAATGTGTATGTCAAACTTTCCTCTGGGTCTTCCTCTCTGAGGAGGTGTAAGGACTCAGTGGCATTTCCTAGAACTCTTTCTTGTGTTCCCCTTAAGTATAGGAATACTATTGTGGCTGTTAATCCCTTGCTTCTAAGGATCCTAGTGCCTTTAGTCCATGCTAGACTTTGAGGGGTCAATAATATGTTGGTCATTGCGCAGATCATGCAGATTGCTATTATGATTGCTTCAGCCCTAACTTGTGTATAGTACCTTGCATATTGTTGTTCCTCCCCATCTTTTGGCTCTTACAATCTTACCACCCCCTCTTCCGCAAATTTCCTTGACCTTCAGGATGGGGAGAGATTAAGGAACATTTTTTAAAATAAGTATTTCATCACCTATTAGGCTATTTGGACCTTCCAGCAAACACTGAGAAGCCAGTTCTTCCCCTTTAGTGATCTGTTCTCGAAAATGAATTTGTTCATGAGCATCTGCTCACAATTACCAACTGTTTTTTTTAATGTCATGATGAGACTCGTGCTATTCACGATGCGTGACATTCCAGTCCACCAAAGTCACTGTTATTATTATTGCTAAAATGGTCTCAGTCTGGCCTTGAGAATGGTATCTAATTGGTTCCAGGTTCCTTTAGACACAAGCCTTTGGCTCCTTTCATCTTAGAGGAAAGGTTTTCCAGGCAATCTTTTGTGCTTCTGACTTGCAGACCTACATGAGTGATTTCTCCAAGTAACTGAACACTATTATTTTGAAGTGTCTCAGGTGATCGTAACGTGTCAGTTGCAATGAGAATAGCAGCTGTTGTGCTTTCCTCAAGTTCATAATCAACCAGGATGGTCCCTCCAAGTTAAATTATCTACGTCTTCAGATTTAATGAGTTTTCTGTCTGTTTGGTCTTCAAAAATGTATTTGCATTTTCTAAATAAATTGCAAGATTAGCATCTTCAAACCAAAAACATCTAGGTTTCAGAACCGGGAAGAATCTCTGACTGCAACTAATCATCACATTGTCATTTTTCTTTACTTCCCCCAAAGGATATTTGTGTTTATTTATTTTATAATTTATTAACCAATAAGAGAAAGAGAGAAAGAGACAGAGAGCAAGCACTCATGTGTGCCATGGTGCACAGAGGAAAGTCAAGAGATCAACATGTGGGCTTTCAGGAATCGAACTCAGGTCTCCACGCTCTCAAGCAGGTGCCTTACCTGCTGACCTATCTCACCAGCCCTGTCATTCTTCTTTTCATGTTTCCTAACCTAACCCGCTGAGGAGCTAAAACAAGATACATAAAAGCTTAGTTTCAACTGACCCATCTTAAGATAGATTGGCAATGACTGCTTCTCCAAAACTCACATGCAAACATTACTGTGAAAGTAAAGAAGAGATTCTTGAAAAACCACATGACTCGTGGGATCTAAGACAGGTCTCTTAAGCTCTGAGTTCAATGGTGAGTTAAGGCTTTCAGCAAAATGAATTTCAACTCTCTGTCAAGTTCCCAGAGGCACTAGGTGTGACTGCTGGGGTTTCCATGGTACAGCAGAGAGTGCTCAGAAGGATAAAGTTGGTATTTGGTTAGGTTTGTTCTGAGGGTTCAAAGGGCACTTGTGTCCTAAGGCAACCCAGGATATCAGTCAAGAACTTACCAATGTGTATAAGCTCATTGCTGGGAAAGTCCTGGCTGCGTATAACCACATTCTTGTTGTGGCTACACCTTAGTGACAGGTGACATCGCCCAAACTTAACAGTGTATCTCTGTGGTTAGGAAACTTCTTCTTCTTCCCCTTTTCACAACCTTCATGTTTTTTTAGTTGGAGACGCTTTTTTTTTTTTTTTTTTTTTTGGTATTGTGAGCTAAATCAAGACCTAGATATATTAGGAAAGTGCTCCATTACCAATAAGCTACATCCCTACGCGTTTTTGTACATTTATTTATTATTTTAAAATTTGGAACGTACCAAGGTGAGTATGGCTTTAAGGTGTACTTTTGGGGGTTCAGAGCACCACCGTGTAAGAACAGTCCTTGTTGGCAGAATGGCCTACTCCCCCCAGGCCCGGTGTGATAGGTTCAGTGGAGTAACTGGTTCCCGAAGAGTTGTCTCCTGACAAGGTCTCCCCTGGGAACCTTTGGAGGCAGACGGCAAGCGGTGGGGGAATGCCAGTTTAGCCAGCATTTATTTGCACGATTGCCCAAAGCCATATAATGTCAGTAGCCCTTAGAGCATTGCCTGTTCCATGTTCAAAGCACGTGAAGCATGAACTTGCTGAGAATGTTTTCAAAGTTGGCAGAATCATCGATCCCATGACAGGAAAACCCTATGCGGGAACAGCCTATCTGGAGAGTTGACTGTGTCCAGAAACCCCGCTCCTAACCAGAACTCTAGAAGAACTCAAGATCCCCTCAACACAGTGAAGAATGGGCAGAAGGAGCCAAAGGGAAAGGTTTATGTGTTTCTATGTTTGCATTGTAATTTTCATTATACCCTAATCATTTCCTTTTGAAGTAGTGAAAGTAAACAAAAGACTGGGGTTATTATAATTTTCCATGGAAGTAACTTCTTTGCAGGGACTGTTCCTTCTCATTACTCTATATGGCTGGCAGTGTGCTGCATTGTTTTTTAAGCCATTTCAGAAAATATATATCGTTTTTATTTTTTTAATTTGAAGAAATCTTGAGATTACCGTAAAACTTTGATTTGGGGAGAAGAAAACCTTTTGGTTTGAACAATTAGGGTACAATCTGAATAGTGTGGATAATCTGTTTTTAGAGTAAACTTTTTTTTCTGATTTCACTAATTGCCTAGAGAAATAGTCAACATGCTTGTGACCGAACCTTGTCAGATGATTGTATATTGATGTTTTAAAAATAAAAGTTTAAAATTCTGTGTCAAAAATTGTATTTATTTCCTTTTTTGCACATGTATGGATATGTGTGCATGTGTGAATATACACACATGAGCATGTGCATGTTATGATATGCATGTAGAGTCTGGAGGGCAATTTGCAGGAGTTGATTCCCGTCTTTTACCACCTAAGATCCAGAGATTGAACATAGTTTGTAATCTTGGTGGCAAGGTCTTTTACCCACTGAGTATGCCACCAGCCCCTGTACTTTTATTTTGAGACAAGGTTGCACAGGCTGGCCTTGAACTTGCTATCCTCTCACTTCTGTCCTCTGAATTGCTGAGACTATAGTATGTGTCATCATAACTGGTTGATGTCCTGTTTTATTCTTTAAAAAAAAATCCCAAATCACAGAGCCCATGTAAAAATGCCGGGCAGAGATGGTGGCAGCTTGCCATTCTGGTCCTGGAAGGTAAAGTCTGGGAAACTCCAGAAGGAGGTAAAGCAATCGAGAATGATTCCTGATGTCACCCTTGAGCCTTCACAGGCACTCACACTCAAGTGCCCTCTTGTACACATGTATACACATACACACACATACACACATGTGTGAACACGTGCATGCATATACACATGCACGTGTGCAATAAATAAATAAATACATAAAATAAAAAAACGTAAGTCACCTGAATTGTGTCTTGGAAAGTGTTAAGAGAATACAGCAACGAAATGTAATAAGATGCTTCAGGACCAATGATAGGGAAATAAATATGTGCTAATATTAAAAATATTCTCCCACATATATTCCAATAACAGAGTAACTCTAGTTAAACTATTTGCATACCTCTAATTCATAGCCAGGTTCACACTGATAAACAACTGTGCTTTCAAAGATGTAGCCACTGCTGATCACATATCCATGTTCTAGGCTTTCAGGTTGCTCACAAGAAACAGGGATGCAGGACTCATCAGAAAATGGTGGTTCCCATGTCCCATCAAGCTAAGAAAGAAACCACAAGACGTAAATTATATTTAGTATTGAATATGAGTGTATATGACAGAATCATCCCAAAGTGACAATCAGAAGGACCCGGAGTTTCCTTTTAATTGTGTTGCTTATTATCTACAGCTGTAACATATACAGGCGCACACACACACACATACAACCATCACTAAACATTTACAGCTATTTCCTAAGCACATAAAATGAACACTTTGTTTTTAAGAGAACCCACTTCCAAATCAAGAATATCAAGTAGGATGTTTTCATAATTCACGAGTAATGAATGGTTATATAAGTATTCCATGACTGAAGCCAAATGCAGACTTATACCAATGCACTCTTATATTTTATATGGTTCCACATTTTAATTTAAAATTTATGAGAAAGAGCAACTTTGGGTACATTACTCGAAGATTCATTTGAAGCAACCTTTTCTCATGTATATGTGATTCATTTGAAACAACCTTTTCTCATACATATATATATGTGATTGCATGTGTATGCATGATGCCTAAGGCTGACCTGGGAGTCTTCCTCAGTTGCTCTCCCCCTGACTCACTGAGGCAGGGTCTCTCAATTCAACCCAGGGCTTGTAGAGACAGGTAGTTTGGCTAGATGGCTTGCTCTAGGGAGTCTCTGTTTCCATGTGCTGGAATGCTAAGTGTGTTGCTGTGTCTAGCCGACATTTGTGTGGGTTCTGAAGATCCAATTTCCAATCCTCACGTTTGCCCACGAAGCATTTTGACAGCTCAACCATCTCCCTGCCCTGCTCAGAGTTTTAAGAGGTGATTTCCCTTTCTCTATCCCAACAAGGACACTTGGAAGCATTTTTTTCTTTTATGTTAAGGAGTCACATAGGAAAGATAATCGTTTTTCTTTGAACATTCTTTTGTTCCTTTTGTTCACTACCACGGTTTTAACATTTCTTCCATTTTACAGTTGGGTGGCATGAGTCACCTGCAGACATTTCTCCAGAAGGCTGTTACTCTGTTGCTCATTGTGATACTGCGTGTACATGTGAGGATATCCTTGATTGTTTTTGGTTTTCATCCACTCTTCTTGACTTGAGAATTTTTCTCTAAGGCAGGCCACAGAAACCAGAATTTTCCTTCCCATGGAAGATAACAGAAAAATCTCCACCCCCCCCTGTTTGGTCTTGGAACTGTCTATGAATACATTCTCTGCCTCCCTTATTCAAATAGGCTATATAGTCCTTGCCTACTATCTAATAATAAGGTGGGTCTTGTCCCACCCTAGCAGGAAGGAGTCCTTCATGGAGAGGCCATATGGACAGTTCCCCCACTCTGTCTATTAGCTCTAGAACAAACTGCTGCCTAATCACATGACCACATTGGCCATGTTTTCATCATTAACAAGCTGTGAAGCCACCATAAATCCCCAGGGACAGCCTTCAGCGAGCTGAAGACATGCGGGCCCGGAGGAAGGCGAACAAGACTCTTCCACTGGCTGGGGTTAGGAAGCGCCCACCTTGTTGATCCTTCTATTACTATCGTTGTTTTTAAAGAAACTGCGTCACCCAGGCAACAGGTTGGAACAGGGTTTGGAGTGTAGCAGTAAGCACTCATCAAGCAGGCACCATTCATAGACAGAAGATTAGGAGCATAAAATCATTCGCTAGTCCCTATGTACCAGACATGATCTAAAAAACTTAGGTACAGTAAAGAATTTGACCCTTTCAAAGACTACAGACTTACAAATAAAGCAAACAAAGTAAAGGACTACAAATAAGGTTACAGAACTTGTGTTAGTGATGGCATTTACAGACATGCTGGGGACAAAAGTCACTTCCTGTTTTTCTTTTGTACAATTTGATTTATTTATTTGTGTGTGTGTGTATGTGCGCGCACGCACGCACACACACGTGTGCATGCATGCATGCGTTAAGATGAACAGGAGGACATACATGCATTCTACAGTGCCCATGCAGAGGCTTCCAGGGACAGACGTGCAAGGGCGAGTGTCCTGATTGGTAGAGCCGTTGCCAGCCCTCCCATGATCCCTTCTACCACCATATTATAGTCCCCTCTTCCAGTCCTCATCTCAACTCCAGCAAATGAAGTGAGTCTGAGAGACTCATTTTACTGTTCTTCCTCTGGTCCATCTATGGAAACCAAAAGAGTCTCTCCTAGGAAGGTCTGCAGCCTGTGGTGAGTCCCAACTTGAATTTTTAGCAATGCTGATCTTCCTTCAATATTCATTTTTCAAAGACTGTATTGTTATCGACCAATATCTTTGGAAAGAACAGAGTTTATATATAGAAGCAGACATGCCTTTCCTCCATCTCCCTAATTTTTACTACAGTGATACAAAAATGTGTTACTTTTGCATTTGTCTCCAAACAAATGAAGCTCTGAATTTTTTTGTCAGGTCCTTTAATAACATTAGCCATTCACAGCAGGAGAATGAAGAATAGGAGATCAGATAGGAACCAACAGAATGAAGGGGATTCCTTGTATTTATAGACTTTGAAGGGAGTGGGGAGGTCTCTGAGCTTAGGAGGGTGGAGTTCTTTAGAAGCTCAGAAATTTTAAGTTTCCTTCCTTCCTTCCTTCCTTCCTTCCTTCCTTCCTTCCTTCCTTCCTTCCTTCCTTCCTTCCTTCCTTCCTTCCTTCCTTCCTTCCTTCCTTCTTTCTTCCCTTCCTCCCTTCCTCCTTCTTTTCTTCTTTCTCTTTCCTTTCTTTTCTTCCACTCTTTATTTTTTCCTTTTTTGAAAGTGGTTCTCATAGCTCAGGCTGTCCTCAAATTTGCTATGTAATCAAGGACAACCTTAAACTTCTGATCCTCTTGCCTTTACCTCCTAAGTGCAGGATTATAGATGTGTGAAATCACATTTGGTTCTTTATGTGTTGTTGATAGTTAGGTTCAAGGTGTCAACTTGATGGTTGAGGGTTTGAGCTCTGGGCACATTTGTAGAGAATTGGTAGTTGAGTTAAGCCCAGAGCGAACCTGTAGGAAATTGTTTAGTAGATGGGAAAGATCCAGCCCATGATGGATAGTCCTCGGGCAGGTAAATATGTGGATTTGGTGTGTCTAATTCCCTTGGCTTTTGTTAATGGTGTATGCTATCCTGCCAAGATGGACAAAAAATGGTAACCAGGAATTGTAAGAGAAAATAAACCTTTTATTCCTCTAAGTCATTTGACTTAGGGGTAATTTATCATCAGCAATGCAGATGAACTGCAACAGACTATCAATCAAGCCCAAGACCTCATGCTTGCCATGGCTGCACAAGTACTCTAACAACTGAGCTACTTCTCCTTTTCCTCTTTTTCCTCCTCTTCCTCTTCCATGTTTTGATAAAATCTTGCTCCATAGCCCAGACAATCTCTATATCTCGTGATCCTCTTCTTCTGCCTCCTGAGTGCTAGGTTTACATCAGTGGGTCTCTTAAATAAAGTTCTTAAAGTCATGTGTAGCAGGGGCAAGATTTGACTCCAATTTCCTGTCTACTTTTGATGAAATGGGGCACATGTATGGCGCTATGGCTGTAGACGCCTATCTTCTTCTGTAACAACTTTGGGTTCTTCACTGAAACCAGAATAAAATATTTGGCATAGCCTGTAATAGATTATTATATATAGACACTCTTTTGGGTCTAAGACCTATGGTTACTTTGTTACGAATATCTTTTGATGGGTATTTTGATATTTGTCCCTAGTCATAGCACTTTCTTAATTTACAAATGCACACACTGTAAGAAGCTGGAAGAAACATATGTTCTGTTTCTATGAAACTTCTCAAATCTCTTGGTGTAAATGAAATTAGAAGCATTTTTTTTCTTTTGAGGACAGAAAGATCTGCAGTTTTTTTCATGGCTAGCTGAAAGAGTTAGACTTGCATGTTCCAGCTAAAATAGAAATCTCACCTGACATGTTGATGTGTTAGCTCCTTCATAAGTATACCCTTTTGCACAGGATACATACACTTGCTTATTCACATGCAAATCATCTCCATGAACAAGTATGCGTGTCATGTTTGATGGCAGAGGACATTTCTTAGGACTGCAGGAGATGCTTTCAGGGAACCAATGACCATCTTTCTGGCAGGTGAACATATTTATGTCTGTATCCATCACATATCCTTCCAGACACCTGCAATGGGAATGTGAAGATAAATGCCTTTAAGAAGTACCGTATCACTCCTGACCTGTGCTTGTATTTAAGAAGCTATTAGAAGACTCAGCAGATTTTTTTTTAAAGAAATGACATATTTATAAGAAATGTCAAACTGGGTCAAAAATCATATGGAGGATACCGTCATATAAAACCATTGGCAAAATCATCACAGATAGACTCATTCCTGTATTCAGAGTAGCCTAGATCAAAGCTGCTTTAGATGTTTCTGAAGTTATTTACCTGGCTCATTTTTATTCTAAAACAGTGACTAGCTCAGAAATTCTAGAGGAAGTCCAAAATTGACTCAGACACTATAGGAATATAACCTAATTAGTGTCTATGGTATGTGTACTATTATGCAACAAGCAATGGTTTAGATAATTTGCATGAAGTACTACTTTTATTTGTTTTTAAAAATATTTTATTTATTTATTATCCTGTGTGTGGGGGGCACTTTGTGTCCCTGTGGAGGACCAAGGGTGACTTTGGGAATCATCCCAGATTGTTTCTACATTCTTTTTACTTCACTCTGGGATTTCCTAGGTTCTGCCCACCAGGGCCAGAAGTTCAGGTCGCTACTGGTTCTGCTAATGTTTTTGTTTTTTTTTTAAATTTATTTCTTCCACTCATACAAAGTTGATAAGTACCCCATTCTCCTCCCTCCCTCCACCTCTCCTTGGACCCCCTTGCTCCCTCCTCCTTTTTCCTCTTCTTTTTCCCCCCCTGCCTCCCTTTCTCCCAGTGCCCCCCCCCCATTCCTGGAGCATCCTTTAGCATGCATGTCAAACTTCCCTCTCTGCTAGAGTTTTTATGTGGGACCTGGTATCCAAACTCAGAATCTTCTGCTTTCAAGACAGAGTCTTAAACCCTGAACCATCTCTCCAGCCCTGAATTACTTCTTTTAATCCTGCCCATTGTCTTGTTACATAACTTGTTCTGGTGTGCAAACTTAAGCCACCCTGACTCTAAAGGCCTCTATGACTTAAAAAAAGTGCATATTTATGCAGCAAGTGGTTACCTACAATTAGGAGTTTCTGGTTGCTTTTCAATGTGTTCTATAAATATAGACTCATTTGATTCTCATGGCAGCCTTGTGGGGGTAAGGTCTGATGTCACCCTCATTTTTATTTTACAGTGAAGTGCCATTATAAGATTCAGCAGACATTTTATGAGAAACGTCAAAGGTCAGGTGGGGGACATCTAACTTGGCCGTGAATGCCTGGACAGTCGGACTAATTCTTAGTGATCTGCATTCAAGAGAAGGATTAAGTAGCATGGTCAAAGTCACACAGCTAGGGAGAGACAGAGTTGCACTCCCACCTACCATTGAAAGGCAATGTCATCAAATTATAATCACAAAGAAATTTACCATCCCTATGATTAAAAAAGAACTCTGTGACTCAAAAATGATGAAAAAAAAACTAGCTAGAGGGCCTTATGGTTTCATGAGAACCATGATAATGACATTAGAAACCATAGTCAGGAAAAGGTGTAAGTTGGTTTTTGCAGCTGATGGATGTCTACATAATCATAAGTAGAATAATAGGATGGAGCTTCCTTTCCAGTTAATTACATTTCGACCTGTAGCTTCATTTCAAATTCTTCCCACCTGCCCCATCGGACTCCAGAGCCACGATCTTACCTGAGCGTCACTTTGCTTCCATAGGTGTATGTCTCTCCAGTTGCCACCGCATTAGTGACAGTTGGTGGGGGCCCACAAGACAGGGGCTCACAGACCGGATAGGGTTGGCTCCAAGCCCCTTTCTCTGTGCACATCAGATCTGGATTGCCTTGCATGACATAGCCGGGGCTACAGCTGTAAGTCACCACGTTTTCCTCCAAAGAGCTGCTCCCACTAACGAATGCATTGGGTATGGTGGGGAGAGGGTGGCAGTTGGCGTGTTCACAGTGTGGGAAGCCGGAGCTCCACTGGCCACTGGCTTCACAGATAATCTCAGAAAGTCCCAAGAGCTTGAAACCTTTGAAGCACTCAATCCGGGCTGCCTTTCCACAACTGAAATCGGTCCCATTGACGGTTGCATACTGAACGGCTGGCGAGGAGCACTTGCAAGGCAGGCAGGAAGGAGAGCTGCCACTCCACGAGCCATTGGAGAGGCACCTTCTTGAAGGACTTCCATGGAGCTGGTAACCGGGAAAGCACTGGTACTGTATGTGCCCCCCGTGATAAAAAGAAAAACCATTGGGGAAGCCCTGGGGAAGATTCTCAGGAGGGGCACAGCTGATTGGTTTACAGACAGGGACCTCTCCATCCCAGGTACCGTCCGACTGACAGGTGAGCTTCGGAGTCCCATGCAATAGGTAGCCCTCCAGACAGCGGAACACCACTTCCTTCCTGGAGCCATGGTCCAGGCTGTCCATCACCCCATTTGCCACCTGTGGCAGGGTGGCACATCTGACAGGCACACAGCTAGGAGTGGCATCACTCCAACTTCCGTTGGCAAGACAAACCCGGCTTTTGGCTCCTTCAAGCAAGAACCCTTTGTGACAAGTGTACTGAACCTCTTTCTGAAATGTGAATTCTTCTCCTTTCACTTGGCCGTGGGCTGGGACAGGAGGTGTCTTGCAATCCACCACAGTACACCCGGGCTCGGGCCCATCCCAGTTCTTATTTTCCTGGCACGTTCTCTTCTCAGTGCCATTGAGCACATAGCCAGGGTCACACTCGTAGTGCAACACGCTCAGGTAGGTGTAGTCGCTTCCTTTGACAGATCCGTTCCTGATGGGGCTTGGCTTTCTGCAAGAAATGATTTCACAGCGCGGCGAAGTACCACTCCACTTCTTACTCTGCAGACAGAGCCTTAGGTTGGAGCCTTCTAGCACATACCCAGGTTTGCAACTGTACTGGGCAGCACTGCCCATGGTAGTTTGTGTAAAATGCAAAAAGCCATTTTCTGGAGCGATGGGCAGGTCACATTCAATGGAAATGCAGGAAGGGGCACTGCCATTCCAAGTCCCGTCTTCCTGGCACGTCAACACGGGGTTCCCTAGAAGCTCATATCCTGGGTTGCAGGTATAGGAAACCATGGTGCCGTACAGAAAGTGGGACAATGGCGCAGTGGGAGACTCCTTTTCCAAGCTTTTTGTTACCGCTTGCAGATGTTGAGGGTGAGGAGTCAAGTATGGAACTTCCATTAGGTCGTCTTCTCCATCAAAGTAGCCCTGGCCCCCTTGAACTTTAGCACAGTCTCCAAAATCTATGTGTGGAGGGAGACCACAGTCTATGGGGATACATGCCGGGACGGAGCTTGACCATCCGGTCTCTTCGCAGGTCTGCATGGCGTGCCCGGCCACCTGGAAGCCAGGGAAGCAGCTGTAGGTGATCATGGCACCATAGCTGTAATCCGCGCCTTCCACGAAACCATTCTCAATGGGCTGTGGGGCGTGGCAGTGGATGGCATTGCAAGTTGGGGCATCTACATCCCAATTGCCTGTCTCTAAACAGGTCATGACTTTGGGACCTTCTAACCGGAAGCCCCGATCACAAGAGTATGTGACGGTCTGTCCATAGTGAAGGTCCACGTAAGAGAGTCTGCCATTCAGAATCTCCTTGGGCTCTGGGCACTCGATGGGTTTACACGTTGGTTTTCCTCCAAGCCAGCGGCCGTCCTCTCCGCAAAGGGTGGTCGTGTTGCCCACTAGCTCGAAGCCAGGCTTGCAGGTGTAGAGGGCCGTGCTGAGATAGGCAAGCCCTTGCACATCGATGATGCCATTGGGAATCTCTTCCGGTTGGGGGCATTCCACAGGCACACATTCCGGCAGCGGAGAACTCCAGTTACCATCGGCTTGGCACACAGTGATCGCATCTCCCCTTAGGAAAAAACCTTCCACACAAGAATACCTGACGGTACTTCCAAAATGGAGGGCAGAGGGAGAAGCAGGGAAGCCAAAGGGAATCAGGGGAGGCAGGCGGCAGAGGACCATCTTACAAACGGGAAAAGAATCATTCCACTGGCGGGATGACAAGCACTTCAAGACAGAGGGGCCTTGCAGGACGTGGCCTTCTTTACAGGAAACCACCACCACGCCAATCTCGGAAGTTAGCTCCTTCAACACCAGCTGGTTTTCCAAAAGGGGTGGCTCTGGGCACTTGGTGGGTACGCACCTTGGGCTTGGCTTCTTACTCCATTTGCCAGATTTCTGGCACGTCCAGGAATTATCACCCACAAGCTCATATCCGTCGTTGCAGAAAAACTGAACCTTGGAGCCCACTTCAAAATTTTCGCCCTTCAAGAAGCCATGCTGGATGGGTGGAGGCTTCCCACAGTTCAGAGGGATGCAGGACAATGGGGACTCGCTGTGCCAGTGTCGATTGGCTTGGCAGATGAACACAGGACTTCCGACAGCTTGGTAGCCTGGGCTGCACTGGTATCTTGCTTCGCTCTCAAAGGTCCTGCCAGTAATGTGCTGAGCAACGGAGAGAAATCATATAAGCAATTCACGTCACAAGCCATCCCAGTGACTCAGTATTTCAGAAGCAAACAAGAACAAAAGGAGAAGATGTACATTTTCAATGGATCCTTTTGGACTTCAGCAAGCAAAGATTTAACATGCGTTTAAGGGTCTGCTCCAATTTTTGTCATAAATGGAAAAAGAGAAGTATGATAACAAAGACCAAATTAGGCTTTCTCTACTGCAGAAGTGTTTGCCTATGGAATCAGCCCATATTAAGCATGATTAGTAATCTCTACATTGATGGATATATCAAAGGAGCAATATCCAAGGTATATTCAGATAGCCTGATGAGTTAAAAAAAATCTTGTGCTATATTTCTGTCACCGACATTAATGAAGCTCACAGAGTGCAATCAAAAGGCAAGAAAGTAGGAAGGAGGTTTGTCAGATAAGAGTGGAAGACAGGGTAGCAGGGGGTGACTATGATCAGAATACTTATGCACATATGTGAAAATGTCATAATAAAACTCATTCTGAATTAATAATATATGTTAATAAAGCATTGAAAATATCTTGTGGACTCAAGAAATGCTATACTTCATTTGGTTTAACCATAGAGAATAAAACATACAGACACTTGCACGTGTGTGTGTGTGTGTGTGTGTGTGTGTGTGTGTGTGTGTGAATGTCAGTTAGGCTATAAAATGCTAAGAATGTATTTTTAGAGGTAGATGCTCATAGTTCTATGAGAGTCCTGTCTTCTTCATGACAAAGTGTTAAAACAAGGCTGCAGTGGTAGAATGTGGAAATTAAAAGTCAATCTTCCATAAATTTAATATTCTTAATCTCGTAGTTCACATAAGTATGTAATCACAGGCCATTTTAAGCAGCTCTATTGATTCTTAAGGCTTTAAAAGGTTATTATGGATCCTCATCATTCTGAGTGGAAAATTCCAGGTTCAGGGCTGTAGTGAACTGAAATACACACACACACACACACACACACACACACAGAGCATTAAATAATAAAAATTTAAAAAACTTGTAAAAGAAGAAAATGAAGCATATATATGAATACATAAATATGTGCCTTAAAAGTGTCTCGATGAAATTATTGTCTGTTCAAAATGCCTTTCGACTCAGAGAAAGAGATTCTTATTCTTGTCTCCTTGCTGATAAAACACTTAAGTGTGGAAGCAGAATGTGCTTGTATCAGACTTACTCTTTTTCCCTCACAGTGAGATTACCTTCAGATCTATAAAAGAGCAATGCAAAAAAAACTGCACCTGAGTTTATATTATACGTCATCTGAAAATCAGAAGTGGCAATAAATTTCTCTAGGTTCTGTTGAGATGATGATTTCTCAAAGAATAAATTACTTACCCACTTTGGAGCCATACATAAACCAAAATGATATCGCACTGACATTGGTTCACTCTAACTTCATATGTAAGACTAAGACATCACCACTAAATGCTTGGAATACCTGTGCACTGCTATGGTGCAGTCTAAAAGCATTCAAATTCATCTTGGTCCCTTTTTGTGCAGTAGACACTTGCTGTATTCCAATAGCTCATCCGTTCACTTCCTCAGCTTCTGAGTACTAGGTCAGCTTGGATGGATTGGTCGTGTGAGTAATGACCATTTGCCCATTTGCTCATAGACTCTTACCTCTAGGAAGCCATTCTCAACCTTCGGCGGCTCACCGCAAGACACGGGGTGGCACGTGGGCCTGGGGCTACTCCACTGTCCTGTGGCCTCACAAGTTCTCTTCTTCTCCCCTTTGATGTAGAATCCCTTGTGGCAGCTATAAGCTACCAAGGCCCCAAAACTGTAGTTTGATCCACTCGCATAGCCGTTGGCGATGCTCGGCGGTTCTCCGCACCGCACCGGGATGCACCGTATGGACATGGGGTTAGGGCTCCACTGCCCGCCTCGCAGACATTCGATCTTCGCCGAGGTGTTCAGCACAAACCCTTCCGTGCACTTGAAGCTCACTACTGAGCCGGCTGCAAATTTGGTTTTGCCCACAGATTCTAAGATACTGTAGGATGCGGATGGGGGTTTCTCACAGAAGTGAGCTATGCAGCGGGGCATGGCTTGGCCTTCTGGGGGGACCCACTTGCCCTGGGCATTGCAGAGGAGCTGGGAATTGTCTGCCAGGCTGTAACCATCTGCACAATAATAGAACGCAGTATCTCCAAAGAGCCGATGGGCAGTCTCTGGAGAGGCATGGTCCACGTTGGGGGGCTCATCACAGGAGACAGCCAGACACCGCTGGCTTCCTCCGCTCCACTTGCCATCGGCTAGGCATTCGATGGTGTCAGGACCGGCGAGGGTGTAGCTAGAAGATCAAGGGCAAAGACACGGTGACTGAGCATCATAGTTTAGGAAAAAGCATTTGCATCCTTTTTTTTCACTGTTCATTTCCAGCAGTTACTATTGTTCTATCCTTTGTTCTTTAAAGTAATATCTGCTGTTTTGACTATATTGAGTTTATTGATTAAATGACATTTAATGTTTATTCAGAAAGGGAAATAGATTTAATTTTTTTGCTATTCAAAGAACTCAAATGTTTGTTACACATTTTTGTTCACGCATGTGTGCATGTGGGTGTGTGTGCAAATTCATGTATGAGAGTGTGTGTGTGTATTTGTGTGCTTGCACACACCCTGTGAGGGTCAGAGGTCAGCCTTGGGTGTCATTCCTGAAGAGTCATCTGCCTTGTGTTCTAAGATTAAGTAGAGGGTAGCTGACTGTCCAGTGAGTGCCAGGATCCACTTGTCTTTGCCCCCAGCACAAGTACAGCAAGCACATGCTATCACACCTTGTTTTTGACACGGGTGCTGGGGATCGAACTCAGGTCTCTATGCTTATGCAGCAAGCACTTTACTGACTGAGCCATCTCCCCAGTCACTGATTGTAACACATTTTTAAAAGAAAAATGGGGGCTGGAGAGATGGACCAGGGGTTCAGATTCTGCCTCACAGCAGAAGTTTGAATACCAGGTCCCACATTAAAAACAAACAAACAAACAAACAAACAAACAAACCTAAAACACCAGGTGGAAATAGTGGCCCTGGTGGCAGAGCCTGGGAAATCCCAGAGAGAAGCAAAAAGGAGGTAAAAGCAATCCAGGATGATTCTCAGAGTCACCCTTGAGCCCCTGACTACAGTGCCCCTCCACACTAAATGAATGAATGAAGCCTTAAAAAAAAAGTGTGCCTAGACTGAGACCCTGTCTTTAAAAAACAAAACAAACAAACAAACAAAAAAACAAGACTGGAGAAATAGCTCTATAAAATGCTTGCCATGTAAGTACGGAAACACAAGGTCAGTCCCCTGTACCCATTAGACAAAAAAAGCGCGGGTGTGTAATCTCAGCTCTAGGGATGTAGCTAGATTCCTGGGGCTGGCTGAGCAGCTGGGCAAGACTACCTCAGTCTCAGGGAGATACCCTGTCTCCTTAACAAGGAACGACACCCAAGGTTGCTCTCTGGTCTCCAAACAAACATGTGTACATGTGCACGCACACACACACAGAGTAACACACAACACAAAACACTGAGCGGGGCCGGATGTGGCATGCGCTCAGACGGCTGATGCAGGAAGATCCTGTCTCAGGTCACCTTGGCCTTCAATGCGAGCGCCAGGCCAGCACCACCCCAGAAAAACAGCTAGAGGTCTATAATTGTTGATATTAAAAAAAAAAAAAGAAAGAAGAAAAGGAAAAAAAAAAGAAAAGAAAAAAAGAAAAAAGAAAAGAAAAGAAAAACGAGAGGCAGTAGTGTGGACTGCTTGGTTCTAGACAGAACATCTAAATCGCTCCCTGTCCCAAGATCAGGGACCATCACAGAAGAGGTGGGGGTAAGAATGTAAGAGCCCGAAGAGAAGGGAGGCATCCAATACATCTGCGTCATGACAAGGCTGCTGTTCCCGTGAACTGGCTGTGGCTGTGTCTACGTCCACAAGACCTGCACAAAGTTTGGCTGGCGACATTTCATCACGGAAGGGGAATAATCTCAGGAGGGCCACGTCTCCCTGAGAGACTATTGAGGGTCAGTGCCAGAGGGGGGAAGGGAATCTACTTCCCTTAATTGCACGTCCACGATCCATCATCTATGCTCCGACCAATGCTCAGGCACATGCCAATAAGGTAGCGCAGATGGAACTCAGCGTGCCAAACATACAAAGTGTCATGAAAGTAGGAGATTGGTTGGGAGGGTTTGCAGGTGGAAAGGAGGAGGGATGGCACCGGGTAATAAGGAGTCAAAGTGAAATAAATTCATGTATTACACTGTCAGAGAATAAAATGTAAATTTTATAAAATGAGGACCAGTGAGAGACAGTACAGCGGGTAAAGATGCTTGCAGTTAAGCCTGATGATCTAAGTTCAGTCCTCAGGACCCACAGGGTGAAACTCCTGCCAATCATTCTAGAACATCCACTCATGCGCCATGGCACACACATTCCCTGCTCCTCTAATGCACAAGATAAAGGAATAAACGTGAAGTAAAAGTGGAGAATAAGCTACGGTTCTATTTGTCTTTTGATGGTTTTAGTCTGCTGATTTCGATTCTTATATTGGAAATAAGCTCTAATAACCATATTTGGTCTAGTCGATCCTATAGCAAATCAGCTTTAAAAACAATTGTAATTCCAGTCCCCAGGGCCTGGAAAATCTTAACCTACGTGGCTAAAGAGCCGTGGTCATGCCTATGCATCCATTTTTGCTTAATAGCTCCCAGCCTTTCTTTAGGCTGTAGTTCTTTGCCTATATATATGACACAGTGATGACATGCAAAGCCTTAATTGTCCTTCAAGGCGGCTTTCTGGAGCGGGACACATGAGCAGGACAGGCAGCATTAGAGTGACTGTCCTGGAGCCATTCTCTTTGTCCCCATAACTCAGTCCTCGAAGAGCAGTGAAGTGTGAAAGCGTATCTAACACTTGATCAGCATGCTATCTCGCTGCCAACGATGCAGAAGGGTTGAAAACATCGAGGTCTGGTCAGGCGAAGTGGCTGCTGCATTCTGCGGATGGCTAAAGTTTGACGCAGACGGGCTCAGCCCCTCACCTCCAGCTGTTCCTCTGTCAGCTGAGCTCCGTTATCGGATTTCATCACCTGGAACTTTGCCACAACACTTCTTTTCTCTTTGCAGACCAAAGACTGAAGGTAGGACCGTGACTCATGAGCGTGTTGGGCAAACTCTAGAGTGGCGTCACTAGGACACATGACCTACCCACCCACCAGTCACGATTCTTAAGTCATTAGTGACCAAACATTTCACCCAAGGTCCTGTTCAGTTCTACACAGAAGCAGCCATTAGCCAGAAGCTGGGATTCCTTCATCCAAGGCAGCAATATTGATGAACTCTATAGGGACTGGCAGAATGATGGCTAAAATGATAACGATGACAACATTATTATTTCTATTAGAGAATCAGTAGATATAAGCACATACATCCTGCCTCTGGCCCTATGTCATAAGAGGTATAAAAGCAGCTTCAGAATGAATACGCATACCTCCAGGGCTGAGCAAGGTCTCCATTTACAGCTTCTTCAATCCCACAGTTTAGAATGAGCTCAGTTCTATGTATGGGAATCTGAACTCAACAAGCATTCTGATTGCTTCTTGGAAGATACAGAAAGGTGGCCATAAACAGTATGTTAAGAGAAATAGATTATTAGCATTTTATTTACCCTTTTTTCTCTTATGTGTGTGGGTATGTGTGCTTGCATGGGGGTAGTGCACACGTGAGCGTGCAGGTACCTGAGATAGGGGAATCATCCTCGCTCATTCTTTCACCTTACTGTTGTGATCCTTGATCGCTAACTGAACCTAGAGCGCTCTACTAGAACCTAATCTGACTAGCCAGCTTGTCTGGGGATTCGCAGGCTCTTCCTTCTAAGCCTGGAATTACACTCAGGCTGCCACACCTGCCTAGAATTTTACATGGGATTTGGGGAACTGAACTTCCCTCCTTTTGTTTGCATGGCAAGCACTTTAACCACTGAGGCGCCTCCCCAGCCCTGTAAGTTTATTATTAAAAAAAAAGTCGATCATCCTTGGTCTCCTTGTTCTGTGCAGGGCGTGCTATGGAGGAAGTTCCTTTATTGCGTCTCCTGATGTTTTTATAGCACAGTTTGCGTCAGCCACGGGCTTTGAACCAGGCATAGCTCTATCCATGGATCCCTTGATGTGGCTGATTTTCTTCACTGGCTGAAGTTCACACACACGCACACAGGCTTAGATACCCCTGATTTATAGGAATCCCCTGTGTGCTGCACATGAAGTTCTTCCTTTATTTTAGGGCTCTGAATGTTCAGGCAGAAGCACCTGCCCCCCAAAACCCCCTCATTCCACAGAGCATCTCCAGAACATGAGGACTGTGTTTTCTAATTTGGCAGGTACTGCACATGGCAGATAAATTTACGACCAACGGCTTAAGAGAACAAAGGGTTTTACTCTCTCTTATAATTGTCTGGTTACAGCTCCTTTCCAGCTTGGCAGGAGAGCCCACACCAACACCAAGGGCTGAAGGAACTGGCCACCACATCCACAGAACTGCTGAGGGGGACCATCCTCACTGCCAGACCAGTGTGTCTGGCCCAGTATACAGAAGGATGCCAACTTCCCTAACCAGCTCTTTCCATTTCATTCACTTGTCCAGGGATTAGCCCCGCCCACCATGGGCTGTGCTTCCCCATCAGTCAATCTCCTGCAGGCTTGTGCCCAGAACTTGTGAACCTTAACCTCCAAGTTGGCACAACCATCAGGTTGACACCTGTACCAAACTACGACAACAACCCTTCTTTAGGCCTCGACTCCTGATCTGAAAGGACTTGATGGCTCCTTCTTGGTGGAAAAAATCTCAGTGAGCCTGCTCTTTCATTTACTAGGAAATACCTCTGGATGTTGCTTCTGGACATCCTCAACATCCTTCGGCCTGACCAAAGATCTTGACTTTCTTTATGGCTCTCCATGCACGCTCAGTTGTGCACACGTGGCTCTTTCTAGCCTGCTTCAGGCCAAGTCACTTCCTCAGGGTGCCGATGCTGTGTACTAGGGAAGGACCTGACTGTAAAAGTTTTCTTCTACTCTGAAGCATCCAGGGCAACACAGTGATCGGTCCTCCTGGAAGCATGGGAAGAGAGGAGAGACTGAAGGGTCCTCAGAGAGAGGTGGAGAAGAGCCATTCAGGGCAGAAGATGGTGGAAACAAAGAAACAGGACTGGGATGCGGCTGGGATACATCGTCCACTTGCAGATAAGACAGGTACATTAATGGCGCTTCAGTTGCTGTCGTAGAACACTCTGACTCAAACAACTTAAGGGAGACAGGGTTATTTACTTCAGCTTACTGTTATGGGAGGGCTAGAGTGCATTGTGTGGGGAGGGGATGGCATGGGAGCAGGGCTGCCTAGCCACTGACTCACATTGAATCCACAGTCGGGAGGCAAAGAGAGAGAAAAGGAAGTGGGTTCGGGCTATCAAACTGCAAAGCCTGTCCCGCAATGACGGAAAGCCTCCAGCAAGGCTCCACACCCTAAAGGTTCCACAACTTTCCTAGATGGCACCACCAGTTGGGGACCAAATGCTCAAACACAGGAATCTGTGTTTGTGTGTATGGGGGTGGGGATCGGGTGGGAGGTGGGAGACATCTCATATTCAAAGTACAAGAGGCAAATAGGAACTTGCAAAAGAAGGGTTAACAACTCAGATCTGTGTGTTGTATCGACAGGGTCACCACAGTGTCCAGTGAGCACGGATGTGACAGGCAGAGATGAACTGTGGGAACATATGTGGTGTGTCTGCTCCCAAAGTCTTTGTCATTTCCTGAGTGTCGTGGTGCTGGGGCTTTGCATAGCCAGATAACATCCTCAGAGAAGATGCAGGCAGAGGTGCTATAGTAACTATCTGCCTCATGACAGCATTCTTACAAGGCGACAAGGGAGGATGTTTTCTTAATGACATACACAGAGGGTTAACTCTTACTGTTGCTTAGTGACTGCGTTGCTAATGCTGCAACTGATTTTTGATCCGATTTCTGCGCTAGGAGTTTGGAAGTGTCAAGGGTGCATTTCACTGTCAGTTACTGAGAGGGTGATCAAATTCTGCACAGACAGGAAGTGTGTCCACCCATGCTGGCCACCAAAAAAGAAAGCCGGAAGTGCGCTAAGTCTGAAATGCAAGGAAAAAATGGTAGAAATCTAAGATGAAGAAATATTTGGGGCACTTCTTCAGACTTCTATTAATGATCAGGAAGGACATATGCATTATGGATAAGTTGCTTGGCTCCCTAAGTCCAAGGTGAAATGGCTCTTCAACATCATGCAGATACTTTGACGGAAGGGGGGATGGCGGCACATGGGCGGACTAATTGGCTGGAATACATTTTTCACTTTACTGGAATGACGAATGAAACTCTTTGAAAGTGAGCAGAATAGTTTTCAAATCCAGCCTCCAGTGACTGGATTCCACATCTAGTAGAAGTTTGCCAGCATGCGCCTCGAGAGCTTTACCAGAGGCCCTGTGGGGCTTAAGGGGCCTCTCTTAAAGGAGAGGCATGAACTATTAAAGTGCTGTGGTTTCCCGGACTCACAGAAAGCCCGAATGAGCATTCAGTTCATAACAGCGGTCAAAGAAATCCAATGCACTTGCATTTAGAAATTTATATTTGAGAAGGGTCAAAAGGGAAGAGTTTGATGAGGTTCCGATGATATGGTTAAGTCATTACATCTTGAGAGTCATGGTAAGTGCCAGCCAGAGGCCGAGGAGAAAAACAAGAAACAAATGACCACTTGCATGCCCTGTACCAGGCAACTGAAACCCTTTGGCTTCTAGGGGTGTCGGGAAAATGTTTCAGAAGGCTAAGGCATTGGTGAGACATGCTTTTGGAACCTCAAGCTCAGGATTCAGCCGTGAGGCTTCTTTCCCTTTCTAGCATTCATTGTCAATTCTCTGGTCTCCTCAGCCTGCTCGCCATGAACTTGACAGTGGGTTCTGTTTTAGTAATGCAGAAAAGATTAAATCAAGCTTTCATACCAGTATAAAAGTTTTACAGTGTGTGGGGCATGGAATGAGCGCTCAGTCAATAAAATGCATGCCTACAGCATGAGGATCTAATTCGATTCCCTAGAACCCTTGTAAAAAGCATGGCATGGTGCAACACTTTTTTTTTTTTAAAGGAAATACAATTCTGTAACATTACAGAGCATCTTAAAAGATACGAAGACAGAAATATAAAAGGGCTGTATACTGTCCAAAAACATAACTATATTTACAGTCCCTCATTGTGAAGACCATATTACTATACAAATCCTCTAAACACAGTAGACAGTATTTTTCAATTAAATATGTGTAGCATCATCCTTTACTAAATCCAAGTCTGCTGTGATCACATCACTATGACTAACTTTATTTCTGAATTTATCACCATAGAATTTGTCAGCTGACTCAGTTCAGGCCTAAATTGAGCAGGTACAGCAAGTTCCACGATCATATCAGAATTCCAAGCAAATACTGGTGCTACCCAGTGCTGGGTATGTAAGTAGAGATAGGCAGATACCTGGGACTGGCTGGCCTGCTAGCCTAGCCTACTCGGTGGACTGCAGGCCAATGAATGACCCTCTGTTAAAAAACAAGATGGTGGTGGTGGTGGTACGGGAACCAAGGTGGATAGTACTTGAGGTCGGACAGCTAGATTTGTCTATACACCTATACCTTCACATACACATAGATGGGCATATGCATGAAAACACATTCACAGAGATGCTTGCATGCATACATGCCTTATACACTAGTGAGATGGTTGCATGAATTGTAACATGCAGGCCCGGGGAGCTAATACAGCATGCAGAACGCAGAGAAGACAAAATCAAGATCAAGAGGAAAATGAATCACAATGTTCTTGGGAGGTTGAAGACATCTTAGGAAGTGAACAGAGGCAGCGAGCAGGTCACATTATAGAAGAGCCATGAACGGGACACAGGCATTCTGTTTTTAATGCAACCCCCTCTTCCCCCCTCCACACAAGGGGGAAACGTTCCCTCCCACACATACACACACTAAGGGGAAATATAAATTGAAGAGAAAAACAGAGAGAAAGACAGAGAGAGAGAGAGAGAGAGAGAGAGAGAGAGAGAGAGAGAGAGAGAGGATGAAAACCAACTCTTAGTTCTGCCTATAACATAATCTGGAAACCCTGCCTGTAACCCTTGTGGAAATCTAACAGACATGATTTCAGATGCATCGCTGAGCTAACCCCAAAGGAAATCTGCATGCTGCACACACAGGGAGGAAATTAAAGCCAGAAAAGTAAGCCCATGAATATCTGCTGTGGCTGCCCTTGGATCAGACAAAGAAAGGAAGTTCTGCGGATAGGAAGTAGAATGAATCCCAGCAGAGCGTCTGGCATGGACTTACGTCTTAGAAGGACATTTGCTAAAAGGGCGAACTTGCAAAATTGGCCAATAGGAAGGCCTGTCTGTGTGTTTTCAGGACTACTGAGCAGAATATCAAACTGTCTGCAAAGGATCAATCTGCAAATCTGCACTCCACGTGGATCTGAAGTCAGAATTTAAACTACTGACTTTGCATAGAAAAAAAAGTCAAATTCATGTGAAAATTAAAGTTGCTGGATATTAGAGAAAGGAATTATCATAGAACACAAGAGATTGTCATAGATAGAGCAACCTTTGTTTACTGTGTAAAATCTTGAAATGTATGCAGGCGTGTTCCCCACCATAAATGGCTCAGCAGACAGAATGGACTGCAAGATTAGCGTGCTAATGAAATGACATGATACAAGAAAAAAAAAATGTTTAGCAATCAGGTTCAAAAGCAGCTACGACAGATATTGACAATAGAATGGTGGCTATCAGAGGCCAAGGCAGTAAGGGTCAGAGGGACAGAGACAGAAGGCTGACTATTGGACATGAAGCTAGAGTTGAATAGGAGAGAGAAGTAAGACTGTGGACAACCATTATACACTCTACCTTTCTGTAAGTCAGAAGAAAGGATTTGGGATACATTCATAAAGGACGACTCTGTGGGTAGAGGTATGTGCATTTGATGGAAAAATTGCACGATGTGCACATGGATCAAAGCGTTACTTCACTGTGTAACATTCATAGGCTTTTCTGGGTCAGTTAAACAGAAAAGATTTGGCTATTGATATATTTTGAATTCTCAAAGGGCTTCTTGCATGGAAATGTTGCCGCCATCTGCTGGCGGTTTGTAACTTACACATTAGCACTAAGCTGGCAGGATGATGATGTTAGGGAGTCATTTGTTCCTGTTGTGCAGGGCTCAAAATGTAAGTATTGTATAACTGATTTTCAGTGCTTCAGCTAGAGATAGTCTCTATGTTCCTTGCTGAAATCAAAAGGAGATCATTCTGCCTCTGTGTATTTTAAAAAAAGCAGTCTCTGTTAAAATGTAGGCTCAGCCCCATGGCTATCAGGTGAAGCACTATAGATTACATAGGAGAATGATTCCATTAAGTGCCTTTACCCCCAGGCAATGGGTTAGGTTCTTGAAAAAAGATCCACCCTGAAGGTGATTTTGCTGATTAGAAAATTATACATCTATTGTAGGTGCAACATTCTTTATCCCAAAGTTTTCTGTATAAAAGCTGTCGTGGTGGGGCTGGAGAGGTGGCTCAGGGGTTAAGCCTCTGCCTTGCAGGTGGAAGGTCTTGAGTTCGGATCCTAGACCCCATGTATAGATGCAGGGTGGAAGCAGGGGCGGCCTGCGTTTCTGGTCCTGGTAGGGCGGAGCCTGTGAATCCTGGGGCAGAGTAAACAAGGAGGAGGTGGAGGTGTCCATGATGGTACTCGAATTCGCCCGTGGTTCTACACACACACACACACACACACACACACACATACATACATACACACACACACACATACACACACAATTTAATAAATAATAAAAAAATTAAAAAAAAAGCTGTCGTGAAAGTTTCAATAAACGGGTTCAGAATTCACTCGGCCTAGAGAGAGTTGTGTGTGTTTTGTTCTCCACCTGGTCCTGGGGAGCCCTAGTCTCGAGGCCGTGACTCTGGTCTGTGGCACTGGGTAGAAAGATTACAGATAACCTTCAAATACAAATTTTGCATTTTCTCATCATTGTATATGATGACCATGCAGTATTTTATTATCATTATTTTTTAAAAAATCTCTAAAAGTTGGGGCTGGAGAGGTGGCTCAGAGGTTAAGCCTCTGCCTTCCAGGTGGAAGGTCCTGAGTTTGGATCCTAGACCCCACGAATAGATGCCTGGCGGAAGTGGGAGCAGCCTGCGTTTCTGTTCCTGGTAGGGCGGAGCCTGTGAATCCCAGGGCAGAGTAAACAAGGAGGACGTGGAGGCGGTCCATGGTGGTTCCCGAATTCGTCCGTGGTTCTACACACACACACACACACACACACACACACACACACACACACACACACACATGCACACACACGCACACACACACACGCACACACACAATTGAATAAATAATAATAATAATAATAATAATAATAAAACTCTAAAAGTTGCCCATACCTAGAAATTGTTAGGAATATGTATATTTGCTAGGCCTTTATAACACCTAAACACCTACATAGTTCACCAGGGAGAAATTTGTGTGGATGTCTGTGTATGTGCAGGCACACACATATGTGTATGGATCTACATGTGCAGAGGTCAGAGGTCAGCCATGAGTGTTATTCTGTTATTCCTCAGGTACCGGTTATCTTTTCTCAGTGAGACAGGGTCTTCTACCTGGAGCTACCAGGTAGTCTGGGCTGGCCAGCAAGCCCCAGGACTCTACCTGCCTCTGCCCCCCAGCACTGGGATCATAAGCACATGACTGGCTTTTCTTTTTTTCCTCCCCTCCCCTCTCCTCCCCTCCCCTCTCCTCCCCTCCCCTCCCTTCCCCTCCCCTCCCCTCCCTTCCCTTTCTCTTCCTTCCTGTCTCCTCAGGACTTCATGCAACTGAACTATCAGCCCTGCCTGAGAAGCAGATTTTAGGTACAATACTTCAAAACCCTGGCATTTTAAATTATATATTTCTTGTTTACTTAAGAAGAGATTCAAATTTGGGATTTGGGGCTGATGTAATGACTCAGCAGGAAAAGGTGCTTGCTGCAGAACCAGAGGACCTGCGTTCAATTCTTGGAGCCCGCTTGGGGAGAGAATCAATTTCCACGAGTTGTCCCTCTGACCTAAATACCTGTGACATGTGCCAGCCCAATAAATAAATGAATAAATAAATAAGAATGACGATACAAGCATTGATCTTACAGAAGCTTAGAATTGAATGATTTATCAGAGGTCAGTGAAAAGACAGGAAGGGATAGCATGGATTGATGAATAGGAGTTAAGAAATAAGATCATGGAAGACCATCCTATAGTCTATAATTTAGTAAATTAGAAGAAAGGCCTTGAAAGATTCACCATAAAGAAATGCTAAACTTTTAAGGAAATAGATGCATGTCTCACTCTGGGGTAAACAATGCATCCTGTTAATGTATGTGGTTTTATGCATTTGTATATTAGTCACTTTTCTTTTTAAATTTGGAATTTCAAGTATTTGACTTTAAGATCTTTTTGTATGAACACACTGTTGCCACCTGCTGGCAGTAATGTGTTAGTGAGATGATCTATATAGGAAATGACAGTCCACCTGGGGGTAGGGGGAACCATACCTTCTCTTGGGACCACCATAATACAGTGGGTTGGGTGTATTGAAATTTTTCCTTTGGATAAGTCATTCATCATTATGTTTGCTCCTAATGCTATTTATGAATGCAAATCTTCAATACAAATGCTTTACTTAAGGGGACAACCAAGAAGAAAGGACACATCACTTCCTAAGTTCACAGTTAGTGAAGGATGGAGCTGAGATACAAGTCCAAAGCTTGATGACCCTTCTCCTGCGGCTGCTTTAGAAGGTATGAAAAGCAACTTTGGAGATTCCGGAGTGTGGAAGTCCCATGAATAGTGGGAAAAAAAGTTAATGCGACAACACAGAGAAAGAAAATAAATCAGCAATTACAGTGAAATGTAAGTCAGGTGACTTGGGATTTCACCCTTTCTGGCCTGAAACTCTAGCAGGTGGTCCTAGACAAACTCCTTCCCTGTCAGTACCTCATGGGGCTCTTGCAAAGACTAGATGGACTCCGAGTGTGAAAGATCTTCACCGTTTGTTTCTGACTTTCCAACAGCGTCCCCAGCCTGGACTCTATCTTTTATTTATTTATTTTCCTGCCTCCACATCATTCTTATGTGGGGACTTTTTGCTTTCCTACCTACACCATCTTATGTTTGGACTTGAGGTTTGCCCTTCGGCTTTGGGAGAGAGAATTATGTCTGTCTAAATGTGTTTTCACATCTTTGGTTCAAGTGCAAAGATTTTTTTTTTTCTGCATCGATCAATGCCTGTTCTCTGACTTGTAGTAAATGTGTCTCGTCCCAGGAAGACATCACCTCCACGGGATCATCTGATTGCTTCACAGCTGGAAAACATCAGCAGAAAGCTCTCTGGTTTGGCCACCTGGAAGTTTAATTTTCTATCTGATAGGGTGCACTGGCGATTAGGAGGCTACCCCCTTACACCCATGCTCCTCTCTTCATAGATTGAACTCACCCTTCTTTGCATGTGTAAGTGACCGTGTTCCCAAAAGTGAAGTTGCTCCCGGTGATGACAGCATCTTTGATGGCTGGCGGCTCTCCACAGAGGACGAGGTGACAGGCAGGTGGCGCTCTGTCCCAGCTGCCCGCAGCCGTGCATTCAATGAAGGAAGGTCCCTGTAAGCTACAGGAAGGAAAGAAAGACTCCGGTTACCCTCTCACTGCTTAATTATTCATTGCTTTGGAGGCTTAGAAGAAAAGAGGGGATGTGGGCACATGAAGTAGTATTTTTCACATTTCATTGCTTTATGTTTAAATAAGAGAAATCAGCACAGACTATTTTGTTAAAGCAATGGATGAGATCAAAGCAACACAGGAAGCACCACTTGGTGAAAAATAAAAGTTCATCAGGTTCACTGGTAGTGGGGAAGGGGCTTTCCAATGCTGATAACTAAGGCGAGCAGGAAAGTAGATAGATAAGGAAGTACCTTATTAAGTAGACAGCTGAGCAAGCAGTCACAGTAACTGAGGTCAAAGAGCGCTGCCCTTCTACCAACTTGGGTGTTTGGGCCACAAGACTGTTGTCTGTCAACTCTGGTCTTGCCCTGACTTTACTCACCCTGCACCCTGTCTGTTTTGGCATCTCCACCTGCTCCTGCCAGCATGATTCTGACTGCATGTATTCATTCTGTATCCTTTCTCTTGATTTGTTTCAATTCAGAGTCACTTCTCCTGCCACAGCCTGACTTTTTCTATTGTAATTGCCTCCACACCAGTCAGCCAAGTAACCAATCAACCAAGCATCAATCAATCAAAGAAGTCAATTTCTTACAGGATGAAGAACTAGGCCCTTACCTTAGCATGCTGTTTTTCAAACCATTTCATGAAAAGTGGAATAGAAAGCTGTTAAGCTGTTTATGCAAAGGAGATGCATGACTAAAGATTTCTTTTTTTTTATTCAGTTGTGCGTGTGTGTGCATGTGTGTATGTATGTGTGTGTGTATGTGTGTAGAACCATGGGTAAATTTGGGAACTACCATGGACTGCCTCCACCTCCTCCTTGTTTACTCTGCCCTGGGATTCACAGGCTCCGCCCTACCAGGACCAGAAACGCAGGCCGCCCCTGCTTCTTTCTGCCCGGTGTCTATTCGTGGGGTCTAGGATCCGAACTCAGGACCTTCTGCCTGCAAGGCAGAGGCTTAACCACCTCTCCAGCCCCTAAAGATTTCATCCTATATGATACTATGGGTTTTAGTTTCATCACTTGCTGTTGTAACAAAATACCTGACTCAAGTCACTTTGAGGAGAAGAGGTTTGTTGGCTGACTGTTTCAGGTTACCATCCACCATGACAGAGTCACAGCATCTGGAGCTGAGAGAACTGGTCTCATTACATCCACAGTCAAGAGAAGAAAGCTACAGATAAAGGTATGCATGATGGCTGGCCTTCAAGGCTCTGTCCTATGCGATCTAAGACCTCAAGTCCAGGGAAAGGTACCACCCACAATGGGCAGGTCTTGCTGCAATCAAGACCTTCTCCTTCAGGGGCACCTAGAGGTCAGCCTTAATCCAGAGATCCCCTTTCAGTTGCGTCCAGAAGCCCGGCTCCTAGACATCAGGTAGCCAATACCAACCACCATGCTGGCTGTTATAGTCAGATACGGGTATCAACAGCTGAGGGTTTGAACTCTGGGCACATGTATAAAGAATTGGTGGTTGAGTTAGGACTGGAGCAAGCATGTAGCAGATTGTTTAGCTGATGGGAAAGACCCAGCCCATGGTGGGCGGGACTAGTCTCTGGGTAGGTGAATAAGATGGAAGGAGCTGGTTAAGGAAGTTGGAATCCTTTGGTAGACTTGGCCAGACATGCTGGTCTGGAAAGTAGGGATTGTCAACCTCTCAACAGGCCTGTGGATACAGGAATATGGTGTGGCCAGTTCCCTCAGGCCCTGGTGTTGGTGTGGATTTCCCTGCCAAGCTAGATGAGGGTAATGAAGAATAGTAAGCTGAAATAAAACTCCTTGCTCCCCTTTGGCTGTTTGGCTGCGAATTTAATGGCAACATGCAGAACAGCTGCCACACTTATGCTACACACACAATCTTTGCTCTTTAAATGTTGGGGCTGGAGAGGTGGCTCAGGGGTTAAGCCTCTGCCTTGCAGGCAGAGGGTCCTGAGTTCAGATCCTACACCCCACGTATAGACGCCAGGCGGATGTGGGGGCAGCCTGCGTTTCTGGTCCTGGTAGGGCGGAGCCTGTGAATCCCAGGGCAGAGTAAACAAGGAGGAGGTGGAGGCGTCCATGGAGGTTCCCGAATTCGCCCGTGGTTCTACACACACATACATACATACATGCATAATTGATTAAATAATAAAAAAAGACTTAAAAAAAGCTTTAAAGTCTGAGTGCTTCAAGCAGTCGATCTGTAAGGGCTCCTATAGTCACAGTTAGACTAACTATCTCTCTAAGCAGTTACTGTAAGGTAGGCCCTACACCGCACACATATTTGAGAGCACCTTTGTACTTATAAATGTTTTTAAAGTCACATTCAAATGAAGCCTACTGATTCTATGAGGAGCAGGAGGGGACTGTGGAAGACCAAGTTGGTGTCCCACCCTTTACCTGTATCCATTCTCACATGAATACGAAGCGGTGGAAAGGTAGCTGAGCCCACTCAAGATGTAATTTCCATTGGCGATGCCTTCAGGGCTAGGACACGTCACCAGCTCACACTGAGGAGGAGAATGACTCCAAGAACCACTAGCCAGGCAGGCTGCATCTTTATCACCGGCCAGAGTGTATCCCTTATCACACCTGAAGAAGACAGCAAAATTACAGCATATTAGAACAGCTTTATCTTGCAGGATTTTATGAGTACCAGGACTTCTAAAAAATATTGTGAATTTGCACATAATTCTCCTTTTTTTTTCTATCAAAATGATGCTTTAAAATCTGTGTTTTTTGCAAGATCTAATGCTGTACATCTTTCCCCACAGTAACCCTCAGAGTAATAAACAAAAGGCAGATGAGAATTTGGCTAGCTTCCAGTTCATACTGAGAACGAGTAGCTGTAAATGAAAAGGTCTGGGCTCCAGAGTGATGTGGGCTAGTCTACGACAAGGTGCTATTAACTTTAGAATCACAGATCGAGATTATCCTTTAGTTGGGAGTGCATTTTCCATGACTGCCTCAAGGGGGCGCTGGCAGCAATTACAGGTTGCTAATCAGGGGATCTAAAGACTCCAAGTAGCACTACTTTGGATGATTGGATTAAATTTTTTTCTCAGTACCCATATTTCAGTAAATTCTCCTTAATTATAAAACCATCTGGGGCATTTCCTTCCACGGCTGGCATGTCATTAACAACTGCTTTAATGTCACAGACTTACCTGTACGTCACTTTACTGCCATATGTAAATGCCGACCCCTCAACGCCACCATGTTCTGGAATAGCTGGTGCACCGCAGGAAACAGCTGGAAGGAGGGAAAGTAAGAATCATGACACTTTGAGATCATGCGTGGGGACCCTCTCTGAACACTCAGTGCCACTCTAGTTGGTTTGTGCTACTACGACCCATACTTGATATGCCAATGTTTTATCTTCCTGGGAACAGCAAAGGCAATATACCTTCACAAGACGGTCTCAGGTGGTCCCACTCTCCAGACTCCAAACAGGTGACTTTGCTCACTCCCACCAGCTGGTACCCTTCCTCGCATGAAAACGTGACGTCAGCACCCACTGTATATCGGTCACCGGAAGAGTGCCCATTTTCCGGATCTCCTGGAGCCTTACATTTTATGGGTTCTCGAGACAAAGAAAGGTATATTTATTTTATCATTATTTTTTGTTTGTGCTCATATACAACTTTTACAGGGCTAAGCAGAGCCTTACAGAAACAGAATTCCACTACAGTTAAACATCTGTGAAAATGGTTAAAAATTTTTGAAGGGAGATGCATGAAAGTCAAGAACATGTGGGATGTTAGACCAATATATATATATTTTTAGACCAAAATATATAATTTTTACTTGGCCATTATCTAAGGGGGAAGTATTAATGGCACTAGAACATGGTTAAGAAGGGTCTCCCACCAACCATAACCAAGAAGTCTTACCCCTCCCATTTCACCCAAACCTCATGCCCAGTTATAAACAGGAACTGATTTGTTATCAAGCCAGCATAAAGGTTTTACAACAGCAGATTCAGGGAAGTTCCCACTCTCCTTTTCTAAATAGACCACAACCCATTAGCTTCTCTTTTACACAAACCGGGGATCAGTTACCATTGGGTGAATAGGGCAAATGGTTCAAGCAGGGTTGGAGGGAACAATTCCGTAGTACAAGTGAATATAAAACTTAATTCTCAAAAGGGAGGTCATATGGATTTAATTATTTTCAAGGTGAGCTGGGATATCGAAGTCAAGGATTTCATCTATTTAATTTTTTTAATTTGTTTGCTTATTTGCTTTAAGCCAGGGTCTCGTTCATGCCAAGCAAGTGTCTGCCTCTGAGCTACCTCCTCAGTCCTTGAAGTCAAAAAGCAAATACGATTATAGAACTGGATTTTGGAATCCTAGCCATAAGGAAGCACAAAAAATTCTGTCCAAAGATGATTATCAAAGTATTATCTATAGTGGTAGCATCTAATGTTAATCTGTACAAAAAAATCAATTGTGGGAAATTAAAAAGTAGATTATAAAGCAGCATTAAAATTATGATCTCAAGCTATTTTGTGGCAGAAAATATACATTATCTGGTATCTCATCAAATATCTCAAATGAAAGAATTCACTAGAGAACGTAGAGAAAAATATCAGAGGCAGGTACCTCTAATACCTAATGTTGGGGGTTTCTGATTGGTGAGATTACCGATGTCTCCTTTTTTTTTTTTGCTTTAAAAACTTAATTATAGTCATAACTTCCTTGAAGAAATAGCTAAGAATCCTTTAAGGCATTTTTCGATTTACATTTGGTTTGACTGTGTATGCAACTTATAATAACTACACTCTTGGGGCTCTTTGTAATCTTACCTGCTTCACCAGTTCTTACATTTCCCTACTGTTCCCATATGTCTATCACTGGTAATGCACTTATTAAGACATAGTTTATTTCATCTCTTCACTTATTCCTCATAATAATTCTGACCATTGCATTCAGTATGAGTCGAGATTTAGAACATCCACAACAAAGCTCACTGTCTGCTGGATTTTCCTTACACTCTTGTAGGTTTTGTCTTTCTGTTCTTTTTTATTTGAGCATAGTTATATACTTTTATGGATTTGTGTTTGTAAAGCTTTTAAAGTAGAAGCAATATGTCTTTGTCCCCTACTGTGTGCAAGTAGTGTTTGGACATTATTTTTTGTCCGCTGTATGTGTTTTCTAATTTTCAGTGTCATATTCAGAATCTTCAGGATTATTTTCCCATCTCTGTGCAGTATTATTTTCTGCAATGTTCCTACTTTTTAATCTTCTGTAATTTCACTAACCTTTTTTTTTAAAGAATTCTAATTTTTTTTATTTATTCAATTGTGCATGTATAGTGTGTGTGTGTGTGTGTGTGCATGTGTGTGAGTGTGTAGAACCACGGACGAATTCGGGAACCAACATGGACGCCTCCACCTCCTCCTTGTTTACTCTGCCCCGGATTCACGGGCGCCGCCCTACCAGGACCAGAAATGCAGGCCACCCCCGCTCTGCCCGGCGTCTATTCGTGGGGTCTAGGAGCCAAACTCAGGAACTTCCGCTTGCAAGGCAGAGGCTTAACCCCTGAGCCACCTCTCCAGCCCCTTCACTGACCTTCTTAAAAGAAGAAATGTGTTTAACTCAGTATCGCTCTGGACAAGTTTTGTATCATATTCTTAAACAGAACAGAGACAGTATACAGATTTTTTCCACCTAAAAATAAGGTGATGTATGTACAAACATCAATATGCCAAGTTTAACTAAGAGAGCACTTACCTAGCTTAACATAGTTTGTTTCCATTTCTATTGCATGACTCACTGACATTTGTTAATGTTTCTCTCTCTCTTTCTCTCTTTCTCTTATGACCTCTGCATCATACACGACTCTGGGGTCTTTTTTGTCAGTTTCAAGTTGCACCACTTTATTTTGCAGAAACGAAGTCAGTTGTATTAACTCACTATTTAAAGCTTCTCTTTACTTTCATTTTTTTGAGTGTATGTGCCTGTGGAGCCCAAAGGGTGATATCCAGAATCGCTTTGGATCGCTCTGCCTCCTGCTTATTGCTCTGCTCTGGGGTTCCCAGGCTCTGCTTTCCAGGGCTGGAAATGCGGGCTGCCACCGTTTCCATCCAGCATTTTAACATGGAATCTGACTTATGTTCTTTTGTTTGCCAGACAAAGGCCTAACCCCTGAGCCATCTTTCCAGCCTATGTCTTTACTTTCTACCTTAGTGCTTTCCGGTAGTTATTCATCACAATAGAAGTAGAAAGGCATCAGTGGGTCCAGAGTTGGGTCAGCAATATCAGCAACACGAAAGATATTGCAGAACTCAGAGAGGTGATGAGGCTACGTGGTGGGGTTCTTCAGATCCTCTTTTGAAGCAGAGAGACTATAGCAATCTTTGAAAATCTATTGTGATCCTTGTACTCACTATGCATTTCTCCAGCATCCTGGCAATACAGTTGACTCTCAGTTCTGTTTTTAAAGAGTAAGAAGTTGGGTGAGGCACAGTACTAGCTGGAAGCATCTTTAGTGCTTATGCATCTTTGGTAAAACGGCTATTTTCACTATTGATCCATATGACCTTTGGCCTGGAAGACCATCTATTGTTTTAAAATACTATATACTTAAAATACATACTAGAATTAAACAACTAGGATGAAAATTTCAAGTTATACAGGTTTGAGATACCTGCACAGTTTTTCCCATCTCCTGTGTACGGTGGAACACATGAGCAAATGTAGGATCCATTTGTGTTCAGGCAAGAAGCATGTTCATTACAGTCGGATCCAACAGCACACTCATCGACATCTGAAATAAAGACAGCTTACAGATATTCAAATTGATTCATTTTTTCCTTTCTACATCAAACATCGGTTTTGCTTTTGGATCACTACATATCATTTACATTATACTATACATAGACTCTTATAAAATCCAAATACTATAATCACAATCACACCCACACGGATCAACAATAAAAGCTACCGATTCTTGAGTAGAAGATGGATTAGGTATTTAGAGCACTGTGGCTCCCCTCAGGAGAGCTGACTGCTCTGCCGTTACAGCTTGCTCAGGGTTTACTGGGGTGAGGCGAGGTTAAGGCCGGGAGAGCCATAGAAGAATGACCAGGGTCGGTCTCACCGAGGCACAATGGAGAAATGCCATTCCAGCTTCCGTTGTCTGTGCAGAACATTCTTGAGTCACCCAGCAAGTAGTAGCCATTGTTGCACTGGTAGGTCACGGTGCTGCCGGCGTGGAAGTCCTCGGCAGAATAGAAGCCATTTTCCAGCGGGGGAGGGAGCCCACAGCGGATGCCTGGGGTGGGTTCGGAAAGAACATGACTGCATGAGGAGCAAAATGCTTAAGGCATCGCATTTGCATGTACTAGCTAATGATGGTTTGTTAAGTGCAAACATACATATACATATAATGTTATTTATGTATATATTATTGTACCTGGACATTAATTGACTGAAGCATACTCGACAAGTTGTAGTAGGTTAGGGTTGCTAAGGTGAGCCCTTAGCATGCAGTTTCATGGCAGACATCCAATTCATTCATTAATTCCTTGAAAACATTTATGGAGGCCCTACTGAGATAAGGACACTCCAAAAATAAAGAAAAGAGCTCTATGACAGGAAGAGGAAGCTTCAGCTTTGTGACAGGAAAGGGTACATGACTGCGAAGAGCTAACTTGGCTTCATCAGCATCTGTACACACGACTCCTGAAGTGTACGTGAGACAAAGATATACAGAGGGCATTTAAGACAAACCCCACTGTGTCCGGGGTTCAGTCTTTGCAGGTGAATCTCTGAGCCCGGACCCATACAAATAACACTTCCTGAAGAAAGCCTTGGCATGCTAGCTTCTGAACAAAGGCCCCTGCCTCACTGTTGCCATTGGTGTTGTCTTGGGTGCTGGGGTTACAGCAACTGTGCCAATCTGTACGTCAACCTGACAAGTGAGAATGAGCCTTATGCACACTATGAAGAATGATTTAACTGAGGCAAATCGTCTGCAAGCCTGTGAGAGTTTGTCTCATTGTGTGGGAAGATCCAACTCTGAGACCGTGGGGCAACTGGATAAGAGGGAGAGGAATCTGGTGGCTTTGGAAGAGCGACAGGCTAGAAAGTATGATCTGCTCTTAGTCTTTGCTGTGGGATACGATGAGTCGAGCCCCCGGGCTCCTGATGTTGACGTGAACTTGCTTGCTGGCATAATGGACGCTAACGAGAAACTGTAAGCTCAGAATAAGTCCGTTGTTCCTCTAAATTGTTTGGGTCCTGTATTCACTCATCAACAGGATGTGAAATTAGCACAGCAGTGAACCTAAGAGTTGAGATGCCCGCTTTAGGGGCTCACTGTCTATTGGGGGAGACAGACAAGAACCAATGCCACCTCAGGTGACATTTGCTGTTCAGAACAGTGGTCTTGGCTCCACCAGTCCACTCACTGCATTTTCCCCTATTAGTTTATTTTTCTAGTCTTTACTCTTATCGATTGTAAATAATATTATTTTTCTGTCTCTTCTACCAGAATGTAAGATCCCTAAAATAGGAACAGGGATTCTCCCTCCCCCCACTGCTCTTAAAAAGTGTTGAGTTAGCAATTAATAGGTACATTCTGCTCACCATCATAAGTCTCCCTTCTCTCCCACCTCGCGAAAGCTCACCTCCCTCTGGCCCCCGAGACACAGGATCTGTCTTTCCCTCACACCAGATCCTTGAGCCACCTTGGAATCATTTGTCAGAATTAGATCACAGGAGTTGCTCTGTAGGGGAACTGAGACATGCTTTCTAGCATCTTCTTTATGTTGCTAAATTTCCAGTCTGTAGCAGCCCCAAGGCAGGCTGAGACAATGAGATTGGTTTCTTAAATCATCTCCTTGCGCCCTATCTAGACTGTTAAACTCAGAGACCCTCCTTCCCAGGCTCTTCTCTAAGTTCAAACCTCACTCCCTATGAGTCGATGAACAGTAAGGAATTCCCCTAGCTCTATGGGTTGCTCTCGGATCTCCTATATCAATTTCTCCTGCTTTGAGTGACCCGTCATCTGAAGACCTGAAAACAATCTGAGCACATCTTTTAATCAAACCTGGAAAGAATCTTCATTCTTTTTTTTTTTTAACCTTGTTTATTTTGCCTGTGTGCCTCTGTGTGTGTGTGTGTGTGTGTGTGTGTGTGTGTGTGTGTGTGTGTGTGTGTGTGTATAGAACCACAGGCTAATTCGGGAACCACCTTGGACCCACCATGGATGCCTCCACCTCCCTCTTGTTTACTCTGCCCTGGGATTCACAGGCTCCGCCCTACCAGGACCAGAAACACAGGCCGCCCCCCCCACTTCTGCCCGGCATCTATAAGGGGGTCTAGGATCGGAACTCAGGACCTTCCGTCTGCAAGGCAGAGGCTTAACCCCTGAGCCATCTCTCCAGCCCCCAAATCTTCAGTCTTTAAAATAATCTCTTTGGCTCTTCTTTACCCTCCTCCCACTTGATACCCGGCTTGTCCCTTACACAAAGGAAGGATTCACTCCATATCTACTCTGCCGGCTACTTGCAACGTGTTTTACTTTTGCCCAGTCTTCCCAGAGTACTCCATAGGTTCCCATCGTGGTCAGGAGCCACTGAAGTAGATTGAACCAAAGCAGCTCACGTTCACAGTGCGGGAGCGGTTGCGTCCACTGTCCTTGGTTCAGACAGTACTGTACAGGGTTCCCGACCATCTGGAAGCCCGGATCACAGACCAGAATGACTTTGGAGCCAGGCTTTCGGGCTGCTGACAGTGTTCGCAGGTGAGGTACAGATCCATCTAAAGGTGGACAGTCTGAGAGCAGAGAGCACAGGGCAGGCTTATTAGCAACATCCAGTCGTGCCAAAGTCAAGGATTCAAATCTACTTTATATCCAAAAGGAGACCCACTCTGCCAAGATCAAAATAAGTTATCATGTATCCTGATGGTGGATGAAAAAAGTTACAAAATATTTGAAGCATGAAACAATGCTCCTCCTTTCAGATGAGACTTCCTGAATATTTTTAAGGAGACAAATGATATCTGAGGAATATTAATGATATGTTCATGCCAGTTATTGAAAGTCGTGCACTCTAGAATACTTTAAGAAACACATTTAAGTGTTTATTTTTAGAAGATGTTTTTGAATTTGACTATTTGGTGTGTAGATGACACTCTTAATTGCTTAACACCAGGTCTTATTAGTTTTTAGGAAATATACAATCTATAAAGGAACGCATCTCAAATAGAAGTATAAGATTTTGGTGGTATTAACAAGCCTGCAAGCCTGTATCCCCCACCCTGACCAAATCTATCTCCCTGATCTTATTTTATCTTTCCCCAAATATCCTCCTCAATTACTTCACATTCTGTTATTCAAAAAGTATTTCTATGTGAAAAACACTCTTTGGATGAATATTGGATAAACGTGAACTCCTAGCTAAGGCACAGATTGACATTCTCTCTTATGTGACCACAAGAGAATTTTAAATGTCCATCTCCTTTTGATGGTAAGCTCCAAGGTGGTCAAGAGATGACTGGTGGGAGAGAGAGAGGGAGTCTCACCCGAACAGAAGATGCTTTTGGAATCGACCTTCACTTTCCCCACAATTCCCGACAAGAAGTCAGGCCAAGCTAACACATTTCCTCGGCTGAAGGCCTCTGGACAGGAGCTGGCCAGTGATTTCACCTGCAAGTGCAAAGCACACGGTAAGATCAGCCTTATTTACCTTCCTAAGTTAGCGTATCATAATTAAGTCCCATTGAAAACAATCGCAGGTTTGGGGGGTACAGGTGAGGGAGGCAGGTGTGATTTTAGAGAAGACTGAAGAATTCTCTTTCCATTCCCAACCCTACCACTGTTTCTTCTAAATAGATTCATCATTGCCTGAAAATTTTAAATCTTGTGCACAAAGTGCCTTGTCTAAGGTTTACAGTTGACGAAGGCATTCAGAGGAGCCACGGTTTTCTGTTCTATGTCACCCATTGTGGTTTAGGGAAAAAAAAAAAAAAAGGTCTGTCACTATAATTATAAGAATGAACATTTGTCAAGCTCTTTGTATGGAGTGAACGATACTACACATGTATGTGTGGTATTTTGTTCAATCTCATCACAACTTTCTTCTCTCTCTTTCATTGATCAGAAAAATAGAAGTTTAAAGTGATAGAGTGTCATGGCCAAAATCCCCCCAGGCTGTTTAATGCCATCTTGGGCTATCTGTTGCTGTGTTGTGGATGTTCTTGCTTCCATCCTCAGCTGAGTCAGACAGATTGACAAAATGATTCTCTATGATTCTTCCTGGCTTCAAAGTGACAGTATTTTACCAAACACTCATTGCCAGTAGAATGCCAGAATACTGCTAAGAGACTGAAAATGTGACCAGTGAAAATTACGGCAGGTAACTTCCACTCAGCACAGATCCGATGTCCAAGGACATGGCTGAGGAATTCTGATAATTAAAGCTTACACAAAGATACGGCATCATTAGGCTGTTCATAGTTTCACTAGGTTTGTACCTTTGTGTCTCATTACTGTCATACACTGAAAATGGAATTGACCTGCTGTGGAGACAGGACAGAGTCCCAGAGGTTGAGCTGGCTTATGGAGCCCACAAAAGACTCAGCTGGGTTGAATCCTTCGCCTTTTTTGTCTTGCTCTTGCCCAAGAACTAATGCGCCACCACCTAGAGAGAAAGGAGAGAGAGAAAGAAAAATTTAATGCATGACAAACTAATACAAATGTATGATGATAGTGAAAAGCTAAATTCTACAGCTTCATTGCATCTTTTATCAGTAAGGACAAATTCAATAGTTTATACAGCAACTCAGAAATAGCCAGATAAGGTTTAGATCATTATCTTGAACTTACATACAGCTATAAAACTATATCATATATATGTATATATGCATATGACATTTTATGCCAACAAACCCGGTAAGTCCTGTTTGGTGTATTTTCATGATGAAATCACCTTCCATGGAAAGTTACTATAGGTTGTTCTTCATTTCCTTAAGCTACAGTCTCTGCCACCAATTCCAGGGTCTCTTATTTGCTAAAGCTAACAGAAACTCTCGAGCACTCATATCCCCTATGATTTATCTGCTTTATCCACTTCTGTTTTTCTTTTGTTTTGAGGTGGGTGGTGTAGTTCAGCTGTCCTTGAATTCTCCATGTAGCTGTGGGTGACCTTGAACCTCTGACCCTCCTGCCTGAGTCTCCTGGGAGCTGGATGTCACCCTGCTACATCAAGTCATCCCGATAAGCTGTCTCTCAAGCTCTCCTGGATGGTCCACGTTTGCTTCCTGGGCTCTTCTTTCTCCTTTCCCTATTCTGCTTTGTGTCACAACAACCTGTCCGCTAGGGACTGCACGCTCGTTTCCTCCTCCAGTGGCTTCAGCTTGTGGCTGGATGAGAAGAGTGGACGAGAGAGAAGTGTGACCTCCAGGGTCCCTTCCTTCCTGTCCACTGTGATCCTTTTTCCACTGGGTGCATTTTCTGGGTGCAAACTCAGGTTTGCCTGAGTTCTGACAATGACTTCCTGTGACACCAGACCCATCCTTAGTAGCTCTCCATTGCTGCTAGCCTACGGATCTCAAAAAAACTAAACACCGAGGAATCAAACAGTCTGACCACTGGATGGACAGATGACACATGTTCCCAGGATGGAGTGCATTTGGCGATCTCATTTCAGCATTGCCCCCGTCACTGGAAACAGCCCCCTGCTGAGCTCTTCTCCATTATCTCTGCTCACCACCCTTGTTCCACCCAGAGCTTCACTGACTGCACTTGGTTTCTGGGACATCTGTCTTTCCGTCCATCTGTCTGCTTTCCGTCTGTCTGTTTTCCATCCATATGTCTGCTTTCCATACATCTGTCTGTCTTTCCCTCCATCTGTCTTTCCATCTGTCTGTCTTTCCATATATCTGTCTGCTTTCCGTTCATCTGTCTGCTTTCTGTCCTCTGTCTGTCTTTTCATCTGTCTGCTTTCCATCCATCTGCTTTCCATTCATCTGTCTTTCAGTCCTATATATCTGCTTTCTGTCCATCTGTCTTTCCATCCGTCTATCTTTCCATCCATCTGTCTTTCCATCTATCTGTCTGCTTTCCATCCGTCTATTTGTCTTCTTTCTGTCCATCTGTCTGTCTTTCTGTCCATCTGTCTGCTTTCTGTCCATCTGTCCATCTATCTGTCTTCTTTCCTTTCATCTGTCTGCTTTCTGTCCATCTGTCTGTCTGCTCCTTCTAGTTCCCATCCTTGCCTGCATCTAGGAAACTGAGGACACCCCAGACCTCCCACTGCTTCCTCTTTCCTTCCTTCAACTACTCTTGTTACCTGATCTGTTTGCCTGGCAACAGACATCGGTGTCTCCCTCATCCCAGCCAACATTGCGGAAAAAAAAAAATCAACGAGCAATTCAATACAAACACACAAGGTAAATAAATCACAAAGGATTCCTCAGAGATAATCTTACTTTTCTTCTCAAACAGGAATCTTATTTCAGGAATTTTCAGTTTGGCTATTTCATAGGATCACACAACAATCCATTTGCTTAATTAATTAAAAATAATTTGCTTGAGTAATGAATTAAGCAATCACTAAGTTCTGTGCATTGGAGTTATCTCTAAGTTTTGCACTAAAATAACATTGAGATAAACATTGATACATAAGTATGTGTTCAGATCTTGGAGTGTTTTGAGGCAACAGAGCACCTGGAGCCCCGAGAAGCTGGGCTTCTCAGGAATCTGTTCTTTTTCACAAGACTATGAAATTCCCAACAAAATGTCTCACTTCCTGTTTCCTGTGGCTCCACTGTTTTCTTAAGATTGATTTTTAGTAGTTGAATTGAAAGTCACACGCAAAGGGTTTCTCTCGCAAAGGCTGTGTGTGTGTGTGTGTGTGCGCGTACTCACCCATGTGTTTGCATGTAGAAGTCAGAGGTCAACATTAGATATCTAAGATCTCTCACTTGAACCTGCAGCTTCAATGACTGATCAGTGAGTCTGTATGATCTACCTGTCTCTGTCCCCCGGTGTTGGGGTTACATACCTGCACCACCATGCCCAAGTTTTAAATGGGTGCTGGGGATCAGAGCTTAGGTCCTCTTCGTTATTCAACAGGTAATTAATTACCCACCAAGCCATCTCCCCAATTGATCTCCAAGACTTAAGGTAAATTTTTAAATGATTTCTCAGAAATCAACTTTCACATCCACTGAAATTCTACACAAGCAACTACCATGCTGAATGCTTGTTAATTGTCTCCTGCCACTTTGCGCATTTGCAACTTTGCTCATTTGAGTAAAGTGCTGTTTGACCTTTGCTTTCAGTTGCATGGATTTCTATGATTAGAAATACATAAGAGAACTTGTACTCAACATAGCTTTGAACATGTGACCCTTCTGTCTGCCTGCCTCACAATATGTCTTAAGTCAGATAATATACTCCTTCTTGCTTTTCAATAGCTTTCCCTAGAAGTCTATCTTAACTGATGACTCCTCTACAAACCTGGACATTCAAATTGAGGTTCACCAGTCATTGCTGTGGACTGAATTGTGTCCCTGCCCATATTCATAGGGTCAAGCCTGATCAGAAGGTTTTGGTGAAGACATAGGGTGGGGACAGTGTGATAAGATTGTAAGAAGAGATTGCTGTCTTTCTGGCTCCCATGTGTAGTGGCTGATGAGCTTGGAGGAGCATCACCCTAGAAAAAGACGATGCTGACATCTCAGAACCGGGAGAAAGTGACTCATCTGAGATAAGCCATCTGAGAAGACACAAAGAGTGGTTGTCTGCCAGAGCTCCACACTATTATGGATGGTAATTCATCTACTGCAGCGATCGGCAACAACTCAGGATTTCACTAAACTCCTTTTTCTGCCTTTATTTACCTATTCCTTCAATCTGCTTTCTTAAAACCCTTCCAACTGGGGTTTCATTGTTTAAAGAACAATGAATTTGTTTTGTCATTTTCAACGACAAAAAAAATGTATTATGAAATACACTTGAAAAGAAGAAAATAAAAATGACTTCCATTCTCACCATCCCGAGAAGAGATACTTGAAAATAAGAAGGCGCTGAATTAAACTCGAAAGGAAACAGCTGCCCACACGCCTGATCATGCCACCTCTTGCTCAAAAGCCTTTAATGCTGCCTAACTTATTGGAGGAGAAATGTGCAATCCTTGAGGGACATATTTTATTAGAGCCTATCACTTGGTCTTGTGTTTCGGCTTCTTTCTCTTGCCTACATGCAAGTGCCAGTTAATCATGCCACACAAGATTCCCTCGGGGCTTGCGCTCTGTCTCTGCACTCAGAGGACCTTCCATCCATGGAGTCTTTCCCTTCGTTCCTGCCCAGCCCACTCTGACACAGCAGCTCAGCTAATTGCAGTTGCTAATGAGCTCTGGTCTATGACAGCAGGCGCTGAAATTGTACAGGAAGAAAAGCAGAGCTGAAAGTCTTTCTGCCTCCGAGGAATTATATTTCTAAGAGAAACCACAATCAAAACAGAGTGTTAAATACAATGCTCAACAGTAGGGGAGGGAGGAGAGAGAGAGGGAGAGAGAGAGGGAAGGAGGAGGGAGGGAGGGAGGGGGAGGGGGAGGGGGAGGGGGAGGGGGAGGGGGAGGGGGAGGGGGAGGGGGAGGGAGCCCCCACATATCATGTATGTCAGAGGGTAGCTTTCTCTCCTCTACTTCCACCATCTGGGCTTCTGTGAATCTAACTCAGACCACAAGGTTTATGAGTAGGTACCTAACCACTGAGCTATCTTGCTGGCTTCGACCTTATCCTTATGAATAAGGATAATGAGATCCTTATGCTTCCGCTTCCGGATGCTGGGATTAAGGGAAGTTCCACCACCACACCTGGTTTTATGTTGACCAAACCCAGGGCTACCCAATGGACTACATCCCAGCCCTGGAATATTCACTTTATTTTAAAGTATTTGTAGAAGAATGATTCAATTCTATTTGAAAGAGGACATGAGACCATTGATTTCTACACTATACTCAAATCCCCAAACCAAGTAGCAATCCCTTAAAATGAAAAAGTAAGCAATAAGCAAGACACATGACCAGTTAATCTCCTCTTTAGAAGACAGCTTAGCACCCACCTCCTAGCTCTGCTTGCTTCTTGGTAATTACTGACCTAGATTCCCCAACGCACTGCTAATGCAGCTCATCTAGGGAAGAGCATCCAATAACTTGCAGTCTCTCCTGACATAAGGGCACCCAAGGCTGCAAGCTTAATGTCCCTTAGGCACCACCAATTATGGAGTCTGACACATACATTCATTTTGCAAAGATGTACCTGGTATGGCTTTGCCCACCGAGAGACCGCTACCGCCGTCAGACAATTTCCCATCAATATAGACCTTCCAGGCTCCACCCGCACTCGTCCAAGTGATTGCAATATGGTGCCAAGTGCCGTCATTCACGGAGGGACAGTTTGTGATCTTTTCCTTGCCATTCACATAAAGGACCCAGCTGTGGAGAGGATTCCAGGGAACAAAGTCATTAGTCATATGTTGCAATCCTTTCTCTGGGTCATGTTATGATTCGTCTTTTGGGGGGGGGTAAAGTACTTTGTGGAAATCAATCGGTTGTTTTCCTCCAACTCGATGAGGTTTTACAAGCAGACTCGATATACTAATTACACTAAATTCTAAGTCAGTGTTTCCAAAACACTGAGGGGGTGGAAAAAGTCTTCCGATGAGCCTGGACAGAATCAAGTAGAGTGAGAGTCACAAATATCAGATGGATAGCTGTCTTATTTTACCCAAGGATGAGAACAAGATTCAGATGTCCACAGAAGGTAGGTCTGTCTCATAGCTACTACCTATTATCAACTGAGTGTTTATGATCACTCACAATCTGTATATTGAAAACCCTTATCACTGATGGCTGAGTATCTGGAATAGGAGTATAGGGAGTGGTTTGTCGCAAGGACGGGACTGTCTGAATGGGATCACTGTGCTTCATCAGAGGCCCACTAAAGATCTTTGCTATCCATGAAGAGGAGAAAAATCGTCAAAAGTCTTTAAGTTCTACTTATTTTTTGGGGGGGGAATGCAGAGTGTGCATTTCAGGGGATCGAAATCAGGTCACCAGGTTTGCAAGCAGGCATCTTACCCAGTGTGCTATCTTACCAGCCTCATCTTAACATTTTCTTGCTACGATTAAAAAAAAGAAAGCAGGATAAGGAAAACTTGGCCGTAACTAACATGTTGATTTCTTGATTGTGGTGATAGGTTCAAAGTTAGGAATTGATATGTTTTCCATTCTTGTGTTTTGTGTGAGTGGTATCTCAGTAAAGTTGGTGAACAAATATGTAACAAACAAACAAGAACCCCTTGCTGTTTTCAGCATTCATGGACACAGGATGAGTAGCCCTCTGTGAATCCCAAAGTGGGTTCTTGCTACATTCTGATCCTTCCACTGTCTTGACTTCGAACTTCCCCATTTCCATCTTAGCCTGAACAGACTAAAATGGTTAACAAAATACTCTCATGATTGCCAGAATACATCCTTCCAAATGAAGGAGTAATTGGAACTAAATAAGAGTGATCAGAAGAAAGAGGTTTCTAAGAATCACACCACTCAGAAGAATGATAACAAACAGCATAAAGAGAAAAGTGTCTACAAGCAAATGGGGAAAGAGAAATGACTAGGGAAAGTTGGTAAGGAAAATAATAAGTTATTGGATACCACTTCCAGAATCTTTGCCAATTCTAGGTAGCAATATTATGAACAGGAGATATTTTTGCAATGCTAATGGTCTCCTTTCTTCCTTATCCCATCTCTCTTCCCCATACAAGTGGGTAACAGTTGATGTCCTTATGTACCTTCACCTCTAGGGAGGGCTTTTTGCAAGCTTCTTGGCTTGTGTTTCTTAAGGATCAGGTTCACTAAGAATACTGTGAGATGATGGGGACGTTTCTGTGAGAATAGTGAGACTCTTCCAGCAAGAGGAAAGAGATCTCAGTGGGTGTCTCTGACCTGCATGCAAGGTCAACAACATGGGTGAACATGGGTAGAACAGGCCACGTGGTGGACTGTGAATGTGGGTAGAACAGGCCACGTGGTGCACCACAGAGTCCATCAGGACAAAGGAATCCTTGCAGCCTTGCTAACAGTTGCATATGACAGAACATGTGTGGTTTGAGAGGACCACAGGGACCATGTTGGTGGACAACTCAGGGAAGTAACTGTGCAGAGAGAGGAGACTCTGGGGCTAGAATTACTTCCTCCTCTCCTCCTCTTCCTCCTCTTCCTCCTCCTCGAGGAGACTCTGGAGCTAGAGTCTTCTTCTTCTTCTTCTTCTTTTCTTCTTCTTCTTCTTCTTCTTCTCTTCTTCTTTCTTCTTCTTCTTCTTCTTCTTCTTCTTCTTCCTCTTCCTCTTCCTCTTCCTCTTCTTCCTCTTCCTCTTCCTCCTCCTCCTTCCTCCTCCTCCTTCCTCCTTCCTCCTCCTCCTTCTCCTTCCTCCTCCTCCTCATCTTCCTCTTCATCCTCCTCCTCCTCCTCCTTCTTCTTCTTCCTCCTCCTCCTCCTCCTTCTCCTCTCCTCCTCTTCCTCCTCCTCCTCCTTCTCTTCCTCCTTTTCCTCTTTCTTCTTTCTTCTTCTCCTCCTTCTTATTCTTCGTGTGTGTGTGTGTGTGTGTGTGAGAAAGCATCGTGTATGGCTATGGAGTTCCAAGAGTAATCATCCTGGATTGCTTCTATCTTGTTTTTGCTTTGCTTTAGGATTTCCTAGGCTCTGCCTTCCAAAACCAGACATGCAGGCCTGGCGTTTTTAGTTTAGGTAGGATCCAGGATCTGAACTCAGGTCCTTCTGCCTGTGAGGCAGAGGCTTAATCCCTGAGCCATCTCTCTAGCCCCATATCCTTTTTAAAATAAATTTATTAAGTTAACACTTTATATACATGCTCCTTGCCTTTCTCATTCCCCCCTCCCTTTCTTCTTCCCTTCCCTCCTGTTCCCATTCCATTCCACCCTCCCTTCCATCCCTCTGTGGGCCCAGTCTACTCCTTCCTGTTCTTCTGTCCTTTGGTTCTATAGGTCTGGGGTGCCCTCCGTATCATCTGTTCTCATGGAACCCCTTATTCTTAAGGCAGTAAAGTGTGTGTCGTGCACACTGAGCTCGCGGAATGGCTCTTTCTCAGTTTGCCTGTGTCCTAGGAATCCATGATGTCATAGATCCTTAACCTTTCTGTCTCCCATGTAAAGAAAGTCTCCTCCAGCCTTAAAGTTTGGCTGTAGAGTTTGCTGTGTTCCCCCCAAGATGTGATTTTGGCATCAAATTATTTAGTCTTTTGGGAATGCTGTTCTTACTGTGGGTGGAAGGAGCATGGATTCCTCAGGTGGCGGTGAAGACCAAATAAAGCGATACCTGGGCAAACCTGTAGATGGCGTCAAAAACAACGCTCCTGTGAATGGTTCTCACTAAGTCTTTGCCTTCGTACGGAACCTGCCCAGATGTTCTAGGATGCCACTCTCATGGCGCCACCCTGATATGTCCCACGACACTTCATCTTCCCACTTCTCATCCCTGAGGTCAGAGAGCAAGCCCTCAGGATAAGGCTACAAGGGGGTGCCCTGCTGAACCTAGGCGATGCGTGGCAACACTGGAGCTTACCCATTGTAATCAGTCAGGAGGAAGGTGTTATCGCTGTCATCCTCGAACGCATAGGATATAGGTGTCCCATAGTTGAGGGTGTCAGAGGATTTCATCCAGAATGCGCAGGTGATGGCATGGAGAGACGGAAGCACCCCATCTAGCATGACATACCCATAGATGCCAGAGACTTCAAAATCCAGGTTAAAGCCTGTGGATTGTTCTGGAACATAAGGAAAAGGTGCAGAATGTAGCATTTGCAAGACATTTTCAGTGATCTAAAGTAGCAGCTAAGAAACACTAATTGTCCAAGAGACTAATTTTCATAAACCTGATGACTTGACTTCCAAATGACATATAGATAGATTACTTACAAAATAAATAGCATGCGTTCCAAAAAAAAAAAGTAAAATCCATCAGTGAGTCTATAAGAAAGGCAAAGCATTCAGCTGTAAAAGGGAATAGAGAGATAGGGGAGAAGAGGTAAAATTGGGTGCTGCAAAAGCTGAGAGATAATGAAGCAGGTTTGTGTGATGGGAAGAGCTCAGTGCAGAGGAAGGGACTTAGACCACAGGAGAGAGCTGAGGCTAACTGAGGACCTCATCTGCCCGTGCTTGGGATTCTGGCCTTTTTTTTTTTTTTTTATAATTTCTGGGCAATTCAGCTCTGCCTCCAAACCTGCAAAATCTACTCCATAAAAATAAAGATCTTTCAGCTCCAATCTCTGAGAAAACAATTTAGCATAAATTTATTGATTATTGATTGACAAGTCCATCCACTCTCAGTGTTGAAGTCAAGTCTTTACAAAGTGTGTTTTTTTAAATGTGTAGAAGAAATGGAGCGATCGTGATTAAGGTTACAAAGTGTTGGTGGGTTGGTTTGAGTTCAACTGCAGAGCAGGGTAACTATGGTTAAGAATAGAGCATTGGGCATTTCCAAATAGCTAAGAAAGTGCATTACAAGTGTTCTTGCCACAGAAACTGTTAAGTATTTGAGGTGATGCACATGTTAACTAGGGAGATTTAAATATTGTACATAGCATTTATAAATCATGATATGTACTTCCTATTATATAAATCTATGTAACTTGAGTTGTCAGTTTTCAATTCTCAACTGGGAAGATGGCTCCAAGGGTAAGTGCTTGCTGCACAAATATGAAGACTTGAGTTCGGATCCCTGGCAACCTTATAAAAAGTAGGAAGCAGAGAACAGAAGGACCCCTAAGCTTTGTTGGCCAGTCCATGGAGCTAGCTTGTGAGCTCTTGGTGCAGCAAGAGCCCTATCTCTAGAAACAGGTTGGAGAGCAATAGAGGAAGATATCATATGCCAACCAGTGCCTTTATACATACCCCACACATGCACACCCCCCACACCCCACAAATATATATACCCCCACACAACATACACACATATGCCCACACACACATCCATATCCACACCCACCCACACCCTCCCTCTCATCTCACTCCTCCACATACACAAACATTAATTAAGACCAATTAAGCACAATTAATCAAGACCACAGAATAAGAAAGAAGAGGTGAGGAGGAAAATCCATTGGATACCCAGGATGTACCAGATTTGGAACACGGATATATCCATAAACCAAAAGAAACAAAACTTATGGAAGAATCTGGCTAAATTCAGGGTCCTCCATTTCCCTCTTGCCTCTCGAAAGGCACTGGATGGCCGTGAAGATGAACTCAACACAGCTTTTGGCACATGGGCAGAATGCAACAGAGGCAGAAGCAGGCAGTGATTCTGTTCTGGTGTTTGGGTCTATTAGCAATCAGTGGAGCTCCTGTGTACCTGTTTCACACCTGCTGCCAGAAAATCCAGGCCGACATTTACAACTGTAGGAGTTTAATCCGTCCACACAGGTGGCCTGATTTTGGCATGGGTTGGACTGACACTCGTTGACATTCAGCTCGCAGTGTGGCCCTGTGAAGCCTGCCACGCATTGGCACCTGAAAGGAAACAAAGTGTTGTAGTGACTGGAGTCATGGCAGGAAGGCATTGTGGGAAATCGTCCACTTAGGACAAACTTGGCTCAGAAGACTTGGAAAAAAATGCTGATTATTGATTGACAAGTCCATCTACTCTCAGTATTGAAGTCAAGTCTTTACAAAGTGTCTTTTTTAAATAAAGTCTAAAGGTCTTTTTTTAATGTGTAGAAGAAATGGAGCGCTCATGATTAAGGTTACAATAAAGTCTTGATGGGTTGGTTTCTTGGTTTGAGTTCAACTGCAGAGCATAGTAACTATGGTTAAGAATAGAGTATTGGGCATTTCCAAATAGCTAAGAAAGTAGGTTTCTAAGAAGAAACCTACTTCTCACACTCAAATAGTGCTTCCATTGTGGATTATACGTTCCCATTGATCAGATGAGATCTATTTAAGACAAAATATTTAAGAAATGCAGTAGAAGACATAAAGTGGAAAATAGTTGTGGTCCAGATGACACAGAAGTTGTAGAAAAACCCAGAAAGTACAGCTGCCATTCTAAAACCTTTGTATATGTTAAGCCCACGTTATCACCATGGGGCAACACTGGTGTTATACTTGGCTTCCTGGTGAGCTCAGCTAAGGTACAAAGGGAAAATCATGTGGCCAGGTCCTACTAGTACTGGAATGGGATTTTCAGCCTTCTATCTGTCTTCACAGTATGCAACAAATCATTTGCACTCATCAGGATGAAAACTGGATTTAACAATAACAAATGCTGACCAGGGTATTGTGAAACAGGAAAGCCGAGATATTAAGGAGAATTACAGATTGGTTTTGTCAAGAGAGATGGAGAGCACAAATCCCCAGAGTCCCATATATCCACTTCAGCTCATCGGCTCTAACAGATGGTGGCATAAGATCTACATGAATTTGTAGGACCACGGTCATGCCCACTCCATTTTGATGGTGAGAATGAGGAGGGAAATCCTTGCATAATCATGTAGTGGAATACTAAGCAGCAACTGAGAGGGATGAACCAGAGCCAAGTGTATCTATTTGACAATTCTGGAAGATAATGTGGAAAAAAAAGTTTCAAAAGGGTATAAACGAATTGTGATATCATTTATTTATTGGGTAAAACTATGCTAGATATTACTAATGGAAGTAATGCAGTAAAAATAAAGCCTAAATGAGACAAACCCATATGAATCTCAGGCTATCAGGAGAAAGGAGAGAGAGGAAAAAAGAGAGAAAAAGAGAGAAAGAGAGAGAGAAAAAGAGAGAAAGAGAGAGAATGATGTGTACATATTGGAGGGGATCTGACTCTATTGTTAAAACTTGTATCTTTGAAACAAGATGTATACTGATAAGTTATCCAGGCCCTAGCAAGAACTCAAGTAGCACCCAGATGCCTCAGATGAAACCCACAGGGCCACACATACAAAAAACCATGGAAGTAGGAGGGAGACTGGCTGGAAAGGAGAAAATATGAAGTGGGACAGGAGTAGAGATGGGAATAAGCAGTAAGGGGTGGAAACACATACATTTGTTGTATTTATGTATGAAAGTCCCAACGAATGAAAAAAATTTAAAAAATCCCAAAAGCTGTGCATCAAATACTAAAATTTGATAACCATAGTGGTGGATGCCTACCTTTTATTATTCTTTGTAATTTTCTGTGTGGTTGAAATATCGTGTAATTAAAGGGGACAGAACATTAAAGTACTCATACAGAGGTGACCTTGAGATGAAGCTAAAGATTAATGTGAATAAATGGTATTTGGGAATCTTAAAAGGAATTCTCAGAGGGACTGGGGGGGGCATGTGCGCTTTATGCTATGTTGTCTAAAACTTTACCCATCTTGGGCTGGAGAGATGGCTCAGGGGTTAAGACTCTGCCTTGCAAGCAGAAGGTTCTGAGTTCAGATCCCAGGTCCCAGGAGTAGGAGCACAATATACACTTGTAATCCCAGCATTCAGGAGGTACAGGCAGGAGAATCAGAAGCTGAAAGTCATTCTTGGCTACAGAGTTAGTTTGGGGCCATCCTTGGCTACATGTGACTCTCTCTTGAAACAAAAGCAAAAATAAAGCAATGAAAAACTCCTTCAGTTGCCCCTCTAGACTAAGTGCTGCTTTATCTCCTTCAGTAATGAGGCGATTCTACCTGTCCCTAAACTTGGGTGAGCATTTGATAAAGGCTGAGTTGGGGACTTGCATAAGTATTGTAGGGACCGAGTGGCTGAGAAAATAAAAGGTGAAGAATCTAGACTTGGTCCTTACCTGAAGCTGTTGATCCCGTCCTTACAAACGGCTCCATTTTGGCATGGCTGGCTGAGACACTCATCCACATTTTTTTCGCACCGGGTACCCACAAATCCAGGAGGGCACTTGCACAAGAACCCCCCAACTTGGTCTTCACAAGCTGCATTATTTAAGCATGGGCTCGACTGGCATTCATTGACTTCTGTTTCACAGTGAGTACCTGGGGAGGAAGAGGAGAGTGACTAACCTCCTGGGAGAGCTACTGGAATAGCCACTGCTTAGGGGCGCTGCTGCCCCTAGAGGACGCAGTGGGGGCTGCAGAGCCACTTGCTCCCACTGGTTCCCGGTGGGTTTCAAAATGAACACTTGTTCTAGTGAGCCATCCGAGGACTCTGCTCTTTCGATATGATTAGATTCTCTCATTTTGATAATCTGCTCTTTTGATCTTCCTGAAAGTAAGATTAGCAACGACCTTCCAGTTTCAATAATGTTAAAAAAAAAGAAATATTATGCCACCCTGCAAGATTATGGAAGGCTAATGCCAAGTAGGAGGAGGGGAACTTCCTTATTCAGTGATTTACCCACTGATGGGTCAACCACACCCTGGCAGACATCTCAGAAGAAAGCCCAGGGCATCACATATGAAGAAAAAAGATGGGACAGTAGGAGAGATATTGAGTGGAAAGGAGGAAGTATGAAGTGAGACAGGAGGGGGATAGGATTGGATATAGGGCTAAAAACATACAGATTCATTATATTTATGTATGAAGATGTCAAAAAATAAAACAGGAAATAAATTTAGTTTGAGGGAATGTTTTTCTGCCTCTGACTTTGTGTTTGTCTTTCTCTAGCTTTTATTTTCTTTCTTGGACTTCTTATGCATTAAGTACATATTTTTAAACCACGTGTTTCAATCATTTTCCAATAACTACTTGAAAATACATCATATTACATCCATGTATATTTATAAATACCATTCACAAACTTGTCTCTAGTTCTTTTCTAAAAGTTTGTCTTCCACAAACACACGAACATTCAACAATATGTTCCCAAGATTCCCAAATAGCATGTATATAATATGTTAGTAAATGCACGGATACTTAGACCATGGCAGAAGTTTTAGGTAAAGGAAGAAGAACGAAAACTTCTTACCAGTATATCCTTTCACACAGGCACAACGATAGCCAGCTACACCGTCAATGCAGGTCCCTTTATTGAAACAAGGATTGGAAGTACACTCATTTATATTTTCCTCGCAGAGCTGACCTGCAAAGAATCAGGGAGTCTTTGAGCTGGAGGAAATCTGGAAGGTCTTAAAGAACAACAGACTTTGAGCTTGTTGTTGGGGTGTAATGGTGATGCATGGTGAAAACCATGGCTAATAGCCAGTGATGACTTTAGATCTCTGCCAACCGAGGAGAAACAAGAATTTCTCTTCCATTCTTTGAATTTCAAAATATAAATTACCTGGAACCTGAACACATTTGGCATGCAAGGGAAAATGGCAGCCATGAATACCTGACCACATTCTCAAGAAGGTAAGTGATTCTGCTTCCAACTGTTGCCTTACGTCACTTGACCTCTGCTTGTTCATCCTTTGTTGAGTGTACACCTTTTGTGGCTAACAGGTAGTAGCAAAAAGGTGACAGAATTGACGGGAGAAATTATTCAATAAGAAATAGCTTATTTTGTCCTGCAGTTTGGGAAAACAGCTATCAAAATTTTGAGCAGTTGCCTCAGGTTTCATATAAATGAAACTAAAGAATAATGCTGCAGCTCCTGTTTCTTTTTCATTTTATACACCCTGAAACAGCCCTGGAAGGGTCTGAGATACTATCTGGACAGGCACAGAAATGAGTCCCAAATCACAAATCTTCAAACTCAAAGTGCATTTGAAACTCCTCAGCTTAGAGTTTGAGATGCTTAAATTTATAACACCTTGGAATTATGCAGCAAATACTTATTAATTTATACAGCTTGCATTACATACTAAGAAAATTTCACTAATAAAAGTTAGATTTTGAGAGTAGTAAATCTAATAAATTTATACATTCATGTGGTCCGTGATGAGCACTGTTTTAGTTTTCTTAGTAAATATATACAACAAATTTAGTGTTAGTAAGTAACATAGTATATCTACTGTCTAACATATGTAATTATTCAGAAGCTTGGATCTTTTTTTCTTATAGTTCTGTGAGCTTTTCTGGTCACAAACTTTCATGTTTATCTCTTGTGTCAGTTAACTGAGATCTGGAATTTTAGGCAGAGAAATGTAGGGAAGAGGTACATTGCTTATATGCTCTTTTGTGTTTGTACCTGGCAGACACACAGTGAAATGAATAAAACTGAAATAAAGTTGAAGCTGCAAGGAATCTGGCTATAGATTCACTTGTTGAACATGCCTTCTTGAAGGAGTTGACAGGCATGCAGATCTGTGGCCCCCTCAAACTCGGTTGAATCCAAGATATATGTGATATGGTCTCTAAATCAAACAACCCACTTTGATTGGCATTTGCAAGACAAAAATGATCTATTTTCTTGTCAAGGCAAGATAAGTATACTGCAAAACAGAATGCCTGTTTGGTCTACCTGAATGTTGATCTAATGGAGCTTCAGACTTGTTTCCACTGTTTAACATGGTTCCTTATGCAAACCTTTGAATCAGACTTGCAGACAATGTGACTCTCCAGTGTAAACTCAATGTATTTCCCCATATGACTGAAACTATCATCATTGCATAGATCCCAAATATACAAAATATGAATTGGTTCAAACGAATACTCATACTAAATAATGGTGTGGAAACTTTTATTTCATTGTAAAAATTGTTTTTTTGATGGTAAAGTTGGTAGGATCTAATTCTTCTGAAAAGTTTTAAGAATGTTACTGATCTTATTAAATATAGATATGAACTGAAACATACACTGAAATATATTTCAAGTATAATAATTTCACTAGTTAGGTACAGTGCTATATTGCTTAGATGACCTCAATATATGTCATAATAACATTATGAGGTTGTCATTACTTTTAAGATCATAACTTTTATTCCATTTTATGAGAATATATACTAATATTAGAATGATTATAATATAATTGAACAAAGAAATTGAAAATAAGGTCATTGTTTCTAAACTGCTTTGGAGGAGGATGTTGAAGGCTGATGTATGCAAGTCTCTGATTTAGATAAAAGACATATTTAAACATTTTTATTACACTTACCTTATGTGTGTATACTGTATGGGGATATGCATGTGTCACAATATATGTGCGGAGGTCAGAGAACAAATTTCAGGAGTTGGTTCTTTCTTTCTCTCTCTCTTTTTCTCTCTACCATGTAGATTTAGGGATTGAACTCAGGTCACCAAGCTTTTCAGCAAGCACCTTCAGGCTCTGAGTCATCTAGCTGGTCTAACATATATGCAGTCATTTAAGTTAAAGGAGAAATAGAGTGTCCTATCATCACAGAAATGCCTGTCCCACAGTTAGTAATAATCACATATGTGTTCACATACACACCATCCTCAGAAGTAAGTATGCACGCACTTTATAGGTTAAGGAAAGTTCTAGTAAAGGGTTGTAGAAAGACCTGCTATTCATTCTTGCTTCCTCTCGTTTCCTGAACTCCACCTTTACATATGAAAGGTGGTTTCCTTTCTCCCATGGAGGGAACCAAAGGCAATTTTATGCTGCTGAGTTAATCTCATCCTCTTTACATAACATCGTAATGTGAAATCACCTTCTTCATGTCTGTAAGTGATGGAAAACATGCCTCTTCTTATGCTAATAGCACTTTATTAACACTCCTAAGTGTTAGTTAAAATTGACCTCAACAGTGAAATCTTAATTATTCAAAGGATTGTACTGCAAAATCATGAGACTTGCCCCTTACCTGTGTAGCCCAGTGAGCACTCACAGGTGAAGCCCTCCACTCGGTCTCTGCAAATTCCATTGTTGAGGCAAGGCGCTGAGTTGCATTCATCGATGTCTGTTTCACACTTCAAACCTGAAACAGCAAAGCAAACACTGAAGGACTAGGAAGCAGAGTGTACTAGAAACATAACCATGATCGACTAAAGATAATTAGCTCAGTGATCTAGAGTGAGAGCCGACAGGGCGGCCACGGGAAGGGCCAGCTAAGCATCTCATGAAGGCAATCACTTAAATCCACAGAGATCTAAGGTGCTTTACACTACTTGGGAGACAGTAAGGGATCTCAGATTAGATGTAGGGGACAGAGAGAAACTTGGAAGGATAAAGTGGAGGCTGGCGATTATGTTAATTCTAAAGCAAAATATATGAAGCCGTAGCCATTTGCTACCAAGAACCCTTGGGTCAGAGTGAGAGGTGAGGGTGAAGTCAGTACACGTGTTAGGCGCCCCTCCGTGAGCTACAACTTTTCATAGGGTGCACACTAGTTTTCTATGGCTGGCCTGCTGGAGACCTATTCTTTTCCCTTGACACCAGGGTATCAGGGTCTTCAGATCACTAACATCAGCCTTAGCTTGGGGTAGAACAGAAACAGAAGATTTCAAGTCACACCTACACCTTCTGAGTCAGAAATTCCAGGGCCGGCAGAATCTTTGGGGTCCAGTGATTTGCATCTTTACAAGTCTTCCAAATAGTTATGCTATCTATAAATGTCTGGGAGGTGCAAGCTTATGTCTTGCCTAAGGATCACTCATTTACAGAAATCTCAGACAAGATCTATTTTTCTTTATGGAACTTCAGGGACAAATGTTTTTAAGAATTCACACGTGAACGAATTAGAAGTAGAATGCCAGAGTTTGTACTAGCCCTTGGCTATTTTTTTGCTTGCCAGTTTTCCTGTTGTTTTTATTTATTTTTTTGGATGAATTCTTCCACAAAATGCCATTTTATTTCATTACAAACTTTCACAGTTGATGGCCTAAAGTTTTTTAAATTAAAAAAATATTTTGAAGACTCATGGTTAACCAATTATGCTCTGATGGGTTCTAATCTTCTTCCTTTATTGTCAGGGAACACATGCCTAATACTGTAAAGCTATCAAAATAACAGAAGGAGGGAAGAAAACAGACACTAGGTAGAAGCAGATATCTTAGTGTTAACTATAAACACTTGATAGTAAACCACCATCTAAACACTTCTTATTTAACCCTTAGATAAGAAATGCAACCAAGACACATCCTTTCACAACGGAAGACTAGTGAGGTAGAAAACCACAACTGGGTAGAGGGAGGAGTTTCAGAGAATCTGAAATGCTCAGCCTAGTTGGATCATCAAAAGTCTTTCCTCACTTCAAGGGGTTGGTGAGAAGAGCCTTTAAAAGGTAGAGAAGTGTGCTGCTGACCAAGATACTCTAGTTACGACAGGGCTGCTATACCCAGAAGTTCACTGCAGTGTTTAAACTGTTTGAACTACCACCTTGTCTACACAGTGGCTGACATACCAACATTCTCCCAAGGACTAGAAAGGATCTCAGGAGAAATAACTGTACTCGAAGTCTCTGAGGACAAGGGAAGAGGAACTTTTTCACTTGTGAGTTTGCCCACTGAAGAGCCACATACAGTACCACAGAGACCTGGTTCCTTATTAACACAGATACCCTAAAGGGAGTCCTGTGATCCACATAGGCATAGGGACAGGAGGGTGGGAGGAATATGACTGGACTGGTGAGGGGAGTGGACAGGTGGAAAAGGAGGCATGGGAGGGAGTCAGGGAGAGGACATAAACTCATCTTGCTTGTATATGAAACATTCTCAATAAAAATAAATTTAAATTATTTTGAAGGAAATAGAGAATTAACTTCATTTAATTTTAAATTAACTTCAATTTAAAGTATAGTTCATTTCTTCGTAAGTATTGTTTCTAGACACAGCTGTAATGTGAACCAAACTAAAGCAAATATAATTCCTACAACATCAAATCAAAAGTCACATTGTTCATCTAAAGCTGTAAGCAAAGTAATAAATCTTAAGTATGCACAACTTCTACTATTATGTAACAATGAGAGAAACTGGGAATTTGCTGAAAAAATGATTGTTCTGAACACTTTGTTCTGCATTGAGTGTCACACTTTTAATTTGCTTTAGAATGCAACCTTGGATGTGTACCCTGGAATCATACTTCAACTTAAATTGTGAGTTACTATGTGAGCTTTTCACAGTGAAGAGTATTCTTTCCCCAAACTGTAAAAGGAAAACTTATTTGTGATATGTATGCAAACAAGTATATATTTGTATGTGCATGCATATCTATCTGTCTATCTATCTATCTATCTATCTGTCTGTCTATCTATCTATCTATCTATCTATCTATCTATCTATCTATCTACCTACCTACCTTTCTATCTATCAATCATCTATCTATAGTTGTGTTACCTAGTGGTTTATCATGTTTAACCCCACTTGTGTCCACTGCCACTAGTTTCGTGTATCTACATGACATGTTGACATTCCAAAGTTTGATTCTGCAAGACACAATGATTTCACATGTAACATGTTAAAATGTTCAGATTTCTACATTACCTGTATATCCAGGTAGACAGAGACAAACATAGCCACTCCCAAGTTGTTGGCAGGTTCCACCATTGTTGCAAGGGTTTAAGAAACATTCATGGAAAACCTACCAGTAGCAGAAAAGGCATTGATCAGAGGGAAAGGTGCATTTCAGAAATCCTGCCTAGGGACTTGGAGGCAATGTTAGATATCTGGTTCTTGCTTTCAGGAGATTTGCTCAAGCTGGCTGGACCATCATCTGGATAACACTGCAGCCTTCTATACATGGGCACAAATGATTTCTTTGGTGATGTTTTCGTTAATCTAAGTAGTGTTTCTAAATGCTGGCTGCATTTCAGAATCCACTTAAGAAGTTTTAAAAATACATGAAGGATGGGGCCAACCCACATTGGTTCAGAATCTCTAGGAGTAGAGGCCATACATTAAATGTGGCTAGTGGATTCTAGCACAAGGCTGCTTCAGGGCTCCTACGAATTTCTATGACCAACTAACTCAGCTTCAGATACAATGTGCAAAGCCCCAGCAAGTCACTCTGCAGGCTTGCAGGAAGTAGAAATAAGAAATAGAGCTTCATCAGTCTTGGAAACACCACCACCAGGAATTCATGACATTTGGTGAGGCAAATTCAGAGTCATGGCAGAATCTACCAAAACAGTGAGACTTAAGGGCTCATCTTTTTTAGAGAAAAACATGTAAAACAGTGCTGGGAATATGGCTTAGTGGCAGAATGCGTGTCTAGCACATGAGAGGCCCAAGGTTCGATTTTGTTACACATACATGCACACGCATGCATATGCATGCATCCACACACATCCACATTACACATACTCATGTGCATACACCATACATACACTCAGATGCACACCCACATGTGCAAGTACCCCACACTCAAATGCACACACACGTATACACACAGAAAGACACGTGCGATCACATACCACAAACACACCACACAGATATGCTTATACACACACCACAGATACCTCATACCAGTGTGTGTGCACTATGAACACATGCAGACCATATATACATACCACATACCTATGTGCATACATATGCATATACACACACAAGCACACATACCACATATGAATCTACCTCATGTATACACACATGCACACACACACACACACACACACGTACACACAAACACATGGAAAACAATTGTTTTAGTTATGCTCCTGAGTTGTGCTTAATTCTTTTAAACCCACATACTATTCCATGAACTGCTTTCTTTGCAGACAAAAATATGGAAAAAAATTGAAATAAAAACTGAATAAATCTGCCACTCAGCCCAGGCCATTGAGTAACTCAAATCCCACTTTCCCAGTGATGGCTGGACTGACGGTAAGTGTTAGTTAGCTGGTCAAAGCTTCCCACATCTGTACAGCAGAACAAATTGCTTCTAGGAAAGAACCTCCTGTTTTTGGTACTTAGGCCATCTAATGTTGCAAATTTTCAAAGCTCTCATTAAGCTCTCATAAGTAGATATGGTTGTTCCTTTATAGTTTTTGAGTCAAATCCCTAGAGTTCTGTGACATGTAAAGCAACACATTATTCTCCAAACATTCCACCAATGAATAGGAAGGAGACCGACTTACCTGGCTACTGACAGCATACTTTTTTTGGATATGTCCTGCCGAGGCGAGGGGCACTACGCTTTCTTCTGCTGCTGAGAAACTCGAGCTAAAACCTAACCAGATGAACAGACGAGCATGTTAGTGTGTGGTAGATGATGCTTATACTTAAGCCCTCTGTCTCTGTCAGCACTAGACAGAGACTCAGGTGTGGCAGTGAGACAAGCCCTACAGATTCTGTTTTGGTAATTCTAAAGAAAATAGGGATGGGTGATACGTCATACATTCAACCCTTAGACTCTGAGAAGATGTCTGCAAGTTATCAAGAGCAATCTTTCCAAGACAGTTCTTAGAGTCCCTGACATCTCAAAGAGGCCAGATACCCAAATCCACTCACAGATGGTGATATCTGCATCTGAGGAGACCCCAGAGTCGAGCAAAAGTAAGCCTCTAGCATGGACAGTGTAAGCAAAGAAACATGTCAACTTACTGGAACAATCTGTGATGGATCTGGCACCTGTGATAGTGGTAGTTCCATAAAAGGGGCAAGAGAGGCAGAAGGACTTCCCTGGGTTAGGCTGGTAGTAGTCTTGAGGACATGGGTAGCAGGGTGCCAACCCAGAACGGGAGAATTCTCCTACTGCACAAGGCACTGCAAAGCAAACAGGAAATCACTGTGTGTACAGTTATCCTGTACATTGAAAAGACAAGTCTTAACCTTTGGTCGTAAGAAACTACTGAAAGACCAATGCAACCCCTTTCACAAATTTCACACCCATGTCATCTTATCATCTATTTTCTTACTATCTTTAACAACAAATTTTCACTAACAAAATATTACAGTAGACCTTATAATATTGTATGTTGTTTTTTCCACTTAAAGTTAAAGTATAAATATTTCCAGAGTCATTCCTCAGATCAGAAATAAAGTAATTTAAAAAAAAAAGTGAAAGAGGGCTGGAGAGATGGCTCAGGGGTTAAGACTCTGTCTCACAAACAGCAGGTCCTGAGTTTGGATCCCAGGTCCCACATAAAAATGCCAGGCAGAAATGGCGGCGGCCCACACTTCCTGTCCTGGTAGGTGGAGCCTGGGAAATCCCAGAACCAAGCAAGAAAGAAGTAGAAGTAATCTAGGATGATTCCCCAAGTCACCCTTGATCCTTCACAGGGACATACAGTGCCTCTGGTACACACACACACACACACACACACACACACACACACAAACACACACACACACACAATTAAAAAAAGTGAAAGAGCCTCATAATCCTGAACAGAAATCTGAGTGTTAAAGTGATTTTACTAGACGGTAAAAATATTATATTTCATTGACAGATCATAATTGATCTAATGTATTTCCATGATTGGACATTTATGTTGTTAAATTATTATTAATATTTATTATTTTGTGGTATTACAGTTAGAAAATATACACTATTACAGTTAATTGACACTTTCAAAATTTATTGATATTTTATTTTGGCATAATATATGTGTAAATAATTAATAGACACTTTAAAAATAGAGTGAAATAAAAAGTGCAACATGTTCTTAATTCAATCTTATAAATTATATACTATATATTCTGTGTGTGTGTATAGGGTGAAGGTGTGTGGGTGCACATGTGTGTGCAGGTGTGCATGTATGTTTTGAGACTCAAGGCTGATATTGAAAATTATCCTTACTGCTTTTCTACCTTATCCTTTTTGGCATAGGTTCTCTAATTAAACCAGAGCTCACCTATAGGACTAGTCTGGCTAGCTGGCTTGCTCTGGAGATTCCAAGTCTCTGCCCTCTGAGGTTGGAATTACAGGTGCACTGCTATACCCAGCAGCATTCTATGTGGGACCTGTGGATTGAACTTTGATCCTTCTGATTGTGCAGCAAGTGTTTTTACTGTTGCGTCATCTCCCCAACAGTCCTGACAAGTTATTTTAAATTATATTTCAAGGACAGATAGTTATCAGCAGAAAGATACTTCCAAGAAGTGACTGAGTGGCATTAATATATTACAGACATTCTTACAATGGTACATTCTTTGAATTTTACAAGAGTGAAGAGTGGTGGCATGCATTCAATTGTATGGTATGGTATGAAGCATGAAACCATGCTTCTCATGTTTTCCATGGATAGCCATTTGGGGTAAGTGCAGTCCTATAAAGTTGGGCTGCAGTTCACAGTCAGTCATGTGCCTGTGTCTCTACAGAGTGCCTTGCTAATCTATGCTCTTCAGCAGGCTAAGTATGTTAAGTGCATTTTCCATAGCAAGAACCAAGGAGAATCTATTATTTATATATGCAGGGACATATACACCCATCTATAGCATAAGTATATGCATCCATAGTACTGTCTAGTGAATAATAGAGAATTAAACACATATGTATACTTCTCAATGTGCGAATGTCGTTACAAAAGAGGGTAGAGATCTCATTTAAATATTAGTATTTATATTCAAATCAAATTGAAACTGGTGAGGAAAATAGCCAGAGGGGAATGATTCCCCATTGGGTGTTGCTGACTGACAGCATTAAGGACCACACATACAGTTCCAAAGCCTGCTAGATTTTGCCCTTTAAATGGGCCTCCTGACTATCTTAGTAATGCTGTAGTATATACTTGAAATTTCCCAGTGGCCCAGATCTCAAGTGCTTCTGCCCTGCCACACAGTAAAAAGCAAGGCATTTTGTGACATGATGGGATGTGCTCATTTGTCTGACGACAGTTGGCTCATCACTAGAGACACTGAAATACGTCATGCACCTGAAATATGTAAAAAGAAATCAATTAGTAAATTAAAAGGTTCCCAAAGACAGAGCCAGAGGTTAATAATTCTTATTCTGAACCTGCCTTTAACTTCATCCTGAAGGGTCAGAGCAAGTGGTGGTATCATCTGCCCCGTACCTCTAAATATTGATCCTTACCCTATGGGACGTGTAAACAATGGCAAGAAGGTGATATTTATGGACGTGAAAAACATTTAGATTGTGTAGTTGCAAGCAAAAGTTATTTAATGATCTGAGAAGTGATGAGAGATACAATGTACAGAGAATGGATTGCTTTCACATAGTCATATGGGACCCATAGCTATCACATTGATGAATAATATTTTCTGTTGAATACACTCAACAGATGTAAGAAGTGGTGTCTTAGCAAAAATAAGATGCAACATTCTTTTAAAGATAAAACAATCTAGGGAGATAGAAAAGAAATAACAAGAAAAGAAAGATAGTTAAGGAGGCAAGAAAGGAGGGAAAGATGGAAGGAAAGATGTTAAAAACTAAGAAAAATATATAAAGGTCTGCATTAGAAGTCAGGCATATTTAGACTTAAATTTAAAGTCAAATAGTGTTTGCCCAGCACCACAAGAGAGAGCTAAGTTTTACTGTTCCCAGCTATGGCCCATGACAGGCAGAATGTGGTTAAGCTATGCTAGGAATATTAGGAGAAATGGGGGCAGTTACCAGAATTTTAGCTACGTTCTGGGAATTAGAAGTGCTTAATTACAAAGCTGGTGTTAGACAAACCTCAAGGCTTATTTAGAAAGCTGAAAGGAAAAAAAGCCAACCATGAGCTTATTTCAAATCTTAGATGCTTTTGTGGTTGGAGGAAATGGGGGTGGGGACGGAATTTTTTTTTTCTTACTGCAGACTTTTTTCCGAAAGTTGGGCTACATATTAGCAAAATAACAGTGTCTAGCAGGTCTTTTTCAACCATATGTGCTTTTTATTTAACTTTTAAGTAAAGAAATCTCAGATGACTTTATATAACAAGCATGGTTTAAGAGGCTCTACCACAGTCTAGGAAAACTCTCTTCTCATCCCTTCAATGAAACAATAGGTTGATCTAAAACTTTTATCTACCACAACTCTAGTAGACTGAGATAGTATAGTCAGACAGTATATGTAAAATGTATAATCCAACACATGTTCTTCTTTTCCTAGGCATTTAACTTACGAGGACTACATCTCCCAAGATGCAATGCTAACACACCCTTTCCACCTACCAGGCACAAGCGCCACACACAGTGGTTTACTAGGCATCTCAGTTGGATGCAGTTGTGTATGGCTGGAGCACGGTGGGGGTAGGAGGGATGGGAATGTGTACTTTGGAGAAGAGGGTGAGCAGCAGGCTGGCTTCTTAGAGCATTGCTCTTCATTAGAGAACACCTTTTTAATGTTTGGGTTGCCAAACCTTAGGATTTGAAGTGTGTAAATCATGAGGAGGATACAGAGTTTTTTTTTAAAAATCACTATGTAGATACACTTGTTCTGTTGCCCATCATACAGCAGAAGTAGTCCACGGATTTTTATTTTAAATACAATTTCACTGCCTTTGCAGTGTTGTTTTAAGTTCGATCTGGGAATAGGTTGGGTTTTGTGTGTGTGTGTGTGTGTGTGTGTGTGTATTTGTGTGTGTTTGTATAAGTATATGCTATGTGTGTATGTCTGTCTTTGCCTGTGTATGTCTGTGTGTGTGTATGTGTGTATAGCTGTGTCTATTTGTGTGTGTTTGTGTAAGTATATGCTATGTGTGTATGTCTGTCTTTGCCTCTGTGTGTGTGTGTATACGTGTGCGTGTGCATGTGAGAGAGGTCAGTGCAGTGTATCTTCCTTGCTCTCCATCTTACTTTCAGAGATAGTGTCTATCATGGAATCTGGAGTTCATTGATTAACTGACTAGTTGGCCAGCAAGCCCCAATGATCCGTCTGTCTCCACGTCCCCAGTTCTGGGATTATAGCCAAGTGTCGTGCCTTTATTTTCTTTTAGATGTGGGTGTTCTGAATTCAGGTTTGTGTGTTGTGCAGCAAGCCCTTGACAGATTGAGCTGTCTCTCCAGCCCCTATCAGGTTGATTTTGGCTGTCAGTCTTGATTTCACAGTCATTTTAAGTTCCCATCCTTTTATTTTTATTTATCTCTCCAGGAATTTTTGAACGAATGATTCCATCCCGCGAGGATATTATAAATTTTCAAAAACTGGGATGGTAATTGTTTGATTTTTACTTAATCAGTGGGTCTCAAAGTGTGATCCCTGGACTAGTAAACACAGGTATCACTTGAAAACTACTTAAAAAGTGCTCAGTCCTCCTTTACACTTAATGAATCAATACTCTGGAGAGAGTCCAGAAACCTGCACTTCTACATACCAGAAAGTCATATAGACACATGTTTCTTACTGAGGCCTGGGACAAGTCTTGCACTCTCTTTGTATTCCCTATCTCATGAGGCCAGTATTTACATTGAAGTACTGACTGGCTTAAAAAGAATTCTCCAGGCAGAGTTAGTTATTTACATTCTTTGCATACTGCTGACACACGGTTTTGAGGCGAACATTCCGCATCTCCATGGGGAGACCCAAGCAGGAGCATAAAGAAATATGTGTCTAAATTGGTGGTTACCTCCACAAGCAGAGACGTCCACAGCTCCTCTCTTCACAGTTGTTGTGGGTTCTGGACAGAAAAGGCAACTCTGGGAACCAAATCCTGGCTGATAAGTGCCCAGAGGACATGATTCGCAGGTCTCAAGTCCATTGGAGGAATAAGTGCCCTGTTTACACTGAGCTGAAAAGAGAAAGGGCCAGGAAATGAGTAACGGGAAGATCAAGCCACACAAAGGTACCAGGTGAGTGTGTGGTAGGGTATCCCCCAGTTTCATACAGGACAGAAAAAGAGACAGACAGAACTCTTCCTCCATTTGCCAGTCATGCGTATCGTGAAGTCCCTGTGCTTCTGTATGTTACTGAGTTTTAGACTCAGTTCTAATCACTTTCATTATTATCTGTCAGTGTTTGAACCATAGAGCATGTTCAATGAACAGTTACTGAACGAATGAACCTAAAATAGACATCGCAGCCAGGCACCCCCCATAGGAGCAAGTCACATACTGAGGAGCTATGTGAAGAGTGACGGACACAAAACCTTTTTGGCCCTGAGTCCCCTTGCATCTCCAGATGAGGACTAGTTATGCCACCACCTCCCACCATTTCAGGATTCCCAGGATGCAGGCCTTTCCTTTTATATCACCAAGTGACTTGTTTTCAGCATTGCTAGGGCTGCCATATATCTGATCACCAAGCACCACCCTGGAATTTAGATTTCTCATTTAAGTATCTGCACCTATATTTGCAACAATAGCAACGAGGAATAAATTTGAAATTCCTTATGAGAGGTGTGCCTTCTATAACCTTCATTATGAAAGGAAATGCTTCCCCTGGAAACTCTCTTTGAGATGAACAGGAGAGGTATTCGGAAAATATTGCTTGTTTTAGTAGTAGGAGTAGATGCATCTGTACCTATTGCAATTTGTTTCTAAGTCAGTGGAGAACTGGGCTTATCTTATCAAATACTAATTTAACCAAAAGTGAGCTAATGAGGATTGGGTCATAGAAGTCCTTCCTATTAGTTAATGTGACATCCAAGAAGAAAGTTCAGCTTAAATGATGAAGGTATATTGGAGTTAGACTTAGCCAGAGAGAAGAATGGAATAGCTCCGAAAGGAAAGATAAATGGATCTCTTTGGAACTGTTCAGGTTATATTTTATTACTAAAAGAAAGAATGCATGAAATTGCTTTGGATCACGTCTTTATTTCATCTTATCTGCCATTTAGGTTGCCGAGTTGTGACAGGTCTCAGAATCCCCCCACCCTAACACATGTCACCTTGGCATCCTGAAAATTTGAAGAGGCAAGTTGAGAATATTGTAAAGTAGGATGTCCTTCCTCATCTTCTGCCTTTCCTCCCACAGCAGGTCATAAGACCCTCATCAGAGAGAGAGAGAGAGAGAGAGAGAGAGAGAGAGAGAGAGAGAGATATGTGCTATTGTCCAGAGGAAAGGGACATAGCAAAGGATCTGAATGAATGGATCTTGCTAACATCCTCCAAATTTGTTACCAACACTTAGCCACACTACTCATGTCTTCATCAGACTTAAAGCAAGCACACACAAGGTGTCCTTGTTTATTGGGGGTCTTCATTTCTGAAGATGCTGTGTGTCACATACACCTAATGAAATGATCATGTTCTTCTCTTGTGAAGTCGTCTTTTATTGTAAGAGCATTGACTTCAAAGGCTAGTAGTGACAAGAGAAGAAAAACAATCTTTCTTCTCCTGCGATTAGATGTAAAATTTAGGCTGTTTCTGGTCCAAGCATCTACCGAATCTTACCTTTGCATTCAGAGATGCTCCTTGAATGGAGATACTCCGGTGTGAGTCCCAGGAGGACAAAGCTTGCACTCAAGTTGCCCTTCCTCATCTTGATAGGATCCCAACCCGCAGCTTTCACAGACAGAATGTTCCAGAGAATAATAGGTTCCCAAAGGGCAATTGACTGTGGAGAAAACAACCAGGAAATTCTGAATAAGTTCCATACTTCTGAAATGCATGTGGGTCCAAAAGCATTAAAGCAAACTCCTAGTCACATGGTTCATGAGTTAAACTTTACTTCCAAAACTATCTACCCAAGGTAAGGCAACCTTCTAGAAATGTGAAGAACCAACCATAAATAGATTTTTTTTAGATGATGCAAACTTTTTTTCCTTTTTCCATTTTCGAGTGCACGTGTATGTATGTATGTTTACATGTGAATGGGTTTACATGTGCATGCATATGAAAGTTCAGGGTTGGTATTGGGAATCATCCTTGATCATTTTCCACCCTATTATTTTGAGACAGATTTTCTATACAAAACCCATCAATCTGGCTAGTCAGCTGGCTTTGAGGATTCCCAGTCCCTTCCTTCTGAGGTTAAAAATACAGGCAGTCCATGATGCCCACCTGGAATTTTATGTGGGATCTAGGGATTCAAACTCTGATCCTTTTGCTTGCCTGACAATTGCTTTAACCACTGAGTCATTTTCTTAACCCTAAGAAGATACAGGTTTTTATTGACCAGTCAGTCTTAGGTCTTATATGATGGGTCTTTAAAGTATAAGGAAGACTGGAGAGATGGCTCAGGGGTTAAGACTCTGCCTCAAAAGCAGAAGGTCCTGAGTTCAGATCCCAGGTCCCACATAAAAAACACCAGGCAGAAACAGTGGTGGCTTGCATTTCTGACCCTGGTGGGTGGAGCATGAGAAAAACCCAGAGTGAAGCAAAAAGGTAGAGCAATCCAGGATGATTCCTGAAGTCACCCTTGGTCCTCTACAGGGACACACTGTATACATGATATACGCATATACATGGAAAATAAGTAAATAAATAAGCTAAAGTATAAGGAAAAACTATAATAAACCAGACTACCATGGGAAATACATAGTTAATAAAGAAAATGATTTCAGAAGAAAAGTATAAAACAATGACCATTTGGATTAATTTGAGGTTTCTGATATGAAAAATGTTTCCTGAATTGTTGACCTGAATACTTTCCCTTATGAAACTGACCACTTGCCCATTAAAGTATCACTAGAGAAACAAACGGGCAAAGGCAGGCCTTTGAAATGGGCAAGTAGAACCTTGGCTTTGCCCATAGGAGTCATTGCCCTCTGAAGGCATGTCTCAGAGATCCTTATACCTAAGCCCCTCCCCACATGTCCCTTCCTTCCCGCATTGCCAGGATATGGAGCAGTTTTAAAACTCTCCTTCCTTGGAGATTTTATCTACCATTTGTCAGACTTATAGCAACCCAGAAATTCTGAAACCAAAGTAGAATGGCGAAGTGACCTAAAAGGATGTTATTGAAGTTAGTATTGTAGAAAAGCACTTGCAATTAGTACTGGGTGATTCTGAGGTGTTAAGGGCTGTGGCCTCATCCAGGGGCTTATTACAAAGGCAGACTCTCACTCCCTGTCCCCTTATTGCTGGGGGCATTAGACCTTGGGTGGGCCCGAGTCACAACACACTCAACCAGTATTTCAGGTGGAACTAACCCATATTGTTTGGAGACCATGCTAAGAAATGAGAAACCCTGGTGATTCCTGTTTGTTTTTTTTTTTTTTTCTTCCTCTCTCATAAAATAGAGAGGAAACCATAACAGCCTCAGAATGACAATTTGAATGTGCTTTCTGTGGGTTGAATTTATCCACTAGAGAAAATGCAACTGAGCTCTTAGAATGCTTTGAAATTCCAAAGGTCTTCTGGACAGGATGGAAGAGCCATGAATACTGGCACTACCAGGGGATTCATATAGTTCACTGTGTTCATTTCTGCATGAGGGCAGTTAGCACATGCTCCTATTGAATTACCTATAAATAATAATTTCTCTGGGAAATGGATAGGAATTATTCAGACGGTACCATTGTAGAAGTTCAAGGGTTGGGGAAAGGAGGGTGGGGTTATGGACAGGGGATGAAAATACCCTGGAAATGAAAAGTGATGGTTTCCCAACACCGTGCAGGTACTTATTTGCACTTTAATTGTACACTTGAAACTGGATGGTTTATGTTTATCTCAATTGAAAAAAATATTGTCAGACTTTGGAATTTGGTGTGGGTGGGAATCTTTCTACACCACTGGTTGTTATAAAGGTACAGCTGTGGTTTGAATGTGCTGTCCTGCCTGGGTTCATGTGTTTAGTTCCCAGCTATGGAACTTTTAGGAGGTAGAGTCTTGCTGGAGGAAGCACAACACTGAGGTAGGGGTGGACCTTGAGTTTGATAGTCTGGCCTTACTTCCTGTTCTTTCTTCTCTCTCCCTCTCACCCTCCTCTCTCTTTTTCCCAAGTATGGATTCACACGAGCCAGCCCACCATGCCTTCCTGGCTTGCTGCCAGGCTTCTCCTGCCAATGATAGACTCCACTCCTCTGGAACTATAAACCAAGGAAATAAACCTTTTTCTCTATTAAGTCACTTGGGTCTGAGTATTTCATCACAGCAACAGAAGAGAGACTGAACAGGTACATTCTGTGTCTTTGCGTCTTTCTTCACTTGCAATATGCGTGTAATAATGCTGGTATACTGTGGGCATCCTGAATAGAATTAAGCAGGACATGTGTTCATTGAGTATTCAGACATGCCCAAAAGTATGAGCTTGGGCCAGTAGCATGGTCATCGGATAAATGTGCTTGAGAGCGCAAGCTTGGTGACCTGAGTTCAATCCCTGAATCAACTTCTAAAGGTTGTCCTCTGACCCCTATATGGGCACCCCAGCATGCGACTGCTTGTATTCACACACATGTACACAGGCAAAATATATGAATAAATACAAATTTTAAAGAAGCATGAGGCACTGTAATTGAGATTAGTGTTAAATGCTACGAGGTTTAAAGAGCGATAAGTAGAAATCAGATTTGCATTCCTGATAGAAAGTGCTTTCTTGTTTTGAACAACAGGGGCTCCTTGGGTTCTTGGGAGGGAAGCCTAACAACTGCAGACAATAGCAAAGATGTGTTTCATGGCTTTATACATAGTTGGGAAGTGGCTCCATCTGCCTCACTGTACCTCACACACACTGGACATCCATGACCTCAGGATGTGTCTTACCACACATGCGCCCCTTCAGCACAGAGCCTGGTCTGCAGAAGAGAAAAGCCTTTTCTGTTTCCAGAGAATTGCTGTCGGCCACCAGCATTTCTGAGGCGAGCTGGAAGGAGTACATAGGCTCTTTGTTCAATGTTCTTTTCAGGCGATTGGTGATGGTTTCCAATGTCTTAATGAGTCGTTGCTGATTTTCCAACTCAAGGGTATCATTTCTTTCATCCGGGAGCGGCACACTAGCTGAGATAAAAACACAACAAAATTAAACATTCACATACACTCATGTGTGCATACACACACACACATGCGCACATATATACTTATACAACCATGCATATAATATACACTCATGCACACACATACTCACCCATACAAACACACAAACACAGACACTCAAGCAACCCATGTGCATTCACACATACAGAGACATTTCATGTCTGATCACAGATGTCATACATACAAACATGCAAACACATAAAAACACACATGAATAAATTCAGTGGTGATCATGGAATAACCTGTACATGGGTAATATTAAAAACAAGATGACTTGTTTGCTTCCTCTGAAATGCTGGACCTAGATCACCTTCGGTGGTATAGATCACTACAGCATATTGAATTGCTGTAAATGCTTGCATTTTAACAAGAGCCATTTTAGTTTAACATGATAAGATGAAGGAAAAGCAGAGAGCTTACTGCTGCAAAGACCATAAAGCACATTTATGATTTTAAACAATAAATTAGCTTCATTGCCTGCTCTTTCGCTCTCTTTTCCAGGATTCCTGTCTAATGGTAGGAATGACAAAGAGGTGACAAGTAACTTTCCAACCCTAAACGTCATGTTACAGTACTTTTGTGAATGCTAGTTTTTCTTTACCTGTGATGTTAAAAATTAACTTAATTTTGTGGTCAGACAGTGACACACTTCTTTTTATCCGGGAAGGTCTGGCTTTGCTCACACCCGTGGGTGTTTCTTGCACAACATCCAGGAAATCATCGTAAGAGTAATCCAGCCTGTTCGCCGCGCCCCAGCCGCCTGGTCCTGATGAGAGTTGGGGCAGAGAAACAAACGGTGGGAAAGAGCATCTCCATCTCCCTAGTATTTATGTCACAAGTGGTACTGACTTGACCTTTCCCTCACCCACCCATGGCATACCGTGTACATAGTATGGCCAGCAGCCTTACACTGTCATTGTTGAGCCTCCACATCCAGATTGGTTTGCTCATGAATTGCACACTTGCCTGTGAAAGTTACACAGGCATTTGTAGCATGCTATCTTTAAATTAATAACTATTCTTATTTTAGATGTGAATTGTGGGTGGGTACAGAATTTTAGTCGATTCCTATTTTCCTCCCAGACTTTTTCCATTTTAAAAAATGGATGTTTGAACTTCATGCACATAAACAGATTTCTTCTGGAAAGGTCATTTAAAATAGATGCCTCATGTTTGAATTGTGGGCTTGTTGGCAAAAGTAGCCTATAAAAGAATAATTACGGCAGTGACCCTACTGAAGAAGACATAAGTGTGTCTGCGAGGTGCCCTTTGATGGCACTGTGATAAATAGCCAGGCTTCAGACTGTTACGTTGTGGCATCTCTCACAACCATGTGATTTTGCATGACTGCAGTCTTGGGAAAATGCTTGCATCTTTCTGAACTCCAAGTCCTTCATTAATAAATGGAGACAATGAGTCTTACCTCATAAGTCTGTCTGTGGTACAAATGAGGTCATGCATATAAGCTGGCTAGCTCAGCATCTAACTCATTATGAAACTTCAGCAATTGATGTAAGCACCCTTCTGGTCATGAAAATGATTAATTATGTGCTTTAGACAGTAGTTATATTTATTCAGCCTGTTCATTTTAGTAAATTGTCTTCAGAGCAATTTTTTTGCTTTGTTTATGAATTTAGCTATTAAAATAAGCTGAACCAATATTTATGTGATTTTTACTTATTTTCTTCCCTTACAAATACTGTGTGGCAGTTTAGAAAAAAATTGACAATGTTTAGAAAGTCCTTGATAAAAGTGTTCTGTTTACGTGGAGAAACACTCAAAATTTTACTTAGAGTTAAGACTTAGATGGTAGATTTGAATAATTGCATCTTATATGTTAGATGAGAATTATTTTCCATATGTAAATATTTTATTGCAATGTCAATTGAATGCCACATAACTTTATTGTTTAAGTATTTTTACAACTATTTTGATTATATTGTGATATCATATCAGTGCTGGAGTTTAACCAACATAATATGACTTTTTTATCCTGAAGTTTTGGGTACTATTTTCAAGTAACTTATTTGATTGACCAAATTTAGGATCTCTACAATGAATGGGTGCATCAGAAAATGATACAGCCATTCTAAACCGTTGAATAGATTAATAAAAGTTAAACTTTCTTGCTTGCACCCCACTTCTGGAATTATTTTACTTTTCCAGATCAGCCTCACAAACTGCTGGTGCTAAGAAGGGTAATTACCAATCGCAAAGCCATTTTCATAGTCATAATTATATTCCAGGCAGTACTTTTTGGTCAGGTCTTCAAGTCTGCAGTCAATGTCATCTGCATCGCTGCAAAATGATGGAACCTGCAAATAAAAAAAAATGAAGAGGAGAGCTGGGAAATTACACGCGTGTGCTTTAGTAGAGTCCTTAGCTTGCCTGGTCTTCATACCTCCATCATCAGAAGGGAAGGGAAAGCTCTGTGCGTTCCTGAAAAGACTCCTGAACCTTCTTTCTACCTCCCCTCTCATCTCTCATGTTGCAGATGCCAAGATTAGCCTCTTGCTTTTTGTCTTTATTCACGCTTTTACCAAAGGATGCCCATGATTCCTGTCTCTAGACTTTCATCCCGTATGGTTCATTAACCCTTACCCTGACTCTATCCCTAGCCTTTGCTCAGTCCCTCAATCTGTTCTCTATGCCCTCTGAAACAAAGTTGGCAAAAGGAAAAAAAAAATTTACATTCTATTTTCCTTGTATTCTCTTTACCTTTGCTCTGAATGAAACTCGACTATAGACTATTTTCAGGAAAACAATTCCAGAGACATAGTTCTGAGTAGGCCCAGAAGCAGAGAAACAGCTCTCCACACTCTTCTTCCTTTCTATTTCCAGATCATACTCTCTCACGCTTCCTCATAGCCTCACAGCTCTGAGCTTCATGTGCTCACTCTTTCCTCATGGTCCCTCCTCATGGCGGCCAACGGCAGCTCCTCCTACTCCGAGTCACTTGCATCTCTTGCTGGTTCTTCCATCTCCTTGGCTCCTCCATACTCCTGTCCCCCGTCCTGTCCTCTTGTGCCTTTGCTACTCAGCCACGGCATGCTCTGCGACTCTCAGGACTCCAACAATTCCCTGACCTCTCAGAATGGTTTTCCAAGTATAATCTCCTTCCTTTTCACTCTACTTCCTCCACAATCACCTTCTCTTCCTTACCTGCCCATCTTCTATTTCACAATCTCTCCCCATAAAATCTCTCTTCCTCCTAGCTTACATGCCTGGAGAACATTTAAACATGGTTGGAGCAATCACTGTCTTTTTATGTCTGTACCCACAGGGCTGACCAGGGCTTGAGAGAATCTACAGCCCTGCTTTCTGCTAATCCTTCTACCTTTCTTTTGTGGATTCACTTAGTCACACTCTTCTAGACAATGACTGAGCACCATCTACTCTCCCTCAGCAATCCTCTCCATTTGTCTTAGTTTCATAACTTCACTATGATAATAAATATCTGACACAAATGATTTAGGGGAATGAGGGGGTTTTGTTCATGTTCACAGTTCTAGGTTACAGTCCAGCATGGCAGGAGAGTTTCCTGAAGGAGTTGAGATGACTCGCCACACCCTATCCAAAATCAAGAACAGAGAGTAGGAACCAACAATGCTTTCTAGCTTGCCAGTTGCTGAAATGACAACCAATTCTTTCCTTCCTTCTCTCCCTCGCCAGGGAATGGTCCCACCCGCTAGGAGTTGGGTTTCCCACATCAGTGCTATAATTATGACAGTCTCCTACAGGATCGCCCAGCAGCCTGCCTGAACTAAGTAAGTCTGCTGTCAAGTTGACTAACCAGCACACCACCCTATGCACAGGTGATCATTTCCCCCCATAGATAAAACAGAAGTCAGGAAAAATCCTTTATTAACTGACCTCCACCCATGGGAACCGACTGCCTGAGTCTTCTCTACTGCCTCCCTTTTCCCACCATCAACAGCCAATCCAGCAGCAGGTCTCACAGAATCCACATTCAGAATACATCTGAAATGTCACTTGTCACTCATCACTCTCTCTTGCTGTAGTTTCCTGTGTGCTCTTACTCTCTCTCACCCCCTGCATCTCTCACTGTCCAGGGTCATGAGAAGTTGGCACACTTGAATGGCGTACGAGGAAAAATCTTTCAACTCCCTCTTTCTCTTTCTCAGGGTTTCATGTAGTTCAGTCTAGCCTTGAACTCACCATATAGCCAACAATACCTTGAACTTCTGATATTCTTGCTTCCACCTCCCAAGCACTGGGATTATAGGTATGTTCCACTATACCTGATTTATGCAGTGCTGAGGATCAAACTCAGGACTTCATGAATGCTAGGCAAACACTTTACCGACTGAGCCATATCATCATATCCCAAGCAGGCTTCATGTTGACTTTTGCAGCTCTCTACCGCCTGACTTCTCTTCTTGCCCATGCTTTCTCTACTCCATGTGAGTATCTCCTGTCTTACTTCATCTTGAGATCCCATCTTAAATATTATAGTAGTTCAAATTCCCAAACATGGTATTGTCTCGGGGTCTCTATGGTCCTGCCTGCCCCCTCAGCATGAAGCACTCTTTCCCTAGTAGATACATGGCTCACTGCCTTATATCTGTAGATCTTGTTTCAAATGCAAAAGGTTTCTGTGTTCTGCTCTTTTTTTTTATTCTGTGGCATGTGTCTCCTGCTATGTTGCATCTTATCTTGTCATTTGTTTAATGCTCATCTATTCATTAGGATGTAAATTCTAGGAGCACATAAGGCTTGGAAAGTTTTATCCACATGTAAATCTCTAGAGTCTTAGATCAGACACTAGTTTGACATCAATTAAATGAATGTATTTTTAATGTCACATTCTGAAACACTTCTATGATCTTGAACCTACTGCACATTGAGCTCACACAGGTGCAGTGTGAGTTCTATTTATTATGTGAGGAACCCTTCACCAGTTTGGGAAAGGATGCAGCTACTGTGAGTGTATTGCTCCCTCTCAAAGTCTTGACCTATAGTGACAGCGAGCTAAAAAGCACAACATTTTTCTTGGTAATGATGACAATTCCTTTTCTTTTTTGGATTTGGTCCTACTGACTAGATTTAAGTACTAGCATTTTACAAACCAGTGTTTATTAGGCAGACGCCTGTTAACAGATTTAACATTCTTCTCACAAAACTTGGCACATGGCAGACAGCACTATAAAATGTTTATTAGCAAATAAAGCTCTGCCCGCTCTGTTGGGCATGCGAATATGTATATAACATGCTTCCTGCCTTCCAGATGTTCACTGTGGCTAGATACATTGCTCACTGTCTCACGATTCTGAAAGAGACCTAAACACATGTGCATGAAAATGAAGATCCTTTGAGCCAGGCATGTAAGTTCAGTTGATAGCATGTTTGCCTGGCATACACAAAGTCCTGGGGTCGTTCCTTAGCAATGGATATGTCGGATATGGCAATCATAGTGACACAAGCCTGTAATCTCAGCCCTTGGGAGGTAGGGACAGGAGGGTCAGAAGTTCAAGGTCACCCTCAATTGCAAAGTGAACTCGTGGCTAGCCTAGGTTACATGAGATCCTGTCCCAACAGCAAAAAAAAAAAAAAAAGGAAAAAAAATGGTCAAAGGTTCGATTAGATTCACATCATAAAAGACTGTCATTTATAATGTTTGGCATTTTTGTCAGACTTTAAATAATAAAGCAAACTATGAAGACCTTCTCTGACTTTCTGGCTAAGGGCATTTCAAAAAAATTAACATCTTAGTGAAAACCAGAAGCACAAAATAAATAAGTAATTCTAAATATTAGGTAAATGCTTGGTCACAAGGAGGGCTATATGTCAAGCGCAAAAGACACAGAGAAGTATGTCCATCTTCACAATGTCCTTGACAACATGGCACACAGTAAGCACGACTAGCGACCTACCATTTTCCCCAGGGTGGTTTCAAACACTTCGGAAAACTTCTTCAATAGATCGGTGTCATCACAGCGAGTGGCTTTGTACAGCATCTCAAAGGACTTGAAGCCGTGGTTTGCAAAACGTTTTACTAGAAAATGTCGCACACATCAATCTCAGTAAGCTAAGTGTTTTCAAAACAAGTCTTTGATCTTTTAAAAAATTCTTTGACAGTTTTATATATATATATATATACATAATGAATTTTAGTTATTTTTAATTTTCACCTCATATTACTCTCTCAGACTCTTCCCCTTCTCCTACTTAAAACCCTCTTCTTCCCAACAAATCTCTTTCCTACTTTATGTCTTCTTGAATGTGTGTGAGCTGCTGAGTTAAAAGTGCTGCCTATGTTGGCATGGCCCTGGCATGGCCCTGGGTACTTGCTAGAGCATGGGTGATGTATCAATGGCTACGTCACTGAAGAAAGTGGGTCCCCTTCCTACAACCAGCATTAACCCTCAAAAGTCCCCAGGCAGGGGAGTGGCTCATGAGGTCTTCCCCTTTCCATGATGAAATGTTGACAGGTCAGTCTGTGCAGATAAATGTAGCAGTAATGAGTCCCGGGTGCATAGCCCTGCCACCTCCAACAGGCACTGTTTGGTGGCGGTTCTCCCCACCATCTGGCTCTGACATTCTTTCTCTGTTACATTTTTCTTCTAATAATAAAAATATATTTCACATTCTACAACAGTTCTGAGACACATGAAATTACTTAATTTTATTACTTTGATGATATTAAGCTAAATGTAAGCTCTTTTATAGACCATAAAACTTCAGATCATGTTTGCAGGTCAAGAGTTACATGCTGATCACCCTCCTTGATATTTCTAGCAAATTACAAGGACTAAGATAGTCCTGCCTGTCTAGCAGACCAATGTGCAACGAGACTCTGGTGGCTAATATTTTCCATTCAGGGAAAGCAATTCTCTTATTCACAAACATTTCAAGTTCATGACACCACTAACCACTAATCCTCATTGAAAGTCAAGTTTCTGATGTAACACTTAAGAAATTTACACACACACACACACACACACACACACACACACACACGAGCATGTCAAAGGATCCAGAATTAAAACTCACTAGCACAGTCTGGTCGCTCAGCAGAATATGGTGGTCTCCAGATACCATCTTCAAAGGCACAGTAGTGCTTCTCCACAGATCCTTCTGTGAGGTCGTAGCCATCCAGGCAACTCAGGGTGCAGTTCACGCCCACATTGTCTTGGGTACAGATAAACTCCCCATTGATAGGTGTGAAGGGGAGTTCACAGGGAGAACCTACATCAAAATCCATACTGAATTAGTCACATGCAGTAGCGTCAGCAGCACACATCAGACTCCAGGAATGGAAAGCTGAGTCACTCTAACGACACTCATGTGACCGCTGCTCCTGGGATCACTTTGCACAGGGTCCCACGTGCACGAGAGGACCCGTAACTGCTTTGGTACTTGCAAAGCACACGTAGGATAAGTTCTTCCTGCATGTTGGTTAGAAGCTTTGTGCACTTTCTAAGAAGGTCAAAGTATGTCTGATTTTAGATTTCTACTTTTGGCATTCTTTTCATAGGAATTGTCATGGTTTGAATTGTGAGTTGTCTCCCACTGACTCATTGGAATCTTTAGCTGTTTGGGAAGGTCATGGCACCCTACTGGAGGAAGACATGTCACAAGGGGGTGGGCCTTAAAGTTAATTAGTTCCACCCTGCTTCCAGGAGAGGTCTGCTCCTTGATGGATAGCCTCCTCTAACTTCTGCCAACCTTTTCCACCATCATGGACTGTATCTCTCTTCTGGAAATGTAAGCTGAACAAATCTCCCTTCACTTCTCCCTTAAATCGTGCCTGAGTATTATCTCACAGCAACAGAGAAAAGTAATCGGTACAGGAATAAAAACTGGGTAACTGTGCAACAGGCATTTTCCAGGACCTTTCCTGGAACATTCAAATTAATGTTGCAATAGTTTGCAATCTTTGAGAAAAGGTTAACAAAAATGATCATTGTGAGGATGAATCTTTACTGGGTCGAGAGATGTCTACAGGATTAATAAAGTACCCCTCTGGGTGTGTCTCTATGGACGTTTCCAGAGATGATTGACGTGTGGGACAGTCACTGAGAGGAAAAGACCTATCCTGAATGTGAGCAACGCTATCCAATAGCAGGGTCCCTGGATGGAATCAGAGGGAAGAAGAGGAAACTAGCCAGTGTGTGTTCATCTTGAGTGAGTACCTCTGTCTCTAGGGACATCAGTCCCTAACTTCTTCAGCCTCTTGATGTGGATGATGTGACTCTCCAGGGGAGCTTCAAGCTCTCCCCAATGGTCTGGAGCTATGTCATGGAGGTCTCCCCTTCTATCCTCACCAAGCTTTTACTTCCTTGGACTGAGCAGCTAATGGGTCCTCTATCTCTCCAGTGTACAGACACTACTCTCCGACTTTCTAAGCCCTGCCATGTAAGCCAACTCAGTTAATGCTTTTTTGTACTTGACCTGTGTCTCTGGAACATGGCATCCAATACAGTATGCAAAGGCTACTCTTGAAGGGAATATCTTTGATAAAATCTGTCAGTATTTCAATTGAAAATTCAGTGTGCTGGCATATGTTTACTTGCAAATTGAAGACTATGGTGGTTACATATATGAAATATCAACTGGGTTTGGGATTCTCCTGAAGGAGTACCTTTTATGATAATGTGAATGTCACACGTTCTGTTGTTGCCAGAGGGATCCGTGGCTGTGTACCGTACGATAGTTTCCCCAAGAGGAAATAGATCTCCTTGTGTATGGCTTCTGGTGATGACCAAATCGGCCCCTAAAAGCAAAGAAGAGAGTTGATTTTTTAAAAAACCTTTTACTTATTTTATTGTGTATGTGTGTGTGTGTGTTTGTATGTCTGTCAGAGGGCACTGTGTGTTTCTGTGGAAGCCCAAGTGTGACTTTATGAATCATTCTGGATTGCTTCTACCTCCTTTTTGCTTCACTCTGGGATTTCCCAGGCTCCGCCCACAGTGGCCAGAAGTGCAGGCCGCCACTGTTTCTTTGCCTAACATTTTTACATGGGATTTGGGATCCGAATTCAGGATTTACTGCTTGCAAAGCAGAGTCTTAATCCCTGAGCCATCTCTCCAGCCCGAGAGTTGATTTTTGAGTTACATTTGTCTGCAGTGTCTTAATTATCAATAGTCTTTCATTTGCTGTGAAGTTTCATTTTCTTATCTATGTACATCAGTAGGGCGCTGGGCTTCTGCTGATTTGACCAATGGTAGAAAAAAACCCCGGATTTCCTGTTCACATTGTACGACACAAATAGCAGATCCCAAAACCACATTAAATTAAATTAAATTAAATTTAATTAAATGCATATTTTTTCTTTTCGGTGTTCAATTGGAATATGAGCAGTTTAGTTAAGAAATGTATTCATTCATTCTGGTTTTATGATTTTTAGTGAAAGTTTCCAAAATGCACTTCTGTAGTATTTGTTCATAGTTTTCTACTTTCCTATATTTTTTTTATAATTTGTCCCACGAATGTTTTGGAATGAGTATAAATATAGTGAGTTGTACTAGAGACACCAGTAGCGTGAATGCTTTATATGTCCAGAGCATCCCAAGTTGGACAATTCATTAACTTCATTAGAATGCTTTCAGGCACAAAACCTAGCAAAAGTTTAATAAATGTCTATTGAATAGTGAGTGATTTAAGAGAAACCCCGTGCCTAGGTATTATTAATAATGACAAACTGTGCTAGCATTAAATAAGTCACATTATATAATTAGCCATTCTACTTAGCTGCTATTTGCCTTGTATTTCTTTTATCCTTCCATAGAGCTTGCAAAGGCCTGTGAATTAGTTCAACAGGCAAAGGCTCATGCACACACACCTGGCAGCCTGGGATTGGTGTCCAGAGTGTACTTGGTGGAAGAAGGAAACGGACTTCTGAAAATTGTCCTCTGACCTTCAAACATGCACATGTGTGTCATGGCAACTTACATGAGCACTCCCATAAACAAACAAACAAACAAACAAACAAACAAACAAATAAAACTGGTTTTTAAAGTTTCTAAAAGTCAGGATGGGGAAATGGCTCAGTGGTTAAAGCCCTTGTCTTGCAATCAAAGGGATCCCCAGATTCCGTGTGAAAAGGCTGGGCCGGGTGTAGGGTGTAGTGGCCACATATGTAATTCCATTCCTGAAACTGGAAGCCTGGGACTCCCCAGAGCAAGTTGGGTAAGCCAGACTAGCCCTAAGAGCATGCTCTAGGTTCAGTGAGAGATCGAGGCTCACGACAGTAAGATAGAAGAGTGATCGAGGATAACTCCTGATATCACCCTTGGGTCTCCACAGGCACACACACTCAAGTACATTCATATGCATACACCCACTCACATGCAAACACACACAGACACAGACACAGACACACACACACACACAGTCGCATACACACCCCTGAAAAGAAAAAGAAAAGTTTGAGAGTAAAGCATAATTAGCATCCGCAGGCCTACAGCAGAATCCATGCACTCACCGGAGTTGTCTGAGAACTGAGGCTCATCCCAGCTTGCTGGGTGCTCCTTCTCTGCGACCTGAATTGGAGGCGGAGATCGGCACCAGTCTATGACAGGTGGTTCCACATCTAAAGAACATGAAACCAGACAGAGAAGTCACATCCAGTCTTCAAAAATGAGGCAGGGACTGACAGGAGAGTGTTCGAGTCTGACTGTGCTGGCAGACGACCTTGACCCCTTGAGGCACAGGCTGGCCCTGTGGCTTCTCTGACAGTTGGGTTTGGCATTCCTCCTCATCCCAAAAGCAAAACTACTTTCTGCTATAGCGCCTTCTATCAGTTGAAGAAGAAATAGCAGCTTCTTATAATTATTGCGAGCACTGCTGTGTGGAAAGAAAGCATTTTAAAGGTGACCTTTGAATCTGTTCTGACCCCGTCAGTGAAGACAGTCTTCCCTGACAAACTGGAGGAGCGAAATGCTCGCCCAGTCACCCTGTGATTCTCCTCTTATCTTACAGGCATACATGGGTTGATCAGTTAGCTAAATGGAAGCACCATGGGGCTGAGATCTGAGATATGTCACAGAATAAGCAAGATGTGAATGGAGTTTGTGAGACTTATATCTAGAGGTGGGCCACTGGTGTGTAAGGGTCATAAATTTGAGGTGAGGACAAAGGGTAAAGTTTAGACTTGGGAATGGAGAAATGAAGAGGAGAGAAAAGCAACAGGAAAAGGTAAAGAATTCTGAGTCTGGGGCTGGAGCTGTAGTTCAGTTAATAAAGCATTTACTTAATGTGCACGAAGCCCTAAGTTTGGTCCCCAGCAATGAAGGCATGATGGTACACACCCAGCACTTGGGAGGTAGTGGCAGGAGGATCAGCTATTTAGTGAGTAAGTTTAAGACCACTCTGGGATAGCTCAAGACTCTGTCTCAAAAACAGGTGAACAAAAACCAAACCAAATCAACACAAACAGACCTGTGCCCCTGTCACTGACCATTAGAATTCAGACTGAAGGACAAGTTTGAGGGACAGGCAAGCCAGGTTTTAAAAGCTCTGACTGTCCACACTAGGACAACAAAGGGATTACATGGGAAATAACATCACTACAATGACAGATTTTGCACTTAGCAGGCTTTTGAAGCATGAAGAAGACAGGGCCAATTACTATCCTAATTCTGAAGGTGAGGAGTCTAGGGTAGGCATGTTTATAAAGAACTTGCCTGAGATCGTTCAGCCTGGAGACTGTATCCACGACATAAAAGGGCACATACTCTGAAATCAAATGAGCTGTACTCAGAGTGCATATGTGTTTCTATTTTAACCCATGTCTTATGAATCTATGCTCACTTTCGGTCTTTCTCTTGTGCTTGTCATTTCATGAATCTGGCAATTCAGGATTACTAGATGGTAAACTCTGTAGACCAGTAAGAGAATCTTTTTTTGTCCTAGTTAGGTCTCCACTAATTAGCACAGCACCTGGCTCATAACAGCTGCTGGAAATAAGTGGAAGAATAAAGGAAAAATGGAGAAATGCTCAGTGCAGGGCAACACTCTTTGGGAATGCCAATCAAGTCAAATCATAGTCAAATGCACTGTTGTAGTTCCCTTCTCTGTTGCTGTGAGACAATGCTTATAGTCAACTCAAAGGAGATTTATTTAGTTTATGGTTCCAGAGGGGAGATATAGTTCATTATGGCAAAAAAAGGCATTGCTGGCGACAGAAGCTGGAGGTGATTCAGGTCACAGCAGACATCATGGAGGAGAGAGAGAGAGAGTAAAAGACCAACTATAACAGTAGATTGCGGGGGCTGTAGAGGTGGCTCGGGGTTAAGCCTCTGCCTTGCAGGTGGAAAGTCCTGAGTTCGGATCCTAGATCCCACGTATAGACACCGGGTGGAAGCGGGGCAGCCTGTGTTTCTGGTCCTGGTAGGGCGGAGCCTGTGAATCCCAAGGCAGAGTAAACAAGGAGGACGTGGAGGCATCCATGGTGGTCCCCGAGTTTGCCCGTGGTTCTACACACACACACACACACACACACACACACACACACACACACACACACACACACAGTTGAATAAAAAAGTAGATTGCCAGTGGAAGCAAGGTGGGGCTACCTAACTTCAAGGTCCACCTCCTGGGACATGCCTTCCTTCATCTCCAGCAAAGTTCTACCTCCTAAAGGTACTACATCCTTCCTAAACATTAGCATCAGCTAAAGATTCAAACACATGAGTCTGAGGGGGACACTTCACATTTGTACATGCCGTATATCAATCTGACATTATTTTTTCTCTTTCCCAAGAGATTTAGACATGGATAGTCCAAGATCATGTAAGATATATATATGATTTTTAGCAAAATGATTTAAAATCACATCATAGGCAAAAGAGAGAAGCAAGAAACCACTGTGAAAAAGGATTGAGGTACCAGTAGGCATATGGACTGGAAAGGGGGGACCCCCAAAGTAGGCCAGGCAGACCCTGTATATTTCCAGTAGCAGCGTTCCTTCCTGTCTCTCAGCACTCAGATGTCTGAATCCCAAAGAAGATAAGGAAAATGTATCCTTGGGAATGTTTTTCTGTCTCTGTCTTTCGTTTTAATCTGTCTCCCATGTGCCCCTCCTCTTCTTCTTCTTTCATGATTTGGCAACTGAGCTCACAATCTAGCACAACACATGGGGGGGGCATATGTTCTTTATTTCACCATGCGACTTTTCATATGAAAGACAACTTGGCAGACTCGTTAGTTACATTTCTATGTTAAAATCAGAAAGTCTGGGGCCAGCAAGACAGCTCAGCGGGTTAAGACTCCTGCTTGCAAACCTGGCCACCTGGTGGAAGGATAGAAGTGACATCTGAATGCTGTCCTGTGACCTCCACCTGTGCTCCAAGGCATGTGCACATTCTCTTTTCTCTTCCTCTCTCTCTCTCAAAAAATAAATAAAAATTTAAAATATATCTACATTTTCCATGCTATTGATAAAGCTCATGTTTAAAAACACCGTCAAAGCAATCTCAAAACTCAGCACTGTAGCGGCTGGAGAGGTGACTTAGGGGTTAAGCCTCTGCCTTGCAGGTGGAAGGTCCTGAGTTCGGATCCTAGACCCCACGTATAGACGCCGGGCAGAAGCGGGGCGGCCCTCACTTCTGGTCCTGGTAGGGCGGAGCCTGTGAATCCCGGGGCAGAGTAAACAAGGAGGAGGTGGAGGCATCCATGGTGGTTCCCGAATTCGTCTGTGGTTCTACACACACACATATACATACTCACACATACATACATGCGCACACCACATGCACAATTGAATAAATAATAAAAATTTTAAAAAAATTCTAAAAACTCAGCACTGTAAAATGAGTTCAGTTGATTTTTTTTCTTCATTTACTTTCATTTACTTTAAACCATAACCTGTAATTTACAGGGTAATAAGCCAGTTTGAGCTATGTTAATTACTTTGAGAAGCCATGTAGAATTCTTAATATAAAATGAATTTAATGTATTAAATATGAAAATAGCTCTGAGACAATGAAAATGTATCAACCTGATTTTTCATAGAATTTAGTATCGTTGGGCAGCAGTTCAAGTAGTTTATTGATCTTAATTATAAGCACCTCAATGACTTAATAAGGTAATACATTATTAATTATATTTTTGGAAGAATAAAGTGAGTTCAGAGAAGGGACTTTCCTGTTGCCTTTATGTGGTGAGGCTGGATAGGAACCAAATGTAGTTCAGAGTATGTATTTCATGGTGAGGCAGCTACATATCTCATATCTCCATCTTTATTTTGAGATAAGTTCCTGCTGTGAAGTCAAGTTTGGCCTTTGAATCAGGATCTTCCTGCCCTGGCTTCCAGAGTGCCAGGGTAACAGATCTGAGCACCACACACAGTCATATATTATGTCTTAGTGGTGGGTACCCTTGTCCACTGAATTGGAATATGATTTTCTACCAGTAGAAGGCTGGTAGGGAATTGGCACTTTTGGCCATCACGACTGTCTCCTCCAAAAAGAACTGACCTACACTAGTGCTTGTGGAGCTGGAGAGACCACGGCAGACCTTTCAGAGATACTGAGCAAAACCCTTGGGATCTGATAGCGCACGGGATATCGGTGATCAAGATGACTCAGGGACGACTTCCGGTTTGTGTTGGGCAGTGATGAGGTTGTAGTATCATTTCTGAGCTAGAGATGGGTTAGGCTTGCATGGGTCCGAGACAATGTGGGAAATCCACATGGGAAAGATAGCAGGGCTTTTGCTGGAGCTGTTTCGAGAAAGGATCTCACTCTATTTCAGACTGGCCTTGAACTCAGACAATCCTCGTGGATTACAGGTGCGTGCCATCATACCTGAGCTTAGTAGGTGGTCTTATACTTAGGTTCAGAGCTCATAAAAGATATCTGAGCTGAAGAAAAATACTTTTGGGAATTGTCAGTCAACAAAATCATTCAGGGAAATTATACACACACACACACACAACACAGAGAGAGAGAGAGAGAGAGAGAGAAGAGAGAGAGAGAGAGAGAGAGAGAGAGAAAGAAAGAAGAGGTCCAAGACTGGAACCCTGATGCTCATTGACATTTGGGAGTTGATGTGAGAAAGATACGCAAGGACAAGAGAAAAAGAATAAGTGAGAAAAATGGGGAAAGAACTGGAAGCAGAGAAGAAACTGCTGACAAGAAAAATATGGCTATTTAAAATCTGATGAAAGATTATGTAAAATAAGGACTGGAAAGGTGAATCAGAGTCACACCAGAGGCAATTTGTGGCTTTGAGGATCTCAAGTTCATAGACGGAAGAAAACAGAGCCAGATGGGAGTGACTTTGAAAATAACAGGTGTATAAGAAGAGAGCAATCATGAAGAACTTTCCAGAAGGCTCATTCTGGAAGAATAAAAGAGATGCAGCGACAGTAAAAGGCTGTGTCCGACTTCAGTGAAGGAGCAGCTGGAGTGAGCTGCACTTCCAGGAACTGGTGGAAAGGAAGCTGTTGAATATGAAAGAGAAGTAAAATCTCCCAAGCAGACTTACCCATAACCTTAATGTAGAAAGTGCAGCTGGCTTGGTTGCCCGATAGGTCAGTTGCTGTGTAGGTGACGGCCACTTCTCCAATTGGGAAAAGGTAAGGTGGGGTAAAGGCCGGATGGACATGGATGGATACCTTTTGGAGACAAATGAATATTTTATAAGTTAATGTCAATAATATACTTGGTCCCTTTTGACTTACAGATTGTCAGCTAAGGAAAGTGAAAATGATGCACTATTTTATGAATGGAAAGGAAACACTGAAGCCCACCCTCCTGTGTATTTAAGGCTAATCTGTTTACATAGTTTGCATAGAATTGGCACACATATGAGCTACTGCTTCCTATTTTTAAAGTATCTTAACCTACTTTTGTGTTCTTGTATAATCTTTAGAAAAGGCAGCAGCTTTAAATAATTCCATAGTTCTCTATAGAATATGACGATTTCTTTAAGACAAAAACCCTGTCAAAGAACATTAATTTTGTCCCAAATTTTTCTCTTTGATTTTGTACAGCTAATGTGAAAAAATGGTTACATGTCCTCGCCACAAACTTCCACAACCAGAAGAAAACTCACACTGTTAGCATCTTATCGGTAGGTCTTTTGAAATGGCTTTCCCCAAGTGCGACAACAACTTTTATTCCCATTTTTATTAGTAATTATAAATTCTCCTGACTCTACTATATGTCATTATGTTTTGGGAAGAGAAAACATGGACATCATTTTATTTGGGTGTTTAAAATTGTGGTGCGTGAGAGTCGGGATTGAACCTAAAACCTTACCTATGCTAGGCAAAGCGCTCTTCCTCTGACCTCCCCAACTCCTTTCTCAATTTTTAAACTAAGGTTAAATTCTCATGCTTGTATGACATTACAATAATTTTTAAAACTTACATGTTTATCTTTTTCCATTTGAAAATTACAATGTAATTAAACATGAGCATGTTATCTAGCAAACTCTAGTCTCAGCTATTTTCAAATATTTTTCTTCTGGTTTGGTATTTGGCTTAGTTCAGAAAATTAAAATATATAAAACTAAAGATGCTTTGTAGCCACATCTACTTATTTTTCCATTACATCTAAAAAAATTCTAAGCAAGCTTAGAAAGCTATTCGTGATATGATTTCATAAACATCTAAATGTATTTTACAGTATTTTAAAAATTACTTAAAATGATTTGGAAATGAAATTTGTGTTTGAAATGATTTGAAAATAAAACTTCCCATCCTAAAAATTACTTACATTTTATCACTAATTGATCCTCCTTTTTGACATTTTAAAGTCTGTCTGTCTGTCTGTCTGTCTATCTATTTATCTATCTATCTATCTATATAGTTTGGTATGTTATGGTACAGTATTAAACATGTTATTTTTATTTGATAAAACACTTTGATTTTTGACACACTCAGTTGTCCCCATTAGTCTTTCTTTTTCCCTTCCTTCATTCTATTTCTCCTTCCCTCCCTCCCTCCCTCCCTCCCTCCCTCCCTCCCTCCCTCCCTCCCTCCCTCCCTCCCTCCTTCTTTCCTTACATGTTTCCCTCTCTCCTTCTGTCTTTCCTTCCTTCTTTCCTCTTTCTTTATTCTTTTCTTTTTCTCCTCCTTTTCTTGTCATTCTTTTCTCTTTCTTGCTAGGGATTGAACCCAACACCTTACACATGTAATTCTACAACTGAGCTATAATCCCAACTCTATTTTTCTAATCTTTTTAACACTTTAAATCTGTGTATTAGTCTACTTCAGACCCCAGAATAATTTTGTCAAGCTTCAAAAATACCATACCGGCTGTGTCACTGGTACACATTTATTCTATAAACATTTGGCTTTTCTAACTATCTAGATGGTATTCATTTCCATTTGATATCATTTCAGGAATGGGGAATATAAAAAATAACTGTATTAGTCTTATTCGGAGCCCAGAGGAAAAGTCTACAGTACAAATTATGAAATGTAGTAGATATAGATACAAAAACAAATAGAGATATAAAAATATGAATTGTTGGTATTCCATGTTATGACACTGTTTTCTTGGAGGGCAGCTCATAGAGTCCGGAAGTTCATGAAATCTAAGAAGCTCAGGAAGGTCAGAAATGTACAACCTTCATGAGGCTACTCCCGCTAAGTGATAAGAGCGGAAGACAAGAGAAGGCTCTGGTGGGGCTGCTTCAAGGCTGCAGGAAGCTCCGGGGGTGCAGTTGTCATGGTCTTTCCCCATGCTGGGGTGGGATTTTTGGTGACACAGCTCCATTTGCGTCGGTCACACTCCTGTAAGCAACGCCTGGCTCCTGCTCCTGCAAGTAACCTCAGCGAACTCAGGGGTTCACCAGGTGACGCTTGGGTGGGGTCCTTTCTTGGATCCTTCCATGGATGCCTTAGTTAGGGTTTATTGAGGTTAATGTTTGTGTTTCCCCAGGGTGGAGGTGTCATGCACTATTCTTATGAAAGACATGAAGAACAAAAATAAAATGCACAGAATAGACAAAAATACTCTAAAAATGCAGAAGAAAACTTTGACTCATAGCAGATGAAAAAATTCTTGATGTATTGGCCAATGTACACTAAGAGGGATAACTAGCACCCAAGAGAATCTCAGAGAATTTCATTGATGGCAAAAGAGTTTTTCAGGAAGAAAACTTGAAACGAAAGGGGGAGGATCATCGTCTGGTATCAGATCCTGTCTGTAAATGCTGTCCTGGAACAAAAGATCATCTTGGACCTGTAACTGTTCTATAAGCACAGCCTACAGATACTTCTTCAGATGAATTCTGAATGTATCAAACAAGAGATAAAACACACACACACAAATCCCCCATAAGGGAGGAAATCATGGTATTAAAGAACTACCCACAAATACCAAAAACATAACCCAAGGATCTAGTCTGAAAAATAACTATGAATGTGGCTGTAAAGCAGATCTGAAAATCTATAATTTTTGGAAGAAAATATATATAACATGAAAAACTCATCATTAACCAATAATAAATTGGGGCAAAATTGCAGATTACACCAAGAAAACCATAAGCGGCTGGAAGGCTCAACTAATAATTTGCTTGTTTTACACTCAACCAATAATTTAATTTTACTTCTATTACAGAGAATAAGGTAAAACAGGCTTACAGATGTAATGTGGCTTCTCTATATGATTTTGGCTAAAGTCTTCCTGCGGAATACGGAGGCTAAATAACACTATGTTCTAAAGAGAGCTGCTGCGGATGGACAGAATCCCAGGAGATTCATGTTCAAGTGACTAAAAATTGGACTCATACCTTGGCATTCGCCATTGATCTCGGTGAGTAGAGAGATCTTGTAGAAATAGGAACACTTGCTTACAGAGCCCTGAAACCCCTTTTCCCTACCCTCATCTTCTCCATGGGGTGAGTAACTACCTCAAATCAAAAGGCTGACTGTAGAACACCCACAGAGTCCAGAATTTCTTTATGTGCTGTGCCTACATTAATGACAACCAGTATCCTACTCCAGGCTGGAGGCTTGCTGGGCAGTAGAAAACCATAGATTCACCCAAATGTAGAGAGTGGTGGGTGAGACTGTCACATACCCTTCGGAGCTGAGGGGCTCATATGAATCTACAAGTGCCTGCTTCTCCTCTAGGGAGTGTTGAAGACAGGAGGCTTGAACAGGCAATATGGGCAGCTTGGAAGGAGGGATGATGTCCCGTGGGTTAGTCTGCTACACTCCCACTCTGTGACATGGTGACGGCCTATAGGCATCCTCTGTTCTGCAAGTCAAGGGAAGACAGCTACATTTGAACAGCTCTGCTTTCCTGCCCCGAGATACACCCTCTAGGCTTCAAGAGGTGGTAGGATGTCTCCAGGGTCTGGAGCTGAACAGAATCGGTGCTGCCAGGAGCACAAGCTCCATGCTGGGGAACTGTAGTGGGGATGGAGTGAAAGGGCACACTTGTAAGGTGTCTTGTGGTATCCACATACGAATGGATGAGAGAACCAGTGTTTTTGTGCTAAAACATAGCCCTCTCTGATCTTAATGTTTAGCATTGGTGAGAATGATGTATGCTTCCATAGGCTGCCAAATAGAAAGTTGAAATAACACGCACAAGAGACCACCCACAGCACTACAACACAGATAGCCCCTGTGGTAAGTATACACAGTGTATCAGAAAAGTTAGTATTGGTTTTGGTACTGCCTCCCTCCATGTATCCTGACTGGAATAGTTTATAGATATTTACCTATAGGCATGAGAAAAGGTGCTAATTAAGGGTATCTTCCCATATGCAGATGCTGACAGTACACTGATGAAATGGCTCAGGGGTTAAAGCCTTTGCTTCACAAACAAGAGTATCTGGGTTCCGTCCCAGATCCCACACAAAAATGCTAGGCAGAAATGGTGGCAAACTGTACTTCCAGCCCTGAAAGGTGGAGTCTGGGAAACCCCAGAGCAAAGCAATAAGGAGGTAGAGCAATCCAGAATGACTTCCCATGTCACCCTTCAGCCTCTACAGGCCCACACATTCAATTGCCTTCTTGTACACATTCTCTCTCTCTCTCTCTCTCACACACACACACACACACTTTCTCTTTTTCTCTCTCTCTCTCTGCAGGTATAAGAAGAAGCTAGATTCTTGAATGCAATCATTTCTAGCAGCTAATTGCTGAGATTCTATAGATCTGTATGTGTATGTGTGTGCTAGTTTATCCTGGGTGTTAACTTAACCACACCTGCCATTAACTAAGATCAGCTGTCAGACTACCTGAACAGATTATCCAGATCAATACATTTACAGTACACAGACCAGCCCTAGATCTGATTGGAACCTCCCAGTAGCAGACCAGAAAAAAGGAACCATAGACCAGAAGATTAAAAAAGAGACTCCAGGATGTTTGCAGTGACTTAGCTGCCTCCAGCTTCAGCCACCAGCCATGTCGCCTCTGCCATGAAAGACTGTTTCTCCCTCTGGAACCGTAAGATTAATAAATCTCCCTGTCTCCCTTAAGTTGTTTGACTTTGGGTGTTCTCTCACAGCAACAGTTAAAAGCAATCATTACAATTTGTGTAATGTTAAAATATTATTTTCTGAGTAAAGTTGGATTTAGAAAGTTAAGACATAAATTTTAAATACTGCCATCTTCTCCTTGATTGATAACTATGTAGATCTTTGAGTCTCATAGTTTAAGAGATCTGTCCGTGAGTAGGAATTAGGATTGGTTCTACATCCTTTCTTTTCTTAGAAGACCTTCAGAAACTTCTAAGGGGTGAAGAAGCATTAGCGAAGTAATCTTGGTGGAGACAGCGTCATGGCTAGTTGATGGAATGCAGAGTTTGTATTTTAGATCTCTTCATCTGAGTTTTTTTTTTTTTGTGTGTGTGTGTGTAGATATGAGTATGTACGTGGGTGGAGGTGTAGAAGAGGGCACTGTACATGTCTGTAGAGGCCCAAGGAATCATCCTGGATTACTCTTCCTCCTTATTGCTTTGCTCTGGGGCATCCTAGGCAAAGCTCTAGGGTCAGAATTACAGGCTGCCACCGTTTCCACCCGAGGGTTCTTATGTGGGATCTGGGACCAAGGCCCTCTTTTGTTTGTGGGCCACCTCTCCAGCCCTCATCTAAGATTTCTAGCTGAAACCTCAATGCCATTCCTTAGGCATAATACAGCCAAGAGAGCCTTGAATGGAGCTGTGGTGACCTGCCCAGCCCATCAACAAACAGCTGTGAATGGAGAAAGTGCTCCTCACTGCTGGAGTGCTGAATACTGACAGATGCTGAGAGACGGTTGCCATGGTTTTTACTTATGTACCCACTGCTGGGCCCACCAGGTTCTGACAGACAACTCCAAACCCACAGTTACACAGCTAGCCCTAGGGAAACTCAGTAGGTCACAAAACAAAACAACGTGAGAGATTTGTAGAGAAAGAGGTGCATGCATGCGTGCGTGCATGCATGCATACGTGTGTGTGTGTGTGTGTGTGTGTGTGTGTGTGTGTGTGTGTGTGTGTGTTGGTCAAGAGAGGGGAAGGGGTGGAGGATAAGAGCAGTCAGGATACATTATGCCCATATGTGAAGTTGTCAAGGAATAAATTTAATTAATTAATTAAAAGAAGATATAAGAAAAAAGAGACTCAAAGCTAACATCTACAGGTGAAACGCTATATCTAGGAGACTACAGATAGGTGCTGTGCATCATAGGTGTGAAACCTATTTTCAGTATCACATACGTGGGCCATGTATTAGGATCTGTTGGAAGAGCATGCACATGTTTACCACACTCACCTTCTCCCCAGAGTTGTCCCAAGCGGATGGAACTTGCCAGGTGACGTTAGCAGAGCCTTGCTGTTCCTGGGTCTTGGTCTCGATGTCCTCAGGACAGATGATTTGTGGAGCCTCCACGTCTGACCCAGAGAAAACACAGATCAATTGGCATCCTGATAGGTTCTTCTAAGCCATTCAAAAGAAGAGGGTAAAAAAATCTGATTGTATTCATACTCTGTAAGTTCTAGTATAGATGGATTTGGGATATGTACACGCTTTCCACGGTTTGGTTTATCTTAGCAAGGCCTGTGAGGCCCTTCCTCAGGAGCCACCTGCTGAATTCCTACCCTGTTCTTACTGTGGCCTGTTGGAACTCATTCTCCAGTCTGAACTGCTGCCAGGCCCTAGCTCTTTCCTTCCCTTGGGCCGTTGCCTGGCTTCTTTGATGCGCCTGACTTAATGCCCTCTTCCCCTTTTACCTCCATAACAACTTCTTGTCCTTTAATTCTCTGCTCTGAAAGCTGTCTCTGATGCCGCTGGATCATCTAAAGAGTTCACTCCCCAAATTCTCCAGCCTCTGGTTGCCCCAGCTAGAAAATCTAACCATTTTGAAATAGAGGTCTTTAAAGGTCAGAATTTCCTGTGCCATTGCTTTATTTGGTAACACACACACACACACACACACACACACACACACACACACAGAATCTCCTGTGCCATTGCTTTATTTGGTAATACACACACACATGCACACAATATACTTATATATTATTTTGAAGCAAATAGAGAAATGAACAGCAGACAGTGAATGCTGACTAGGGCAGACTAAACTTGAAAATGAGACCATCAATGGGCCAGGATGATTAGCAGCCTTGCAATGTACTGTCAAAACAAACAACACATTAGAACTGATGATAGTTTTTTTGTTACAGTGAAAAACCTCACACTTCAGAGACAGAATTAAGCGAGCTGACATACAGATCTGCACGGCCCCAAGTGAACTGAAGTGCTTATCATAAGTGTCTTTATTTTAAGCCGTGTTACATGAAGTCTTCTATCATTTGTAGCTGTATTGTATCTTATTGTTTATGCAATTTTAAAAAAATTTGTATTTCCTTGTTTTGGATGATGATACCCAGATAACATTATCCTTAAAAGATGTACAGTTGAATATTGACTCTATATAAAAAGACGATTGACTCTTCTACTGATGATAGTAGAAGCAAACAGAAAACAAGTAGATAAATAGGAAGCAACGATGTGGCCAAATCAGAATTTAAAGTTCATACTGGTTTTCTCGTGGTATTTCCAGCCATGACTGCATTTCCTTCTGGCATTTAGAGTTATGCATAAGAAGTGTTGTGTGAACCTGAATCTTGTGTCTTGGGGTGCATGTTCTCTCCCTCTCTAGACACTTAGGATTTTCTCACTCAGTCTGCACCCCAGGAGCTTCGCTAGGGGTGGTAGAAGCACTGCTAGCCGAGAGCTCAGGGCTCTTTTGGGGATAAGGGTCCCATCTTTTGGGGAACCTTGTTCTGCAGTAGGAAGAAAGAGCATTTCTAGGAAGGACATTTGTTCTTCGCCCCTTTTTTCTCTGCCCCGGGAACTCCTCCATCTGTCATTTGAGTCTCCTGACTTCCATCCACATGGTCGGATCAGTTGAGTTATTCAAGTTTCCTGCTTAATACTTCCGAAGGAGTTCTCAGCTTCGGGGTTCATGCCGGTGGTACTGATTTCACCAGCGTACACTCGCGTTCCAGTTTCTTTTGCCCGTCTATTCTAAAAGACACATCACTGGTATTTCTAAAAACTCCTTCCTTCCTTCCTTCCTTCCTTCCTTCCTTCCTTCCTTCCTTCCTTCCTTCCTTCCTTCCTTCCTTTCTCCTTCCTTCTTTTCCTTCCTCCTCCTTCTTTCTTCCCCTTCTCTTTTTTCTCTATCTTTCTTTCTTTCTTTCTTTCTTTCTTTCTTTCTTTCTTTCTTTCTTTCTTTCTGTTCTTCCTTTCCTTCCTTTCTTCTCTCCTTCTTTTCTTCGTTCCTTCCTTCCTTCCTTCCTTCCTTCCCTTCCCTTCCCTTCCTTCCTTCCTTCCTTTCCTTTCTCTTCCTCTTCTTTCCTTTCCTTATTTTAGTATCTTGTTATTTTAGCATGTCTGCTTTTGCTGCAAGGAAAAGGATGTAAATGGATGCAGGTGTCAAAGGGCAGATGGTTCTCATTTCTTTAAATTGCTTCAGTGTCACTTGCTTCCCAAGGAAAAGACATTTCCCCAGATTTTCATCTCTTAATAGGAAACTTACCCGAGTTTCAGCGCTGACTTCCTATTTATCTACTTGTTTTCTTTTTGCCATTGTCTGGCAACTGGATTTTTTTTTATTAAAAAGTTCACTATATCGAATTAGAAATCCTTCTATTTCACATCAGGCTAAGCCTAACATTTCATTATGCCATTTATAAATATTTTCTTACTGCAGTAAACTTTACACAGAGGGCCAGCCCTGCAGCATACTCATATACTGCAACTTAGGAATTCGGATTTATTCATTGCACATAGACACTTACCCTTGCACACGGCGGTCTGCACTTTGGCACTCCATTTCCCAGAAGTGGTACATCTCACCTCTCTGACCCCAGATAAAATGAATCCTTGGCGGCAGCTGAGCTGACAGACCATTCCCGGCCTGGCCAGCTGCTTGCCGCAGTTGAGGGGAGATATGGTCACACTTTTGGGCTTCTGAAAAGTGGGACAGTGGCGTTCTGTGGGAGGGAAATGACAGAAGGTTATTCCACATCCCTGCAAACTAGGCATAGTGTAGACTCTTCTTGTACAAGAGCTATACGACTGTGCTGCCTTGCACACACACCTCTAGACAATGGTCTATGCCACTGAATGCATGAAGTAGTACTATACAAAGTGCTCAGCTACATGTCCATGGTTATTTTGTTTGTTTGTTTATTTGTTTATGAGACAGAGTCTGGTTTGTCATAGGCTGGCCCTGAACTTGCCACTTATCCAAGAATGACCTTGACCTTCTCATCCTCTTGTTCTGTCTTCCAAGTGCTGGGATGGAGTCACGCACCACAACACACAGTTTTTATGTAGTTCCAGGGTCCAAACCCTGTGCTCCTACATGACTGGCAAGGACTCTGCCACCTGAAGAACATCCCCAGCCCCCAATTTGCTATTTTGCCAGGGTGTTCAATAAAACCTTGGGGAAAAACAATCTCTGACATTTTACTGATTGTGACTTTTGTCATTTGCTTAAACAACTGCATTTTCCAGTCAGGATATTGGTATTATGCCTTTGAAGGATACACTGGAATCCCCCTTTCCTGGATTAAGTGATATAATCAGCAATCCGTTTTCTTCTATCATCTTTTTGGTTCTATCTTGAAGCGAGTCCATCTGAAAAAAGTTTTTACATCTCTGCTAAAATCACAGTGTCATAATTGAGGTCTGGACCCTTCATGTTATCTTACACACAGAAGAAGAAAAGATGAATTGGACTTCATTGAGATGCATGGGTAAGTGTGGCCCGGGGACATATGACTTGCCACATGTGGAGATGCTACAGACGCCATTGCTTACCTCTTGAGCTATGCATCTAATTTAACGGGCTCTAACATTTATTTAGTACCTACTGTGTGCAGGACATGACTCCAGATGCTTGACATCTATCAGCTCATTCATTCTATACCGAAGTATCATCATTCCCAATTACAAACAAGGGAATTAAGCATAGTATCAAGCATTGTAAGGTTTTTGATACCACATAACAGGTGAATGGCACAACTATGTTTTCTCTAACATCCTTCCATTGTGCTTCTCCCCAGCTTGGTTTATTTCACTATATTCTGTCCTAACGAAATACATCTTTCCTGAACAAGCTGCTCCACGGCTGCCCAGAAATCTTGCTTTGCTTTGAACAGCAGGAAAATCACAGCAAAAATCCAGGTTCAAATACAATGATTACTCAGGGTTCAATATTCTTTCTGCTGGGCCAACTAATTTACAAAATAGCACAACTGCCTTGGATTCTCAGAATTGTTGAAAACTTTATTCTCTTTTTTATTGTTTGTTCATGGTACTTAAATGAGCATGTCTTGATTTCCATACAGTCAATCACACTTTTTTTTCTTCTTAAAATATTTCACCTATTTTACGGTGAATAATTTTGAGACTGGTAAGTATTCATTTACACATATTTAGTGTTTTTTCCTTTTAAGTCAGCTATTTTTTTACTTTGTATTTTAAAAATCCTTGAAGAATTCATTTTGGTATATAAAACTAAAGACACGAGAAGATTTCTAGTTTTTACTTGTTTCCCAAAGAATTAGACAATTCTCCTATATGAGCTCAGAAATAAATCGTCTTGTATCCTCAACTCATCTGCAATGCTTCCTTAGTCAAACATAGTAAGAGGTCTTTTGAATGGTGGTAGAGAGAGGAATAGTGCAATACATACAATTATGTACAATGCGATGTATCTGTGTATCTGTATATGTGTATAGTTATTGATTTTCATTGAGAGTGGGGGCTTAGTTCTAGGTTTTGCTGGATACTGGAAAGACAAGAGAGCCCGATAAATGACTCTCTGGGGTCCCCCTCACCCCAGGCACTCACCCACACACCGGGGTTCTGCAGCATCCCACTGGGAGTTGCCTTGACACGTGAGTTTAGCACTTCCTTCCAGTCTGTACCCTTCGATTACAGGAAACCAAGCACGTGGTGTTGTAGGACATTTCGGCAGTAGAACAGCTGATGCGACCAGTGCTTGGGCTGGCGAAGATGGGGGCATGTCCTCACTACAGAAAACGCGAATAATGTGACCCTGTTTCACTAAATTCACACAGCATTAAAATGCTTAATGTTTCTGTATTACAAGCAAGAAAATTTCCTGTTCTCAAATGGCAAGTGACAAATAACATGACCCCCCATTTTTAAAAATTGTTTTGAGGTCTTCAGAAGCCCTGCGCCTTTCCAAACACATGGCTCAGACACGGACACCACGTGCTTCCTTCTGCCCATGGGTGGGGAACATAAGCTGTCTAAGGGGTCTGGCTCTGTATAGATGATGACAGGTGCAGATTAGGGGTGGCTCACAGAGCAGGGACCCGCCTGCAGCCCTCAGCTGGGCTCTGCTGTGATCGTTCAGGCAGCATTCCGACCAAGGGAAGAGATTTCTCGTTTTCCAGGACAGAAGCTTCAAGTTCATGATCAGCACAGTTGTTAACCCTCAGGGGCCCAGACACATCCTGGACATGTTCATGGTCCCGGCCTCTGCAAAGCTGTGTTGATTTCGAGCGCGTTCCACCATCAGAGCTTTTCTCTCTCTTGTCTTCCCAGCACCCACTGTGAAACCCCGTCCAGCATGCTAACTGGGTACTGTTATCAAGACATTTACTTTTGGCTGCTGTGGCAGGCTGTGAACTGTCCACCCGATAGCCATCTTCCCATATTACTCAACATGGTAATGTGCGCAGTCATGAGTTCACTATTCCCCATCTTCAATGTAAGTAATGGGAGTTAATGAGAGCCAGATGAAGTTTTGGGGTGGAGAGGGGATGTGGGGACTTCCCGGAAAGCAATTCAGGGACATTTGTGGAAGAGGGGGCGGTAAGATTGTAAGAGCAAAAGGATGGGAGGAGCAACGATTTGCAAGATTCTCAACAATAGTTGGGGCCAAAGCAATCATAATGGGACTTTGCATGCCCTGCGCAATGTCCAGCGCGCTGTTGCCCTCATAAAGTCTAGCATCTGTTAAGGGCACCGAGACTCCTGGAGGCAAGGGATTGACAGCCATAGTAGTGATCTTATGCTTAAGGGGAACAAGAGAAAGGGCTTATGGAAATGCCACTGGGTCCTTATATGTCATCGGAGAGGAGGACCCAGTGGAGAGTTAGGCGTACACAATAAAGGACTCTCTGGGAATTGGGGGGGAGGCACTGGGGGAAGGGGAGGGGGAGGAGGGGGTTCGGGGGGAGGAGGGGGGAGGGAGGGAACTGGTAAAAAATTTTAAAATGTATAATTAAATTTTTAATTAAAAAAACATATAACAAAAAAAATAAAAAAAAAATAAAAGGAACTTCCAGGGGTTGAAGAGAGAACTCAACGGGTGAGGTACCTGTTCCCAAACCTGGAGACCTGACATTGATCCCTGGAAACTCGCACGGAAAGAAAGAACTGACTCCTGGAAGCAGTCCCCAGAGCCCACCTGTGCACTCTCACTCTCTCTCTCTCTCTCTCTCTCTCAAATAGATACATAGAGTGTTTCGAAAATTTTAAAAGTGATTTCCCAATTGACAATACTCTGCCTTCTCATTTTTTTTTTCTTTCTCCCCAGACAGAGACTTAAGGGCAAGTCCTGCAGCGCACTGTTGTATATTTATACACTAGTATAGAAGAGTGTCATGCACCACGGTGACAGTGGAGAAACGTCAAGGAACCTCACGCTCTAATAACAATGGAATGGCTATACCAGTTATACACTGTCCATGTTGTCTGTCGTTTAGCTGGGGGAAGAACCCCAAACTGATACAAAGCATTATTATCGGTGTCTTCAAAACCAGGGGTAATAGACAAATTCCAATTCTTTCTACCTAGTGCTCACTTTTTCTTTGATTTTCTTTTCTTTTCCTTCAGCTCATGGGATTTGTGTGTGTTCTGCTATGCTCAGGAGCATACCACGTGACCTAGGATCACAGTCCCCTCTTCTGAGATGTGGGAAGGTACAGGTGGTGAGGGGGGTCCCCTTCTTGACCCTTTTGAATCCGCCAGGAGAGATTAGCCAGTTTTCACCACTCCTGGCTGTTAGAAATGATCCTTGGCCAGTCCTACACCACCACCAAAGTTCCTTGGCATTTCCAGAGAAACCTGGACTTCTCTGTTTCTACCGCCTTTGCCCCACTAACCTCTGTCTGCATCAGAGGGCATCTGCTGGCGTTTCCAACTGTTTTCAAAATACAGCTGCTCTGCGACTTCTACTGGCATGATTCCTTCAAGTGCAGCCCACCCAAACCCACAGCATGTCTGAGAACTCACTTCAGTGGATTCTATTCCTGCCCTGAATTCCTGTTCACAACATTCTCTTGGGAAGCTGGAGCCTACAACATCATTCCATTACAGCTTTAACTCCAGTCTGACACCACAGACTCCTACACCTACCCTTTTGCACAACCCTGAAAAAGGAAGCATACATTTAAAAAAGTTATAGCTATAATTACATTTGTCCAAATTCTGTCTTTTGATAGGGAGGAGGCAAAGGTAAAATGGAGGAGGAAGAGAGAGGTAGGGGGATGCTGTCCCATGGAAAAATGACCTTTCATCTGATGGCAGGCTCCTTCCTATCACAAACAGAGCCACTGGGAGGAAAATGGAACAGATTTGCTGACTGTGCCTACAGACGGACATCTGGACTCATCTAACTAGCTTATAGGGATAATCTGACTCGCATCAGATACCAAAGAACGAACAAATGAGCCAACAAAGAAATCTTACAAAACAGCAAAGTTCAGTTGGATCGAAGATAACGTTGAGCAACACTGAAGGCCAGAAAACTGTATAAGGATCCCTAAGGAATTTTGAACAAATTGTTTGGAAGTCAAGAATAGCATTGGGAATCGGGGTAAGATACATTCTTCTTTCTTATGCTTTTAAGCACGTGCAAGTTTTTAAAATACTAGGCCTATATATTTGTTTGTGACGAAAACTTAAAATTAATAGGAAAGGGACCTGGAGCAACATGTCCACATTCATGTTCACCTGGGGTCACTGATAGCGTAGACTCTGCAGAAGCCCCTTCAAATTATATCAGTAGGCAGAGCACATATGTGAAGTGAATTAAGCCTAGGTTTTAGATTTATTGCTCCACAGGGAAAATTCAAGAATTAGATGAGAGGTTGAGCTATGAAAACCCTGGCCTCTCTTGTCCGTGGAACAATTGAGGCTGAAGTCAACTATTAATAAAATATTTATGAAAGTGCTTGTCTGCCATAAATGATTTTTATTGAATGTGTCCATCATGGGGAATGCAATGTCAAGTACCAGGTTGGTTTCCAAGGTTAAAAAGTTCCCGTGATCAAGAAACCCACACTAAACAACTGCGTTTGTCTCAATAAAAAATAAATCACAGTTTTCCACCTCAAGACAGAATGGATTTGCAGCATCCCTCGGGAGAACTGATTGAAAATTAGAGTTGGTGTCTCAGACAGATGCAGACTATATTGCTTCTCAAATATGGTTTTTAATAAACTTCCACTGTTCTCTAGAGAAAAAGAAAAGTCAAGGAAATAATTTCTCTTTATTTCTCAAATATTTCATATTCTTTCCCCTCAAGAATGGGTACTTATTACCATTTTGCATGGGAACCCATTTATCTACTAGATTTAAACTAAAAAAAATCCAGCAAGATGGTTCTTAATCTGAATTCATTTTAAGGCAGTCTTTAAACATTTAGTAATTTTAGAAAACACCAACATTTTTGATTGTTTCTCAATTTAGACATGCATTATTTCATTATACTTTATACATGTTTACAATTATTATAGTTACTCTAATGCCAACCAATGATTTAGAAAAATAAGTTTAAATTTAAAAATAAGCACAGGAGATGAGACTTCTAAGAGAAAAGAACCCATTGGACAATCCAACCATTGGACAGAACCCATGAACTTGTATCTCATCTTAAAGATGAATCACAGTATTTTAAAAAATATTCCATTTATTTACTTATTATAGGCATATACATAGGAAGAGAGAAAGAAAAAAGAGAGAGAGAGAGAGCAAATACATGCATGCAATGGTGCATGGATGGAGGTAAGCTACTGGAATTCAGTTTTCTCTTTCTATCATGTAGTCATTTGGAGACTGAACTCAGGCCACCATGTTTGAGAGCAGGGCCCTTACCTGTTGAGCTATTTCACCAGCCAAGAATTTTTTTCCCTAGGCATTTTCTGTTAGCCTCAAAGTTACAATAATGTCCATTAGTAAAAATAAAGAAAGCCTAATTTAAATGTAGGGTTTTTTGTTGTTGGAACTTTTTCTCCAAAAAACAAAGTGTCACAAAACTTAATTTACTCTGATGTGTTTTAGCTAGCCATCACTGAGAAAACACCGAAGAATTCCTTAGTGGTTTAGAAAGACATGCCTAGATCTAGTGAAATTTAAAATAACTGTCAATGCTTTATGAAGGCCTGAGAATAACAGAAGTGACTCAAGTGCTGACAGTGTACGAAGTGTGCACGAAAGCCTCATGTTTTCATAGCTCTCTTTCCTAACTGAATGTTAAGTTTCAAAGCTAAATTATTCTTTGTGCTGTAACCAGATTTAAGTTAAACCTGAAAAAAATACTACTTTTTCTATATTATTTCCAAAAAGCACAAGTCAATCCTACCCAACAGAAAAATTATAGAGAATCTTAGACACCCCAGTTATAAGACACTGCTATGTCATGAGCCACTATTAAAACAACAGTAATACCAATAAAAATATTTCATGCCTTCAACTTATAAGGTGCATTCCAATAATAGAGACAGGGAAATAAGAAAAATCTGTTTTAGACTGGGTGAAATAAGATATATGTTTCTGAGAACAATATCTTAAGTAACTAAATTCATTAACCATTGATAATGTAAGGCAAGAGCCTAAGAATCTCAATTCAGAACATTTTTAACAGTTAAATTGACAGTGGCTTTGATGATGAAGATAAACATTTTAGAAAGATCCATGATCTTGGAGCATTTTTCCTATTGTGACAGAAATTATATATTTATAATTATATATATATAAATTCTGTAAAAGTGAATCAGCAATGCTTTTTTAAGAGGAAGTGATACATGCAGGCCATCAGCATATATACTTAGTAATGTACGTTGATGTGAATCCCTGGGAAATTGAAATTTTTATTTATCAGAGGTATAATCAAGGATTCATGGGGAGAAACATACATTCTAAGCTCATATTCATGATAGGATTCCTGGCTCTGGCTTGATTTCTTTTAGTTTTTGGTAAGTGATATTGAAGATGGATTTTACATTGAATTCAAAATGAGTGTTTTAATTTTCATAGATCCATCATGTATCTGTTTTCCTGTATTTTCATTGACTTTCTAATATATATGTTAATTATTAGGAGAATTCTGTTTCAGACCTGAACTTAAAAATTCCCTGCAATGAAATACAGAAAACTGAAATGGAAGCGGCATAGGCTTCATCAAAACAAGGCTCATTTCCTTAAAAACAGTTCAATTAAAACATTTAATTTATGGTGCACATGGTTTTAAGGTCAAAGCCAATATGATCCAGTAGTTCCTGCTTCCTGTCTATTAGGGTCATAATACCCTAGCTTGTCTGAATTTGTCTCATGTAGTTTCAGAAGGGAAGCAGGGTCAGGTCTGTTTAGTACTTGAAATACACATACACACACACACACACACACACACACACACACACACACACACACATATATGCTGTAAAAGTGATATATACATATATTAATGTACATTGATGTATATTTTGTGAATCTTTGGGAAATTGAAAATTTTATTTATCGGAGGTATAACCAAGGAGAAACATACATTCTAAACTCCTATTCACCGTCTATAGAGTCAATAAATCAAGTCGGTGAATCACAAAATCATTGTGGTGGTTGCAGAGTCACAAGTTGGTGAAGCTGGTTTATTGGAGACCCTCTTGAGTGGTCTCAAGTTAGGCTTGCTCACAGAGGGCCCTGCGTTGGCTTTTGTAAGGCGGCAGGAGCAGCAGCCACTGTAGCCAGACTGAGAGATGGATGAATGTAGGAAGGCCCAATTCCTTTCGGGCTGACCCCGCCTGTCTTTAGCCTAAGCGCCCCTTATAATTCCAGTGGCCCATGGGTGGTCCTGCCCCTGCTGACTGAACAACCAGACGGGTGTGGCTCCACAGAGGTCAAAGCAGCATCCACAGCTTTGGGGGTTGGGTTCTCGCATTGAGCCACTGAAGCGCAATGAAGCTATTTTCAATCTCCTTCCTAAACCGTGCAGGGTCTGAGTCCCCTAAATAAAATTTTGACCCAACAATACACACTCACACAAGTGCCCCAGCATGAAGCTGGAATGAGGGAGGTACACACACACACACACACATACACACACACACATATGCTCCACAGTGTGAAGAAAAGGTCTGCTGCTAGACAGAGCCGTTACACCCCTCTGGCCAAGGAAGCCCACGGCAGAAGAGAGTTCATGAGGATAAACATCAAAGGAGATGGACAACTTCTATTTTTATGGCTTTTAGTGTGGGCCTGGAGGTTTGGACTTAGTTTGCAGAGAGCAGAAAGACAGGGGTGGACCATCCCTACGGGACAATCCATCCCACTTTTCTTTGATCAGCCACAGGGTGGGCCAATTAAATGCAATGCTGGTCACTTTCCACCATTTGGAAGAAAGGGTAGAAATTTCACACGGAATCAGCAAGTGTTAATAACTGCCCGACTTCACAAGAATGCGTTTCAGAGGTTTTCTGAATAATCATGCTAATAACGATGTATTTTTTTTTTCTTTACTGCTTGATACTGCTTTCTTTGCCTTCTCACACAAACAGTAGCTTGCTTGAGACAGATATCTAGGATGCAATTCTTTCCCCGCAGAATCCTGAAAATACATTCATCCAGCATTTGGAATGCCCACCAAACACCCTCGAGCTAGTCAGATCCTCTTTCCTTCGAGATAATGTTATTTGTAGCTATGAACTAGACACTATTTTCTTTTTCTAGGGCAGGCAGAAATGTCACTGAGATTATTTCCAGACCTGGATCTGTTTTTAATATTTTTTCTGGCATCCGCTAAGTGATTCTAAACAATATAAAAGTCTCGGTTGTGCGTATTTATTTTCAAGATTTCACCTTGGGGATGTATTCTTTGATCTTCTAGCACTTCGGCCCCCTGACTCCACTCTCTCTCTGAATTCCTCATATGAGAAAAGTATTTCCTGCGATTATTTCTATGTCACCTTATTTTTCATAATTCAGTTATCTTTGACAATTTGCTCTAGCTTCAGAGCAATTTCTCAAGTTATAGTTTTCAATGTATGAATTTGGCTTTTAAATGTGTTCATTTCTATGTGCACATAGTTTGGTTCCCTCTCTTGCCTAAGAACTCTTTTTACTCTTATATTTCACTCATTTTTTTTTAAATCTTGAATTTAAACAAAATTACACTTAGTTGCTGATTCCTTTTTCTACCTTTCCTGTCGGGTGATTTTTGTCTAAGCTGCTGATTTGGATTTCTCCTTGTCATGATTAGAACATGATTTAGGCAGTTTCCTGGTTAGAGGTAAAGTTGGCATTAGCAGCTAATAAACACAAGCAATAGATGTCTCCTGGGCTTTGTGAATGACCTTGGTCATTTGAGTCAGTGAGCTTCTCCATGGGCATGGAAGCCCAGGAGACCCCAGGAAACAGGGTTTCTTACTCAATGAAAGTCTTGGAGGCCTCGTCTTTAGTAAAGAGTATTGCCCATGAGCTGTAGAGGAGGTTAAGGTTGCCAGGTTTAGCAATAAAATCTGCCCTCCAAGCTGCCATCCAGCTAAAATCTGAACTTCAGAAAAAACAACAACTAATTTTTCCATGTGCCTACATCTTAAGTCTTGTACACTTCCCTGAGACACTCCATGGGCGGCAGGGGTGGGGGTGCTAATAGAGGGTCTCAAGCCCTTGCTTTCCTTCTGCTTATGGAAGGGTGGAGCTACGTGCTCCTGGTCAGAATGAGGGCACCAGATACTGGAGGGGATTTTGGCACTATTGTCCTGTTGCTTCTCTGTTTTTGATGTGGAAGCCTTGTGTCCCGCCCCTGGTCCTATTTCGACTCTCCTAAACATGATACCCTGTCTTGATATTCTTGGCACCTGTCTTGATCATCCTAGTGGGTTCCTTGCCTCAGCTATTTGAAACAAGAGGTTTGAGCAACCTGTCCATTTACTCCCCAGGCAGACCTCTTCTTGCAAACATGAAGGGAAACACTTCACAGTGATGTGGTCAATTGAACTTGGCAGTTTTGACTTCCCACTTCCTATGTGCCCTCCTATGCTGTGGCCTGTAATTTGTGAAATCAGGAATGAAACCAAGAACAAACTGGTCCGTTTGACTTGAAATCAGTAAAACCAAGTGAGACAACCAAAAAGCAACGGTGAGCTGGCAGTTGGCATTACCTCTGCAGGTGCTCTCTGTCCCGGACCACAAACCACTGGGTAGACACAAGAAGATGCTGCTGCCCACGAGGTCAAATCCAGGGCGACATCGGACCCCACAGGCGGCGTTGAAGTGGTTTTTGCAAGTGTTTTGGATAAAGTAGCCATTTTCAGGAGGCTTCAGGGCAGGGCAGTGGACAACTAGGATTTACAGAAATGAAACCCAAAGTAGAGTCAGCCTCGGTCCATAGAACATCCTTTTTCCCACTGTGTTGGAGAAGGCTTCCCCATGCTCTGCAGTTGAATTCCTAGGTCTTATGTTTGAAAGAAGAACATGTATACTTGACTCCTATTCGGTACTTACCTCCAATTAAATGCACGTGCAGGCTGAATGATACTTTTTTAAGCTTTAATTTTTTAAAATTTAATATCTACATAGACAGATACACATTTTTCTAGGTTTCCCCATCCTGCTTTGGTGCTGGGGACGGAACACAGGACATCATGTATGTTAGGCGCATGCTGTCACTGAGCTATATCCCCAGCCCCTAGTGCTTGACTTCATATATTATTAGATTTCCCCCCTCCTCATTAGTGTGTCATGAAATAACGGACAAAATTTTTTTAAAAAATGCAAAGATGTTTACTTGCCATAAAACTCAGACTCTCTGTTTCTACAATGTGGTATGTAATATTTAAACATTTTCCATTTGTCATGATTTATACTAAGGCACTTATGAAAAATTTTAAGATGAATTTGACTACTATTAGGGTCAAGATAAGCCTATTTGTTATTCAAATTCATGTTGAAAGTGTAGCATTTCTCATTTTTAAGTACTAAATCTCCTTTCCAAGATTGAATTACTCCTAGGGGTTCAGATCCTCTTTCTTACAGTAAGATAAACATGTGCTTAGTGATAACAGGTACAATGCAATAGAAGTGAATCATCTCCCCCTATATGATCAGAGAAAGGGATTAAAGACCATCCCAAATGAATTGGGTGCAGCCACCATCTTTCATATTGGAGGTCAGCTCTTCTATTTACTGCTTGTTCAAAGTGGAAGACCTTACCTTCACATGTCTGGCCAGAGAGCCGGTATCCCTCCCGGCACACACAATCTTCAGGGGATGTGCTTCCAGGTGGAGATGTGTGGTTCACATCTGGACATGGGATACAGGTACTGATTCCTCCTGGTGTAGCTTCAGGCTTGTATGTCCCCGACGGGCAAGCTGTAAGCAGACAAGTGGCCAGAGAAGTCCATTTATGTGGTATGTTCATACAGAGAAAAATATTTATACCAACTGGGGGTAGAAGCAGACAAGAATTTTATGTAGAAATGATTAGATTGATAATATAATCCAAGCAAACAGAAAAAGTAGCATTTTTGTAAAAAGTGATATAGTTTGCTTATTCTTTGCAGATTATGAAGATCTCTTCTGGCCTACAATTAGCTTCTATCTTAACATATTGCTGTAGGACATGTCTGGGTTGATTTGTGGGAATACTCAAAATAGAAACATATGATATAGATCAGTGATCATCAAGAGATTAAATAAGTCTTGGTAAATCCAATGTGTTCCACATTTCACGCCCCCCATCCTAGACCACTATCTCCCTTTTCACTCTGAGACACTGTGCCCCTCCTAGCAGAGGAGAAACGAAGTAGATATGCAAAAAGTTTTCCACTCACGATTTTCATTTAAAGCACTTGACAAGGATGAGAAGAAAGTAAAGCCAGAAGAAATTAACCTAAATATTAAGAAATAGATTCTTTGAAGAAAGAATTCAAGACCCTGCTTTCCCCAAGCTGAAAGGGAAAAGAGATTAAAAACAGACTCTAACTTTCCTCCAGATCTCCCCTCTGCCCAGACACTGTGACTTTGAATTTGCAACTTCATAGGGATGCACATCTGTAAAATAGCTCAGCATTAAGATATTTACTAATTAATCAAGGGACTGAAGGAACTTGATGCTCAGCTAAGCCAATTAAAAAATAAATAGATTAAAAATAACAAAGTTAGTTAACTTTTACTATATGGGTAGAAATATAAAATAGCAATAAAAATTAAAAAAATAACTTTGAAAGAAATTATCTATGTGAAATCCAACACTATGTACAATGTATATATGCCAATAAAAATTAAATAAAACCTCAAAAAAGAAGTCACATTAAAAGGTACCATTCATAATATAATGTAGTTGCTAGAACAATTACTATGCTTCTAATATTTTTGGTTATTCTTAAGACACAAAGAATACTGGGGCAGTGGTTTCACATGTCACTTTGATACTTGAGGAGACAGGTTTGTGGGCGTACCTATGAGGAATCATTTAGTAAACTTCTGAAGAAGTAGTGGAAGATTGTCTAATGCATAATTGATATGGGAAGACTCAAGCCGTAAGGAGTGGGGCCACCCCTAGATAGAGATAAGATGGAGCCAGAATTAGTTAGGAGTTGGCAGACTGGCAAGTTGGAAGATATGCATTGGTCCTTGTCCCTCTCTCAGTCCCTTCTGTGGATATAGCACAGCCAGGGCTCTTAACTTCTTTTTTTTGTTTTTAGGCTGAATCCAGTTTTGCAGTTTTATTCAATTGTTCGTGTGTGCGTATGTATGTGCGCGCGCGTGTGTGTCTGTGTGTGTGTGTAGAACCACAGACGAATTCGGGAACCACCATGGACGCCTCCACCTCCTCCGCCCCGGGATTCACAGGCTCCACCCTACCAGGACCAGAAACGCAGGCCGCCCACGCTTCCACCCGGCGTCTATACGTGGGGTTTAGGATCCGAACTCAGGACCTTCCACCTGCAAGGCAGAGGCGTAACCCCTGAGCCACCTCTCCAGCCCCAGTTTTGCAGTTTTATTCTCGAACAGCTAAACAGCCTGTGGGTGTAGCAGATGGAATGAAATAATAAGATAGACTTCTTGTTGCACCCTCAAAATCAGCACCATGATCGTTTCTCACATTTTAGGCAAATAATTTAGTTTTTGACATCATTCATTTTGATCAATTGGAATAATACATTTATTATTTTTGAAGGTAACTGAATTCCATACATATCCCTCTATTGCTTTAGGACAACTGCTGTTCTTCATGGGAATTCTTTTTTTTAAAAAATTTTAAATTTATTTTTCTGCTCATACAAACGTAATAGGTACCCCTGTCCCCTCCCTCCCTCCACCCGTCCCTGGACCTCCCTGTTCCCTCCTCTTTTTTCCCTTCCTTTCCCCCCTCGCTCCCTTTCTCCCAGTGCCCCCTCCTCCCATCTCTGAAGCATGCTTTAATGTGTATGTCAAACTTTCCTCTGGGTCCTCCTCTCTGATGAGGTATAAGGACTCAGTGGCATTTCCTAGAACTCTTTCTTGTGTTCCCCTTAAGTATAGGAACACTATTGTGACTGTTAATCCCTTGCTTCTAAGGATCTAGTGCCTTTAGTCCATGCTAGACTTTGAGGGGTCAATGATATGTTGGTCATTGTGCAGATCATGCAGAGTCCTATTATAATTGCTTCGGCCCTAACTTGTGTGGAGTATCTTGCATATCATGACTCCTCCTATCCTGTGCTCTTACAATCTTACCGCCCCCTCTTCCGCAAATTTCCCTGAGCTTCAGGATGGGGAAAGATTAGGCAGGCCAGAGTCTAGGTGGTTGATATAGAGTCTCTGATGTTCTGAATTATGGTTTGTTGATTTTTTTCTTTCAGTTTTGCTGCTCCTGCAATGCCCTTCGCTCCATCCTGATGGGTATTGGATGTCACAGGGCTCTTAACTTCTGATGTTGGTATCAGTCTTTTGCCACACTGATCAACTATTATCCACAACAGAAAACTGGAATTTTAAAAAAAGTCTTGTACCCTTAGTTGTTTGGGTTATAGGTTCATTGCAGCAATGAAGGCATGAAACTAAGACTATGGAAGCTACTGTAAGAGAAAAGCAATCAAAGATATCATCAATCTGTGAAATCTGCAAGTTGCAATTACAATAACCATGGCAACAGACGACCATTAGCGTAATAGTGGCATGAATATCAAAGAGACAACCACACAGTTTTCTGATGGGATTTAAGGCCTACTTGCCAGAATGGAACACATTCCTATTGTTGTAAACTAGAACGAAAACCTATTGTCTTTCCCTATGAATGTTCAGCTATGAATGTTTAGCTATGTTATGTTTCCCTATGAATGTTTAGCTAGGAAGAAAGTACATCAAACTGCTTTGTAAATACCTACTATTATACCTGTGGAATGGAAGAGCACTTGTTAGGCAAATGTCACCAAAGACAAACTAGATGAGACACAGTGGGCCACAGTAAATGAAAAAAATTGATATAAATAGGATGGTCTGGCAGGGGAGATGAAAGATTGCAAGGGGAAAAAGAAAAGTGATGGGATTTGGGACTAATGGTGAAAATATTATAAATTCACTCTATTCATGCATGCAACATTAAAAAATAAAAGAGAATTGAAGTAAAGAAACCGAGGAAGATAGCCTATTTTCTTAACATATAGTAGAAAATTGTAGCTCTGAATATAGATATGCAACTATTTAGAAGTGAGAGAAATATTTGTAAGAGATTCATAATGCTTTGTTGCTTAAGAAAAATAGTTCATCATAAAGAAGTCGACATTACTTTGAAGCATTTTGTTAATGAATAGTGAATTACTTATGGGTTATACATGTTATCAAATATTTCCTTCTGTGAATGCTTCAGCAAATATTGTTGGTTCAGTAGGTACATGACAACATTGTCTTCTTTAAAGAGATATCAGAGGCTGTGAGAGAAAGTTATAGAGATAAATATAGAAACAAGAAAATTAAATCATAACTGCAAAATTAACATTATTATTGATGCATTCAAAGATACAACCAAGTTACAGAGTCTCAGAGCTACGCTGACAAGCAGAATAGCAGTCATGACATTAGTGTAAAACTGAGTTCTTTCCTTGGAGTTGGTACAAAGATGCTCATCAAAAACTGGGTAAGCAGATCAGTTGGTAGAGTGCTTGATGAGCATATATGAGCCCCTGGTTTTGGTTCCAGCACTGCATGAAATTGGAGTGGTGACACATGTCTGTCATCTAGCACTCAACCTGCAAAGATGGGAAGGTCAGACGTTCAAAGATCACACTTGTTATAGAGGCTAGCCTGGACGGTGGGAAACCTTATCTCACAAAACAAACAACTAATCAAACAATAACCAAACAGATACTCATGGATTTCCAAGCAAAACGAATCAAAAGCCATACCTAGAAAAATGCTACAAAGCTAATGGGAAAGATAAATAGAATACCAGTAAATGGAAAAATCAGATAGATACTTCATATTTTCTGTGAAAACCAGATTTCAGGAAAAAGTAGAATATGACACATAGTTCTGTGAAAGAATATTATAAACCCAAATATTCATAGTGAGGGCAAGATGCTGCTAAGCATGAGGGAAGAGAAAGACAATGGAGAATGTGAATGACTTTAGGAAGGAGAGCTATTTTATCAACTGAGAAAAAAATTAATAAAAAAGCTTAAGAACCAGAAAAGTGGCATGTAATAAATTGCTTGACATTGAGAGACTCATATAACACATAGCAAATTTAAAATATCATGCTAAACTAATTGTGAAGAGATGCCCCAAGATTATGTGCATGTGGTACACACTGGTTGAATTCTGATACCTTCAAGCTAGCTTTTGTAGATGTATGGTTTCTAGCTTTGTTACATGAAAGTATTACTTGGACAAAAACAAGCACAGTCACATATAAGAGAATCATGTTCTCAAATTGCCTTAGTTTCTTATGTTGTTGCTGTAATAAAACACCCTGACAAATGCAACTTAAGGGAGAAAAGGTTTATTTGGCTCATGATCACAGGTTATAATCCATCATAGCAGGGAAGGCACGGCAGCAGGAGCCTGGGGAAGCTGTTCACACCACATCCACAGGCAGGAGCAGCGAATCATGAAGGAATGCATGCATGCTTACTAGAACTCAGCTTTGCTTTCTCCTTTATGTTCAGTCCAGGGAATACAGCCGCCCATAGTGGGCAGGTCTTCCTACCTCAATCAACTTGGTCAAGATAATCTCCACACACCTAACCAGAAGGCCTTCTCCAGGTGACTCTAGATTGAACCACACTAACAAGTGAGACTAATCAGATCATCTATATTTCCTGGACATTGGTTCTTTGATGTCAGAGACACCTGGATTCTTCTCCCTCTATTTCCTTCGGTTCCCAAATGAAGGATCTGTCTTTTGGATACAATCTGTAGCTCCCTCCTCCCCTTCATCACATCCTCTTCTCTTTCCACAAATTTCTCCTTATTGTCTCCTCAGCCTTTGTCTCTGCCTGTCAATCATTTGCAACATGGCCACTTTAAATAGTTCTCAAAAAAATGTGAATATGATCAAATCACATTCCACCCTAACACTGTATCAACAGGATAAGATCTTTCTTCTGCTCTTTAGTTCATTTTTGTCTGTAACTTTGCAACCTCTACCAGATACAATAAACCAGTGAATTCCATGTTCTAATTAGAAAGTGAATTCAGCTGGTGCCAAGGTTTGCGCCTCTACCCCTTTCCCACCATAGTAATTGGACTTGACACTGTACAATTTGAGCAAATTCATTAATTTCTCTGCAAGTGCATGTCTTTGGATGTGATAGTGATAATATATCCCTTATATATTTTAGAGGAAGGTTAGCGTTCATTAAAACAATTTTAATAAAGCAACAATACTTGACATGCAGTTTGGCGTTCAATAAATGTTTAAATAATCTCCCAAATCTTCATTTTTTCCCAACATGCAAAGGATAATTATACTTCCCATTGGTTTGGTGTATTTGATCAATATCCTAGCATTCAGCATCTATTGTTTCCCTTTCATGTCTTCCACCTCATTTCTGCCTTTGTGTATTTTGTGGCCTCGAAGTGAACTTCCAGCCTCCTCCAAGATTCTTGCGGGCTCTTTGAAGCTTCCAGCTTCTTCAGATTGCTTTGCTTCCTTTTCTACTGCACATCACCCTTCTTTCTACCACAGTTCATGTCACACTGTCTTTATTTGTGCACTTGCCCCTTTTTTCCCAGTTTGCAGCACGCTCTTGTAAGTTCAGGGAGTCTTCCAACGCATTGACTCAACCCTTATCTATCCCACATCCTGGTCAATAATCACCCAATCAAAAGAAAGTCAGACAGTGCTTTGTTGGAGGGTGAAAGGTGGAGGATGGGTTTGGGGGTTAGCCATACTAATGTCAGGAAGAGTAACAAGGAGTTGAAGTGAAAGAACGTCAGCCCAACTGACTTGCAAGCTTGGAGCTTTCACTAACAAGCCATGGGGCCACTTTTATTTACATTTCCTATAACATACAGAAATGTAAATATAAACGTAAAATGTAAATGACTTTTATTTACATTTCCTATAACATACAGAAGTTCCAACGTATGATGTCTCTGCTGCTTCCAAAGCTAACATGATGATTCTATAAATTGAACAATACTGAAAAGTGGCCTGAAGAAACTTTCCATATGACAGCTTAGATGGTAGCTTCAGATTTTGTAATTTATATTGAAACATAGCATAAGTGAAAGAAGTAAACTTACTAATTCTTTTCCAACCCTTTTTGAATCATCAAGAACGTATGGCACTGGAGAAGAGTGTTTTTGGATCAAAATATCTGAAAGTCCTTTTGGAAATACATTGTGAAACTCACCATGATGGAAAACAGACTCCAGGAGAACTATTTAAAGGCATTGCACAATTCTAGGGGGAGAGGTGTAATCGACTTCCTTGATTCCCAAGGGGGAAACGTCCTCATCCAAAACTCAGCAAAAGTTGAAAAGATGAAATAAATCTGTGGTTTGAACAAGTTTCACAAGTCTTGGTAAAGGTTTATGGGTGTATTTTTTTTCTTTTTAGAATGAGATGTTTCCTTCCTGGAAATAAACCAAATATTATTTCTTAACTTCTCTTGTTGTTATTGTTAAAATAAGCACTTTCTCTTTTCAGAAACATGCTGGCGGTTTCTGCTACTATTACTGGAAGTGTGATTCTTGAAGTTGTCATGTTGTGCTAACATTAGATTTTTTTTTTTCCTTTAGTTGATAGTGAAATGCCTTGACTTGAAGTACATTCAAATACTAACCAGTGCGGGATGTGTAAAAGACAGAAAGGCCCTCTCTCTCTCTCTCTCTCTCTTTCTCTCTCTCTCTCTCTCTCTCTAGCTTATTAAATACAAGCGTGTACCATAAGTATATATTATGTATATATACACAATATAGGGACTTACATTTTATAAATTCCTTCTTATGCATTATCTAAGATTAATTTCTAAAAATCAAAACAAATACTGAAGACTCTTATTCATTACACAATTCATCTGTAAAGGCTAGTGAATAATTTTAAGAAGTATGGTTTCAGATCAATTGCATGAGCTGCACCTGGCTGTGTGTAACTCCAGGGGTGCCCATTTATGTAGATTACAGTGGCAGCCTGTCGAGTGGTGCATTCCAAAATTCACAATTCTGTTCGGTTTTGGTAGGACAAAGACTACCAAGTGAAAGGTATTTCTAAGCTCTGGGTTTCTTTTCAATTTTATGCATTTGATCTAAATAAGGAATCCGTTCCCATAAGTAGCTGTGCTAGGAGTCTGAGAACTGTTGTCCCTAAAAGAGAATCACTTTTCCCCATGCTGAGCCAGTATGTAAAGTCATGTGTACGGAGGGCACTTAAGTGTGTGTGCCAGTGGATGCCCAAGGGTGATATCAGGAGTCACACTGGATTACTCTACCTCCTTATCACTTTCCTCTGGGCTTTCCAAAGGTTCATTTTCCAGAGCTTCCAGAGAATTACAGGTTGCAGCCATGTCCCCACCCAATTTTTTTACATGGGATCTAGGGATCCAAACTCAAATCCTTTTGCTTATGAAGCAAAGGCTTTAACCACTGAGCCATCTCCCCAGCCCTAAAAGTCTTACTATTGGGCAGCTTTGATCCTTTCTGCTTCCACAATGAGTTACGTGAGCAGACGTTCAGTCACCCAGAAATCTGCACACCAGCACCCATGTGGAATATGTTAATACCCTGCCGCTCTTCCTTGATTGGCTAGTCCATTTGGCTGGAGTACAGATGGCTTGGACAAAATCGTGAATTTGAACCCTGTGGGGTGCCATCACAGCAAATGGCACCGTCACTGCAGGATGCCAGGTTGCGAATGCAAACACCTGTTCAGACTTGCCAGGAGAGCAATGAATTAGGATAAGTCTGTTGGAAAACAGCAATGTGAAACCCTCAAAGGACGCCATAGCAAAAATATCAGACGGGATGAATTGATCTACCTTAAAATTCCCGGATTTTTAGGAAAGGTACTTTGGAGGTTTTCAGAATTTATCTTTCACTATAGTTTCCTTTCATATAATAGCTGATTATTCACAATCATATAATGAAGATAAGAAAATACACCACCAGCTAAGCTTTTAATATTGGGCATTTAGGTCAATCTTAGTTGTTGTTTCTTTTAATTCTAAAGACCTTTATATAAGCATTTAGTCTCTTAAGTCTTTGACCCATTAATTTCTTTCCTAGGCAAAATAAAATTAACGTTTAAGAGCCTAGTAGAATTGAATTACTATATCTCTTTATTATCGATTCCATGACTCATTTGTATCTTTTTGTCTCATCAGGTCTTATTAGTTTTTATTGTCCATATATATATGTGTATTTGCATATATGTACGTATGCTCAGGTGTGTGTACACATGTACATGGTGTGTGCACTTACAGAAGCCAGAGGACAGCCTCAGATATCCTTAGGAATGCTATCCACTCTTTTGGAACAGGGTCCCTCTCTGGTCTGGAATTCACCTATTAGGCTAGACTGGCCTTTCTGTCTTCCCATCCCTAGGGCTGGGATCACAAGGTGTGACATCATGCCTGTCATTTTCGCATGGGCTCTGGGGATTAAATTCAGGTCCCCATGCCTGTGAGGCATGCACTACTGACTCAAGCATTGTCCTCAACTCTGATATCAGCGGTTTAATGAATTATCCATTCATTATTATCAGTGATAGTTTCTGTGACTTGCAGAAAGCGGTTTCCACTAGGATGGATCAGTCTCTTGTATTTACAGATGTACAGGCCCAACAGAAGTTTGTGGCAATCGTGAGTCTTCTAGGAGGACACTCCTTGCATGGCAAGGATATTGTTGAAATCTTATAACCCAGCATGGTGTTGTAGACCAATAAAAACAGACATTGCTATAGTAATTTCTGTATACTATCCTATAAGCTACATGTGACCTCTATAGGGGCTGGATTGTGGAATAGGGCAATAGGCCTATAAAAAAGGGTTGGATCAGGAAAGCATAACCCGATGAGTTTGGGAAGCAGTAACATACCAATCAGAATACAAGTATTTCGACATGTAAATAACTTTTACAGCTGTACTGATATATTCCCAATGAATGTCAGCCTGTGCTAAAGAGAGATTTGGCTTATGTCAAATCTAGCAACACTGGACCTTAGCGATTAAAAAGTGGTAAAAGAAAGACTCTGAGTATAGCTTGGAATTTGTCATGTGTGGTTCCCATTGGCTCCTTTAAAGGATTAGAAACTCTTAGTAAAGTCCCAGTCATAGTTGCCTCTGATATCTTTCTGTTCGTACATAGCTCCTGTACCTATAAGACATCCCAGTCAATGGACCTTTGGACATGTCAGTGACTGGTTTCACAATTGCTCCACTAACCAGGGTCTGACTCTTTTGTGCCCGCTTGATTCTGTAAACTTCTATTTGTGCATCTTGTCCTTCCTTTTGCTTCTCATTCCATGGTGTCTGGCCATAGGCACCCATTAATGTTCCAGCCACATTGCTTCCAGTATGCCACTGGGTCTCAGAACCTTCAATGGCGCACCCTTGCCAGGTAACTGAAGACCAAGTCTGCAGTCTGGAAGTCAATTCGCAGAGCTGACTTCCACTAGATGCATAAATGGATAAGCGCCAGTCTATGACTGTCTGGAGCTTCTCATTTGCTACCATGTCCACCATGTCCAGTTGACCAGATCCTATTGTTCAAATCCCATCATTTTCAGAATGGAAGGTCGGTATTTTTAGATGCCAAGATCAAGTGTTATTTGAGTTGACAGTTTCTGTTATATTTGTATTTTCACTCCCTTGCAGTTGCTTAGAAACGTGCTCATCACAATTCTTGGTTCACAGTGCATATTCTGAACTTGTGTGTAGTAATTCCCACCCACTTCATTGCACCTTAAGGCAAGCACTGTGCAAGACCACATCTGCCAGAGGACTCTCGGACAGTCTATAAATAGCCAGTCAGTAGTCGGAGTCAGTGGGCAGATTGAAATAATTTTCTTCTGTGGGTTCATAAAACTGGTTTTAGAATGAGCCGTGGTGCCTGTGTGGTCTTTAGGCTGCCACACCTGGGAGCAATCCCATCATCCAGTAGTTTTTTTGCCCCCTTTGGAGTTCCATAGTAAAATATGTGGAGTGTCTTCTCAGGAATATGTGTGTAAATAGAGCTACAAATGGTCTTGCTTTGGCAACTACAAGGCTCTCAGCACATTAAATTTCATTGTGTCGTCACCTTTCTCCCATTCCATCCATTAAGAGAGGGTGTGGTAGAAAGGATCCAGTGTGAGAGCGAGAATTCTGCTAAGTATTACTGGCTCCGACACTGTCTAACCTTCTTGAAGTTATGTAACTAATTGGAAAGCCGGTTTTCTCATCACTGCTGCATGGGTGATCGTGTGCAGAGCCAAGCTGCAAAATAAAATCCCATGAGCCTCTATAGAGATGAAACAGACATCTCAGGTGGTGGGATAATGAGGCACACTGTCTGTGCCCCCCAACACACAGATAATAAAGCAGAATGCAAAAGCTGTGCAGGGGTCAGCTAGGGGTTTTTAGCCAATGAGATTTGAAGATGAGATCAGATTACACACAGTAGGGAAGGGAGGTTCTGGAGCAGGGTGGCGTCATTCCAAATGGAATGATTTTACTGCAGGGCATCTAAGGGCCTGGGCGTATTGAAGACATGCATGTTGATTCAGACTGGAACGCAGAGAGGAGGCTATAAAGGTAGTTGAATGGCAGGACCATCAAGGCTACACTGAACACACTTAAAAGTTAAGGGTTTACTGTAGAAAAACAGAGCAATGAAAATTTTTATGTTAAATTTTATAATTGGATCATTTTAGATGCCTTTGGAAGAATGGCTTTGGAGTATATGGTAGCATTCGTTCGTAAAAACAAGATATGATTCACTCATTCTCACATTTTCCTATATGTTGGGACAATCTAAGAAGAATTTTAACATGGCTAGGTATAGGGTGACGTCTGTTATCACAGAATTCAGAAGGCAAAGGCAAGAGGATTGTTTCAAGTCTGAAGCTAGCTTACGCTACCCAGCAAAACCTCTGTCTCAGAAATCAAGGGCTTGGCTGGCCATGGCGGTACACGCCAGCAATTCAACTTTTGGGAAGCTGAAGTAAGAGGATGGTGAGTTGAAGGTCAGCCTGGTCTATGTAGTAAGATCCGTTTCAAACAAATAAACTAAACAAATGCTGGAATAAAGCTCATGGGTAGTGAGCTTGCTTAATGTGCCCAAGATCATTTGTTTTCAGAACTGGAAAAAAGAAAAAGAAGGAAGGAAGGAAGGAAGGAAGGAAGGAAGGAAGGAGGGAGAGAGGGAGGGAGGGAGGGAGGGAGGGAGGGAGGGAGGGAGGGAGGGAGGGAGGGGAGGGGAGGGAGGGGAGGGAGGAGGGAGGGGAGGGAGGGAAGAAAGAAAGGGAGGGAGGGGAGAGAAGAAAGGAGGGGAGGAGAAGGAGGGAAGAGAGGGGAGGGAGGGGAGAGGGAAGGGAGGGAGGGGAGAGAGGGAAGGGAGGGAGGGGCAGAGGGAAGGGAGGGGGGGAAAAGAGGGAGGAAATTTCTTTCTCAAAAATTTTGAAAAGCAGTAAAATAAACTCAAATTAAACAGAGAAAAGGAAATGATAACTATAGGAGCAGAGATAAGTGACATTTAAAAAGCACAAAAAATGGAATGAAACAAAGAATTTTGAGAAATTAAATAAAATTCACATACTTAAAGGAAGACAGACATCAAGAAAAGAATACAAATGACCATTATGAGTAATGAAGGAAGCTATGTACACACGGAAAAAAATTATACTCTGAAGAGTTCTATGTATTTGTATGACAACTTAAGAAAAAGTAGACCTCTTTCTCAAAAACTACAAAGTAACACAGTTCAAACACTATTAAAGAGATAATTTGAATACCTCTATGGTTAAATAAATTATATTCATAATTTAAATTTTCTTCTCCAAAAGAAGGGATAGAATAATATCAGTCAATTCAGGCTTAGAGACTTCTGGGAAATATTCCCTAGTATTTATCAAAAAGTATAAACATCACTTCTAGAGTAGGGATAATGTGTCAATTCATTTTATGAAGCTAATACTAACCTAATACATGAGCAAGATGTGAAAGTTACCAAAGGATAAAAATAAAGTATAAACAAGTAAAAATAGAAACCTACAGACTAAAATGAAAATAGAAAGCCTACAGACTACAACACCCCAAAATATAGATACAAAATACTAACAAATAAAATTTGGTAATATTTAATGTAAATTGTATATAATGAAAACGTGAGGTTTATTTCAGTGATGTATGGCAGGTCCAAATATTTGGAAAACATTAAATGTAATTTATCTTATTAGTAGAATAAAGAAGAAAATATACAAGGTCATGATAAATGACACATTAAAAAAAAAAAAAACTCTGGGCTGGAGAGATGGCTCAAGGGTTAAAGCTTTTGCCTCTCAAACAAAGGACCTGAGTTCAGTCTCAGATTCAATGTAAAAATGCTGAGTGAAAATGGTGGCAAAGTGTAATTTTCTTTCCTTAAAGGCAAACTTGGAAAGTCCTGAGCAAAGCAATAAGGAAGGTAGAACAATTTAGGATGATTCCTGATGTCACACTTGTGTCTCCATAGGCACACATACAGTGGTCTCTGATACACACACACACACACACACACACACACACACACACACACACTGAACATGGCATTTCCAGGAAAATAGATAGAACTAGAAATCATTGTGCTATGTGAAATAACCCAGACCCAGTAAGACAAATGTTGAATTTTTTTTATCAGATGTATAATGTAGATTTATATATACAAACATCTCACTAGGTAGCCCAGGCTGTCCTCAGACTTGAATGCTCTCATGCCAGTCACTTAAGAATACAAGTATATGACTCCATACCTGGTTTCCCACATGCACTTTAGATAGGAATGTAAAAAGAGTTCGGACATTCTAGAAGACATCTTGGGGGTTTCTTTAGAATCAAAACACAGAGGTACAAAACACTCAATTTCACTGCCAGACATTTAGTCCAATGAAATACTTCTGTTTATGCAAAGGACTTCTTTCTATTCCTTTCAAACCTGGTGTGAGTCTTTAATTATCTCAAAAGAAAAGGTACAGTAAAAAGTAGAAATAACAATAAAAGAACCCAGAAGAACAGAATTTTGAAAGTGCATCCAGAAATATCCACAGAGAAAACACGTTTTTGCAAAATAGCAAATCCTAGCCACTACAGAAATATGGTAAGTAATATTTGCTTTATAAATCTCTTGATAGATGGCAGATAGTCTGGTAAGAAGTGCATAAAAGTGTAACTATGGGTGTCATGGTTACATAAGGTGTCAACTTGATAATTGAGAGTTTGAGCTCTGGGCACATTTGTAGAAAATTAATATTGAGTTAAGCCCAGATTGAACCTGAAGGAGATTGTCTAGTTGATGGGGAAGGTCCAGCCTATGGTGGGTGGGACTAGGCCCTGAACAGTGAATAAAATACAAAAAGTTGGTTGAGGAAGTTGGCGTCCTTCTGTACATTTGGCCAGACATGATGGTCTGGCAAGAAAGGATCGTCCCTCTCTCAGCTGTTATGTGGTGATGGTGTGGCCAGTTCCCTCGGCCCTGGTGTTGGTGCGTGCTCTCCCGTCAAGCTCTGACTAAGAACTGTAACCAGTAACCGTAAGATAGAATAAAGCCCTTGTTCCATTAAGCCGTCTGATAGTCATTTATCAGCAACCATGCAGGCGAACTGCAACAAGGCAAGTCACAGACTGGCATCCACAGTCATGCACCAGCTTCAATAATTTTTACAACTCCTCACGAGGCTTACACAATTCTCTTTCAAATTATTCTTAGGGGAGATGCGTATGTGTATACATTTGCATCCACGCATTAGTATTCGTGAGATTTCACTTTTTAGCTTAATATTTCTTCACAGGAAAAGTTATTGGTTTCAAAGTATTTGCCTTAATACCATACAAATTTAGTCTTCTAATGTTAGTGATTTTCACTTGATTTCTTTGGATTTTCCAAGGAAAGCAACAGTATATCATGTAAATAACAAAACAATTTTCTCTGCTTTAAATGGATGATGAAAGTATGTTGTTTTCTTAAATTTTTTTATCATTTTTGCCTTAAACATTTCACATAGAACATATATTTTTCTCATAATTCATTAGACTGTTCATAATATGTATTCATACAACGACGTCTATATTTTCTCAATTCATTAGACTGTTCATTGTATGTGTTCATATAACTGCTTCTATATTTTAACAAGATTTAGAAATCAAAAGTTTTAACAGAAGAATCCTCAACCACTAACACTATTACTACATGCAGTAGTAATGGTTCATTTTAAATATTTGCTAAATGATTTTTTAAATGGTAAAAACCCATAGTACCCTGCTTTCTATCCTTAACATGACTGAAAACACTAACACAAACCATCACAATTGATAACTTTACACACACACACACACACACACACACACACACACACAAACGCACACTGGAAAAATGAAAGAGATAAATGTGTGATTAGCTGCTTCCTATTGCTGAATTCAGCCTTCCAGATGGCTGACTTTGATACTGAGCCAGCACTTCTTGGGGGTCAGTAGACTTGTTCACCTTCGCTCCTCCATAAAAGGAATGGAAAATTCCCGGGAAGTTGAAATCCAAGCAGAGTTCCCATATGCTGTGTTCTAGTATTCAAACACACATCTCACTTTATCTATTTGATCATTCATTCAATAAAAATATACTCCAAGTATATGTGTTGTGTAATGGAGGCTATTAAAACTAAGGAGTATAATCTATCCTGAAGGAATTCACAGAATATTAGGAAATAAAAAAGACCCACCTCAAATTATAAGAACTACGTGGGAAGTGTAAATAGAAGGTATTTAAGAGAGACTATTACTGGAGTGATGAATGAGAGGGGGAAGGATGAGAGGGGAAGTTCTATGGAAGAAGTAAGTTTGGGGTTGTGGAAATGGATCAGTGGTCAAAGTAGTTGCTGTGTAAGTAACAGGACTGGAGTTTTGATCCCCAGATCTCATATAAAAATGCTTGGAAGGTGTGGCAGCCCTCCTGGAATCCCAGCCCCGGAAGTCAGAGACTGGGAATACCCAGAGCAAAGTCAAGCTAGTCCTATCACAACCACTGAGTGTTAAACCCTGTCTCAAAAAGGTAAGGTAGAAAAGTGATGGAGGATAATTCTTGACATAGATCTTGGCCACTGCATGCACAGGTATGCACACATGAAAGAATATATATACACACCCCACATACACATAAACATGGGAAAAGAGGGGGGAAAGCAATTGAAAGAAGTGAGTTTATTGTGAAGAACTAGTAGAACTGAAGAGGCAGATACATTATAGAAGATTCTAGACAAAGTGAACCAAAATGTCATAAGACTTTAGTCAGGAAATCCACTATCACCTTGTGGTGACTGTAAGTTTTCACTCTGAGGTTGTGAATGACTGTTGTCAAACTTTTCTTTCCTACAGGAACACTGTGTTGCCCAGCAGAGCTCTAGAATTTATCTGGCATAATTGAAACAAACAGGTAACATTTTAATGAGCTTAGTAAGATCTGTTGGGCACCTTCTCAGAAGCTGAGAAAGAAAACGATGATATTCACAGAATATTTTCCAGTGTTTCAGCTATTTAATTTAAAGAAATTGATATTGGAGGTCACCTCCTAATCAAAGATAAAAGACTGTTTAAACAAAGATCTTATAAGAGGAGACTCAAAGGTAGACGGAAGAATAGGAGTAGGACACAGCAGTGGGGGGAGGTGTGTGTGTGTCAGTGTCCATTTGTCAGATGGTTGCTGTCTATCTGCCAGTCCCTGTCTCCTCCCTGATTGGTGAGATCAAACCTGTTCAGTCCCAAGTGACCAGGAAGAAAAATGAGAGTGCACCAGATGTCATGTTACTTACATGTAATACGTGACCATGGCCTATTTTCTCTACCAAAGCATGATCCATGATCTCCTTTCTTTTGAGGTCCTCCTTGCCCTTCCCTCCTGTTTATAATCCTTCACTATTACAGTGGGTATTACAGAGATTTACCTTTGAATATGTCATTAAGTGGGTTTGGAACTAGGATTCACTTATTGTGAGTACATACGGTGTCTAATTTTCTGTGTCTGGGATACGTTACTCAATATAATGTTTTTATAATTCCATTCATTTCCTGGCAAATTTCATTAATTCCATCTTTTTTGATGGCTGAGTAGTTTTCCATTGTATAAATGTACCACATTTTCATTCTCCATTCATCAACTGTTGGGCATTCAGGTTGATTCCATGACTTTGCTATTGTAAATAGTGCTGCAATGAACATGATTGTGCTGGTGTCACTATAGTGAATTTTTACATTATGGGGGATTATTCCCAGTAGTGGTATAGCAGGGTCATATGGCATTTCGATCTTTAGTCTTTTATCTTTGGTTAGGAGGTGACCTTCAATACCAATCGGGATGCAGTCAAGGGCAGGGCAAGAAAAACAAAATTGAAAACAACCACCAACCATAATTTAGAACACCAAAGACTCTACATTATTTACCTAGAACCAGACCAGCCAAATCTTTCTCCATCCTAAAGCTCAGGGAACCTTGTGGAAGAGGAGGTAACAGGATTGTAAGATCCTAAAGATGGGGAAGACCAATGATATGCAAGATACTCCATACAAATTAGGGCTGCAGCAGTCAGGATTGGACTTTGCCTGACCAGCACAATGGCTAGACCCCCAAAGTCTAGTATGGATCTCAGGAAAGAAGGTTCCAGGCAATAGGATCCTTAGAGACAAGGAATTAAACAGTCATAGTAGTTCCCATACTAATGGGGAGCCCAGGAAGGGAATCTAGGGCTATGTCACTGAGTCCTGAACCCTAACTAGGGTGGAGGATTCAGAGGGAGGTTTGGTGTTCACATAAAAGGATGCTCCAAGGTATGGGAGGGAGGAAGGAGGGGTACTAGAAGAGGGGAGAGAGGGAGGGGGATGAAAGGAAGGGGGGAAGAGGGGAGAATGCAATGGGAGATGACTGGGGAGGGGTGGGGGGAGAAAGAAGACAGGGGTATCTATTGAGCTTGTATGATTAGGCAAAAAATAAAACATGGGAGAAAAAATTAAGAGAGAACTGAAAAAAAAAAAGAAATTGAATAAGGCCCTTTGAGGACTGTCATCTGATAAGCCATTAATAATACTCTTTTGATGACAGATAACTAATGTTATCTTTGGCATGTGATTCAGAAGGACTCCAAGCATTGAGTGATATCAATATAACACAGCTCTTTTAAGTTGCAATTATATATTTATATGAGAAAGACTTTCAGCAGTAAAGTCTACAAAAGAGTTTTTTAAAGAAAATGAAATTAATGCCATATGTCATTTTCATCTAAGAGTGAAAAGTTTAAAAAAAAATCCATGTGTATACCAACTAATGAAGGATGACTCTCATTAAAGGACACTTATGAGTCATGAGAATCAAAAATGTACATTTGGGAAATTACATGTGCGTTTTAGTGATAACTCAATCTAGCGGCATTTTTTAATCATAGAATATTTAAAAATTAATTTCTATTTATTTCCCCAATGCAAGCAAACACAATGCTGCAAAAACAAAAAGGTTTGGGACATAAAGGCTAGACTAGAATTCTGTGGCAGAGCTGGAATGGAACTATGAAAATGAGAAGCCATGAGGGATCTGTACATTAAAAAAAAAGGGTAGCTGCTGTCAAATGAATGCTAAGAGAAACTGATGTAGTCACTTGCAGGCATTTGGACTGGGCCCACAGGAGAACTCAAAGTACAACCCAAGTGTGCTGTTATTGCCTTCATCTGGGGCCCCTCTGTCTCCCTGACTTTGGCTCACATCACAAAGATGAGACGTTGTCTTGACATTTCCTTTTACGTACCTTGGAACTACAGACCCTTACCAGGTAGACCACCTCCCAGATAAGCACAATTTCCATGAGGACGAGGTCGCACTTGGGAGTAGAATTGAAACCTCCTGAGAGACACCTTGTCCCTCTCCAATAGGAGGCACGTCTTTGTCCCAGAGGACTGGAGCTCATACAAGGATCAAGGAGGCCACACATGGACCAGGACTGCTGAGTCACACACATGTCCCATGTCTTCCTCTACTTCCACTAAACCTTTTGCCAGTACCCTGAAGACAGACTTCAGGTTCACTGGATCACTTATCTGTCCCTCTTTCCGGTGCTGCCATATTGTATAATTCTCTCTGTGTTCTTCACTCTCTGTGATAGTTAGACACAGGTGTCAACCTGACAAGTGAGGGACTGAACTCTAGGAATTTGAAAAGAATTAGTAGTTGACCTAAACTCTGAGCAAGACAGGAGGAGACTAACTGATAGGGAAGACCCAGCTCATGGCGGGTGGGACTTTTTCCTGGGCAGGTAGGTAAGAAGAAGGGAACTGATTTAGGAGGCTTGTATTCATTATGCTTAGACACACGGACTGTATGGTTGACGGAGATTGTCCTCTCAGCAGTCCTGTTTCTGCAGGGTTTTTATGTCTAGGTTCTTGTGCTTAGGAGCTGAAGACCAAAACAAGAACATGTGCAGAGGAGTAAGGCAGATTTTATTAGAGGAGACAAAGGATGGGACTCATGGAGTCGGTGAGGGGCAAGGAAGCTGAAAAGAACTCACGGACTCCAGACATGGAATCCATGAAGGGCAAAGGAGCCCAAAATGGCTATAAAGTCAGAGGTATTTATAAGGTTTAGTGAACCCAGGAAAAGTGGCTTTTTCTTATTGTTTAGCTCCAGTTTCTGCAACCCTGATCGGACATTTTGGTCTCCTAAAACTCTTTGGTCTGTTCATATCAAGGCCCAGCCCAGTTAACTTTGTAATTGACCTCATGGTCCAGCTTTTTCTTTTGAGGAACTTAACTTACCTTCAAAAGAGAGCTCATCTCTATATCTTTTTACGAACAGAGGGTTGAGAGAAGTTGGTGACCTTATGTCTGGGGGGGGGGGTTAGAACCAGTTCCTCCAGGTTGGCAGGGTGTGTTCCTTCAGGATAGTCCTAGCAGTAGGGAATGACCTTCAGAGACCTATCCAGCATGGCCCTGTTCTGAAACTGTCCAATTGAGGATATGGTGTGGCCAGTTCCTAGTGTTGGCAGGAGTTCTCATGCTAAGCTGATTAAGAGATGTGGCCAGACAATGATAAGAAAGAATAAACCCTTGGTTCCCCATTAAGTTGTTTGGTCATGAACTTATCAGAAACATGCAGATTAACTGGAACACTAGTTTCACCATTGGTTTTTTTTTTTTTGCATGTTTGTGTGTATATGTGTATACGTGTGTGTGTGTGTGTGTGTGTGTGTGTGTGTGTGTGTAAGAGAGCATTTGAGCGTGTGCACCTGTGGAAGCCCAAGGGTGACATTAGGAATCATCTTGGATTGTTCTACCTCTTTAGTACTTTGCTTTAGGGTTTCCCAAAGTCAGAATTACAGGCTAGTGCCATTTACACTTGGCATTTTTTTCTACTTTTACAAGCATATTGAGTATTCATCCCAGCTTTTCTCCCCTCCCCTCCCTTCTTTTCATCATTCCCTCCTACTCTCTCTCACCTTTCTGCCTGTATGTTTCTATGGATCCCAGGGTTTACTCTGGTTGTCTAATCCTGTGGGGGCTCAGGCCTCCATGATACCACTCCTTGGAATAGTCCCAAAAGACTCTACATCTTATCACAAAGACACTTGTTCATCTATGTTCATTGCAGCTCTATTCACAGTAGTGGGAAAATGGAATCAGCCAATGTGCCCATCAAAAGAGGAATGGAAAATAAAAATGTGGTACATATATACACAATGGAATATTACTCAGCCATCAGAAAGGATGAGATTATGGAATTTTCTGATAAATGGATGGAACTGGAAATTTAATATTGAGTGAGGTACTCAGAAACAGGAAGTTAAGCACCACATGTTCTTTCTTATATGCGGATGATTGAACTAATGTCCTTGTCAATGTATTTGGATCGGAAGCATTGTAAGAGCCAGAAAATTTGAAAAATACCTGGCATTTTTATATGGGATCTTGGGAGTTGACCTCAAGTCCTTTTAACCACCGAGACACATTTCTAACACATTTACCACATTCTTATATCTACTAGGCAGTTGAACTTGGCCTGCTGAGACTTCCAGCACCCTGGCTTCTGCTCTAAAATTTTCTGATAACAGAATCAAACTTGTGATAATATTTACATTTTAATAGATATATTTGAGAGCTATGCTTTATTTTTTTAAACCATCAACACAGAATTATTGACTTCTTTTAACAATCTTGCTGAAAATTTTGAAATGGTCATTACTTTGAAAATTCACCATGCATGCACAGAGCTTCGATATTTTGCTACACATGCTACAGCGGCAAAAATGTTTGAAGATCACAACTTAGTAGATTTTAAACATTTTTTTCCCTATGTATTGCTATTTAGGTAGTTTTATAATAGCCATGCTGGGAAGGTATTTGAAGGTCTTTGAAGGTCATCCCCCTCTGCTGGGATTATCCTGAAGGAACATACCCTGCTAATATGAAGGAATTGGTTCTAACCCCCCACAGAGATAAGGTTGCCAATTTCCCCTGTCCCTTTGTTCACGCAGGGCTATGGAGATGAGCTCTTCATTGCAGATAAATTAAGTTTCTCTAAAGAAACAGCTCAACCATGATGTAAACCACAAAGTTGGTTGACTGGGCTGGGCCTTGATATGAACAAACCAAAGGGTTGTAGAGGATCCAAAGTTCCAATCAGGTTTGCAGAAATTGGAGCTAACTGATAAGGAAAAGCCACTTTTCCTGGGCTTGCCAAGCCCTATAAATATCCCTGACCTTGCCAGACATCTTGGGCTCTCTTGCCCCTCATGAGCCCCATGTCTGTGAGTTCCCATCTTTCTCTCCTCTAGTAAAGTCTGCCTTAATCTTCTACATGTTTTCGAGTCTCAATCTTTGACTCCTGCGTAAGAACCTGAACATAAAACCCCACGATACTACCATTGTTATAAAAAAGATCACTTTTCGATGGGAGGAAAACAAGGCTTTGCAACAAGGCTAGGAAGAATTACTGCTCATGAGCCTTGAAAACACAGGCTGCCAGATATATTTTTATTTATAGTACCTCACACTGACTCTGTTTTTTGGGATGCCTTTCACCAATGGTCTGATTTTGTGTTTCCCTGCTGAAAAATCATGTCTGCTTGGAAAATGCATTTTCAGGGCTGAATGTCCACCTCCCTGAGCAGAATCCAAAGCGTAGCAATCTCATGTAGGTAGCGACAATTGACATTCTTCCTGAGGCTGACAGGAAGCAGGATCATCACACTCGCAACGTGCCTTTGCAAAAACCAGAGGAATTCATTGCATGAATTCCTTATACCTTATCAATCCATTATTAGGTACCGCTGGGGATATTTTATTTTGGGAGTCAGGGGGTGGGGGAAGAGCTAAGCTCTGCTTACAGAACAGGATTTCCAAATGTTTTTGGTTTCCATTCAAGAATTTCTAGATCTGCTTGTTCTTTTTCCTTCTAAAGAGATGACATAATATTTAGGCAGGAATATCTGCGTGCGTGCATGCATGCATGTGTGTGCGTGCGTGTGTGCGTGTGTGTGTGTGCAGGCTGGGGGTGGGGATTTATATATATAATAAGATGTCTCCACACTGCTCCATACATTGCTATCTGTACTGTATCTCTGAGCGAACATTAACTGGAGATTTGGCTCCAGTTGCCTAGGCCCCATCCTTGGCACTTACCACAGTAGAATATTTCAATCGGCTCATTCCACACTCACTGAAACAATCAGTTTTTGGAAAGGAGCAGTGTCCTTAAGATGCCTATTGGCTCTAGGCACCAAATCTCTTAGCTCTCTCCCGGGGAACCCAAAACAGCTGTAACTTGGATTTACAAGAGTTCACTAGCTATTGGCAGCCGATTCCACAGTCTTACCCATCTGAAAATGACTGCTCCAGCTAATCAGTTTTCTATCACATTTAACTTATTGTTGTTTTGCTTTCACATAAATCGACAGCATTGTAAAAACTTTTGTCTTACAGCATGTTTTTGGATTAGGAATTCTGTGGTGCGCAAGACAGGCATGGAAAGAATGCAGTTATCTGAGATGCTTTTAGGGAGCTTTTGTCCGCAGAGTATTCTGGTGTGAGTTCATTTCTTACCTATATTTTTTTTCAAGTGTTCTTTGCCTTTATTTCTTCCTGGGGGGGATAACTAGGGATTGAAGTATGAACATGGTGAGCAAGCACTATTTGCTTTTCTCTTGAGCGCTTATTATCTGAGCTCTGAGGGCAAGTTGTGAGGCTACAAAGTAAATCAGGTAGTCGTTGCCTGGTAGTCTGATGAAGAAGGAACAAGGAGAATACAGGTGGATGTGCTGGAAAAAGGAGTCAGAAACATGAAGCGAGCCATTAAAGGATGAGATTTATAGATGAGGGTAAGAAGTTCCAACTTTTAGCTCCAAAGACAAAGGACAGATCAAGCCATAGAAACCCTTTATGTTATGCTATGGAGTTTGGGCTCATTCTACAAATGAGCCATAATTTAACATCATTAAGTAGGGGGTCTGGCATAACTGACTGTGCATTTTATATAACTCATTTTCTTCTTTGCCTTTCTGCTATTGGTAGAATGAAGCTGTTATTGCAAATGATAAAATATTAACAAATTCGTTAGCAATAAACTAACTCAGCATTTAACATTGTGCATATGGGGTGTGTGTGTGTGTGTGTGTGTGTGTGTGGTATGTGGCAGAGCAGTGTACCCTGAGAGGAGCCAGCCCAAGGGAGTGATGTGTTCTACGGGCAGTTGCATTGGAGGGATGGAACCACAACTTTTTGGAACTGACATGATTTCAACAAGAAGCTTATTTGCCAGATTTGGAACTGTAATATTTGGAACTTGTCCTGCTGATTGTCAGTCCTGATATGAACCATCTTTCCTAGATTTGCCCCCATTCCTCCCTTTTGGAAAGGAATGTTTATTCTGTTCCATTGTACGTTGGAAGCATGTAACTTGTCTTTTGATATTTACAGGATGCGTTGGACTCTTGGACTGTGTTGGAACTGCTGATGTGGTTTATGGGACTTTTAAAGTTGGACTGGGTGTGGTTTGCATAATGAGATGGAAATGAGCCTGTGAGGGCCAGGTGTGGAGGGTCATGGTTTGAAATGTGAGTTGTTCCCAATAGACTCATGTGTTCAAATCCTTAGCTGTTGCCAGTATTTGAGAAGGTCATGGCACCTTTAGGAGATAGAGTCTTGCAAAAGAAAGTGGTCACAGGGGGTGGGCCTTGAGGTTGGTTAGCCCCACCCTGCTTGAATAGGTGAATCTGCAGCAGCTCTCAGCCTCCATGATGTCTGCCACGACTCAGGTCGTCTCCAGCTTCTGCAACCTGCCCTGTCTTTTCTGCCATATCTCTCCCCTCTGGAACTGTAAGCTGAATAAACATTCCTTTCTCCCTTAAATTGCTTGACTTTGGGTATTCTCTCATACCCCAAAGAAAAGCAACTGCTACAACTGAAAATATGTCTCATGTGCAACAATTATTATAAAATGCTAATATTATTGCTCAATATTAGTTATTTTAGTATCATCTTCAGTTATCATGCTGTTATCCCCACTCTCAACATTATCTTCATGAGAATGAAGAAAGTAATATCAGAAAGAGAGTCAGCAATAGAAGCAATGTTTTTTTGTGCATTTCTCAACCAATCCAACTATTTGCATGCACATGCATCTAAATGCACATCTGTATATGTACATACAAATATCTATATGGCATAGCCATAGAAATCTACATGTACAGATGAGTGTGTATATGTATGTACATGTATATATAACTATACTATTGTTAAGTCCATTTTACAAACAAAACCTGAGTCAGATGAAATTAAATTGGCCAAAGCCACAACGTTTACAACTGGCAGAGGCTGAGCGAAGCCAGATCGCTTTGTGTCTTCAAATTTTTTATGCATTCTTCTATACCTACAGTCTTTGAAAATCAATATGTGGAACGAAGTCGTTCTGAAACTTGGACAATAACAGGTAGCATCAAGGTATCTTGGAGATGACAAAGGACGTGGAGAAAAGTCTCCTGAGGTGTTCTGTGTCCTCTGTGTTTTGCTGATGACTGGATATGGCGTGGTGAACAGAAGAACATTCCTCTTTCCTGAGGCCTCAATTTCCTCTTGAGAAAACGGAAGGCTTAAAGCAATCTCCGAGGTTGCTTCTGGCTCTACAAAGGAATGACTGGCTTGTGGAAGGCAATGTTTTAAGATGCAGGCAAATGCTCGACATTCCAACTGGAGGGAATGGCTCTTGGCATCTTCTCCTTAAGCAATAAAAGCCCAGTCATCCTTTAGATCTTGGTGTAGAACTTTGCGCCTTCCCTGGGGTCTGCTCCTCATAGCACTGGCATTTGATGTCTCATGTTCCCATTTGCACTTACAAACTGACCTCTGCGGTTAGATTGGAAATTCCAGGGCGGCCATGAGCACGTCTCTGGGCTTCTCGCACATCTCTACCCAGAGCCCGGTGCACAGGGTTCTGCGTGGGTGGATGCTTGCTAATGTTTATTGACCAAATGGATCCTGTTTCTGGGCTAGTATTTCTTTCTGTCCTTTGGTAAGAAAAGTCTGGGAATGAGTCTTCCCTGCTATAGGAAGGGCACTATGGGTTCCTTTTAGCTCATCTCTTCTCATCTCAGAACTGCCAGCAAGGAGTGGAACTCCTTTAAGCGAGCACAGACACGACGGAGTTCCAGTTCCATTTTCTCTCATCTCTTGCAAACAAAAGCTGAATATGACAATATGAACATTTACAACAACTCGACCATATCTGATTTAAGTCTTCTCTGTCAGACAATAAGAGGCTGAGGTTTACTATTGTGAGGGAAAGGATGGATACACTAATCCTTTTGTGCATGGTCTTGGCTAGAATGTGCAGCAGACGGCTTCCAATCCCTTTTCCCGATTCACTGATGATAGGGGCCACCTGACTTACATTTTAGGGACTGCAGTGCCTTTCAGCATGGAACTGACCATCAGTGCAGCCAAAGCTCCTCCGGCGCCAGAGGCAGAGGGTTTAGAATGGTCTCCCCTCTTCTGTGCTTGGACATTATCCTCTGGGGTTTGAGAGTCTAGTACCACAGGCTTGCAGTACACAGTGACTGATGCTCCCCGGCAGCTGGGTGGTGGCGGTGGTGGTTTGCTGGCTGAGTGAACCACGCAGTCTAGGACCACAAAAGCAAATAAGATTTTCTGCCTGCATTTGGTGGGCTAGGATGGGAGGAGTCGGGAATGGGGTATTGTAGGGAGTGCCAAGCTGGGCTGTTGAGAGTGTGGGAAGCCTGGGGAAGAGGGAAAAACAAGAGGGGGCTCAGCGCCAGCTCAGAGGTGGTGGGGCTGATCTGTTGCTTCTGCTTAAGTGAGAGAGCCTGCTAGGCCGGGCGGGAGCGGGCCAAGAAAGGAGCCATTCTCCTGCTTGAACATGGACGAAGCTGGCAAGGATGAATCTGCCGGCTGGAATCAGAGCCAGGGGAGAAAGGAGACACAGGGAAGTGAGATGCGGGATAAGAATAAGAGAATGACATAAGAAGCATCGTCCCGCAGGGAGGGGTGTAAAAGGAGAAAAGAAGGAAGCCAGTGTGTCAGAGAGGGATACCCATGTTTTTGTGCTGTAGTTTAGGTGTCTCATGTCACACTGAAACAACATTACATGAGACCAGTTGGGGGAGGAGAGACACCCAAACTAGGCCAAATGAAGAACAAGGGTGTGGTATAAAGAAAATGAGCCTGCTTCTACATGTTCCTGGTGGGTGACCATTTCCGTGGGAATACAATTTTCCAAAACAGCAAATCATGGAAATTTGGAAAATATTTTTTAGGTTGAAAAAAAAAAGCCAGAATAAATAGAATACAATCCAACACAGGAGAAAAATGAAACATACTACTTAGTACTTGGTGTGTCTAAAGTATGATGAGAAGCAGAGCTACAAATGTGAGTGAAGCGAATTTTCTTTTGAGGAGATGGCACTTCAGAGAGTGTTTCGAGTCCTTTTGTGGAGACGCGTGATGATCTGAAACATCATCTATCAAATGTTCCCTTTCTGTGACACTCCAACAAGGGCCAGAGACCAGAATACCACAGGTTTTAACCTCACAGGGAGGCTGAGGCATATTTGAGCTTAGATACCTGGAGGACAGATAAATTACAAGTAAAAGACCCCAAATCTCACTTTAGTTCTGAAGTACCCTCTGAAGTTCTAAGCCTTTCAAGGTCTCATTCATCTTTCTGTGAGCTTACCACCATCCCACCACTACCATAACCACCATGACCACCACCACCACACCACCACCATCACCACCAGCAGCACCTGAACAAACCCATGCTAGTCTGATGCAGTTGGAGGAGCCACATAAGGAAGAACCTCCTTTGTCTCAGATACTGGTGTATAGTGAGGCGACTCTAAAGCATATCAATGAACCCAGCTAAGATGCACCTCATAGCAGATGACACGCACAGAGGTCAGCACTTGTGGGCCCAACAGATGCACGGCTCATGAGCAGTCATAAACGCGTTTGAGGTCACTGAGTTTCAAACTCCTGTGTTCCACACAGCCACAGGTATCTGACGCACTGGGATTCCAATCAGAGACTCACCCGCACATTCATGCTGTAGACCTTTCCCGTAATAGCCCTTTTCGCAGATGCATTCAAACTGGCCCGTGTGTGTGCCGCACTTGCAGCTGGCCATTGGGTCACAGCAGTCTCTGCCGGTCTCACAGAGATATGAGCAATGGGACATGTCCTCTTGAATAAAGCTTCCAGAAGGTAGATCTAGCAAGAGCAGGTGATACAGAACAAACAAGTAGATTAAAAAAATTAACAGTTGACTGTTATGTTTCCTAGTCATTACAAAGTAAGAGAAGCCAGAGACAAGATTTGTTCTCCTCTTCCTTCCCACTGCTTCTTACTCCCAACCAGATGTGTAATGTTTGTGCTACTGCACTCTGGGGGATTTTGTTGCAGTAGTCTGGGACCTCACCCTAAGTTCTCAGGGCCACACAGAGCCAGGGCTGAAATGAAGTATTTTCTAGACTACTCCAGATGCAGCCAGAAGCTACACAGTCATCCCCTCAGGTCACCCCCAGGTCATCCCTCAGGTCATCCCTTCAGGTCACCCCCAAGGTCATCCCTCAGGTCATCCCTCAGGTCATCCCCTGCCTTCCAAGGCAGCCGCATTCCCTCAACTCTGCATGAGGTCAGGCAGCAGCCACCAGACTGAAAATTCTGCTCAAGTCAGGAATAAAACCACAATCCTGACCTCTGTGTAAGGGTACCGAATGTAGGCTACTGACTTTCAAATAAGTACCATCCCTTCCGTGGCAGCTTGATTAAGGACTTAACGGAACCACTTAAGTTAAATAATAAAACCAGAATCTAATTTAATCCTTAAATACAAGTACATGAGCAGATGTTATGTTAATTGAAAAAAAAAAAGGCATCATTTTGAATATTTGAGCCACTCTGAAAGAAAGCATGTTAATAAACCTCAGGCAGAACCTGGGAGATGGGTCAGTGGTTAAAGTGTCTGCTCACAAACCTGGCGACCAGAATTAGATCCCCACAAGCCTACATGGTAGAAGGAGAGAGTTGACTTCAAAAAATTTGTCTTCTAACCTCCACCCATGAATGATTGTAGCAGTTTGTCTGCATTGCTGCCAATAAAATCATAACGAAACTGCTTAAGGGAACAAGGGGTTTATTTTCTCTTATGATAATCTGGTTCTTAGTCCAGTTGATAGGAGAGCTCACACCAACACCAGGCCAAGGGAACTGTCCACACCATATCCATGGAACAGCTGGGAAAGGGACAATCTTTACTTGCGTATCTGTCCAAGTATACACAAGGGTGCCAACATCCTCAACCAATGCTCTGTATTTTATTCACCTGTCCAGGACCTAGTCCCACTCACCATGGGCTGGGTCTGCCCCATCAACTAGACAATCTCCTGCAGGTTTGTTCTGGGCTTAACTCATCTACCAACTATCTAGACATATGCCCAGAGCTCGAACCTTAAACCATAAAGTTGACCCCTGTATCTAAGTAGTATGACATCCATGGAGTGCTTATTCTCTTTTCTCTTTCTCTGTCTCTATCTGTCTTTATCTCTCTCTCTTCCATCTCTATCTGTCTGTCTCTTTCTGTGTCTGTCTCTCTCTGTCTCTGTCTCTCCTTCTGTCTGTCTCTCTATGTCTATCTGTCTATCTCCATCTTTCTGTCTCTCTCTGTCTCTCTGTCTCTGTCTCTCTCTCTCTCTACATCTTTCTCTCTCTCTCATAAATTCAGTATATTTTTATCCCCAGGCAGAGCTGTTCAGAACATGATTTAAGGCAGGGTCAAAGATGCAAATGACTATGATGTTATGATGGGAAGCCTAGAACAGGGCAAATGATTAAATCCAAATAGCCCATCAAAGAAACTAAAACATCTCAGCTTGAATCCCAGTCTTAGGTCCAGACATGAGCGGGCCCCCAGCAAGAATGCAAGTAGGGGGTGTCTGCAAGAAAGATGGGCTGCAGGTAAATCCCTAACAGGAGACCAGCGAGGCCCTCAACTATAAGCATCTGTCCTGTAGCAGTTACTCTACATGTTGCTGAGAAATTCACAAACAGATGGTTTAAGGGAACAAGGGATTTTATTCTGATTTATAATTCTCGGTTACAGTTCCTTGTTCAGCTTGGCAGAAGAGCTCACACCAACACCAAATTCATAGGAGTGCTAAAAGAGGGACAATTCTTACTTATCAGACCAGCATGTCTGGTTAAGTAGAGAGAAGAATGCCAGCCTCCTTCACCAGCTCCCTCCATCTTATTCACCTGCCCAGGAACTAGCCCCCCCACTATAGCCTGGGGCTTTCCCACTAACTAGCTGTCTCCTGCAAGCTTGCCTGCAGCCTAACTTAACCATCAATGCTTAACCACAAATGTTCCCAGAAGTCGAACTCTCAACTCAAGTGGTCATCTGTTGGACATGTCCTTGCACATTAAGACTGAACAACTGGGGACAAAATAAAGGGAAGACCCCGGCCTCCAGGAAAAGACCAGCAAGACCAGAGATTATTTGACAGCTCCAGCTCAATAGATTGTAGTGTGGGTGAACGGTCTGCAATCATGGAACTCAGCCATGATTCACTGGGCTATGGGTGTATTTGGCAGTTGAGCAATTTGAGGAGAAAAAAGTGGTATAATGACTGTTATATTAACATTCATGTTTGAGAGAGAGAGAAAGAAAGAGAGAGAGAGAGAAGTGGAGAGAGGGACTGTATATATGGAAACCCATCACTCTGTAATCTAAGTCTTTTGAGAATGGCCAGAAACATGGACAGTCTGGAGACTGGTGCATTCAAATGGAAAGTAGTTTCAAAGAATATGTATGTGGGTAAAATCAGGCTCACGTCCCATGAGGCTGTTAGTTCTTTCCCAGTGTGAACAGCATTTCTTCTTACTGACCCAGGAAAATCAACCGAATGTTAAATGTTCTAGATAGTTAGAGGAACTTATGTGATGCCCTTTGAAGCCCTGTTGCAGGATGGCAGCCCAGAGTCTTGCTTTGGAAGTCCTGTCCCACCTAACTCTGGGCCAACTCGCTGCAGGGGCAGAAGGTACCAGTCTCATAAGACAGGAAACATATCTGCTATGACACTTGTAGATCATATCGCCTGCAGCTTCGTGATCCCACCTAGTCACAGTCACCATTCCCACCTGTTGCCTGCCTATTTCCCCAGTTTACAGCATCACTTCCCTTGAGGAAAGGAGAAGCAAATCAGTTCCTGAACTTCTCTCCTGGGCTGGGTAAGACTTGGTAAAATGTAGATATTGTATGTATCCTTCCAAGACAACTGCATGGTACAATTAGAATAATTATAATTAGCATAATTCTAACTGTCAATTTAATTATTATAATTTCCATTTTGAAATGAGAATGGATTGAAATTCATACTTGATTACCTGAGATAATTAACAATAAATAACATTATTTTAACTTATATTTCATGGATCATTAATAAATACAATAGTAGTTATTAGGCTATAATATAATCCCAGTAATTTTGCAATCATTTTAAATGTATTAACCCACTTTTAATAGCAAGTCAGTGAAATATAATTCTCTCTTCCTCTTCTATTAATTATAAATGTAAGCAGTGCAACAGATAATTTGCTGCAAACCACTCACCTAGAAGTGATTGCACTAGGTTTCCAGTTCCGGAATTCTGAACTTTTATGGTTTAGGTCTTAAAAGTTATATTCTCTTAAGTTGTAGGCCCAAAACTTAAAAACTCAATCTGGTTTTCCTACCAACTCCATTTTTTTTCCCTGTTCTTCAGCCCTGCACTAAGTTCCTGCCACTTTACTTAGGTTCTTATCTTCAACATCACTGCCAGCATCCTCTGAGGGCTAAATCAGTTTACCAAAATCACAGTAGGAGAGCTAACCCTGAACCCATCTCTCGGAACTCGAGTAGGGCTGACCTGGTTTTATGAACATCAAGAATCGCTCAGAATCCAGGACTGCTATGAGGTCTGCCTGCACTGAATCTTTCATATGGGTACCTGCAAGGACCACACCCTGTTTGGAACATTTCTCCATCTCCCACCATCTTTCCTTACCAAAATACACTCCCGTATTATGACAGACAAATTGACCTAACTTAAACTCTGCAGCTGACATCCTTATAAATGTGTACAAAGAATACCAACCAATGTATTTGCTGATTTTTCTTCCCCTTTAAGGCTGATACCCTTACACTTGTCCACGAAAGGATATTTATCTTTGTACAGTCAAGACAAGAAGCACTAGGTATGTTTTGTGTCAATATCTTCCTGCATGTTTCTGGAGAGATTCACTGCACATGTCCCTGAATGTTTACTTCATCTGTCAAGATAACTGTGAGATTTCAGTCAATGCTGCCCGCTCTATGTGTGGCCTCTGAACACACCTCAGTTCATTCCGTTGATTCTAGGTGGGGGCATATGGAAATTCTAATAAAAATACATCACAGCTGTTAAGAAACAAGGCAAAGTAAGGTTACTGCAAGATTAGCCTCTCATCTCAAGGAAGTTCAGTATATCTCATGACACCCATAACATGTAGGGTATCCTGCACAGCAAACAACATGTGAGAATGGGAAATTATTCCTCCATGAATTTTGCACAATAAGAAACCCTATGACAAGGAACCTGTGCTATGCCCTTAGCGTCCCTTACCTTCATGCAATGCTCGGCGTGCCAGAGCCTCAAATTCCTCAAAACTGTGCAGCAGGTAGCAGTGTTCTTCCTTGGGGACGGAAGCCATGTCATTCAGTTCCCGGATGTTCCCCTGCCATATGCCAAAGGTGAAGATCTCCACTCCAAAATCTCGCAGCGACGCCGCGATTGGTCTAGGATCTCCACCATTGGAATATCCATCGGTGATGAGAAATATGACTTTGGTTGAGTTTTCTCGAGAGTGACGAAGGATTTGCTGTAAAAACAAAGGCAAAGTCTGAGCTTGTGTTTACCCATGAAGATCATTAGCAATTCAAGAGTGTGAGGAGTAGAAACGCTGGTTAGTAAGAGAGAGACCGATCTACAATGGTATCACGGATACATGATAAACACAAAAAGCATTTAAAATGTATCATACCATCACTGTCATCATTGTCATCTTCATCATTATCATCACTATCATCATCTTCATTTCCATGGAGTTCGTCGAACCAGACAGTTGTTCATGGAATGAATTTTAATCAATATCATTGCTTATTGTTCAATTATCTTTTATTGATTCTTCACCTCTCAGTTTGAGAACTGCAAGTTCTCTGCATCTATTTGGAGCACATCTCTCTATCAAAATCACAGCAAGCTTAACTAGAAGGAAGTGTATAAGAATGTGTCTTTTCCAGAGTTCATGATGGCTGACCTCCTTCCTATATTTGTTTTTCCGCTGCTCCTTTAAAACTGTAGAATTGATCCAATACTTCATCTTTCAGACCACCCAAGAGCAGCATAAAATCAGCTGATTTTGGCGGTATCCTATCTCCATGAGAAAATATCAATGCACTGAATCTGACATTCAAGCTTTATTATTTTAGGACAAATGAATTCTCTTTAACGATGTTATATCTGACTCCATTATAGAGAGAAGAGATGAGGCTTTTAAACACTCAATTGTCATAGATTTTATAATATCAAACCTCAAAGGCACAAACACTCCAGGGGGTGAATCTAACATTATCATTCAATATTCTTTTCCTACTGTTGCCCTTCATTATAATTGAGTAGGAAAGAAGAGTCAGGATTTAGTTTCCAGCAAAAGAAGCCTTATTCCTTAGGCAACAAGAATCAGTACATATTTTCCAGATAAATTTGACTCTATTTACTATAAAGGAAAGATTCACTAGAAAATCTAGACTATTTTCAGATCATAGATTTATGTCTCTAAAAGAAAAAGCTATTAGTGTATGATCAATGGATGCTGATTCTTATGAATTTGTTACAGGTAAAGTTGTTAAACCTGAATTTAATGCATATCAAACTAAAATTGACTCCAGAAAATATCTACAGGGCCAGCAGTTTGAGAAGAGATGCTCAAAAAATTACCCTACTCCTCAAAAATCAAGTAAGGGGTTGGAGAGATGGCTCAGGGGTTGAGCTTCTGCCTCACAAGCAGAAGGTCCTGAGTTTGGATCCCGGATCCCACATAAAAACACCAGGCAGAAATGGCAGCAGCCTGTACTTTGGTCCTGGAAGGCGGAGAAAAATAAAGAGGAGGTAGTCCAGTCCAAGGTGGTTCTAAAAGTCACTCTTGGGCTTCCACGGCACATACAGTGCCTTCCGATACACAGAGAGAGAGGCAGAGAGAGAGAGAGAGAGAGAGAGAGAGAGAGAGAGAGAGAGACAGAGAGACAGAGAGAGACAGAGACAGAGACAGAGAGACAGAGAGACAGAGAGATGCAAAAAGATCAAGTAAGATAAAGCAAATGAGTTCATATGGGAACTCAGGAAGATGGGCACAGGAGGTGGTTTGCATGATAGAAGAGCCTGCAAGATGTTAACAGAGACAGTCTCCAAACTCACACCAGGGGTTCAAGCAACAGGCTCAACATTTGGCTCATAGAGCTTAAAAACTGCCCACTTGATGAAGGAGAAGAAGATTTGGAAGGAATGCACCGTATGTGGGAGAATTTTCCAGCCTTCAGATGAGATGGAAAACTTCTGAGGAGAGGAGAAGGGAAAAGGTTAGAGAATAAGAGATGCTAGATGCTGTGAGATACTGAAGTCTACACCAATCTCTCCATACCCCCAAACTTGGTCACAGTAGAAGAGATGATTGATAGAGGGCTCATTAGATACAGGGGTTCAGAAAGGCCCTCTCTCCACTTAGATATTCAGAATGGTGACACTTCCATAGAGGTAGCCTTGATCACATGACACAGGACAAAAGAACATAACTATGTAGGCTTAAGGCAACAGGTCCTGATAAGTTTTACTCATTCCTTCAGAAGTGTAGGAGAATGTAAGAAAGTCAGAGAAATGTTAAGACTTCTGAATCATCTTATAATAACAAACATGTAACAGAACATGGCTCCACACATGTGAGCCAAGGCCTGGGAGAGATGTCTATCTCTTGAACAATATCAATAGGAAGAGATCCTGGAAGCCTCAGACTACAGTAGAATGAAGAGTGATTATAAACAAATGAACAGCAGAACCATGACCAGCACGATTAGGTGGACCATGAATGCTATTGTGGATCTCAGAAAACGGAAGTGGAAGACACGCTACAGTTGAGGAGCAAACATCTCCCAGGTTTCTTTGCGTAAGTCCCAGGGTTTTGACTCAAACAGTAGGAAGGAGGAGAGAGGAAGAATCCTGACTACAGTTCTTTTTGCACGAGTGAAGCATTTCAGAAACTTCTGTTTTTGAATTTCCTCCAGTGCCTGTAGCGTTGTTTGTCTTTGGATAGGTTGTTGTCTCAGAGTATGGGTTCAAGCTGGGATAGAGTTCTTGCCTAATGTGAGCAAAGAAGCCCTGACTTCCACCTCCTGTGTTACAGCAGTAAAGTGTCCACAAACTGTAAGTTTCACTTTGTAAGTTTGCACTTATAACATAAAGGAGGTAAAAAAAAAATCATTAGGGCTGGAGAGATAGGTACAGTGGCTGAAAACATGTGCAGTTAAGATCGATGCCCTGAGTTCCATCCCCAGATCCCTTGCGGTGGGAGGAGAGAACTGACTCCTAAAAGTTGTCCTCGAACACATGCCTTGGCACACACAAGACTCATGCATTTTGTGTGTGCAAGGACATAGATAATACATAAAAATAAATTTTAGAAAATGCAAAAAGTCATCAATAGAGGGTGAACTATGATGTCATTCACAGTTTGTCTTCTTAAAGGAAACTAATAGATACCTTGAAAGCAAGCAGAGACTGGTCAGCATTTGGAACTCTGCCATCCCAACATATTTATAGGAACAAGGATGAAGAGAAGCGACGAGAGAAAGAATAGGGGTGCTGTAATCAGCCCCTTGAAACGCAGCTCAAAAGATATTTGGAGGGACAGCCTCAGCACTTTAAGGGCAAGTGGGGACAGGGGTGGGGGCTGGGGTTCACATAGAAACCCCGCCTGCTATCTAAGTGCAACTTTGTTGGAAGACAGATTATTTTTTGTCTATTCAACTCTTCAGTGCCATGGATGGGGAAGTATCTTGGTGAACAGAACATAACAAATGCTCGCCGGGAAGGAACAAGTCTTCCATTGGCTCAGGACACTTTCAGGCACCCCTTTTTTTCCCCTTGTCCCCCTTTGCCTTCTGCAACTTACTTTAAGAAATTGCCTAACCTTAAGCCTTGTAAAGTCTTCTTGTGTTTCAATTCCACACAGACTTTTTGTTTTGTCTTTGTCCGGGATAGAGATTACTATCACTTGCATTCTACCTGACGAGCACGTTCCTGACATTTACTGACTGATCGTCTCTCCTGGTTACAGTTTCTCCATTCTGCTTGCACATCTACTGGCCATTCTTGGCTAACACCATAGGGTTTGGGGGTACTGCAGCTTCATGCTACTTATTTCATAATTGACAAGGAAAATTTATCACCATTTCTCTTTCCAAGTATTTGTGGTTATCAGTAATTTTCTTTTCCAGTTGAGTTGTGGAATCAACTTGTGAAATTCTCCATTGGTTTTTGCTATTTGACCCAGTAGTTTTGCTTCGAGGTCATCTAACTCTGAAGATACACACACACACACACACACACAGAGTCACATATACCAGACACACAGACATAGACACAGACAAACATACACACAATTTCTCTCTCTCTCTTTCTCTCTCTCTCTCTCTCTCTCTCACACACACACACACACCAGAAACATACAGACACACACATGCAAAAATGCACACCAGACATACACAGAAAGAATCAGACACATACCAGGCACACAGACACACACCCCATAGATACACACACAAAAAGTCACACACACTTGACATACAGGCACACATATAGTCACATATACACACACCTCATAGATACACACACACAAAGTCACACACACTTGACATACAGACACACGTATAGTCACATATACACACAATAGCATACAGCAGACATAAAGACATACAGATATAGTCATATACACACATACACACAATCATGGACTGGCATCAATAGAAATGATCTAATTACAATATTTAATTATTTTTGCCCACCAGAAGGAGCCAGAAGTTTGGGCAACACGGAGGCTTAAACTATCAAAAGGAAGCCAAAGAGAACCAGGAACAGCTGGAAGAGGCCCCTGTTAAAGGTCAATCAAAGGCCAGTTTGAACTTTGATAAGGATGGTAGATTGAATGCACTTCAACTGTCAAGTATACATATCGGTATATACACACATGTGGTTTATGTACATTTAAGGGGAAGTTCTGTCACTATAAACAGCACATAAACACACACATGCATTATTCAGCACCATTTCTAGAGAAGGTCAATTCTGTTACAGACGGAATGAAGCTACTTGTCCTTAGAGTTCTACTTTTTCCATAATCAAAGGGGAAGTCTTAGTTCTAGTTCAGGATGGGACAGGCCATGGCTATGCTCCCGTGGACTATGTGTGGAATTCTTTCCAGTTATTCCCTTCAGGACTCACCAGCCATTCACCACAGACACTCCAGTATGCATGAGCTCATTTGAAATTGTCTCTTTGACAAGGTCGTGGCCATGAACTGTAAGCAAGACACTTAAAAGGCGAGGCTAGTAATGGACCAGAGAAGAGGAAAAAATAAAAATTTTCATCATCAGTATGGCGCTCTGGCTAGCAACTGGCATAAAGTACAAGCTCACAAATATTTATTCAATAAATGGAATGAATGGACAGAGTAGATAACTCTAGTCACAAGTCCTGTAGGGTGAGCTAGTCTTGACTGTGAAGTGTATAATCTGCAAAGACATGCACTGTTTTATATGAAAAAATAAAACTTTCTTTCTGTGCATTGTCCTTCTGAAACAAACGTCCCCATGAAATAATATCTCAGCTCCCACCAATATCATCCTTTAACACTCATGTTTGAGTTTTGCAAAATTTTCTTGCCCTATAGATCATTATCCACGATGCACTTGAAGGCAGGATTCTCTTCTTGCAAAGAACTGGTGAATATTTACAAGAACCATTAGATCTGTCAACAAGACAATATATTAAACTTAAGACTAATGGCGGGACTAGTGGTCCAACAAAGAATTACACAAGATCTGTGCTTGGAATGTACTACAAATACAGCTGAGGGGTGAGTGAGTTACTGAAAATAATTTACACCCCCCTTTGTGCCTCATCATGCTTGCATTAAAAACATAATTCAATAGAAACATCTTTTTCATACCAGGATCGAAGAGGCCCACAGATCTGTGATAATGTTTGTGGAATGTGGTAGGAACTTGGCACTTTTCTTTACAGTTTACAGCATCCACTACCCTTGCAAATGAGACCCTTGAATTTTCTGGGGTCCAGAATGCTGAATGAGGCCAACTGTCTGCTGCCAAAGAAACACTCAGCATGGACTTGGGATGGCAAAAGGTTATCACCATCTGTATTGTATCAAGCCTCTGATTAGCTTGTATAAATATCTGGCAGAGAATGTAAGCTTCCCGTGCCCGGCAACAGTTGTTAGAATGATAAAAATGCAGGCTTGTGTAACATCCTCCTAAAGAGGAAATCCATCACCATTGCACAAGACAGTCCACAAAACAGCTGGGTTTTTTTTTAAAGTGTCTTTGGAGGAAAAAATATAGTGACAACAAATCTGGAATAGGACCAGTATTTTCCCTTGCATTCCAATAGTTATTCTACATACAGATAAAACACTAACCATATACTGACTCAAGCTGCAATTAACCCCTGACAACCCAGCCTTCTCTAAGGATATCAACTACGGAAGGGAGTTAGGCATGCTTTTGATATTGCGAACAAATCCCACTGTGACTGTGTCCAAGTGCCACTCTGCCATGGAGTGGAACATTAGTAAATTATGTTTCAACTGTTTTTCTTGTTACAAATATTAGGCACAAATAAAGCACCAGAAATCATTGGTGAGACTTGCCTTACCCTTAGCAGGTGGAATTTCTCCAAGCTTTGCCTGTTACTTAGTTACTATTCTTATATAGCATATTCTAATATATTTTAGTTTGAGGACTATTCCTTTTATATTTCTGGATATTATTTATAGAAAAAGGAAGTTTTTCTGTTGGCTCATCATTTTCTGGGCTTTGTAAATTCTACTCTTTGCTTTTCACATTTTAACCAGTGCTAAATATTTATTAAGCTTGGAAGGCAATAAGATGAATGACTGCATAGTGCATTCTGCTTCCTTCCCAGTCTGGAATTTGCTTTTTCTTCCCTATCATGCTGTTTTATGAGCCATTTCCTTCTCGCCTACCTCTCACGAAGTGTGATTAGGGGGCAGAAGCACTTCCTTCGTAATCCTGATGACCTGAGTCCCACGCAAAATGTGAGGTGTGTGGTGCAGAGCAACCAGCCCAGAGTATTGGCAGCAGAAGGATCCAGAGAGACCCCGGCTCAACAAGGTGGAAGGTCACAGAACCAAACCTGGAAATTTAAGTTCTCTGCTGACATCTTTCATGCACCACGGCATGTTTCTCTCTTTCTCTCGCCCTCTTGTCTCTCTCTTTCTCTTATATACACACTAAATATAAAAATTAAATTAAAAAAGAATTGTGACCGGTGTTTCATTTTCCTCTTGTAACATTTCTTTACTTTATTCAGCTTTCTCTTTGTTCCTTTCAGATTTTCTTTGAATATGTTCATCCAAACACCAATGCTCCTACTATGGTTTTTTTGTTTATAGTTAGATATATCTAAAATTTCTTTATATTTTAAGGATACAAATACTGCGTTTGATGAATATAATGTCCACATTTTCCAACTTTCTCATTTTAATTTAAAATGAAGCTGTGCTTCATTTCAGTCTCCTGCTTATGTCTTTGTCTCTAATCTCCACCTAGTCTTAGTAAATTCTTAAATTTGGCTGATATCTTGAACCTTATTTTATAATACTCAGCAGAATCAAAGAAACCAGAATTGACAGATTTACCCTCTTTTTTAATTACTCATGATCAAAGATGTATATCCTGTCAAAGTATTTGCTACAAATAATAAACATCTTGGTCAACAAGTACTAGAAATAGTCATACCTATTAATATTGTTTAAAAAGCTAGCAACTGACTCATGTGGCTAATGAAGAGAATTATAAATAAGGCACATGCTGTGCTTGAAAACAGAACAGGGTCAGCACTGTCCATTAGAAGTTCCTGTTGTGATGGGCAGGCTGTGTGTTCAAGATAAAAACCACCAGTACATGTGATCAATGCACACTTGAAATGAGTCTTTTGCAGCTGAGGAACTAAATTGATAATTGTACCTTATCTTAGTTAATTTAGACAAAGGAGACTAGCACTGCAGTATTGGACAGCACAGGCCATGACAGCTATGTTTATGTTTCAGGACAAATGAACTACAGAGAATCAAGAGTGGGTCTCTGAAAATATTCTATGACTAGAAATGCAAAAATCAGCTTTCGACTCTGGAAGAGGACACTGTGTGACACTAAAATAAGGAGAGACTCAAGATGCTAAAAATTAATGAAATTAATAAAAACGATTAATGAAATTAATAAAATAATTTTCTGATTTCTCTATGGGTTAGATATTAGGATTAAAATAACATCAAATGATCTTTCTGAAAAATAATAATGGAAACCATGCTCAGATGTAAAAATCCAAGTAGATAAGGAATCAATTAGTGATCCAGCATTTTTATAATTATTCAAAAATTTTTGGGGTTTTCTATCCAAAATAAAACAAATAAGACATATAATTAGAAAGGGGTTTCTTTGGCTATTAGACTCTTTTTTTTAAATTCAAAATTAGAAAGTTGGAAAATGCAGGCATTATATTCATCAAATATAGTATCTGTATCCTTAAAATACTAAGAAATTTTAGAGATATTTAACTATAAATGAAGAGAAACATAGTAGATGCATTGGTGTTTTGACAAACACATTCAAAGAAAAAATGAGAGGAAGGAAGGGAGGGAGGGAAGGAGGGAGGGAGGGAAAAAGAAAAAGAGGAAGGAAACCTATTTGTAGATATACAAACATGCCTGACTTCATTAATGCCAAAATTAAAAAGTTAGATAATAATAACATTCTTTTTGACTTTTCACATGGTCATGGTTATTTTAAGAAATTTTAAACATGTGAAAAAGCAGAAACCCATGTTAGGAAACCCACCTGGATCCATAACATTTAGAGTAGTTTAAGCAATAATCTGAGTCTTAACATGTTCACATGACCTGAACTTAAATTCTATAGCTAAAACTATCTTAAGGTTATAGCTGTAGATTGGCACACAAAAATAATCCAAAGGAGATTGTCGCAGCTTCTTCTGTTGCTGTGAGAAAATACTCTGACCCAGGCAGCTCAAGGGAGAAAAGATTATTTAATTGGCTTGTGATCCAGAGGCCATTGAGTCTGTTATGGCAGGAAGCACAATGCTAAAGGCATAGAGGTGAAGCAGGAGGCTACTGGCTGCCTTGCAGCCATCAGAGGGGGCAGACAGAGCAAGAAAAAGGGAGAAAGTGGGGCTCGACTACCAAACCTCAAGTCTGCCCCCAGATGGGCTCCCCCAGCAAGACCTTGCCAAACAGCCTTATCAGTTTGAGATCAAATATTCAAGCATGTGAGCCTGTGGGGGATCATTTCCTTCCAAATCATACTAGATGTACACCCCAGCATAATTCAAAATAATAAAAACTGAGAAACTAGAAAATTCTAACAACTGAACACTAGTTCAATAAATTGCACAGTGGTCATGTAATACAAGTATACTCAATGTACACAAACATAAATGTGAATCTTCTGTATGTGTATGTATATATGTTGATTACTGACAACATCCACGCTGAAATGTTGACTATCTCCTGGTAGTATATTAGGGGATTTTTTTTTTTACTTCTACTCTGTAGACTTATTACATTTCCAAATTTTCTCTTTCTCTTCTCTGTCATTTATGTGTCATTTACAGGGGAACAGGTCCTAAGTCTACAGCAAATTAAACTCTTAAAGTCTCCACGTGAAGCCTGGTTGATTCAGTAAACTGACTCTGCTGGAATGTACTGCAGGGCCTCTAACAATATATGCAATTTGCATACAAATAAGTGTATCTGCCACCTGTTTTTAAGATAGGTCCAATGTCCCCCTGACTTCTGTGTCTGAAGTCTGGAATCTCTGACACCCTAGTTCTGATTCAACATTGTTAATTACTCCCAGACCAAAAAATAAATTTCTTTTATTTTTTAACTGTGTGAGAATAACATTTTATTTAATGACATACATTTTGGAGGAAGAAAATAAGGAATCAGTTTCTAATCTGATCATCATCTTCCACATTCTGGTAGACAAATGAAAGTACATTTCACCTCCAAGTTATCTGCTTGTCTCACGATCTCATTGCCGCTGCCTTGGTTTAAGCATCTCTGTCAGGATTCTTGAAAAACAGAGTTTTTCCTGTTTTCTGGTTTCTTCTAGAGGAAAGTACTCTCCGTTTAAATCCATTTTCTGGCCTGTTGTCAAAATTATTTTTTGAACTATTAATACAATTATGTTTCTACACTTCCAATATTTCCCTTAAGCTACAAAATTAAGTCTGAAAGTCTTCCCATATTCTTTCCATTCAGGTCTAAATGACTTTTCTAGTCACATCTTTTATCCACACCCGTATTTCCTTTCCATTTCCTCAACCACCTGCCCACCTGACCTAATCTATCTGTGGTTTTTGGAATATAGAATATTTTCTTGATGTTTGCTGTCCTTACAAATTCTTAATAACTCTTTTCCATTTCCTAACATGTCAAGTGCCATCTTTGGTGAGTTTAGACCAAAGTTCATCTCCTCTTTGAAACTTCCAAATTCTTCTGGTGTGCACAAAATAAGTGCATTTGCTGCTGCCATTCAGGTTCCTTTGTTCTAGCACCATTATAGTTAATATTTGTATGTCTGACTGTATCCTAAAGGATATGCAATGCATTCTATGGCAAATTGATTCCAACATTCTCTGTAGATGATAAGAAAATAACTTAGAGGCAGAAGCAGCTTTAAGATCAGTCTGCATTATATGAGACACTGTCTCTAAACAAAAACAAAAAACAAAGACAAGCAAAAAATAACTAACCACCCCCTCCAAAAAACTAGGAAAGTACTAAATGAACATATGAGTAGATATCACAATTTTGTTGTCATGTGCTCAACATGCAAGAATGAAATAAAAAATTCAAGACCAAAAAACAAATTTCATAACAAATCTTGTTCTACAATCCAGAAATGGAAACTTCAATAAATATCACCTTAAAATTCATATAGAGACTCTCCCACATAACAGGTATCATACATAGGTATTTTAAGGAGTACTTTGCAACAACTGAGTGTTCCCATTAATCTTGTGAGTTTGAATGAATCATATTTGGTATGTCTCATTTATTTTAAGTATTTACTCAGCCTTCTTGGGTTGAAATTCTAGAAAGTGAGAAAAATGTTGGCTCAGGGATTCTTTAAGCTATTTGCGACAGTCTAGCCAAATTGCAGACAAATCAGAGGGTCAGAGAAGAGCTTAATCTCCGATTTATGGTTCCAGAAGTTACACACCCACACGCATGCTTTAGTTATTAAATGTGGACACACATCATTTTGAAATGGACCCATGGGAACAGTACATCCAATTGGAAAATGGTGTGCACAGGAGTTGATGGGTAGCAGATCTAATCCAGACTGTAAAAACAACAGAACAAACACGCAAAGACCAAACAACTCTCCACTCGTGCCAACTTCTACCATCCATGCTGCACACACAGAATCTGGAAAATCTCAGTCCTCACAATCCCATCACAATGTCCCCTCATGCTTAAACAACTTGACCATTTGCTGTGAACATTAAAGTCTATTATTAATGTTGTCGGGAATAACTGTGAATAACGTATCAATAGATACATTAAACGTCTAAACTTGATGTGACCAAGTTGCATTTAATACCTGCATAAAAGATGAAGAATTTACATGTGTGTTTCACATCCAGATGAATGGAGAAAAATCATCTTAGATGATACAGATATCATTTTGTGTTGGAGTGTTCGTTCATAATTTTGCAAATGGATTAGGCAAAGAATAGATGAATGCTTAATATGGGAAACAGAGTCACATGAAATTTATGGCCTAAATCATGCTTAAGGCACCCTCATCAAATGCAAGAAGAAAACAAAAAGGCCCATTACCACAAAATATGGACGTGAACCAGCATGATAAGGCAAGAAACAGAAGTGCAATTTTAAAAGATTATATTTCAGATAAAAGAGAATTGAACTCAAGAAATATTGAGAGGCATTAAGAAAAATTCAGGTATAACTATTTTAATATAAAATTTTATACTGGCAAATGATAATGAACAAGCTTAAAAATTCAGTCACGGGGCTGAAGAGATGGCTCTGGGGTTAAGACTGTGTCTCAAAAGCAGAAGGTACTGAGTTCGGATCCCAGGTCCCACATAAAAATGACAGGTGGGATTGGCAGGTTTTGGCGGGTGGAGTCTGGGAAATCTCAGAGTTAAACAAGAAGGAGAAAGAAGCAATCCAGGATGATTCCCGTAGTAACTCTTGGTCTTCTACAGGGACACACAACACCCTCTGATACACATATATACACACATACACTCATATAAAATAAATAAAATATTTTTTAAAATTCTGTTTCAGACTAGTAGTGCAGTTCAGTGGCAGGATACCCACTTAGTATGTGAACGCCCTCCGTCCATCCCCAGCATCACATACACACAAAAGACACCTTTTGAAAACTCTAACTGTAGTTATGCTTACATGATCACATGCACTTTCCTGCTTTACCTAAAGCTATTAGTGGGCATATTATTTCCACAGTATAGAAGAGTAATGAAAAATGTTTTTGACACCTAAAGATGGAAGTTAATAGGAAAATTTCATGGTATCCTTGAATCGAAAGTATTTCTGCCTTTTTAAAATCTCCTCAAATTATAATAAATTAGACGATGATGCCTATTCTTTAAGAACAAATGTAGTATGTTCTTTTAGTATTGTTTCATGGATTTAACAACATCACACATTCATATGATGCATTTTGCTCACATTCGCTTTTAAGATAGAAAATTTTCTAAACGTGTTAATCGAATTTGGTTGTCTAGAGGGATTGTGCAATAGTTAGATGCAAGTGTCAACTTGACGACGCAGGCTGAGTTCTGGACTTCTCTGTGAAGTACTGATAGTTAGAGCAGGTCCTGAGCAAACCTGCTGGAGGCTGCTTAATTAATGGGGAAGACCCAGCCCATGGTGGGAAGGATTACCGCCTGGCAGGTGGATAGGTGGAGGGGGCTGGTTCAGTGAGTTGACATTCTTCAGAGTATTTGGGCAGTAATAGGAATAGTACTTCAGAGTACTTAGGCTGCTTGGAAAGGGAATCTTGCCCCTCTCTCGGCAGTGGAAACGACGTGGCCAGTTCCCTCAGCTTCTGGTGTTGGCATGAGTTCTCCTGCCAAGCTGGACTAAGAACTATAATCATAGTCATAAGAAAGAATAAAATCCCTTCTTCCCAAAAGCTCTCTGGTTGTGAATTTATTGGCAACATGCACTGTAACTATAGCAGACTGAATATCCACTTCATCTGCTAAAGCAAACGGGAAGATCTTCTGGAAGCATATGGGAATCTCTCTCCCAATCCAAGATCAGGGAAAGACCAGGATCTCAAGCAAGTCTAGAGCAAGTCTCATAAGACTGGGATGGTGTTTCCCACATACCCTCCATCTGTCTCATTCTGGGGCAACACAGCATAATGCCGTCTCCACTTCTCTCCATACATTCTTTCATCCTCTCTCCTTCTGTGGGGTTTCTATGTCCTCTGTGCACAACATGAACGCTACAGTCCTTAAGTACTAGTCAAAGCAAAGCAAAGCAAACCAAAAATTTATTCTTTGTGTGTCCATTGTGATTTATTCCAAAGTGATAGGACAAAAAAAAAAAAAAAAAAAAGAAGTATAAACACCCCATCTCCTCATCTCAACCTTTGAATTGATCATTCCACACTGAGAGGGGCAACCTCCACATGTGTGGTCTAGATAAAAGGAGAGTGAAAAATAGACGATCAACACCCCCAACCAAAAAAAAAAAAAGAACTATAAAGAAAATAAAGAATTTAGTGCTATGCTTAGACTTCCCCAGTAGAGAGATTGATTTGGAAATTTATCAGGTTGGTCAATGGTCTTTCTGAAAGAACATTGAATCCCAGGAAGCGTGGCATAGAGAATGAGAACTCTCAAGTGTAAGAGTATTTCTGAGATGATATAACAATATCTATGATCAAAAACCATTAGAAAAGAAGTAATATCTTTCAGGAGTTACTTTAATAGCCTGAAGGAAAGCATTAGCAGGTGTTAAGAATGTATGAAAGATTCAGAAAATCTAATTATTCTACTGAAAATATTTGGGCCTCAGCACTTCTAAAAGCCAAATATAATTCAAACTAATCTACTAACACATGGAAGATTCAAAGAAGCGAGGGTTGAAGGGACATTTTTAAGTTCATGAACTTATTATGTGCTTTATTTGTTATTGTTACCCTAAATTTATTTTTCAAAACACATTTCATCTGTGACATTTATTAGCATTCCAAGTAAATGATATTTGAAAGTTTGTTTTATTTTTCTCCCTAATATTTGTTTGTATGAATAAGCACATCAATTAAACATTGGAGAGTCAAAGGACACTTTATCTCTCTACAAAACTGAAATTCAACTCCAAATAATTCAGGGTTGAATTTTATTCATAGATTAGATGATATAGTACAAATTAAGCATTCTTCATGTGAGAATATGAAATCTGTGAAAATAAATAAAAAATACAAAAACTTTCAGCCATAAACCTGAGTCTATCAGTGGAAAAATCTCAGTCACGGAACTTCATTTCACGAGCAAAATTATCCAATGTATTGGAAAAGATTACCTTCTGGCTATGTGTGTTTGAAATGTTGATAAATTCCATGCTTATACTTAGGCCCCATCTCTAAAATATTACATTATGCATATACATATTCCAAAATTAGAGACAGAAGCAAGCAAGTGGAATTGGCTTATATTTTCCTTAAAGTCCCTTTCAGGTTCACGTGGAAAGATAACACTCTAAGGTTAGCGTGGATAAAGCCATATTCTGTGGTATAGCACACTGGTGGATGTCAACACAAGTGAGCCAAGATGAGTCACTCCTTGTAAAACACAGAGCACACAGCACGGATGAATGTTGCTGCGCTGTCTCAATGGGCAACAAGCCTGGAGGAATTCCCACCACTAAACAGAACAGGAATCATAATGAAAATGAGGCTTCAAAGCTAGAAAAGAAGAATTAGCTATGGAAAATAAGTTCTTGAAGACAAGCACTTTTGGGTTGGAAAGATGCCGCAGGGGTTAAAGCCTCAAGCAAAAGGACCTGAATTCAGATCCTCAGACCCCATGATTAAAAAAAAAATGCCCGGTGGATATAGCAGTGATGGTTTGCAAAACTGTCCCTGCAAGATGGAGCCTGAGAAACCCCAGAGCAAACAATAAAGAGGTGGAACAATCCAGGATGATGATCCTCCAAGTATTTGAGATAAGAGAGACTAAAATTGTAGATGTTTTAAATCATATATCAGTGAGCACTGATTACATCCATCATCATTCAAAGATACAGCCTTTTAAAATTTTACTTACATTCTTTTAGGGTTTCATATAGGAATACAGTGAATTCATGTTATGTTCACCTCTTTATCATCCAATCCCAATCCACTTCTTTTTCCCACTATAAACCCTTCTTTTCCCTAACCAGTTTCCTCCTGCTTTCATGTCCCTGTTCCCCATAATTCCTATTGCTCTCTTAGGAAAGTGATCTTAATTCCTTGCAGTTCTTCCACTATATAAAAGTCCAAGTATCCACTTAAGTATTCTGTTGAGAGCCACCAACCACAGTGCTTCTAATATTTGTGGCATGGGTAGAAAGCAGAGACACAGAAGACTGTCTTTTCAGGATACTAATATTGAAAATACTAAAGATTCAAAGGCTCAAAGATTCTAGGGCTCGATGATTACAGAGGGCACTAACTTCTAGGTGCTGGAAGAGAAACAGAACACCAGTTAAGACGTGACCCACTTGCAGATGGAAGGCCCTGAGTTCAGATCCTAGACCCCACATATAGATGCCGGGCGGAAGCGGGGGCAGCCTGTGTTCCTGGTCCTGATAGGGCAGAGCCTGTGAATCCCAGGGCTAAACGAGGAGGTGGAGGCATCCATGGTGGTTCCCGTTCTACACACACACACACACACACACACACTACACGTGCGCATACACATGCATGCACAATTGAATAAAAATAATTAAAAAAAAAAGACGTGACCCCTGCCCTCAACAAGCAGAGGGACAAATCTGTGAAAGAGTCACATGCTAGACACCACAGGCCCTTAGGACTTCTTATGTCCCCTGTACTGTTTCTCCCAGTGGGTTGGGAAATTGTCAAATAAAACCTTGTGCAAAATTCTTGAAGGGGACTATAGTGCCATCACTTTCAGCCATCTTTGCCTGCTAAATTCTGATACTGGGTATTGGCCCAGAAAGTCTAGAAGGAGAAAACAGAGAATTTTGAAATTGAAACCGTGAAAGGAAATCAAGAGAACGTCACCACCACAGGTGTTTCCTGTGCCCACAGACTGACAAAGGCATGCCCACTCATGAGTTCTTGGGGAGTTCTCCAGTTTCTCCTCTGCCTCTGATCCAACAGGAGCTAGGGTTTTCTTGCTAAGGGGCCATAGAGCGATGCTCAAGTAGAGTTGCTTCCTATGGCTCAACTCTTCCCATAGCAGTCAGTCCACATTGCCATACGATGCTGGAGATTTGAACCCAGGGCCTTGTGAATAAGAAGCAAGCATTCTGCCATTCAGGGAACCCCTGTCCCTAGGCCGTTCCTCTTGGTCCTCCTTTCTGCCCTCAGCAGCGGACCCTGCTGATGTTCTTACTCAGACTCACACCTGCAATGGCATTGGTGTTACTTTGCTTGAGCCTACTTTGCTTACAGGAAGGGGGAATTGGGAGGGGACATAGAACTGATGCCTTTTAGTGTCTGACATGGACTGGATTTTGAAAACTCAAGATTTCTTCATTACCCAGTAGAGATACTTCGGACTTGGATTCTACACTTCCCCCCCCCCCAGTACTCCCTGGTGTAATTAATCACCAACTGTCATTCACATCAGCATGGGTACCCTTCCTCGTCCTTTCCACCTCCCAACTCTCCTACCAATACTTATGAGTATCAGATCAAATCCCTTATAAGCTACTTCTGACATGCAAATAAATGCTCTTCTCAGATTATGCTTCAGGCAAAATCCAAACTGAGACATTGGCTGTGTCTCTATGTTACTTTGGTTTGTAGACATGAGGGTAAATCAAGTTTTCTGGTGATTAAAATTCACAGCTGGTATGTTGAATGTAGTTCTCCCTGCTGCCCTGTTGGGGTAAGGACAACATACAAGATGAGGGACAAGAGAGATCTGTCACTCTGTATGAACGCCACGCTCACTCTAAGGCTCTAGGTTTAGAATGCTTTCTCTGTTTCTCTGTCTATGGGTCCCTTGACTTCTCAGAATTCTGCTTGTGGAGAGGAAAGGAATGTTCTGGACAGTGGAGGGGTGGGAGGTCTGGCCTCTGGGGGTGGGGTAGCACAGGATTCACAAAGTCCAAGGAATAAATCCTTTTCCATTGTGGGTGGTTCTCATTAAATTTGGAATACATGGTTCTTAGCACTAAATTGAGGACAACAAAAAAAAATCTTACATAGCATCCATTAAAGATGCTTACTTAAAATTTGAGGTTTTGTTAATTAGATTGGGCCATGGACAAGTAGCCTCAACTCCTGGTATCTTTATTGCCAGAAAATTCCAACAATAACTTCCTGAAATCATCACTTTTGGAGCAGCCCTTAAAAGCCAAGCATGCATATTTTGAGGGAAAATGTGACTCAGAAGACAAAGATTGGCTAGAAACAGAAGCAAGCAAGTGAAATTTGCTTAATTTTCCTTAAAGTACCTTTCAGATTCATGTGGCAAGGTAACACTCTAAGGTAGGACTAGGGTGGATAAAGCCATACTCTGCAGGTAGAATCACATGGTGGAAGTCAGCATGGGTGAGACAAAATGAAAGAGACATTCCTAGTAAATAAAACACAGTGGCACACAGCACTGGTGAGAGGTCCCAGACCCTCTCCATTGACAATTCCAGAAGTTTCCTTCTACTGCACAGAACGAGATTCACAATGAAAAGCAAGGCTTCAGAACTAGAGAAGAATAATTATCTAAGGAAATGGGTCTTTCGAGACAAGTACTGGAGAGATGGCTCAGAGGTTAAAGCCCTCGCCTCACAAGCAAAGGGACCCTGAATTCAGATCCTCAGATCCCATGTAAAACAGGCGGGGTAGCAATGGCCTGCAAATCTGTCCCTCCTGCATAGCTGGAGCCTGGGAAACCCCAGAGCAAAGCAGTAAGAGGCACAACAATTCAGGACGAATCCTGATGTCACCGTTGGGCCTTCATAGGCACACATACTCAAATGCCCACTGGTACACACACACACAAACACACACGCATACATGCACACGTGTCCAACACACATATGCATAAAATAATAAATAAGGAAAAGAAAACAAACGCTTTTTGCAGAGGTCAACTTTAAGTGCTGGACAACATCTCTTCCCTGAAAATGCTCTTTGATGTATAACTAACAGTGACAATAAGAAAGACCCACAGAACCACGGGTTGCTACCCCTCCATGGGCGGTACACGGGAGGGCACTGTCTTTCCAACCTCTCCGCAGGCAGATGGCTTTACTCCCACCATCTGCAGCCTCAGCACCTGCATGATATCACAGCCCAGCTAAGAGGGTCCTCTCTTCAGAGGGGTTTCCAAACAGTGGGAGAGCCACGGCCACCTGTTTGCAGATTGCCATGGATCTGAATTCTGAACTCCAATGTGAACTGGGAGGAAAGAAAGAACCCATCAGCAAGCAGCAGGGCCCCCAGGGCACTCCTTAGCCAACACAGTTTGCCAAACCAGGACAGACAATGCCACAGCCTTGAGCCTTTGACAGAAAAAGACAACTGGAAGGTTCTTTGGTTTCAATTTCCTGACAATAAGCTTAGACATCCTCTTGGTTTATTTTTTAAAGTACAGCTGTATTGTGGAGTAGGAGTCTAAATTCTTGTGAGTGCTTAAATTAAAAAGTGAGACTGAAAGTATTTTTACACTTAAAAATAGTCATGCATGCCAGAATATCCCTCTAGATGCCCCAAAGGCAATGCCACCTTTTCCAGGCACCTTCCAATCACCTTTGCTCATGTAAGACACGTTTCACCTCTTAGGGAGTTGTCATTATTCATTACAGCTAAATTTACAATGCAGAAAAAGGGACATATTCAAATGGGTAATATGTCTTCTATAGATGAATACTATTAATATTTTTGAAGACTTTCTGCCCAATTTTTTGCCCTCCCGTGTACCGCCCATGGAGGGGTAGCAACCCGTGGTTCTGTGGGTCTTTCTTATTGTCACTGTTAGTTATACATCAAAGAGCATTTTCAGGGAAGAGATGTTGTCCAGCACTTAAAGTTGACCTCTGCAAAAAGCGTTTGTTTTCTTTTCCTTATTTATTATTTTATGCATATGTGTGTGCACACGTGTGCATGTATGCCTGTGTGTTTGTATGTGTATGTGTACCAGTGGGTATTTGAGTATGTGTGCCTATGGAGGCCCAACAGTGACATCGGGATTCGTTGTGTCTCTTATTGCTTTGCTCTGGGGTTTCCCAGGCTCCAGCTAAGCAGAAAGGACAAACACACACACACACACACACACAGGTTTACGTAGCAAATGTTTCCAGATATGCACTTAGGAATGTATCTTTTCGGCATCCAGAAGGAAATCAATTTTGGCAACAGTCAACAGTTCTTGACATCAAAATCATATTCTGACTTTGGAAAGAAGCTCCAAATTGTAGAAACCCCATTTTTCTGTAGGAAGAGAGAACCCAAACTTCCCTATTCCTTCAGCATGGGAACTGTCATGAAGACCACAGCGGGATGGACGAAGGCTGTTAGTTACCGCACAGAAAGAAAAGAAAGTGTGCTGCTTTTCTTCATCTGGGTTTTAATCAAGTAGCATATCACATATCTCCAGATTGTCATAGAGAACATAAATGCAGATACATTCCTTTCATGAAGTAAGAGAGAATGCCAGTGTAGATTTGCAATGGGTGACGCTCTCTCTTCAGAGCTTGAAAATTCTCAGCCCATCTAGTCCCAATCTTTGGGGCGACTCTTATTTGGGGTTTTGCCAAGACAAGAGATCACAGTTCTACAATTCCAGAACAATCAGGAGAGCAGACTTACTTGTTACACAAAGGAAGCCTCAGGCTATGTCTATTTAAAAGATGTGTTTAGTGTGATGGTTGGATACAGCTGTTGACTTGGCAACTGAAGGCTAAGCTCTGGGCACATTCGTGAAGAGTTAACAGTTGAGTAAACCCTGAGAAAGGTTGCAGGAGATTGTCTAATTGATATCTAATCTCACCTAGCCCACGGTGTGTGGGATTACCCCCTGGGCAGGTAGGCAAGATGGAGGGAACTGGCTAAAGAAGTTGGCATTCTTTGACATACTTGGACAGACATGCCATGTGGCAGGTGAGGATTGTCCCTCTCTCAGCAATTCTATGTGACCAGTTCCCTTGGCTCCTGGTGTTGATATGGGCTCTCCTGCCAAGTTGAACTGACAACTGTGGCTGAAACAGAGCTCCCCTGTTTTCATAAGCCATGTATGGGCAACATGCAGAGTAACTATGATATTTGGCAAAAGCGAACTGGGAAAGAGGTACGCCAACCACATTTGAATAGGAAATGTTCAGGATAAGAGAGTCTGATACTTATGGTGGGACCAGTCCAAAATATGCAGGTCAGATAAGGCCACTTACAAATGCAGGTCAGGGAGAAAGACTGAGAAGAAAGGTCATTATGAACAATGATCCTGAAAAAGTGGAAAAGCCATACATTAATTTGCAAAAGGTTTGCATGTAATCAGACAGGGTACCAAATCTTTCCCCCTGGTTACTGATTGCGTCTCTGGAAGGGTCTGTGTTAACTGAGGACTCACTGCTCTATTCCTGGCATCTTTGATAAGTCCCACAGTGACTTTGAAAGAGATATATCTACAGTGAGCTTCCTCCATTCAAATCATTCGAGTATATGAGAATTAACCCACATGCCCTTGATCAAAGTGTAGAATTCTGTTACCAAATGAATAAAAGCAAGAAGCTATTATCCTTTCCACTAAGACAATCATGTGCTGAGAGAGATCAGCAAATTTCATGTTGGTAAAGAAGAGTCTCTATCGTAAGATTTCACGTATGAGAAGTCAGGTGGGTAAGCTGTAAGAGGTCAATGTGCAGATCTGTGTGTATGTGTGTTTGACAACATGTGATATGTGTTCATGTATCTGCCTGTTTGTGATTGTTTCTGCCGGCAGTTATGTGAATAGTTTCTATTGGAAACTGATTCCTTTTCTGCAAAAGTCACTAATAACCTCAAAAACATCCTAGTGATTTTCACCTTCACATAATAACCAAGTCACAGAGAGTTCAAGTGTTGTTAGTACACTATAAACACATGGAAAGTGAGTGAGTGACTTTTATTCTTTTTTTCTATTTTCATATGTATATGTGTATTGGGTGTATATATACATCCACATCCATCTAGGGGTGTGTGTATGTGTGTGTGTGTGTGTGTGTGTGTGTGTGTGTGTGTGTGTGTGTGTACATGCATGTGGAAGCCTGAGAGGAATATCAGGAACTATGTTGCTCTTTTACCTTACTGCTTTGTGCCTGGGTCTCTAATTAGACACAAAATGCACTATGAGGACAAGTCTGGTTAGCCAGCTTGCTCTGGGGATTCCCAAGCCCTGCCTTCTAGGGCTGGAATTACAGGTAAGCCATGCAACCTTTCATTTTATGTAGACTCTGGGGATCTGAACTGGGTGCTTTTGCTTGCCTGACAAGCCCTTCAACCCCTGAGCCCTCTCCCCAGTCCATAGCCTTGCATCTGAGATGGACAGTGTAGATTTCCTATCCAAACCCAAACCATCCAGCTTAGCTCCTGCACTTTGACTTGGAAATGAAGCATGCCTGTCTGATCTATTTGCCAAAATCCAAACCTTCGCTAACGCCATTGTGAAGTGTGCCTTCTTCCGATTTCCTGTAAACACTGTATTTTGCACCTACGAATACCTATTAGAGACCTGGAAAGGTTACAAGAGAGCCATGTAGGTTTCCAGGTCTTTTTTCGGGGACAGGGTGTGCAATTGACCTTCTGTGCCTTCTAATGCCCCGACCAAAGCGAGGAAAGAGAAGTAAAGCCAAGGAAAAGTTCAGCAGCCACAACGTTTGAGAACTCTCTGCTTGCCAGATGACAAATGGCTCTAGAACGAATGAATACACCAGGACCCTTGTTTTAGCAATTCCGTTTTCCAAGACACGATGTAGCATTTGGACAGCTGAAGACAGAGCAAGTCTGCAGGCAAGCACTGTGTCCTCAACTCATTACCCACTTTGCTGTTTTCAGGCTGGCGTTCTCAGAAGCCCCGGGGTAAGCCTGGCCAAGCCACACAGAAGAGCTGGTTCAAGGCACGTTTTCCGCTGATGCAGCCTGTCTCTTTGGCAAAGCGGACAATGAGTGGCATTAAGAACAAGACCAGCCACGGGGCCCTCAGAGGTGCTTAAGTGGAAACCAGGCCAGGGAGTGAGTCTTGCAAAACCGAACTCTGGTGCAACTATCCCAATGGACAGGGGGCATCTGTGAGTGTCATTTCATCTCTTAAGGACAAAAGTCTTGGAAACCTCATGCCATAATGAAAGAAGAAATAGAAACTTGATTGAGTGAAGATAGGTGTTACCATACTAAATAAAGTTAAGAAGGAGGGAGATAACTAGAAAAAATGTCAAATAGTTAGCAGAGGGTCAGACCAAGAGCCACCTCCGCATGAACAATGGGCAAGAATCCCAAAATATTCTAATTAACATTCAGAACGGAAGAGCTGCCTGTGGTCAGACCACATGGGAAAACATGTCAGAGATAGGGAGAGACTTGAGATATGGAGACATTTCTCACATATAAGATTGGAATACTCAAATGCTCCTAGTCTGTGCTGGCTGGACTTCATCGTAGCACTCCCATGGGTTAAGAATGCATGCGGGGCCACTTTCTGCAGAGCAACTTGGCCCATGTAGCAAATGTGTATGTGCTTCGCTGCAATGATGCATCTTCAAGTGTTTGTGTTCATCGGAGGTGGGCAGAGATTTAAGATGTCGTTCCTGCCGTTTCCACAGCAGGTAATTGCAAGATACGAATGAAGGTAGAGTCTACAGTGGAAAAGAATGTGATCATCCAAAGTACGCTTCTTCTTATGGAAAGAAGACTACAAAACATGGTGGAACACAGAAAGTCACAAGAGAACAGACAATGCCCTTCCGTTCCAGCTAAGTATTACTTACACTGACACACATATGTGTTGCCTAGGCAACTCTAAAAAGTCAAGAAAGGTATGTATTAACATATTACAGTGTATTTGCAGGATTTTTTTCTGATTATTTCATTTTTTACACATTTGCTATCAGTAAAGTAAAATTTGTCAAGAAGAAAGGAAAAATGAGTTAAAGAGACTTTAGTAAGGATCCAGAGTGTTAAGTATGGCGATGTTCGTCAATGGCTCTGAATATATGGAAGATGGAGACAGGAATTCAAGAACAAGCTGGTCAATATGGCAAGATTCTGTCTAAGAAAGAAAGAAAGAGAGAGAAAGAAAGAGAGAGAGATAAAGAGAGAAAGAAAGAAAGGAAAGGAAGGAAGGAAGGAAGGAAGGAAGGAAGGAAGGAAGGAAGGAAGGAAGGAAGGAAGGAGAAAAAATAGTCTACATACAAACAAAAAATTGATAATGCTTCAATGCAAGAATAACTGCTTAAAGTGTAACTCAAATGATGAGCTGATTCTGGTGGTGCAGACCTGCAATTCTGTCACTCTGGAGGCTGATACAAGAAGGTCACAAATTCAAGGCCAGCCTGGGCAATATAGCAAGGCCCTGTCTTATTATTTCAAGTTTAAAAGGTGAGTGAGAGACATGGATAGATGCAGCTCAGAGATAGCGCTGACCCAGCCTGTGTGAGGTCTGTAGTCCAATTATCAGGACCAAAAAGATAGATTCAAGAATAGTGATACTGGATATTTAGATCTGAATTTGAAAAGTATTCTCAGGACTTGTAAAAATAGCTATAAGTATTGATGGAGCTAGAATAGAATTTGTTAAATGAGTACACCATGCATTTAAGTTGGAGAACTACAATAACTATGTCATAGTTCTCATACAGTTCAATGTTTTCTCTACTGAAATCAAAATCTCTACTGGTTTCATTTGGGAATATATGAAAATTAAACAAATCACCGTACATAATACACAGAAAAGATTGATTGAAAAAGGTTAGGTAAGAGAAGAAGAAACCTTCTCATCTAAAGATGTTGCAAATGTATACTAACTAAATCATTTTGGTAAAGTTCAAGATAAGATAAAAGTGAATGAAATGGCAGACCAAAAGGAAGCCAAATGCCTATTCACATTTAGTAGGTGTTAGTAACATTCCACTGTAGTGGAAAAGGATGAATGATTAGCAAGCAAATGGACTGGACAATTGACTATTTATTAACACACTTAGATGGGTTTGTGATGTAATACTCCAAACAAGTTTCAGGTATGGAAACTCTGAACTAGAAAACTATTTTTCTGATTTAGAAAGTAAAAATCTTTCTGACCATATAAGCAAATGTAGATCTTCTGAGTAAGCTTGATCAATGTTAGCTTATAAAAATTTAAGTCATTCATCTGATGATGCTGTCATACATACAAGTATAATTCAGCGAACTACAAAAATCTTTGCTGCATTTACAAGAGAACTTCTGGCCTTACTACATAAAGAGCTTCTGCAAATCATCAAGAACAAGGAACATATGTGACTCTAAAGATAAAAGGGCAAAAATTATGACCAGACAGTGAGTAAAAGACAAATATATGCCCAGGAAGTAGAGTAGCAAATGTTCATCCTAAAATTTTTTTAAAAAGAATTTTCAAGAATGATGCTTCAAGTTAGTAGGGATTTTAAAGTATAATTGTTTTTATGAGTTTATGAATAGTTAATTTATGAACATGTACTAGAAGAATAAATTTGTACTGCTCTCCAGGGGACGACCGACCAATGTGGATCCAAAAGTTAAAATGTTCACATTTCTTAAGTCAGGAATGTAGAAATTTTTTCTAAATAATAGATTAGATCAGAGACCTCTACAAGTGTTTGTGTTTCCTACAAAGGAGTTAAGACCCAAGTATCCAACAATAGGCAATGAGTAAAGCCCATACGAGCATGCCATAGAACAATATGAGCTAAGGTATGTTTTAATCATAATGTAACACTGAAGCACCCAGGTTGCAAAAATTACAAGGGACGACCTGACTGATAGAATACATGGCTATGCATGCTAAGCAAATCCTCTACCAAACAGTAACTGGAATTTTAAGAATCATCAGATTTTAGGGCTTACCCCCCCCCCTTTTTCATTTCATTCATTCTGTAAGCACTGGCTTGCTCTGATGTGGTAGATTTTCTCCATGTCCTCAATTGTCTTCAGTAATTAGATCTGTCAGGCAAAACCGGCTTTCTTCAGTTTTGAAAATTCACTTACAAAAAGACTATGCTCAGTCAGACTTGGTGGCTGATACCTGTAAACCCACCAGTTTAAGGTGGAGAAGAGAAAATTAGGGGTTCAGGGTTATCCTTAGCCTATGCATCAGTTTGGGGCTACACTGGGCTACGTGTCACAAAGATGTAAGTGCAAACTTAGATCATGCAGTTTCTATGAGAAGGAATTAGGGACTTGCTCTGTTTATCCCATGTCGTCTTATCTTTAGAAACAGTCTGTGGGCCAAAGTCACCTGTACCAGTTTGCATGCAGCCTGTCCCTACCAGTGCAGATGTAGGTAAGAGCTTAAAGGTCCCTTCTTAAGAGGATGCCCCTAAAGGGACCCTTCCTAAAGCTTGGCACCTCCCTAAACAGCCCCCTCCCCAACAATACCAGGGCAGAGGGTATCTGGATATGCAGCTGGGCAGGTCGTGCCTTGCTGGGGGCTGACGCAGGAAATGGGGACCTGCAGGAGGTGGGCGAGGGCCCCAAGGAGGGGCTGGCGTCTTACCGCGGCTTGCTGGAAGGCGCCCTTGGTGTAGGTGCCACCGCCGCGGTAGGTGATAGCGGGGATCTCGCGGCTGAGCAGAGCACACTTGTGCTGGTGCGCGCGGCGGGTGGAGATGTAATCCACGCGGGGCACCACGTTGTTCTTGGACGAGAAGGTGACGATGGCCACGCGGGTGGCCGTGGACACCACGGGGAAGTCAGAGAGCAGCTTGCGGACGAACTTGAGCTCGTTGAGGAAGTTGGCATGGCCCACGCTGGACGACTCGTCCACGAGGAAAACCAGCTCCAGGCGCGCGCTGAGCTCCCGCAGCCTCCGCACGCGGCTGCGGAACGCGCGGCCCAGACGCTCCACTTTGCCGGCCGCCGCCTCCTCTTCCTCCTCCTCCTTCTCCTGCACGCCGAGCGCGGGCGGCCAGGGCGCCGCGGGGCGTCCCGGAGCCCCCGGGGCGGCGGCCTCCGGGAAGAAGCGGAAGCTGAAATTGCGGGGCGACGACGGGGACATCTGCTGGAACGTCGTCGTCCAGCCCGAGACCAGCGCCAGACCCCAGCAACAAAAGGCCAGGCGCGGCCACATCGCGCCGGAGGGAGGGGGAATCAGCGGGGACCGAGGGACTGTCTCCGCCGGGGACAGGCGTCTGGTGGCCGGGCCGAGCGGGAGGGACGCGGGCCGAGAGGGTCGCGGGGCTGCAGCTCTACCCTCAGCGCCCTTTCATCTGACACAGGGGACACGATCCAGACGGCTCTGGCAGCCGCGCCACTCGGGAGGGACTGGCGCGCTCTGCCCCTCTTGATCTCCGCTATTTCTCTTCCCTCTCTCCTCCTCCTCCTCCTCCTCCTCTCTCTCTCTCTCTCTCTCTCTCTCTCTCTCTCTCTCTCTCTCTGAAACCTATAAACTGTCTGAAGGCAAGGGGGCAGTGAAGCTAAGTCTCCACTTCCCTCCTTTCCCTGTCCTCTTCCTTCTCTCTCCCTCTCTTTTCCCTATCTCTCCTCTGTCTCTCCCCTCCCCTTTTTCACCCCCCCCCCCGCCCTGGCATGCAGCCCTAGATTTGGGAGACTCCAAGACACCAGAACCCCGCTCCTGTCATACTGTCAACATTCCCTCGCCAGCGCTCCAGCGCCGAAGCCGCTGATTGATCCCATATGTCTGGCAGGAGCAAGGGAGGAATTCGCTGGAGATGAATCCAGATACCAGGAGTGCCACAGTAATTGGAAACACTTTGGAGAGGAAAGCGCACCGCCCGGCCAGGGGGTTGCAAACATCCTTTGAAAAACTGCTTGCTCACCTTCAGCTTTTTTTTTTTTTTTCCAACTCACTCTCTCTGACTTCCAAATCCTTCACTAAAATAGATATTTGCATAACTTTCCTGAAGCAGATTTCTGACTCTTCGTGTGTCACAGTGTGGGGTCTCTCAAAGATTTCTTCATAGGTCATGGATTTGAGGTGGCCCCTAAGTCTAGGCACCCCATAAAAAAAACTTAACATGTTCCTTTTCATGCATTTGTTTAATCCTCCATTTGCTCATTCTTTCCTTCGTGTAAAAAATATTTGAGTGCACAGTGACTTCCAGCATCTATGTAAGGCACCAAGAACGTGAAGAGCAACAAAAAAAATGTCATGAGCCCTCTCTTCACTCAGGAAACTTGTAGCAGTGATATGACCATCAGCTAGACATTACAAATATATATATATATATATATATATATATATGAGTGTGTGTTTGCGTATGTATATACAAATATATACACATACACACATATGTGTAATATATCTATATACACACACTGTATATTTAAAATATATGTATATACACACATATGGGTACAATTGACCCTCTAAATCATGTAATGAACTTGGGAGAATAAACTTGCCCTTGGCCAAGACCTTCAAGAAAGCCTTCTATGAGGGTGTGAAGTTTGGGCTAGACTCTGACTTATGAGTTAGTGTTCCCTTTTCCTTAATCTTCTTGCTCTTGATTTAATTCAACCTGGCATAGATGCACTTTAGAACACCAACTGTCACCCGGGATGCTTTTTCCAAAGCAAGATTCCCAAATTTCACATTCACAACACTGTGTCACATGAGAGGTGGGGCCCTCGATTAGCAAGATTCCAGGTAGGAACCGAGTGTGGATATGTCTGGTAGCTATCTAAACCACCAGCATAGAGTCACCTCCAAGCCTGAAGTTCCACAAGTGTTTCATGATAACATCTGGCGACTTGATTGTCAATGCTTTAACTCCTCCTCTGTCTAATGAAATCCTTTCTGCACGAGAGCTAGAACAGTATACTGGTCAAAATGCCAGGACTCTGGGGACAGTTTGCCCCACAAGAAATGTTGTCTTTGCTATTTATGAGCTGTGCCCATTGGTTCATTTAGAAAATGAAGCAATAAGAGAACGTTAGAGGTCAGTAAGGTTTCCATCACCATGAGCAGGCTCTTGGGAAAGTGCTCAGAACACAGCGTGTACTCAATAAAGGCTGGCTCTGCACACTGCCACCTTTAGTCATTATTGCTACTTCCAAGTCCCTAGAAATAGTACTTGCTGGCCACCTAATAAAAGCATGGGAGATACTGGGATTTGAAAAGCAAAGAAGACTCTGCCCTAGCCCCCCAGAGGGTCACATGCCATCAGAAGAAAATGCAGACGCAAAACTCATTCCAGAGTCAACATGCTTGCAGGATGAAGAGGAGAAACTCTGAGAAGACCTTGGTCTTGCTTTGGAATGAAGAGCTCTTATTTGACTTGGAAGTTTTTAGAAAAGGAAAGTTCTCCCCCCCCCCCATCTGCTCTGTGTTATTTAAAACACATCATTAAGAGCTAGCATTTCGGGGTCTTATGTGTGAGGTGTCATGGCAACTATTCCCTATACTAGCTCTCCTGTGTGTTCCCCCACGAAAACCCCGGGAGGCAGACAGTTGTCTTAGGATTCTCTGGTTGCGAGTAACCACCGTGGAGCTTCTACTTATCTAAACAAAATGGGATTTATTGGCTCAAGTAAGTAAACTAGGGAAAGAGTGGGGTGATGAAATCGGGTTTAAAAAAGCCTTGAACGAGAAAACGAGAGTGCTGTATGCCTAAATCTGTAATCCTAGCATGCGGGAGAGTGAGGCGGAAGAACTGAGAGTCCCAGCCACAGTGACATCGCGTCTCAAAAAAAAAAAAAAAAAAAAAAAAAAAAGTTGGGTGGGGAGTCAGGAAGCAAAAAAAAAAAAAAAAGCATGAATATAGGAGAGGGACTTGTTGGAAAGAAGGGGTTCAGTGGGAGGGGCAAGGATATAATGGGGAGAATAGGATCAAAGTCCATTATGTCTGAAATTGTGAAAGAAACAAAGCACACAAGAGGGGTGGAGGGAAAGATGGCTCAGTTGGTAAAGTGCTTGCTACATGCGTAGGAGGACCTGAGTTTGGATCCCAAGCACTGTATAAAAAGGTTGGGGCGGCAGCACGCCCTGTAATTCCTACACTAGCCAGGCAGAGGGGGCAGATCCTCAGTCCCCACTGACCTGCAGAATTACTGAACTCTTAGTTCAGTGGGAGCAAAAAAAGTAAATCGAAAAGTGGACAGAACTTGAGAAAGACACCTGGCATTCACATGCACACATGTAGATGTGCACCTGCACATGTCTATTACATACACACCACACACACACACACACACACGCGCACACACACACACACACACACAGAGAAAGAGAAATGAAAAGCCCTTCTGCTACTCTTTACCTGATATGTTTCATCTCTAGAATTACAGCCTGAGAAAGGCCAGTTCTTCCCCACAAGTTAAAGTCGGACAAATCTTACCACGTTTGCTACTTTAAAGAAGAAACGCCTTTCCACGCCCCTCCCTCAGTCCAGCATTGTGAACACAGGGATATGCCACCCCACTGTCCTAACTTAGGTTCTAGACACACTGTGGCTGACATGCCTCCTCATCTGATCTCACACATCTAGTCTGTCCTTCCAAAGCAATAGAACCCCCGAGTTTCAGCTGGGCAGAGAAATCCAGAGAAGAAACTGTATTCCCAGGCTCCCTTTCAGCTGCCTGTGGTCATGCAACTAGATTCTAAGCTGGTTTCACGGGGCCACTTTCAGCCCTCTTAATCACTGCCCCATCCTTCCATCCTGTGTCTGTCTTTCTGTGTAGAACATGAGCATGTTGGCCAATGTCCAGTGGCTTTCTTGGGACAAAAGGCAGGAGGTAACATTCTAGGGACGGCAACAGCCTGGATGCTTGCAGATCTTAGAATTAGAACCACCCCCTCATCCCAGCTTGCTTATTACTGCTTTTATATTGAGTGTCTGGGCTAAACATGCGGGCTGTGTCAATTGCTCTTATTATAAGGGAACAGGACACGTTAGAAGCAAGACACTGGCCTGAATATTGTTAGCATCGTAGCTCTGATTCCTGCCAGGGTTCTCCAGCCCATTACACTTCTTACAATTGGAATTTGAAACTTCCTCCTCAGACTCATGTTAAAGCTGAGGTCTCCAACTGGTTGCACTATTTTGGGAGATTCTGGAAACTTTAGCCAGAGAAAGAAGGTCACTGAAAGGTGAATCTTGTCCTGGGCTTCTCTCTTTTTCCTGTCCACAAGGCAAACAGCTCACCCTCCTCCATGATTTCTGCCAAAGCACACGGGCACAAGCCTCCATAGACTAAATTCTTCAAAACCCTTAAGCTGATTCCCCTGTTAAGTTGTTTCCGCTAAGTACTTGGTTACAGTAGCAATGAATAAGCCAGTGTAATACTCCAGCCTAAAGCAGAGACTTTGGACAACAAGGATGGATTTCCCACCAGCACCTTGAGAAATCTGGGTGGTGCGTGGAGACATATGTGTGGTGGTGGGGAGAAGGCCGACTCAGCATTTTGCAGGCTCATTCCACCTCTTTTTCTTTTTTTAAATTTTTTTTTATTATTTATTCAATTGTGTGTGTGTGCGTGTGTGTGTGTGTGTGTGTGTGTGTGTGTGTGTGTGTGTGTGTGTGCAGAACCACAGATGAATTCGGGAACCACCATGGACGCCTCCACCTCCTCCTTGTTTACTCTGCCCGGGGATTCACAGGCTCCGCCCTACCAGAACCAGAAACACAGGCCATCCCCGCTTCTGCCTGGCGTCTATACGTGGGGTCTAGGATCCGAACTCAGGACCTTCCGCCTGCAAGGCAGAGGCTTAAACCCTGAGCCACCTCTCCAGTCCCCACCTCTTTTTCTTAAGTGTCGATCTTCATCAATTTATTTTATACAAACAGGAGCAATGTAGAACGTGGGAATTATCTTCTGTTGCCACACACTCAACTTGTGAGCAGTCCAAGCTGATGTATATAGTTTAGAAGGGAAGGCTAAACAATACCATCAACCATGCTACTGAACATATGAATTTTTTATTTATAAGTGTTAAAAGTTAGATAGCAGTGTCTTCTTAATATTGTTCTCATCTTTGAAGACTTAAAAAATATAAGTGACTTTATAAGTTTAATAAAAAAGGCAAAAGGAGAAGCCGAGAAGCTGCTACAACACTGCTATACAGTTGAACCATCATACTTCAATGCTTGCATACTTGATAGCAGCATTATTTTTACTGAACTATGTGCAACTACATGACAGAAACACATCAAAGTAAAATACCATGGGAGAATTCCACCTTTTGATGTTGGAATATGACACTGTCATGTACGATTGTGCTGGCCACATCCATAGCTGCTCTGAGATCCATGAAGCCCACAGGCCTCAGGGTGGACAAGTCTGACTCTATTACATAAAGACCAGTAGAGCTAATCAGTTCACTGCTACAGAGGGTGCGCTCAACAAAGAACCTTCCAGCTCCACATCCCAGCTCTTGCTGCAGTAGAAAAACTGTGATCTACACCATAGCAAAATGATAAGCAAAGAAAAATGATTTAAAAAAACTCTATGTAAACTCTAAGCAGCCTAAAAAAGATTGACAACATAGAACCGAATTGAGGGGAAAAAAACTGTCCTGGCTTTTAGCTTCGGAAATAAAGACTGATGGGAAGGGAAAAAAATGTATGCCGATGGGTAGGGGATGAAAGATGAATTCTATGCATTCTATCCTTCTCATTTTTATCTTGACTGTGACACCAAGAGACGTGGAAGCCTAATTCCTGTCAGTTCGCAGGGCCTCATGGCTGGGTGAGGATAACTCCATTTTGATCCTTCACTGTAACCAGTTACCTATGCTGAAACACCATAGGATACATTTGTGTCTGAGGAAGGATCAGAAAGGTGACCAAGGAAGAGAGCAGAAGGAGATACTGGCCAAGACCCTTCTGGGACATCAAGAACCAAGCCAGGAACAGGAGCAGAGGCAGGACAAACTTCAGTCCTTCGCATGCTGGGAATTCTGTTCTGCTGTTTTGGAGTCTGTAGCAGGGCTGATGAACCGCAGCAGCAGGACGAAGATGCCACCTTGGGACTATGTTTTGTAGGAAGATCTCCGTGGTGCTAATTTAACAAGTCTTCCTCTGCATAGGAAGCTTGGAACTAATACATCCCTCCTTATTTATTTACTTTTCCTAAACAGAATCGCCTGCAGATGGAGTTTATGGTAGAAAATCTCTGGTATTGAGAGACCGAGAGAAATCGAAAATAAGAATTAATGTTGACTGTCAACTAACACAAGGTGCAAGTAAGCCATTTTAACAATGACTTTTATTTGGTTTTATCTCAGAATAACCAGTTTTTAATCCTACTGTGATGGTTTGAAATGTGAATTGTCTGCCACAGGCTTATGTGTTTGAATCTTTAGTTGTTTGGGAAGGCCATGGTGCCTTTAGGAGGCGAAAAATTGCTAGAGGAAGGCGGTCACAAGGGTGGGCCTTGAGGTTGGTTAGTCCCACCAGGCTTCTGGAGAGGTCTGCTCTTGCAGCTTGCAGCCTCCATGATGGATGCAACTCAAGCTACCTCCAGCTTCTGCCTGCCAGCCATGCCTCTTCCATGTATCTTCCCTCTTACAACTTATGGTTGTAAGCTAAATAAATCTCCTTTTCTCCCCTGAAGTTGTTTGAGCCTCAGTGGTGTCTCACAACAGTAGAGAAAGAATAACCAGTACACCTATCAAATATCCTCATAAATGAACATAACAGCTATCCTTTATGTAGTGATTTCCCATTTTTATATTTTTTAAAATTTATTTTTAGTCATTTAGTTTCATACGTGAATGCAATGGATTTATGTCATTTTTTACCCTTTATTATCTAATGATAGAGCTCTTCCTTGTCCCAACATAAACTTCTTCTTTCCACTCAGTCTCCTTCTTTCTTTCATGAAACCTACAAACCTACGGCTGCTTCAGTGTTCAGTGAATCTTACTGTCTTCCCTAAGCTACCTAGCTAATACCAGGGTGCTCCACATCAGATCCATGTGTTCTGTACACTTCTGTGTTCCGTGAAAAAAGTAGGGTGTGTTGACTCTATTTACTCAGAACTACAACTACTTATATTTTGAATGACAATTTCACTTTTCTATTACTCTTCCATGGATGTCTTTTCGTTTAAAGGGGTTTTTTTCATTTAAAGTTTTATACTTCCTCCCTTCGCACCACCAAGCCAATCCATGAACAGTTAGAAGAGCTCTCAGTCTGCAAGCTTCTAGAAACTTCTTTTCACTGTAGAAAGAGTTCAATACAGAGAGCCAAATATACAGGCCAAAATACAGAGAATAAATGACAGTGGACTGCTTGGCCCTAAACAGAATATCTAAACCATCCATCATCCCAAGTTGGCTCAAGAAACCTCGGAGAAGGGGGATCAGTAAAAAACCAAAGAGTCAGAGGGTAGGAATCTAGTATGGTCTGGTGTGACTGGGCTGTTGCCTCATGAACCCTCTGCAGCTGTGGCTATTTCCACAAAGATTTGGTCCATCAACAGTTCATAGATGAAAGAACACGTGAGAGACCAGGATTCCCCCCAAGAGCCTACTGAGGGTGTATGCTGGGGGGGGGGGCAAGAGAGTTACTTTCCTCAATGGTACAACCATGGACATAGGGCTATCAAGTGCTCAGGAACATGCCAGCACAAGCAACCTCCATGAAATGCACTGAGCCATGGATGCAAAAAGACAGAAAGAAACAGGGAGACTGATATGGGAGGTTAGTATTCATTAAGAGAAGAGTGGGGGATTGGATTGGGTAATATGGGGTGAAAATGAAGCTGTAATTTGTATTTATAAATGAAGCTGTAATTGAATAAAAAAGGGAAAGATTAAATCTTATAAAAAATATAAACAGAAAAAATTGTTTTACACTTCCTCAAAAAATTTTAATAATTTACATTTTCTCAAAGGGTTTGTCCCTCATTTAAACTAATAAAATTTAAAATATATTAGCACAAAGATTTATAGCATATGCTTCTAGTTATTGTATTTTATTTCATATCTATGACATTATTTGCTATCTGTTTAATATTAAATATTAGTAGTTTTATTTACTTTTCTGTTGATTATACTTGTGAACATATTATTCTACTTTGTTATGCTTTTTAGAGAACCAAGACTTGGACCCTTTTCTAATATATTAATTTATACTGTTACTCTGAATGCTTTCTTTTGTGTTTCTTGCCTTGAAATTTTTATTCATTTATTTTTATTTATTTTTTGTAATTATTGTTTTTGTGTTTGGAGGTTTTGTTTAATTTTGTTTTTGTTTTTGCTGAGACAGGGTCTCATGTATCCCAGTCTGGCCTCATATTCACTATGTAATTGAGGGTGAATTCGATCTTCTACTCCTCCTACCTTGTTAGACAAGTACTCTGTCAACTAAGCTACACCTCTAGCTCTGTTTTTTATTTTTGTATGTGTGTGTGTGTGTGTGTGTGTGTGTGTGTGTGTGTGTGTGTAGCTTTGATAAACACTGAGCTTAGCATTAACTGAATCTCATATGTCATCATTATTGCATTCTACATAATCTATAATCAAAGTTTATTTTCCTGTTTGGCCCAGAAATTAGTGAAGTGTTGATTTGCTTTATTTATTTTCATTTTTTATTACATTTTTGCCTAATTATACAAGCTCAATAGGTAACCCCCTCTTCTCCCTCTCCTTTCTTTGCCATGCTGTCCCCCATTGCACTCTACCCCCTTCATATCTCCCTCCCTCTCACCCCTTTTCCTTCCCTCCTCTTCTCTTGGTGCTTCCTGCTTTCTCCCTCCATCCTCAGGAGCATCTGTTTATGTAGGCGCTGAATTTCCTTCTGAATGTCTACACTAGTGAGGGTTCATGACTTAGTGGCATAGCTTGGGACCCCTCTTGGGCTGTCTGCTAGTATGGGAATTCTTATGACTATTTAACCCCTTGCCTCTAAGGATCTTACTGCTTGGAACCTTCTTTCCTGTGATCTGTGCTAGACTTTGGGGATTGTTGACATGTCAGCCATTGTGTTTGCTCATGTGCTCATGTGTTTTGTTAAGCCACTTTGATTGACTCTTGAGATGACGTCATGATGATTAAATAGTCCTGCTCACCTTCTGTCTTCATCAAATTTCTCATGACCTCATACACAGCATAAACTGAAATATGCCACCAGACGAGAAATAACAACAGCAGGCATTTTGCATCATTGGCTCTAAATTCATCTTGAAAATCATTTGTATTGTACACATTCATCAAATGTCTGTATCTTTATGAACTTTAATATCTTCCATCCACAGGAGACTCAGAGTATTTTTGTATTTTGGGGGTTTATATTGTTAAAGGCTATTTCAAATCACATGCATAAATGCTTAGAATAGTTGCTTATTTGCTGTGAACATTCATTAACAATAAAATGTCATAATGTTAAAAATACACATTTACTTTACTTATTAAAAATATTTCCCTTGAAAAAATTTTTTAACCTTTTACAAACATGAAGCATTCAAAATAGGAAGGCAAGGCAAAGAGGAACCAAAGAGAATAAAGACAAAGGAACAAAGTTCAATAGGGAAGTAAGGCCACCATCAAGAAAAAAGACCATAATTAGCGAGATATCTGACCCAATCCATGGCCACTCTCCGTCCTGATCCTGGTACTTGGAGTGGTTTGAAGCACTGGACATGTGTTCCCAGTCATGGGTGTGTATGTGTGTGGGAGGGTGTTAGTGATTAGTAGATAGCCAGATGATATCCTGGAGGTTGACCCTACTACTGCGTCCTACTCCTGATCCTTCTTCCCCTTCAAGCCTTCTCATATATAGAGGCCTCTCTTTAACAGTTTCTGTATTGTTGAATAGGAGAGGATCTCAACACCCAGATAGGATGCAGCCTGTGCAGTGCAAGAACAGCAAAATGGACAGCAATAAACAACCTGAATACAGAACACTGGCAACCCTACAATGATCACCTGGAACCAGACCAGCCGTATCTCTCTGGAGGCTCAGGGAGGAAGAGCCTAAGAGTAAGACAGGAAGAGCCTAAAGATGGAGAGTTCCGTTGCTGGACAGGTCACTCCACTCAGGATAGGGAAGCTGCAGCCAGGAACTCACGGCAGTGGGACTTGATCTCATGAGACCTGCACAGTGGTGAACATGTCAGATGCCCCCATGGACTGACACCCACCTCAGGAGAAATAGTTTCAGGCAGTAGGATCCTTAGGGGCAAACCTCTGTTAGACAGAGGTGAGGGAGTACCCACATCAGTGGGCCACCCAAGGAAGGGCTTTTTTGTCTGTCACAGAGGACTGAACCCCCATGAGAATAGAAGATACAGAGGGAACCCCAGAACCCATAAAACCAAAGGACAGGAGAATAGGAGGAAGTAGACTGGATCCGTGTAAGGATGAGAGAGAGAGTGGGATAAGATGGGAGTGGGAGGGAAAGGGGGGAAGAAGGGAGGGGGAATGGGGAGGCAAGGAGCATGTATATAAAATTTTAATTTAGTAAATTTATTAATTAAAATATGTAATAAAAATATTTCCCTTGAATTTACTTGTATTTGGATGATGCCTACATCTCACTATCATCATCAACATCGCCATCACTCATGTTACTTTGCATGTTGAAATAACTTTTCCCATTCTATCCTTTCTTCAGTTGGTCTCTTATTGAGATGTGCCCAGAGGATATCAGTGCATTTGCACGAGTTGTTATAACCAAGGACTTTGCCTTCTTGCCATTTTATTACCCATTTTCCATCTTTATGCATATTTACCTCCCTTCTCTTCTCCCTCCCTTTTCTTTGTGAGTCAGATAAGTTTCCACTCCCTACTTCCAAGGGACAGATTGTCTCTCTTCTTCATTTAGGCTTAGTCTTGTGACTGGCTATAGCAAGCAAAATGCTCCCAGGATGGCATGGGCTTGGGCTTGAAATGTATTGGCACAGTAAACTGTCGTCCTCGGGCACTAGTTTTTGCCATAAGAAAATTGAAATGCATGTTTTAGTTTTGTCTCTGCTCCAGGAAGCAGAAGTCAAAACAAGTAATAATCGAGACTTGTGTCCCTGGCCTAGTCCATCATCGGCCCTAGCAGATGCACAAGGGACCCAGCAGAGATGAGCCAAACCTTACCATCATGTTTATATGTCAGGTAATGCACACATGAATTATGAATATTTTGTGGGGTTTGTTACAGTCTTGTGTGTGTGTGTGTGTGTGTGTGTGTGTGTGTGTGTGTGTGTTGTGTGTTTATAGGAAGGCACTTGAGTGACAGTCTATGAAGACCAAGGGTGACATTGGGAATCATCTTGGAATGTTCTACCTACTTATTGTTTTGCTCTGGGGTTTCTCAGGCTCAGTCTCTCAGAGTCGGAATTGCAGGCCACTTCCGTAGTCACTTGACATTTTTACATTTTCACATGTGATCTGGGGATCTGAACTCAGATCTTTTTGCTTAGGAGGCAAACACTTTCGTCCTTGATACATCTCCGCAGTCTATAGTCTAAATCCATTCATGTGTTGTAGGTCGATATAAATACATGAGACAAATTACACACTCAGAAACTTGGATGTTCCAAATATTGAAAAGACCCGAATCATCATGTTTTCTCTTGATCACCACTTTTAGTATAGAGTCATGTGATCTGCGTGGACCAAAAGGAAATCAGCATGAATGTTTCTCGGGAAGATCTTCTATCTTGACAAAAAAAAGAATGACATAGTTCAATGACCGCTTTCTCTCAATGGCCAGACTGCGTCCTTCTATGTCACACACTATTAACTTTAACTCTTGTGGCTCTTGGGGATGACATGTTGTCTAGAACTACCACGGTCAGCTTGGGATGGGATGTGAAGGGACTCAGCTGATGTGGCATCAGAGGACAACACACAAAAGATCCCAGAGCCAACTCCGAGGCGTTAGGGAGAGGGCTTTATGCTTTTAGCTTTTGGCTTTGTGTTTGCCTTTTGCAGCTGAAGCATACCCGGGAAAGAGGCATAAAGATAAACCCATTTTTAATTGTAAACTCTATCATTTAATCGATCCCCCCTCCCATTTTTACACTGTATAGTTCCAGTTGATTTTCAGAGTGATGAGCCTAATTCACTTATTTCTTGTTAAATTGATAATAATTTTTAAATCATCAGTTGGAATAAGAAATGTCATGTAGCTCTTTTCCTCTTCTCTGTCCAGCATGGCCTCTGTCCTCCCACACACAGTGGGGTTAGTGCCGTGGCCTGACTATAGGCCACTTTTATGAGGTTGAGGAGGCGTCCCTAGATTTCTCACTTGGGTGGTTTCTTGAGTCTTTTCCCCACTGTGGTATTTGTCCAGTAGATTTGGAAGCACTGGACAAAGTCCTCATTAGCAGACACTTGGCCCCTTGAATAACTTTCAGGAAAATGAAACGTGCTTGGGGATTAGTCACCTCCTACATCCAAACCCAGGCTTGGGTGTCTGTCATCTGCTCTCTGCTACCAGTCATGGCCGCGTCCCCTTGCATCCATGGCATCCTGTTTAGGGAAGCCCAGGGACCCAGGCTGGGATGAAAGGACTGAAGCACTTGGCTTGAGCACACAAAACAGGGGTGTCAAAAACCTGAGAAATCAGGAAAACTTATGCTTCAGTGAAGTTTTTTTTTTTTTTAATAAGGACTCATATAGTTCAGGTTGGCCTCAAACTTGCAGCGTAGCCAAGGATGGACTTGAACTTTACATCATCCTATAACTTGCATGTGTGTCTCATAAGGTGTGGGGATAGCCCACGAATTTCTGATCATCTTGATTCTACTGCTGGTATCATAAGCATGCATTGCTATTACCAGTTAATGCAAGGCTGGGGATTGAACCCAGGGCTTTGTGCCTGGTAGGTAAACACTCTACCACTGCAGCTACATTCTCTTCTCCATCAGTGAAGTCTTCCTGAGAAGAAAATTGACTAAGCAAAGTAACAAAAGTTTAAGAAGTGCTGGGATCTGGCTCTTTGCTTTTAATATTATTTATTTATTTATTTATTTATTTACTTACTTACTTACTTACTTATTGTGTGCGTGCGTGCGTGCGTGTGTGTGTGTATGTGTGTGTATCAGAGGGCACATGTGTCCCTGTTATGGACCAAGGATGACTTCGGGAATCATCCTGGATTGCTTCTACCTCCTTCTTGTTTCACTCTGAGATTTCTCAGGCTCCACCCACCAGGGCCAGAAGGGCAGGTTGAAGCCCTTTTTTTCTGGCATTTTTTATGTGGGACCTGAGATTCAAACTCAGGACCTTCTGTATGCAAGACAAAGCCTTAACCTCTGAGCCATCTCTCCAGCCCTGACCTTTGCTTTTAAGACTTGGTCTGTCTTGTCTCACCTTAACCCCATCATCCAGTGGACATTCCACAGTGTTTGCCTTGGTCTGCTGCACTACTCACTCTTTCCTAGAGATGCTTGGACCATTCTCAGGGCTACTGCTTGTTCAAAATTCTCATAGCTTAATTCTACCTGTCTTTCAAGGTCATTTCTCTGCCTTGATGATCCTATTCATCTTCCTTCATCTCATCTTGCCCACTGTTCCTGTCTCAGAAAAGAGAGTCCAGAAAAGCTGTATCATCCAAAATGTCTGTTTCATACAGAGAAGGAAGAGCTGTTCCTCCTGCCTGCATAACTTTGCTGTGCACTGGGATGCAAAGGGCTGTTACAGGGCAGAAAAGAGAATTTCTCTTTATAAACTATAATTTTTAATTTTATCACTGTTATGGTTAGATCTCCAGTGTCAACTTCATAGCTGCAGGCTGTTGGGGGCACAGTTGTGAAGAATCAATGGTTGGAGCAGGCCCCCTGACAACACAAGAGAGATAACAAGTAATTGCTTAATTGATGTGGATAACCCAGCCCACAGTAGCTGGTCCTTTCCAGTGTTGGACCGGATAATAGCAAGTACCAGGAGGAGGGACTTGCTCTTCCGTTATCCTGTGTTGACTTCAAGCATCGTCGCCTTCTTTATTGCTGCTGCTGCTACTGCCACCATCCTTTTGCACCTTGCTGCTGTTCCCACTGCCCTTGGAGCTGGTCTTTAGGCCTCGCTGCCCTTCTCTGTTCATTGCTGATGTCGGAGCCCAGCGTCTTCAACCCTCCAGCAAGACAGAGGCTTGAGACCATCTTGGGATCCTTTGGCTTTGGGAGACATCCCGGTCAAGAACGAAGCAGCTACGGGCAGCTACTTTGAAAGCTTCTACATTTATTGTGAGTCTATTTAATAAAGTTATTTATATATATTACATTCTAGTCATCCTGTTCTTCCAGAGAACCCTGACTAATACAATCACAGACCACCTGACTCAGTTATTGATGGAATTCTCTATCTATTTACAAAATTATGAACTCACTCAGTGCTCATAGATTCTAATTTGTGAAGTGTCTGTTTCCCCAAAGGTCGAGTAGCTTTCCCCAGCCATGGGAAGATTATTCAGTGAGAATTGAGATCCCCCTTTTAGTTCCCATTCTAAGGAATCATACCAACTTGGTGAGAGCACTATGTTGGAAACAGACAAACTCTGTCTTGGTTACATATTCGAGTGCTGCAATAAGCACCCGACTGAAACAGCTCAGAACAGGGGGTCTTTATTCATGCTTACAATGTTAGGTTACTAGTCTTCTCCATCTTATCCACCGGCCCAGGGAAGGGCTTCATTCCCCGTGAACCGGGTCTTCCCACATCAATTATACAATTAAGACAATGCCTCAAATAAATAAATTCTTCAGGGGTGGCCCGCTCTTGATCTCAAGAGTCAAGTTGACAGCTGAAACGAACTGGCACAGTATCTTTCTACGATGTCAGAATTTATTGAATCACAATAAATTCAGAAGGCACAGTGGTTTTGATGGCAGTCATCTACAAATGCTCTCCAATTTCCTTGAGAATTGTGGCTGAAGCAAGCATAGGCTATCTTGTTCTAACCTTAATGACTCATATTAACTCATCGCACAGTAAATCTATTAACTCTGTCTACCATCTGTCTATCATCTAATTATGTATCTCTCCACTAATTAATTATCCGTCTCAGTTTCAGAGACACTACATAGGGTTGAAGAGACAAGGAGTTTCAAAAAGGCTCGAGAATCTGGGAACCCAGAGGTTCTCTATTGACGATAACAAACCCCAAAGGAGCTTCAGGGAAGAAGCTGGAGGAGCATCCGTGAGGGCCGTAGGACCAATTGGGAAGCTGCGGTCTGGAGACTGGCTACAGAAGCAGAAGGGCAGAAGCATGTCCAGAAGCAGCAACAGCTGGATGAGGACAGGTCCAGTTGGATAAACAGGAAGATGGACAGATGGCAGTTGAGTAGACTGTGGGTAATGGCGGGTAACCAGCCAAACTGAAGACCCGGGATGACTGGGGGTTGTCTGCCTATGAGTCCTTCACACACACGTGGGTAGCCAGATGGCGGCATAGCTGGAGCCATCGCCTTTGCAAGGTTAGCTGTCTATCTCTTTATGGGTCTGGGTAAGGGAGTTCTGTCCTTTCCTCGGTCTGGTGTGTCTGATATGTTCTTGGGTCCGACTTCATTGATATGATTTTATTACCTTGTAAGGGGGGAGGAAATACCTGTTCCACTCCCAGGAACAAGTCGTCGATCAGTCTGTGCTGTGTGGGTAGTAGTGGACAGACAGTGCCTGTCTTGTAAATACCCAGGTGCATAGTTGTCTTCTATCCTCAAAATGGAATCAAAAGCTGCTTGTAAAATGGAATCTCTCAGGGCAAGACATAATCTGATAAAACATCGTTTTACATGATATGGAGTAATTTCAAGCAGACTGAGCTCAACACATACCCGCCAATGCTTTTGCCCATTGCCCTATTTCCCACTCCAGAAGTCAGTGGATTTGCCTGGATACATACAGAGATACTTCCCTCAGTTGTTCATTGACCCTGTGTCCTTCTTCTTTGCTTCTCCATTAGTGTCACCAACCAGAGAAGTCCCTGCTATTTTGGGAAAGATAAAAAATAAAAGGCTTGTATTAACAGGGGTTGTATAACTTCCAATCTAATTTTATTTGTGGGGGGAGAGCAGGATCTTGCAATTCTAGACACAGGTTTACCTAGAATCGCTATTATCATGCCTCAGCTTCCTGAGTGCAGGGATTACAGATGTGTACCACTATGCCTAACTTCACCTAGTCTTATTTAGAGATGAAGAAAATGAATAGGCGTGGGGACAAGAAAGGAAGACTGAAGAGCAATTGGAACTGTACCATCAAGGACTTGAACTTTAATAGTTTGTGCTTATTAAAGAACCAGGTTCCGGGCTCAGTGGCTAAAGCTTTTATCTTGCAAGCAAGAAGACCTGAGTTCAGCTCTCCAGATTCCACATCAAAATGCCAGGTAGAAAGGGTAGCGACTTGCACTTCTGGCCCTGGAAGGCTGAGCCTGGGGAAACCCCAGAACAAAGCAGTAAGGAAATAGAACAATCCAGGATGACTCCCATGTCACTCTTGGGCCTCCATAGACACACACGCACACACACACACACACACACACACACACACACACACACACAGAAGTTAAAAAAAGAAGGATCCAGTTCAGAAGCTGAAATTCATGACTTACAGAGTCTACTACATGTCTAAGTACCAGGACCCACAGAAGAATCACAGTACAGGTCTGTGATGACATGACATGACCAGGTAGAAAAATTCTAGAAACTGAAGTGACCACTGCTGGACTAGCTTGAACCTTTCCCAGCCACATACCAAAACCAGGGCTTAATCCTTCCCAGAGATCCCAAGGACAGGAAAGTTGGAGTGAACCAAACCCAAGGGACTCCCAAGAACATCTTCATCTTTCCAACTCCGGCGAGATGCCGCTCAATCTCTGCCAGTGGCTAGGAATCTACCCCCTGTTGGGCTTGGACTATTATGTCCTGTTTTCCATATCCCAGGGACAAATCCGCTCTCTACCCCATACAGAGGCTGACATTTAAAATATCTTGTCTCCTTGGAAGGAGATTAACAGAAAGTGGAGCCTCTCGGTTCCTTTTTTTCCCCCTCCTTTGGCTTCTTTTTTATACTTTACTCTTGAACATTTAAAACAACTCTCCTTTCAAACCTCCGTTCTCTTTTCCTGGCATTGCAACATTCCATCGTGTGTGGTCTTTCCTTCCAGTAAACAGCAAATACATGAACTTCATGGTTGTGCTCACAGTCTTCAGATCTCTCCCTCATATTGGGGTTTCTCAGCTATCAACACTCTTCATGTCTGAGTCCTAGGAAGGCCATGAAAAAGCAGCAGGATTCCTTCCATTATTCATGTGCTTTCTTTCAAGAGAGACATCAAGGATGACTCATCCAAAACCCAAGAGAGTCCTCCCCAAGCCCAAGCCCCAAATCAGGCAGTCATTCCTTTTATTCTCTAATCCACCAAGAACGAAAGTTTGCTGCCTCGTCCTTAAAAAAACCATACCAGTATCGAGGCAAGATCCAAGACCAACTAAATGGGAATCTCTGGAGCTTTGTGTTTTATTTAGTATTGAAGTCCCTCAAGTTATTCTCACATATAGTCAGTGTTGAGAACCACTGTTTTGTTATGATAAGGTGAAGTTGTTTTCCTAAGCCACATGCAGAAATCTTCTTTCTTAAAAGGGAATGAGAAGGACAGTTCTAAGTGGTCCATACATTGTTACATATCCTTCAGAAGTCTGGGAGTGTATCATTCAAATGAGTTAGTTAACTGAATTCCATGACACTGAAAAATGTGCAATGTGTATACACAAACAAATGTCCCATGTGCTTAATGTTCAGTATGTATATATATTGCAAGAAAAAAATTAGTAAAATGTTTTTTTTACCCATTCTAACTTCTGGGAGCATAAGTTCCTAAAATGCCTGCTAGGCTGGTTGGATGATTAGAGTGTCCTTGATGTAGAGAGGTCTGGGATATTTCAGGTTCAAGGCTAGATTGTCTTGGGCAATCGTTGCTCCTCCCCCTGCTTAATGGTCATTTACTGCCCTTCTCTGCATGTGACTGGACATCCTAGTGACTCTTAGATACAGTCTTTGGAATGCACAACCAGACCCCTGGTTTCCATCAACCAAAATCTACAACTTGTAACAGAGATTCTCCCGCTTCACTGTAACCTAACTATCTGATGAGTCCATCAATATATTTGAAAAAGCATCTTTGTTTATACTTCCTTTATTCAATGATAAAACTTCAAGAAACTGCTCCCAGAGTAGAACACATGGAATTTGGGGCAACCTCAACCTATGTCCTTGAGGCCATAGTCACTCATATTTGGCTGGAGAGTAAACCACATCTTATCCCTTTGAGGTCATAGTTGTGATTTTTTTCTGTGTACACTTCATTGAAAATCAAGCATAACAATTCTGAAGAAGTTAATAAAGTGAATGTGCTGAGTTTTCCTATTTTTATCAGCATTTATTAATTGTTCTAAGTGCTGGTTTTCATTATGTTGCCAAATATACATATAATGTACTTTGATCCTATTCCCTTTAACTACTCTTTTTTATCTCCATTCCTACCACTTCCTTTTTTCCTTTCTGCATTTCTAATCATCCTTCTTTTAGCATCTTGCTTACCTCCTTTCTAAACCCCCACATCAGAGAAAAATTTGCAAGAGTTGTCTTTGTAAGACTGGCTTATTCTGTGGGACATGTTGACCTCCAGTTCCAACTTCCTTCCTGTAAACTTGCATAATTAATTACATTCTTTTTGAAGGCTGAATAAGCCCCGCTGTGTTATGGACCTCATTTGCTTTATGTAGTCGTCTATCTATGGACACTTAGTCCAATATCAGAATTCACTCTTGTGAATAGAGCAGTGATCAACAAGGATGTCTCTGCAGTAAGCTGACTTTGAGTCTTTGGGTAAATATTACCCAGAAATCATGTAGCTGGACAACATAGAAGTTCTGCTTTTAACTATTTGAGGAACAACCACTGATTTAATAGTGATTGGACTAATTTATTTTCCTACCAATGATGTAATATTTACTTCTTGCCAACAGTTATCATTTTTCCTCCTCCTATTCCTTTTCCTCTCCCTCCTCTTTTTCTTCCTCCTCTTTCTCTTCCTCCTCTTCCAACTCTTTCTTCTTTTCCTTCTTCTTCTTCTCCTCTTCTTCCTCTTCCTCCTCTTCCCTTATCTCCTCTTTCTTCTCTTCTTCCTCCTCTCCCTACTCTTCTTCTTTCTCCACATCTTCCTCTTCCTCCTCTTTGTTTTTTGGACATTCTTTCAACTAAGATGAGATGGGATGCCAGTGTACCTTTGTTTACATTTTCCTGACAGTCAAGGATGTTAAATTTCTTCCCTAGTATTACTGGCCACTTATACTTCTGGGAAGTAGATGCTCAGTCCTTGTGTGTGTTTATTGACTGGATTATTTGCTCTTTTGGTATTGGATTATTTTGAGTCCTTAATATATTTTGGCTTTTGAATAAATAGCTGGCAAAGGATTTCTCTGACTTTGCAGGCTATCTCTTCACTCTGCTGTTTCTCCAGCAGTGCGGGAACATTGTGTGTTGACAGTTTTACACAAGAGAAATGAGGAAATAACTCCATCAACTATACTGAAAAATATTTTCAAGAAAGGAAAAAAGATATAAAATGCATGGCATGCCGATCCCTTATTACTCAACCTCAAAACTTTTATTAGGGCTACATTTACCCAAAACTTGCAGTGTTTTTTCCCCCTTTAGAAGAATTTGAATGATGGCACTTCTTTGTTGAATGTGATCCCAAGTAAACTTCACAAGCGTGAGTCTTGTGGGATCCTCGGTACTGGATGTTTTCTTTTGATGGTGTAGATGGAAGCATATAATCTTTCAGACTCCCCTTTACCATAAATTATTTTCTTCTTTCTATACAGTATGCTTATGAAAAATATCTGTTCTTTTAGAATATCTTTTAGAAATAAAATATTCCTAGTGATCTCACTAAAGGTAGTTTATATACTTGGATAACATCTACATGGCCACAGACTCCTGCATTTCTGTAGTCTGCTGGTTATTGTTACATCTGTAGGGTTTTTATATTGTTTTATTTTGCCTTTAGCTTTTATTTAATATTGGGAATCAAACCTACAGCCTCACGTGTGCTAGACAATTGCCTATCACTGCACTACACTGCTTTCCTTATACCTTTCCTATAGCTCTTTACCATCTTTCTGCATACATACAAGTACACAGATACTTGTTCATGGGCCAGTATTTTCTTGAATTTTTAAAGCACCTTTCTAAGGTGGCAGCTTAATCTTTGAAAATGACCAATGGTATTGACAAATCTCTAAAAGTCTGATTTAAAGAGATGAAAAGTAATAAGTATATATGTTTGAAGGCTGTGGGAAGAAGGTTAAAAAAATAGAAACTTCAGTTTAAAAGCAAACTATGGCCACCTAATAAATGGTCCATGGTGGGTTGAAACAATGGCAGATTACTCAGTAATGTTGTGATTCTGGGATCAACTAGGTGGGTCTTTCTTATGCAAGTTACCTATTTTGCATTTCAGTGGTAGAAGGTTCTGGCTTCTTCAATCATATCTCTTAGTGAGAGGACAGTCAATGATTTAAGAAGAGATTGCAAAAATGGCTTTACTGGCAGTTGTCTTGGAAAACACACACACATACACACACACACACACACACACACACACAGAACAATAATATTGTATGAGAGAAGAGTTTTTAAATAATTTGTGTTTTTAGAAATTTGAATTAATAACTCAGCTTAAATAGTAGTCAAATTATTCTTTTTATATGTTATTTCATGGCATTTTTCCTATTTTTGTAAGCAGTATGAAAATAAAATTAAAGATATTCTCATGTAAAACAGTAACTTTCTGAACATTTTTTAAAAAATAAATGATGTGATGAAACTTAATCAAAAGTATTTTAAGAGGGAAACAATCTTCAGGTTCTTTGTTTTAAAGGCATGTTAAAATATTCAAACCAAATACTAATTCAGTGATAATAAAGCAATACACTGTGACTAAGTAGGGCTTTTTCTAAGAATGCAATATTTGCTTAAGCTCAAAAAATGTTAATTTGGTTTATCACATTAATTGATTAAAAGAGAGATTTAGTTTGATCATTTTAAGCTGTGAATATGATACAAATCTGGTGAAGAAACTATTCTGAGAAGGGTTCCGTGAGCTCTTCCAGTTTGAGTCTGTAGTTCCTAGGTCAGCACTGAGCCCTGGAGATGGTTGAAGAAATGCTTACTAATGGAAAAACAGCATGCAGCTCCTTTCGCTTTTCCATTTCTCCTTCTTTCATCTTCTACTCTGACTTTTACTTGCACAGTAATAAATTAAGAAACTCCTAATTTTAGGAAGGGGAAGAGAGACAGAAGAGAAGGAAGAAGGAGGAAGGAGAGAAAGAGATAAAGAGGAAAGAAGAGTGAGAGAGAAGGAAGAAGGGGTAAAGAGAGAAAAAAGAAAGAGAGAGGAAAGAGAGAAAGAGAGAGAGACTTTGTTTCAGAAAAAGAGAATTCCTAAATTGTTGCATGGAAAAAAGTCATGAATTTAACAACCATGATAAATAAAGAGAACAGTTTGGTTTTCTCCAAGGAAGTTTTATTTTCTAGTGGCTTGTCCATTTGAGGTGGTTGATCTATTATAGCGAATAAAGGAACATTCTCAACCTCAGAGCAGGGAGTAGGAAAGAGTATTTCTGCAAACCAAGACCCAGAATCTCAACACCTCTGAGATATGTAGAAATAGTGGGTAGGTCCACCTTCTGGAGGAGGGCTCTCCCTACAAGGCAATGCAAAACCAAATTAGCCAATGAGGAGATACAACTCTTTGGATCTCAGGTGATCTGGGTTTAATTGCCAGCCAGTTCAGTACCTTAGCAACTAAAATAATAATTATTACTGCTATTACTATTATTGCTTTTCCTGTGCTAACATTTGATGAAATTTTTGAAATAGAAATCAGAATAATTAAGAACTTAGTATATCATGAAGACAGTGTCTCACATTAGAGGTGAAAGTTTGGCATCATGCTTATGGTGAATTTTAATTATAAGAAAGCATAATAAGATTTTTGGAATGGTGTTAGAGAAAAATGTGTGGAAATGATAAACAAGCCAGAAGAATACGTTGATGAATATTTATAAGAACACAGAGCAGGGAAGAATATTAGAACATATGCATAAATAAAGGAACCAGAGAGAAAAATTAATTTGTTTGAATGCAAAGAAGTTAGTTTCTCATTCATCAGAAAATGCCATGAATAAAATCAAAAGGAAAATAACAAACTGAAAAATGAAAGGAAAGAATCTTATGATCTTCATATAAATATATATCTTTATATATATTCCCTTATAAGTATGTGTTAGCAAAAGAATTGAAACATTGACAAAGGATATTTGAAAAGCAGTTCACAGAGAAATAACTTCAGATAGACACCAAACATATGAAAAATCAATCAACCACACTAATAATCATGGAAATATGCATGGCAACAAAAACAAGAACCTTTCTTTTTACATTTCATGTTGGCAAACATTAGCAACTGCATCTCCAGCCCCAGAACTAGCTGGGGTTGCAGACACAAACCATATGTGCTGCATGCTCCCATTCCTTTACTGAGGCTAAACATTCCCAGTTTATCTCAGATTCTTTGCTGCTGTTTCCAGATATGGTCCTACAATCCTTCTCAAAAGGTGTCCCAGGACACCATTACTAATTCATCAATGCTAGTACTGCAGATGAAACCGGGCACCATTCCTGGGATAAAATTTGATGAAAGCTGAGGTATTCTACATGGTTAGCCCTTGGTGGCCCTGATTTAATAATACATAATATGTTATATATGATTATATATAATTTAATAGTTTATATATGATATTTTTCTTTAAATGCTACAATGATGAGCATACCTTTTTAACTAGAAAGGTTTGCTAAGGAAATAATCAGAAACAAGCACACGCATTTATGTCTGAGGTCAGAATGTACCCACTAATTACAAAGGTTAAATGTGGGCAATATTGGAAACCACCTTGCCAGACAACGTTAAGAGAATGGTTAAATTAGGTGAATTCAAAGAATATGTAAATATATGCTTACATTTTCAAAAACATGTAATGTGTAAAATACCCTAAAAATAAGAGAGAAAAAGAGTCTGGAGAGACATTCAGGGTTAAAGTCTCTGCTTTGCAAGCATAAGGACCTGAGTTTCTGTCTTTAGACTCCATCTAAAAATGTTGGGTAGAAATGGAAGCAGCCTGCACATCGAGCCCTGGAAAGCAGAGACTGGCAAAACTCCAGAGCAAAGTAAAGAAGGAGGAAGAATAATCCAGGATGATTCCTGACATCACTCTTGAGTTTTCACAGGCACACACACTCAAATGCCCTCTGGCACAAGTATGCACATACAAAAAAATGAGAGCGATAAATACACATACACAAGATAAATACACATGCAATGCAACTTTTTAAAAAAATATGTACATAGAAAAGTTGATGAAAAGAAATAGAAACAGATATACTAATGTTATCTGCTATTAGTTACACATATAAATACAAAAATATATCTAGATAGGCAGGTAAGTCCTCTAAAATATTCATTCTAGAACTAATAATTTAGCAGTACCTTTGACATAAATAATTTAATATTATAAACTTCCAGAAATGTATAAATATAAAAATGTTTTCCCCAATTCTAGATTTAGGCAAATAGTGCGTTTTGATTATCCACAGTGTACAAACCAGCCCAAACCCAGTGACTTGAAAGGATAATGTGCTGCCATTTCCTGGATTCGGCTGGTTGAGTGGATCAGTTCTTACTTGGACTTTTTCATGTGACTGTGTTTAGATGCTAGATCTAGAGTTATCTAGAGGAACAGATCATAGACATCCAAGCAGCTTCCCCTCTCCTGGGAACGGAGCTCAGCCCATCTCCATATCATTCTCTCTCAAGGAGGACAGAGTGGACTTCTTTTTTTTTAAACTTTATTATTACAATTTTAGTATATGTGCTGCCGAAGTGAGCACTAAACTTTATTATTACAAAGAAAAATTTTATATAGGAGTATGTCCCACAGCACTGTATAGGAAACCAAATTTCCGAACCATAAACAGAAATGCTTATCACAGTGCATTCCATAACACATAAAAATAGAAATTAAAAGGGATCCCACTCTGTCCAAACACCCAACCAAATCCATAGTTCCTAGCTATGAGACCCACGGCACCACACAAATCTTCCAACACAGTAGGCAGAACTCATCACTTAATATCATCCTCCACCAAATCCTTGGCTATCTCTGCCACGATCACACCAACACATCCAACCCTACCTCTGGATCCCACGGTATAGCCTGGACTTCTGGTGCCGTGTCTCATTATCTCCATGAGACTAAAACTTCTGATGTGAAAACAGAAACTTCTGGATGTACTAAGGGTGTGTCTGGAAATGCCATGACATCACTTCTGCCCTAGTCCCATAGTCAAAGCCAACATGAGTCCCATCTAGATTCAGAGTGCAGAGCATGTGCAATAGAAGATGTGACACAGCTATGGAGCACTTTGAGGGAACCGCTCTGCCGATGAATATTAGAAGCAAGCATATCACTCTTGAGAATCTCCCTCCTTGTCCTTCCAACTTAATAGCTGGATATCAGAGCTTTAATGTGCTCTGTGAATCTGAAGCCTGAAAAACAGGGATTTTTCATTCCATCACTTGATAGAGGACAAATTCACAGTAGTTTAACGAATGTTTTAGGGATTTCATCTCAGATTTACAATTTTTGCAAACTGGAATGGTTCAAAATAAAGGACCATATAACTGCCCAGTCTGTTCATCTGTACCTTGTTTTCCTCTAGCCAGATGTTTCTTATAAGTAATTTGTTTAACAATATTCAGACTAAGAAGCCATTCTAACATTAAAACGATGTACCAAACATACCCACATTTATTTTCCACATCCTTGGCTCTTTTCTAGACCTGCTTTGCAGTTTTTAACATCCTTAATTTCGATTGAACCCAGATGGAATCTAAATTTGCCAGAAAAGAAAGAAAACAAAACATGGGACAGTATTTTATATTTTTCTGTGTTACATGGAGAAGGTCTAAGGTAGGCTGAAACCTTATAAATCACAGAGACAGACAATCAGCTTTAGGTACACATTGCAGGCAATTTCTGAATGGTCCCCAACTGTCTCCTGTCTCCTGATATATGTGTCCTCATATAACTCCTTCCACTTGAAGTGAGCTGGCCTTAATGACTCACTTGTGATATAGCAAAAGAGATCAGATGACATTTTCAAGAGCGAATTACAAAAGGATTCTGTTTTCCCTTCTCTTTCACGGACTCCCTTGCTGCACTGAGCAAAACCCGTGACTCCGTTGTAAGATGTCCTATGGAAAAACCACATGGCAAGGATCTGTCTTTAGCCCTCAGACAGTGAGGTCCATGCCAACATCCTGCCCTGAGCTTGGAAACAGAGCTTCTGATGCTGTCAATGCCCCATGAGGGAACCTAAAGCAAATCCTTTCTTTAGCAGCCTCAAGGAGACTGTCCATCTTGCATAGCACTGTGACTTTAGCCTTGTGAGGTTCCCAGAGCCCTGAAGACCCAGTGCAGTGATGAAGGGTCCTAGATCACAGACAATATCAGGCACTAGGTTTTTATGACATTAGGATACTTGCCATGTCTGTAATGTGAGAGACACTGGGAAAAGGATTTGCTGTGGTTCAGGGAGTGGCCATTCTTTTCCTGACTTTCTTTTCTTTTTGTTCTTCTTCTTTCTTAGAGTTGTCTGACCCCATCCATGTGTCATGGCATGCATGTACTTTCCTCACCCCTCTCCCAAATAAATAAACAAACAAATAGATAAATAAGTAAACAAAAATTATTAAAGAAAGTAAAAGCAATAAAACTGGTAAACATGGAGGTATAAGGAAAAGTCTGTGTTTCTTCTTTAAAATTCAAATGCAAAATCAAACATTTTCCAGTGACATTTTAAAGGTGACAAAACATAGAAAGTATATTTTACAACTATAATATTAGTAAGGGAGTATGTAGAAGAGCTACTTGTGTTCCAGGTTTCTATTTTTCCACGTTTGAATAAACAGAGAGAAAGTTATATCAGATTTTTTTAAGAAGACATAACCATTTGCTGACTATAAGAGATCAGCTTTAATCATAAGTGTATGGATAGATAAAAGAAGAGCAAAAGATACTACATGTCATGGTTTGAAATGTGGGTTGTTCCCCATAGGATCATGTGTGTGAATCTGTAGTTGTTCGGGAAATTCATGGCATCTTTAGGATGGAGCCTTGCTGGAAGAAGGTGGTCACAGAGGGTGTATCTTAAGGTTGTTTAGCCCCACTCTGCTTGAATGAGGGAGTCTGCTCTTGAGCTTGCAAGTAGCTCTCGGTCTCCATGATGTCTGCAGTGACTGAGCTGCCTCCAACTTTTGCATTCTGTAAGCTGAATAAATCTCCTTTTCTCCTCTTAAGTTGTTTGAGCCTCAGTTGTCTCACAGCAACAGAAAAGAGTAACCGGGACACCATGGAAGCAATAGCCAGAGGAGTACTGGAGTGGCAGTATTTACATGAGAATAGAAGTCAGAATAAGAAAGATCATCAAGAATAGTGAAGGGTTTCGTGAAATGGCTCAGCAGGTAAAGGTGCCTATACACAAACCCAGAGACCTGATTTTGAATCCCAGAGTCTGCATGCTGGAAGGAGAGGCCAACTCTTGTAAGTTGTCCTCTGATCTGCACACGTATACCTGCTCTTTCTCTCTCTCTTTTCAAATAAAACATTTTTAAAAAAAAATAATGAAGGTCATTAAATACTGAGAAAATTCTCCAAGAAGACATAGTAAAGACATAGTCTTTGAGTCTGACAGCAGGCATCAAGCTATATGAAGCAAAAACTGGGAATACTTGAGAAATTAGGCAACTTGACAAGAATAGTTGGATATAGCTACAATCAGTAATTAGTGGAAGACCTAGACAAAAGTCAGTAAGAGCATAGAATATTAAAAGAATAGAACTGGTACTTATTCTTTGCTTAAGACTTTATTGTGGGTCAGTCATTCACTGATTAATAAGAATTGAAACCATATGAAGTGTGTGTTCCACTGAAAGGAAATTAAACTGGAAATCAGTAAGAATGGTATATTTTTAAAAACATATAAAATATTTGGAATCAAATATTGAACAGGTCAAAAAAATTCCCAAGGAAGTGAGAACACATTTTCAGTGGAATGAAAATAAAATTATATGATTATATATAGAATCATCAATAGCGATACTTAGACAAAACTTTAGAGCATTAAATGTTCATAATGAAAAAGACAAAAGACCTCAAAGTGATATTCTAACTTCTAACATTAGGAGATTAGTTTAAAAAAAAAGGGAGATAAATTGAAGCCAAAGCAAGGAGGAAAAAGAAACTGTATACTTAAGAACAGAAAGCTTCAAAGAAGAGATTTAAAAAATCCATGAAACCAAATTGATTGTCTGATTAAAACTATGGCCAAAAAGTCAATGGAACTGGAGGGGAGATAAAAAGGACATGATTAGCATTGGAGATGAAAAAGGGGTATCACTACAGACCCCACAGACCACACACATTAAAATGGCAATAAAAGAATATTGCAAACAACTCTGTGCACACATTTGACAGTTTAGATGAGATGGACCAGTTCTTTGAAACCTGCAGACTACGACAAGTCATAGCCAATCAACTTTTGCTGACTAGGGACATGTATTTCAGGAGACCTTCCAGGCGTCACCGAGGACCCCTGGCTGCTTCCAACAAAATTTTGACTCTTAGTTTTTCATCTTATCTGTTTTCCATAAAAACTAATTTATCCTCTCCTCTCTTCCAAAGCTATATTTATTCAGAACGAGAATTACTGTAAGCTTCAGGAACATTGGGCATTTTAGCTTTCTTCAGAAACATTCTGAAGATTCTCCTGATTCTCCTTATTCTCTAGGAACCCTCCTTCCCCCGCCATCGTCCTTCATCCACATTCTCAGCAACCTTATTTTGTGCACATTCCGAAGGATTCAGAACACATTCCTGCCACTCTCCACACTGGCCATACCTTCAAGTCAAGGGCCTTTCTGAATCCGGCACCATCACAGGTATGTTGAGGTTTAGGGCCATGATGGGTGGGGCCCATGCATCTCCCTCAGCTCTTTTGTGAACTGCTTTCTCTTTTCTGATAAACTACCCTGGAAAACTTCTAAGTGATGTGACCATCATCATACCAAGACCTTCTGCTCCCCAACTCAACCAAATATCAGTAGCGCCATAGTTCACCTCATGAACTTTATTTCATATTCTGCAAAGGCCAAAAGAGTTCTTAGAAGAACTGAGTTCATGGGCTGGAGCGATGGTTCAGGGTTAAGATTGTTATGAGGAAGAAGCAGAAGATTCTGAGTTCAGATCCCAGGTTCCATGTAAAAATGCCAGGTGGAAACCGTGGCTTGCACTTCCAGCCTTGGTGGGTGGAGCTTGGAAAACCCCAGACCAAAGACTGATTCCCCAAATCACATTTGGTCCTCCACAGGGACATACAGTCCCCTCTGATGCACACACACACACACACATACACACACACACACACACACACACACACACACAAAATAAATAAAATAAAATTTAAAAAAAATCTGAGTTCCAGTCCAAATAATTGTGGCAAGGTTAGAAACATTTGTTACAGTTCTCTCTTCTAATCCCAAGGATAACACAGTATGTTTTATCCAACTTATATGTGTGGATTCTGGCTTAAGGATTCATGGGTAATAGGAAAAATACATATATTGAAGACAGAGCTCTCATGTCTGCCTCAGAATGCTCACATCGCCTCTTTAAAATGTCAATGTCTTCTCATTCTGGAGTGGTATCGCCTAACTACTCCTACCTAAGAAGCAAAAAAAAAAAAAAAAAAAAAAAGCACTTGCAGCAGCTTTTGCTAGCAGCTTGGTAGGCATAAGAGGAGTGCATCACTGGAAGATTTTGAGAGAGCAATGGAATGTGCAATAGACTCTTGGGTAAGCCAAGAAGTGATAGTGCTCAAACAGTCTCAGGAACAACTCCCCTAGCTGGACTTTGCTCCTCTCCCACACTCCCTGCAAATCCTGACTCTCAGCCCAGACAATTCCTGTGATTTAAGAGCAGAAAGACATGGTCTTCATGTGTCTCCCAGACAAGATTCCTCTTTTTTTTTTTTTTTATACTACTGTTTTTTCACTGATGTGAGTCCCAGACTTGCCAGAATATCTGAATGGTGCTTCCGTCCTTACCCCCTTTCCTGCACCCATCCCTGGTGCCTCCTCTCCCACCCCTGTTACTTCCCTGCCCCCACCTTCCCACCAGAATCTATAATACATGCTGATTTGGTTTCCTGCACAGATTCATGAAGCTTGGTGCAAAGGTAAGCCTTTTCAGCCACAATGGAAATATGTATGGAGATTCCTCACAACACTAGAAATACCACTGCTGAGTATTTGCTTGAATGACTCCAACCCAATACACCACAGAGATACTTACATATCGATGCTTATTTCAGCACAGTCTCATGGCAGTTAACTTATGAGACCAGTCTAGTCATTCACCAGCAGAGGAAGGGACAAATCAATTGCGACACATAGACACATTTGCAGAAAAGGGTGCAATGGAAAGAATCATATTAAGCAAGTTAAACCAGTTTCAAAAAGATAACTATCACATGTTTTCTTTCATTTGTGGTTCCTAGATTTTTATGTAGATAAATAAAATCATGTATAGTTTATATGGCATAAAGGTAGAGCAAAACTGTCTGGAGGAATAAAAGAGACTAATGAGAAGAGGGGGAAGAAAGGGAAAGTGAAAGAAATATTCTCAAAGTAAATTATACACTTGTGTGGAAATGTCCTCATACGACCTAGTACCATGTGCAATGAATATATACATGTATGTGTGAGCACGCATATGTGTGTGTATGTGTGTGTGTATGTGTGTGTGTGTGTGTGTGTGTGAGAGAGAGAGAGAGAGAGAGACTTTCATGGTACTTTTTAAAATTTGAACTCAGAAAACGCCAGGTTAAATGTTGCAGCTACCATAACAGATTCACCTGAGGTAGAGTTGCCAGCCCAGCGCCCGTAACAACCTCGAGAAGGACCTAAGGATTTGGCATCCAGCTCACTTGCTGAGAGGTTTGCCCAGCATAGGAGGTCCTGCGTTCACCCTTGAGCACCATTAAAAAACTAGGCAAAATTTCAGAAATTTGCAGACCATTTATAGAGATTCCAAATTTGTAAGAACAGGTAAATCCTAGGGTCTGAGTAGTACTTGGCATGTAGGTACTTACAAATATCAGATGTGCCTATAACCCCAGCATTACTGGGGGGCAAGGAATGAAGATAGGCAGATCCAGTCAACCTCATAGAAATTAGGAGGTTTGGTTCAGGCAAATGTCATAGTTAGGCACAGGTGTCAACTAGACAGTTGAGGGTTTGTGCTCTGAGCACATTTATAAAGAATGAGTGGTTGAATTAAGCCCAGAGCAAACCTGCAGGAGATTGTCTAGCTGATGGGGAAAGCCCAGCCCATGGTGGGTGGGGCTAGGTTCTGGAATAAAATCCAGAGAGCTGTTTGAGAAAGTTGGCATCCTTGGGTACAACTTGGCCGACAATGCTGGTCTGGCAAGTAAGGATCGTCCCTTTCTCAGCCTTTATATGGTGATGGTGTGGCCAGTTCCCCTCGGCCCTGGTGTTGGTGTGAGCTATCCTGTCAAACTGTAACCAGACAATCATAAGAGAAAATAAACTCCTTGTTCTTTTAAGCTGTTTGATGGTGATTTATCAGCAACCATGCAGGCGAACTGCAACAGCAAGTGACCCTGTCTCAAGTCAATAAAATGAAGAGTGATAGAGCCTAAGGCCCTGGCTAGTTCTGGCCTCTGCATATGTGCGCCCATGTACACAAGCCTAACCCTAGAATACATGTACTGCACACATCTACACACAATGCACAATACATGCATACACACTCAACACACACAAAATATAAACAAAATATAAAAAGGCTTGTTTCATGAGGGGAAAAATAGTAAGAAAAACATGTGTTTGGGGAAAAAGAAGCTTCATTCCTATTCCTGATGAATGAAAATTATTTCCAGGATCTTGTAATAATCTATGAACATTCCTGGTCAGTGTCTGCCCTTCTAAGGCTCATTCTTTCCTTTTTCTTCTGCGATTTTGGGCAATGTGGGAAAGAAATCACTGGACATATTTTACATCTTAATTACTAGGTACCAGGTTCTTAATGAGCAATTTACTTTATGAGTCCCTTTAATCCAAGCAAATCTTGGGGAGCAGGTTTTACTAATGAGGAATTTGAGTGGACTAGCTCGCATTCTTCTTCCCCATTCCCATGTGGTAGGATCGCCAAGAGTAACACACAGAACACAAATCATACTTTCCACAAATCTACTTTCTCTGGTCCAGTAATTGCTGAAAATTTCTTCCATAGTCTAGTAATAGTTGCTGATGTAAAGTTTCAGTGATTGCTCATTTTGATTTTCATTGCCAGTGTGTGTGTGTGTGTGTGGTGTGTGTGTGTTATAGGTCTAGGGGATTTGGGGTTTGTTTTCTCCAGGAAATAATGAATAATTAAGCAGGAAAAAAGTTGAGATGTTTATGTTTATTTTTAAATAGAGAACAATAGGACCAGAGAGTCTGAATGCAAGCTGGGAATCCCAGCAAGCGCAGGAAAGAGGCATGTTAAGAGACTGGCAAGAGGCCACATGGCAAAGAAAAATAGTGAGCATTTTTAGTTGATAGTGAAAATGATCATATCCAGACAGCTCTGGTAAACGTTCATCACTCGTGTCAATAGACAATGAGCAGTGTTTCTAATGAAACTGTCTACGCTCTCTTTTTTGATCTTCTTGGCTGCCGTTGGCCTTTTCATTCCACCACTTCAAGACTCTCATTATAAAGATTCCTGTTTCACATCTAAATCACCACCCCCAACCCCCGGCACACACATCTCAAGGTTCAGGGAACATTGCGGAAGAAGGGAGCAGTGTCATAGTTAGGCACAGGTGTCAACTTGACAGTTCAGGATTTGAGCTGTGGGCACATTTGTGGAGAATTAGTGATTGGGTTGAGCCCAGAGCAAATCTGCAGGAGATTGTTTAGCTGATGGGGGAAGGTGCAATCCATGGTGGGCTTAGGCCCTGGAATAAAACACAGAGAATTGGCTGAGAGAGTCGGCATCCTTGTGTATGTTTGGCCAGACATGCTGGTCTGGCAAGTAAGGATCGTCCCTTTCTCAGTCATTATGTAGAGATGGTGTGGTCAGTTCCCTCAGCCTAGTGTTAGTGCGTGCTCTCCTGCCAAGTTGGACTACAGACTGTAACAGGACTATCAGTAAGAAACTAAATCCCTTGCTCTCTTAAGCCATTTGATGGTCATTTATCAGCAACCATGCAGGCGAGCTGCAACAGGCGGTAAGAATGTAGAGACCTGAAGCAGAGCAGGGTGCAGCCAGATAGTATCTTCTGAACATGGCAGAGTTGTTGCACCCAGGAACTCACTTCAGATCTTGTACTGTTCGAAAGACCTGCACAAAATTTGATCTATCAGTATTATCACCACAGGAAAGGAATGATCTCAAAAGGCCCCACATCTCCTTAAGAGATTATCAAGAGTTAATGCTGGACGCAAGGGTGGGGAGGGAACTGCTTCCCTTAATGGCGTACCACCGATACCACTGAAACAACATCCATGCTTCGACAAGTGCTCAGGCATATGCGATTAAAGGCATCCCAGATGAAACTCGGTGGGGCACACAGGCAGAAAGACCTGAAAGGAGGAGTGAGACTGGAGGGAAGAAGGTTTGTAGTCAGAAGAGGAGGTGGGTGGAATTGGATGTAAGTGGTGAAAATAACATGCACTCATTGCATTCGTGTATGAAATGCAAAAAACAAAAATGAACTTGAAAAGGATTCTTGTTCCTAGACTCATATTTCCACACTCCACACATTCTCCTCTGGGTGACCTCATCCACCCTGAAGAATTAAGGTGAGCCCATCTGTTTCCAGCCTAACTACTCTAGAGTCTGACTCTGTTCAACCACCATAATGCGTATCCATCACCTAGTAGCCCACGAGCATCTCAGCTCTGTGCGTCTGAGATGCTATTATTCCCAGCAATCCTTGGAGCTCCTGTCCATTCATCTCCTTCTCATCATTCACGCATGAAGGATTTGCTTCTACATCTCTGCCTTACCACAGGATACTCTCCGACAGCCACCAATCCAGATGAAATTCAAATCACCTGACCCATAGATCCATGTGAGATCTTCAGACGCTAGGCTCCATTCTCTGCCTGAAAAAGTTTGAAGATAACTTGCACTAGAATCAGCAAGGATTTTGCAATTATTTTAAAGCCTTTTCAAATATATAGTTTAAGTTCATGGGAAATTTTTTTGAATGAGTTTGGGTACACAGGCAGCATTTTCCAATTACATAATTTTTTTTTTACTTTTGGCTTAGAAAATATTGATATTTTTATTCAAGCTATCTGGTTCAAGAAATATCATGTGTTTTGATAATCATATGTGAGAGATGATTATTTGCATCTTTAAGCATCACTTAAGGAAAACTATTGAATTTGTTTTTTCCCTTCAATTTTTTTTCTGACAACTTATGAAAAAGGCTTGTCATTGAAAAGAAAACTTGGCGGGACACATTTAAGCCGTTTTAAATGAACTTCACAAGCACTAAGTGATCAAGCAAAATATGAATATTTGCAGAAAACTTCAATATCTCCTTGGCTTGCTGCCTTTTATTTTGATATAGTTTCTTTCCAGCTTTTTAAAAGAATCCTTTCGTACCATCTGTGCCCATAATACTTTGGCACATTTGAAATTTCAATTTCCAGCCTCTGCTGTCCTGAAATACCTTTGTGGGATTTTCTTAAAGAAAACAAATTGGGGCTGGAGAGATGGCTCAGGGGTTAAGGCTCTGCCTCACAAACAGAAGGTCCTGAGTTCAGATCCCAAGTCCCACATAAAAACACCAGGCAGAAACAATTGTGGCCTGCACTTCTGGCCTTGGTGGGTAAAACCTGGGAAATCTCAGCATGAAGTAAAATGGAGGTAGAAGCAATTCAGAATAATTCCCAAAGTCACCCCTGGTCCTCCACAGGCACGCACAGTGCCCTCTGCTACACATATGCACACACGTGCACGTACACACACACACACACACACACACACACACACACACACACACACACAAATTAATTAATTTAAAAAAGAAAACAAATTGGAAGACTTTCTTATCCTTCCAGCTTGTTTCTTAATAAACAGCAGATGAATTAAGAAACAAAGATGCATAGACGTTTTGTAATAATCACTTACTTCTCTTTTGATTATTTCTTGGACTCTATGGTACTATATTATTATTCCTTCCCAAGGAAACAGTATCCAATGTGCTATTTGCCCAGTCCATGCAATGATGGTGTCTGTGGGATGACTCAGCAGGTAAAGGTGCCTCTATGCAAACCTGAGTTCAATCCTTGGAACTGCATGCTGGAAAACATGTGTCACACACTAACAGCACTTATTTCTGGCTGAATTTTACCTTCATCCTATATTTTTCTGCATGTACTTAAACTTAGTGAATGAACAGGTCAAAAAGAAAGCCAAACATCATTCTCACATGTGGGGGGGAAAACTGCAAAAGGTCAGGACTCGATTCTAAAGAGATTGGTAGGTATGTTTGCTCTGTCAACGTCTTGCTAGTTTCAACATTCCAATATTTTATGATGATTGCTCTACTCAAAAATTATGTATCTTCCTATCTATATTAGACTAATAAAGTTGGCTACAAATAGAAATATAGATCAAATGTTCTTTCGCAATGGGTTATTGATAGAAATACTTTCAATCCATTTAGGTTACAACACAAGGTGAATGTCTTCTACATAGTAGGCTCTATTTTTTGAAGTGAATGTCAGCTCATTATTGTCTTCCTAACAACATCTGCTTAGAACTGGGTCATTTGCCCTTTCTCTTCTGGTTGCCTCCCAGTTCAGAATGTTGCACTCCTAACCGCCAGTATTCACTTAGATCCACAGTTGGGCTTAGCATACTTTGTCCTCGGCACCCTTCTTTGTTTTTTTAGCCTTTTCCCGGAAAACAGGCTTGACCTGCCCACCATAGTCATTCTGCTTTGCCCTCATGCTGCTTTTTTTAGGCATGTGGCGAGTCCTTGCCTTTCTTGAACTGTGTCACTTTGTGGGGTTGATGCTCGCCACATTTCTTGCAGAAAGTCTGGCAAGTGTTAGGAACGTTCCCCATGCAAGAGCGTTATGGGCCAAAAAAGAAAGAGCCAGCACTTCCTGGTTAAATAAAATGAATCCTCTGTTGGTGGATGAATGCTAATGGGCACGTTTATTAAAATCCTATCTCTGCTGCCCTCCAGTGGCGCACCAGCTCAGCTCAGAACGACTTGGAAAGAAAGAAGCAAGGGTCTTCCATCCAGAAATCCTTATTTGAGGGGAGACTGAATACTTAGGTTTACAGGTTTGTTTTGTTTTGTTTTGTTTTTTTTCTCCCTTGTATAGTCTTGTATTTTTCCTCTTAAATAGTATCTTGCCTTATGAAGACCAATTCCCAAGCTCAAATGATTTTCTATTTTGCCTACTGCAGAAGATTAGAGATAACAATAAAAGCACTTTTATCCATTTGCAATTCGTATGAAGGGTGTGTGTGTGTGTGTGTGTGTGTGTGTGTGTGTGTGTGTGTGCATGTGTGCGCGCGTGTTGCATTCATGAGTGTATGTGACTGAACATACATTAGCAGAGATTGGAACAAGAAATCTGCAGGCATGGGCGTGCATTCCCAGCTTTTTATGTGGATGTAGGGATCAAACTAAGCTTGTCAGAACTCACACTTGCAGACGAAATGCACTTACCTGCTGAACCATCTCTGCAGCCTCTCAGCCATTTTTTTCTGTGCCTCATCCTCTGAGCTCTTAGTAAATACTGGACACAACGATCCCCAAACTTTTTCATTAGAATTTGCTCTTTTCCCTTAACATGCAAAGTCACTGACAATGTTGGTTTTCCCACGTGCTACCAGATAGGAAACATCACATAAATGAAAAGTCCTACGAGTAGCCTAGCACTGTAAATTCATATATGTAGTGATGCGGGAAATTTTTAAGTGGCAGTAAGCATCGTCAAGTATTTTCTGCAATTCTGTGTCAGAGTCATATGCTGGCCCTTGTGCAGGACAGTTACACGCCAAATTCGCTGGGACCAGAGCTCCCTGGCATTATCTACTTCCAACTCTCTTGTACTTCAGAACTCATTCCCGGATTTTAATAGCAATGTCCAATTGCGTCCTCTCAGATGTATTTATTGAAATGTTTTGCCTTCCCCTGTTTTTGTATTCTTCTAGAATGTTCTTTTGTTTTAGCAATGTTTCTTAATGCCTTCCTGGACTGCCGCTACACCTCCATATGGCCCATTTTTTGTTCATCTGGAGCAGGTATTTTTTTTGATTTTTAGTGTCTTAATGCTCAATTTTTCTTCTTCTGCAGTATACCTTTTACATACATGAGTATTTTGTCTTTGCCGCTTTTTGATGAAATTACTAAATATTGATATTTCCATAAGCTTTTAGGTTATTTAACTGTTACATCACATTTTTGCATCATATGGATTTCACAGTTTGCTCTTGATTGATAATACAGAAAGGTAAAGAAATTTTTTTGATCTAATCCTCACAGAGCAATGGTCTCAGTAAAGCTTTTTTCTAGGCCTTTAAAGTTAGTCAAATGGTGAAATATGGATAATTAATAAGTGGATTAATTCACATATAGTTACCACCTTTGTGGAGAGGGGGAGAGATTTAAAGTTTCCTGAACGTTTTCCAAGAATACCACGTTTATTGTTCTTAACTATAGTCAGAAGACTTCATGAACTCGCCACATGGAATCTATTCTATTACATCTTACAGAATAGTCTTAATCTTCTGTTTAATTGTTTATTTACCACCTTGTGGTTTTTACTGGTATCCATTAATTCATATATTCTCTGTGTAAAATAATATTAAGGGGCTTATTCTGTTTTAACGAAAAAGATTTTTTTTCATTACTTGCATTCTCTTCTCTCACTTTTCTCTTGCATTATTTATATTTGTCAAAGATATAACACATAATGTAGTAGATGGTATATAATGTACATAACATATACTTATACTATATATAATACATAATGTATATTACATGTGACATATTGTATGATTATATATGCAGCATATAGTACTATATAATTATTTAATAAGATACAAAGCTAGTTATTCTGAGTGCAGATTTTCCCAATCTTGTCATTTCAAAGGCAGACTGATTTTAGAATCTTGGTTCACACACCTTCTCTGGAGTTAGCTGCAAATGGTGTTCCATTGGTGCCTTGCTTAATGTCTTTAATACTAGTTTAATTATATTGTCCTTCTATCTTCTATGTAGTTTTTCCTATCAGTGTTGTGAAAACTTTTCTTCATTTTTACAATGTCTAATAATTTTATTAGGATATATCAAGAATTGATCATTGTGGTTAAATTTTATCCAGTATCTGGTAGGTGCCTTTAAAATACAAAAATAGATCATTTTATTTCTAGAAAGTTTACTTAGGTATAATCTTAAATAACAATCCTGTTGTTTCGATTTTTTTCTTCTGAAGCTTCCCATAATGTATTAACAGTTTATTTCTTTGCCTGGATAATATTTCAACCACTTTTCTTTGATCTTTACATTTATTTTATTTTACTTTTTGTCCTCTTGGTTGTTTCCTTACTTTTGTTGTTTGCCCATTATTAAGTTTTCATTTAGAACATTTCTTTTTCAGGTGCCTTATAATTTAGCCTTTATTTCTTTTTTTTTCATTTTTTATTATTATTTCCGCTCATACGAACAATATGTACACCGATTCCCTCCCTCCCTCCTCCTCCCCCCACCCCCCTGCTCCCCCTCCCCTCACCCTTCCCTCCCCTTAGCCTTTATTTCTATTACTTTTATTTCTTCTCAATTCAATTGTCATTTTATTTCTCCTATTTCTGACTTTTGATGCAAGTTACCTTTGTCTACATGCCCAAATGCTGCTTGAGACTTTCCTTTAGTTTACAACACTTTGGTACAGTTTTCTTTGGCTTAAAGGAAAAATTCCTCAGATAAGCAGCCCTGGCTTTAATTTTTATTCACATAAAGATCATTTGTATCTCCTTGGGTAATTTGTGAGAGTCCAAATTCAACAGTCTTTCTCTGTCGATGTCACACCAATGGTTCTTATTTTCTTTAGGGTGGGAAACTGTATGTGATCTTTGACATTTTTACTTCCTCTTGTTTTCCAGGATCTGAATTCTTTGTTTCTTTTTCTCATGCAGTGAATTTCCAGAGCTCTCTCTTCCACACTTTTAAATGTTTTTCTCCCTGAAAAGATGTACTCTTTTATAATTGAATACTCATATCCCACATGCATTTTTAAGTCTACTTAAGTTCAGGATTCTTTTTCATCATTTAGTCAAGAATTCTTTTTCATTATTTATTCACTTATGGTTAGTTTGAAGAAAGTTGAAAATTCTAGAGAAGTATCTTTCTTAAATAATGGAGCCCTAAATAGGCAAACACAGAAGGTGGAACAAAGAACTCATTTAAGCCTTCAAGTTCGTGCTAGGAGAATTTGCTGGTTGGGCACCAGAAATCCTTCTTTGTGATCTTTGGAGATGCCCAGTGGACAGGGGACAGTTACAAGGAGACCGCATTAATGTTTCATAAAGGGAAAAGCGACTTGGAGCTTCTGCAGGATTATATTGTACAATGGATATTAATGTTGCTAAGATAAAGTACCAGTTGTGAATGGGAACCGCCATGTGAGCTAGACAAACCTACCTTGACAGGATAGATAGATTTGGGAATTATCGTCAATGCAGGGTATCTGGAATTGAGAAGATATTTAGCCAATCATTTATTCTGTCTTTGTGGACAAGATGGAAAATGTAGGCTACAGTAATACCATTTTTCCTATTGCTTCTCTAAGCTACAAAGATAGATCCTGTGTCAGGCACTCATGCTACATTAAAGTGATCTGTCTATATATGCCCTTGCTCTGCTGAATTATCTTGCCTGGAAGGACTTTGCACATTTATTACTTCTCTTCTGGCACAACTAGATTTCCTACTTATCATTTACTCTCTAAAGTATTTCACTTTACCCTAAACCTTAGAGCCATTGCTAGCTAGCATGTACTTTTGGTTATAATTTGCATTCTCTCTTTGATCGTGTTTATAAAAAGGTCAACTGAGAATTAAAAATAACACCACAGTAAGGTAAAATGAAACGATACTAGAATGGAATGCATGTTTAGATTTTTGAAAAGCATCCAATGTCTCTACACATATGAGTTAAGCTAGACTTCTTTCACAGATTCCTGTCAATTCTACTTTCCTTCTTATATCTTAAAATGTCTAGTTTCAGTAAGTATTGGCTTCCTTAGATCCTGAACTTTTTTTTTTAGTCTGAAGAAACGATTCCAAAATGATCAGCAGATGGCACTACTAACCAATTGTTGGTGGTATTAAAAATTAGAAACATTAAACTTTAAATGATTAATAATCACCACTTTTGTGGCATGTATTAAGTTGTGAAAATAATTTATAGAAAGTTAAATAAATGATGGCAAATTAAAATTATCTGCAATTTCATATGAAAGGGCCATCAACAAACACTTTAATATATAAATAAGTTTTCTTTACACATGTTTAATAAAAATGCAATATAATTTCACAGAATTTTAGCTGGATTTTAAAAGTCAGTGATGTATTATAAACATGCCAACATGTGATTAAATCTTTCTCAATAACATCATTTCTTACATCTGTATATCATAACTGAGTTGGGCAATGACATGTTAGACTATTCTTAGCATCTTAATTTCTTAAACAATGCAGTATGAACATCTTTGCAACTATACATCCAATTCCTTAGCTGTAGATTACATATTAAACAGTTCTCATGTAATAAATTCATAGATGTTTTGTCTTAAAATAATTTTAAAGTATTATTTTCAAATGGATAACTTGTTCCTCGGACAACAGCAATTGACCAATGATAAGAAAGGGCTCCAAAAGAACCACTCATGGGTTACATACTGTGGCTCTTTATGGATGACCCCTTGTAGTTTGGATCTAGTGTGTCCTCTACTGTTCAGTATGCTAAAGTTATTAGTTTTATGGGAAAGTTGAGGACCCTTTTGGAAGTGTGGCCTAGCTAGAGGAAGTTAAGTGACTAAGGGCTATCCTTGAAGGTGACATTGGGATTCTGATTCTTGGTCTCCTCTTCTATCCGACCTTCACAAGATGGACGACTCCTCCCCCATGTGTGTCTACCATGATGTACAATATAGCCAAGGTCTAGAGAGACAGCCTTTTCCATACATTAAAAAACTGTGGAGGAAACTTCTGACACAATCAAAAGACATCTTTCCTCATCACCTTCAAAACTAGAACAAACCTTTGTCTTGTGGCTTATAGCAGTAGTGAATGAACCTCAAGATTTTTTTATTTTAATGATAATGAGACAGTGCATATATGTATATAAACAAAATGGCAGACGACATTCAGTGATACACAAAAAAATTAGATGTGCCTCAGAAACTCAGAATACAGAAGACAACAGTAAAGAAATGTCTGCACTTATGCCATTCTCTCTTTTTCCTGGAGATCTCAGCAGTTAGTTTTTGATACACAAAACAGTGGAAAATAACTTGTTTTCCATGCTTATTGAAAAGGAAAAAAATTTTGATAGCAAAATAAAATTTAAAAATCAAGATAATATTGTGATGTCTAAGAAAACAAATAAATATGCAGAATTGTCCAAATTTTGCATAGTTGCAAAATAAGGCATAAATATGAACCACGTAGAAATGTTTATTTGTAAATTATCATTTGTATATGTATTTAAATGTAACGTGTAATCATAGTGGATAATTAGGTGAATCAGGAAAATATAAAAAAATTTTGTAATTCTAAACTTGAGGAAAAATTCTTGTATTTCCTCTTGATATCCTGGGTCTGTGTGAAGTCATCCTATAGAAGCAGGCTTTATTCTTGTTTTAAGCACGAAAAATGAGACTGGAGTGTGACTCAGTTGGAAGAGTACTTGCCTAGCATGCCTGAAGTCCTGGGTTCAGTTCCCAACACCACCTAAACTGGGTGGATATGGTGCGCTCTGATTATGCAGGCTATGCAGTGAGTTTCAGGCTAGCCTGGGCTACACAAAACCCTGTTTCAAAAAAAGAATCAAATAACAAAACTCTGGATAACAAATCAAGAGTCAATATTCTTGTGTTCTGAAAATGTAATTTTTAAACACTTCTCTATATAATGTTAGAGACTATAATTTCAAAAGATTTCCTTTGTGGAGATTTTTGATCATTAATACCCTTGCGGAAGATACTCCATACAAGTTAGGGCCAAAGCAATCATATTTGGACTTTACATGCCCTGCGCTATTGACCTCACGAAGTCTAGCATTTGCTAAAGACACTAGGATCCTGGGAGGCAAGGGATTGACAGCCACAGTAGTGTTCCTATGCTCAGTGGGAACACAGGAAAGGGTTCTGGGAAATGCCACTGGGTCCTTGTACCTAATCGGAGAGGAGGACCCAGAGGAGAGTTTGGCATGCACATTAAAGGATGCTCTGGGGATGGGAGGGGGAAGGGAGAGGGGATGAGGGCACAGGGGGATAGGGAGTTGGAGGGAGGAGGGGACCGCTGTACCTGTTAAGTTTGTATGAGTGGAAATGAAAGAAAGAAAAGAAAGAAAGAAAGAAAGAAAGAAAGAAAGAAAGAAAGAAAGAAAGAAAGAAAGAAAGAAAGAAAGAAAGAAAGAAAGAAAGAAAGAAAGAAAGAAAGAAAGAAAATACCCTTGCGGAGACTCTCATGTACAATTGTGTTAGTCCCTTTCCTGTTAACTATCACAAAATCCCTTCTAGAAGCAACTAAGTGAGAAAAGTTTGGCCTGAATGTAAGGTTTCAGAGGGCAGCAGTTCGTCAGAATGGAGAAGACATGGTCTGGGATGCTGTTGATGGAATATGCAGCAGACGCTTGTTTACTAGGAAGCAGAAAACTAAACTTGAACCAAGCCTTAGCAATGACCTTCAAAGGTCTGCCCCCAGTGGCCCACTTATGCCAGCCTGGCTCCACTTCCTTAAGACTCTCAAGCCTTTAAAATAGTGCCATAAGCTAGAGACTGGGCATTCTAAACATAGACTGTGGGGGACATTTCAGATTCTGATTATAACAAGCCACAATATGAATCTCTTTAGATAGAGTCCTTGGTGTGAGACTAGTTAATGGGAAAAAATTATCTTCATGAACTTCTTTAGCGCCTTTCATGTATCTTATCTCCACAGGGCCCTCTGTCTCTCTATAACATCAAGAGCAATCATTTTCTTTGGACTATTTAGTTTTCCAGTTTTCAAGATGAATCATGGCATGCTATATACTCTGTTGAAGCCCCTGTGTCATCCGACAGAGGGCATGCTCTCTGAGACAAATGTGGCCTTTAAAGGAGGCAAACAATGTTATCTGTCTAGACATGTGACCTCCTGTGTAACAGCAGCACCCTCAGCTACACAACCCACTTTCTCCCACATGATGTTCTCCCCTAGCAATGCTTTCCAGCTCTTAGCAGCTGTCATATTGTCACACCTTCCCCCAGATAGAATGAAACAAAGCCAGTAGGAGACTGGAATTTTTACAATTTCCCAATTGGAAAATGGGGATCGATTTTTATAGAGTGCACTTGATTTAACTTCCTTGAGAAGATGAGGTTTCATTAAGGATATTAGAAATGAAGTCATTCCTGCAATCCTCAGTACTGGTCAGTACCTGGCTCCTAGTACCTTATCACAGTGCTGTCCGGGTACAAGCTAACAGAGGCTGTTTTTCACACCTCACATACCCCAATGTGCAGTGAGAACGTGCAGATGTTTCTTGTCTGCATTGGTATTAGCATTCGTGTCTCTTTGAAGATTGTTGAGTCTATGGCTATGCTACCATGAACATGTGAACCTTGATTACCTTATATAAGTGCATTGCACATCATAGTCAGTAGCTACTTGTAGACTCTTTAACACATATTTACCCTCTGGTTCTGATCAGTGGAAAATAGTTCTATTTCATTTCCAATGCTTATTTACTTTATTTACATTAGAATTCTAGTTATTTTTTGATTCTGTGATTCTTTCTTTCTAAGGAAGCAGAATGTGTTTAAGAACATGACATGTGCTTATGTGTATATACAAACATATTCCTATGTTTCATATTTCTGGGCTATGATCTATCCTGATGATTATTTTGCCAAAGTTCTATTTTTTGAGTTCCCATAGTGATGCATTTTTTAACTTCACATAAGAACAGTGTGACTCTTTGAAGACATGTTGTAATCAAATACTGTCTTCAATGGTCAAATTTGCAAGTGAATGTTTGCGTGGATTTTCTACAGCAAACTCATTCCTTGATGTGTGGGAGAGTTAAATACTGTTTGGGTAAGATCGAGATGCCAACAGTGCGTGAGTCTGGCTGGGGGCTGCCTGATGCCCTGTGTTGCCAGCTGGCCTGTCATATGACACAGAAGGTCTCCACCCGTCACAAATTACATCTGTCTTTGCTCGTGTTTGTTAGACAATCTGGCACCAGGAACAGCTGAGAAGAAAGATTTGTAAAAGCAGCTTGCTTGATGGACACGCCTTGATTTACCTCTAAATCCAAATTAGAGGCTAAGTGCCGTCAAGAAGCCGTCAATCAAGTGTGCTCCTCTTTCAACAATGACAGATTTTGCTAAAGGGGAACACCACCATTGGATGAGAGCTACAGTTGGCTTGGATTCAATGGCAGAATTAAAATCTGCCTATGTGACAGGGTTAATTAGGTCACATTTTTCACCTGGTTCAGCCACGAAGCAGGGCACACAGCCTGGCATTTAGGCTGCACACCACGCTGATGAATGGAGTCTATGCACCATGTTCTTTTGCTAGAATCTAAGTCCAGTTTGGAAGCATGGGATTGGCCTATTCTGGTCACATAACTAGCTTTAGTGGCAAGAGGAGGAGAATCTGGAAATGTAAACATCTTTAATAAAAGGCTGAATCTTGGTTGAATCACAGGACCCCAAGAATGGAGGGGGTAGGGCCTGGAGATTGAATAGCAAGACCCCCTCCTACATAAATACACACACAAAGTGCACATACACACATACATATACAGACAAATGCATACATGTATCTTCACATATACACAAACACACAGACACACACATACACATGCACACATATACTTTCACATATACACATATATACACATACATATACACACATACAAACATGTACATACCTACACATATTCAGACACACATACACATGCATATGTATGCCTTCACATACACACATACATGCACATACACAGACACACATAAACATGCATAGATATATATGCACATACATATACAAACACATACACACATGATACATTATGGTGTTGGAGTTCTATATCAGAATTTTCAGATTTTGTGTACTTATTTACATTATAAAATTTTCTAAAATAATAATTTGCTTTAAAATGTCTCTTGCACTGTTTTCTTCCCCATTTCCGTGGAAGATTATCATGTTTACTTAAATGATAGAGTCTGCGCTCTTCATAGCAAGTCTGCGCTCCCACTCCTTCCTCCAGCCGCCCCCCCCACTGAATGCAATGGAATGTGGGATGGAAGGCCATCCCAGCAGGTAAGTCTCTTCTAGATTTCTCAGCTGTATTTCTTAAGACTTGTGTCCTCGGGGCCATGCTGTGGACACCTTGGTCCCAGTCCTACTTTTGTCCTCTGTTACCATGCTCGGCACTCTGAAATCAGTGGCCCAGTCCCGTGTCATGCTTGCCGGTAGCCTGCGACTTGATGACGCCATCAGAGGCTTGGGTCTCTCAGGACAGTGCTTCCTCCAATCCTCCTTGACTCCGCCCCAAAAATGATCCACCTTTTTTCATGTCACCTTCGATGGCCTATGAAGAGAACGTCACAAGAGGGAGGAAGACCAAAGCAGTTGAACTGTTGAAGACCAGTCTGGTGGCTTTGGAAGGGGGGGGCACGCAGGGCAGGTGAAGAGCGGATGGCAGGGGTCTTCGGAAGGGCTTTCCTGCCACCTACTGTCCCGTTTTTAGTCAAGTTCTAGACAGCGGACAGGCACTAAGAACTTCTGACATTCACAGTTCTCCATCTTTGAGGTATTCTGCTCTCTAAGGCAAGTGATTGGAAAGTCAGTACTTAGTCTACCTTTTACAATCAGGCCTCATCTAACCTGTAGCTGTGGAAATTCTAGCATTTGGCGGGTCTCTAATTCTCTATGCAAAGGTAGTTGCACCGTTTTCTAGGTGAATTCAGTAGCTCTGGGTCTCTGTTGTCTGTATCAGCCTCCCCCAGCAGGCGTGGTGGTCCCGCTGATTCTTTCCACACTGCAGTCACCTCTTCCTTCCTTGTCTTGTTACTTTCACTTGATTGTAGGAAGATCCAGAGGGAAACAAGCTGAAGTCAGGCCAGAAAACCTCTCAGGTGCCTGTGAGCTCCACCCTTTTCCTGATCCCATCTCTGTCCAATCAACAGCTGCTCGGTTCCCACGCCCTTCTCCGGGAGTCTTCCAGCTCTTCCTCACACTGCCTGGTGCCCGGTCCATGCTCCATCCCCACTGATCTCAGCATGCTTCTCTGACACTCCTTCCTCCTCCTCCTCCCTCCCTCCCTCCTCCTCCTCCCTCCCTCCTTCCCTCCTCCGCCTTCTCCTCCTCCTCCTCCGCCTCCCTCCTCCTCCCTCCCCTCCTCCTCCCCCCCTCCCTCCCTCCTCCCCTTCCTCCCCCCCATCCCTCCTTCCTCCCCCCCCCTCCTTTCTCCTCCTCCTTCCTCCTCCCTCTCACTCCTGCCTCCGCCCCTCTTCCCTCCTCTTTCCTCCTCCTGCCCCTCCTTCTCCCTCCTCCCGCCTCTCTTTCGCCTCGGTCTTCCTTGTCTTTCTTTCTTTCTGTTTTCTCTTTCTTTCTTTTTTTTTCTTTCTTTCTTCTTCTTCTCTTCCTTTCTTTCTTCTTCCTCTTCCTTTGTTCTTTCGTTCCTTCCTGAATTCCTTCCTTCCTTCCTTCCTTCCTTCCTTCCTTCCTCTCCTTCCTTCCTTCCTTCCTATCTTCTCTTTCCCTTCTTCCTTCCTCTTTCTTCCTTTCTCTCTCATTTTTTTCTTTTTCTTTCTTCCTTTCTTTTTCTTTCTCTTTTTTCTTTCTCTATTTCTCTCTCTTTTTCTCTCTTTCTTTCCTCTGACACTGAGATAAATCCACAATCTCTGCCCTCTCAGTTGCTGATGTCATTACACATCTCCCTAGCAGATGCCACATCCCTGCTTAAGAGAGTGACTCATCACTACAGCCCCAAGGTCAAGTTCAGTTAGTTGAATGAATACATGGGTTTGGAAAAGAGGTAGAGAAAACAAGAATAAAAATTTCTTAGACCTTCTTCTATATTTTTCCTGAATTGATAACACTTAGGATCTGTTACGCTTTATTCAATCACTTTGGAAGAACAAAAGTGAGGGACAAAGGACTAAATTCAACAGAGTTGGTAACCAGTGTTATTTCTGTTCTCTTAAAAGAACACATGCATTAGAAGTTAACTGATAGCAAAAAATCACTAATAGAAATTAACCATGAAAATGTACATAATACATCTACAAATCAATAAATTCATTATTTTTCACTGATAGGAAAAATAATTTTTCCCTGTGAAGATGCCAGGCATTCATATCGCTGTCCCTAAACAATATACAATCTCAGCTTTTATGGTTCTCAGCTGTACACTGCCCGCGAGATACTTTAGACATGAGCCTTTTTTTCTTTTTACCTCTGACAAATGGCCAGTAAAGACATTTTGAATTCCAGTTAGACTGAACTTGCCCTTTCTCCATAGGGCACATAAATGAATAAACACAAGGGAATTCACTTCCATGGAATGCAAATGGAGAGAGAGAGAGAGAGAGAGAGAGAGAGAGAGAGAGAGAGAGAGAGAGAGAGAGAGAGAGAGAGAGAGAAAGGAGGGAGTGAAAGAGAGAAGAGAGAGAAAGGAAGGAGGGAAGGAAGGAGGGGGAGAGAGAGAGAAGAGAACAGAAAGAAGTATCAGGAAGAAGAGAAAAGAGAGAGAGAGAGAGAGAGAGAGAGAGAGAATCCTCAGAGCAGCTGTGTTATATTATAAGCTGGAAGAATTTTGTTAGTTCAGATGTTTCGGGTCTGCTGGGGCCTTCTGGAGAAGAAATAAATATTATGAGGGAGTCTCATTTCCATGCTTGTAGTGGGGAACACTTACCAGCACAGTTTACTATGAGTTTATACCAAAACCATCTCATAAAAGAGCCCCGGCGCTACTCAGTCCATGACCACGAAGTCTGGATGGTGTCTGTTTTCTTCTCTGGCTGTTCCCCATATGACGTCATTCAGACTGCCTTCCAGATGGGCTATCTTTTCAATAAACCCCATCAGAATAACTCATCATGAAGGGTGTGCTCACTGAAGCCAGGCTTACTTAAAAAAGTGATCATCTTTTTTCCATGTCCCGTAATATTGCCCACGAAAGTACTTGACAAGAGAGAGTGAGCCAGGTTGAAGCCCTTGAACTGTTGAACTGGTTGCTGCTGGGTGGGAGTTGGAACTCAAGGCAGAATCCAGACCATTCCATCCAAGGGTCTGGACTTCTGCTATGAAAGATTGGAGTCTGGAGACGATAAACTTGATAAGAAGATAATGTACTGGAGACTTGGTACAATGAGAAGTTCTTAATTTACAAGGGGGAAGAATTCTCATAACAAACAAAACACTAAAGGTTTGTTCTATTAGTGCATTCTCCTCCTATTGCCAAACCATTGGGAAACCAATGTGTGTGTGTGTGTGTGTGTGTGTGTGTGTGTGTGTGTAGATTTAGTGGATATGAAGTCAGAGCACAGGAATGCAGAGGAATTAATTTGTAATATTACAGCCTAAGATAGATACAAACCTTTAGTGTCTTGCTTCTTATGAGAATGTCCCAGGCGCTGTAAAGTGTTTTCTATTCTCTTGACAAGGTCTCAAAGCCTGGTACATTCTTCCCCCATCCTTCACTGACTTTTATTAATCCAACTAATCTTGGCTTAATTATCACTTTCTTAGAGAGACCTTTTCTGGTCTTCTTATCTGAAGAAGGGCTCTGATGAATTACAGGGCACCCCGATAATATCTCTTCATAGCACTTACCCAATTTTCACTTCTTTGTGTATTTCTCAATATAAGTTCTGTCTCCCTCTGGCCTCGGGGCTCCTGGAGCCCATGTCATGTTGTTTTGAGGTTCTCAGCTCCTAGCACAGTGTTTAGTATATCTCCCAGAACCAACATGGGCATGTTGAATGGGTCAATGAATGCCCAGGGTGCTGGCTGGCTGAGAGGCCCGGTGCTGTGGGTTCAGGTTTTCTTGATTGAAGCCAAGCGGGGTCCTTCATCTGCGAGGTGGGGATGAGAGCGCCTGCCTGACCGCATAGCGCTGAGTGCTAAAGATATTCACGCAAGTAAAATGCTTGCAAAACCGACCAGCGTGGAGTAGGCATGTCAGTCTGCTGGTATTGTCATCTTACAAGGGGTAATTTTAGGAGAAGTCGAAAGCCCAATTGCTAAAATTCCTTTTCCCTGGGGCATTACTAGGATGGGTACTGTCAGTGTGTGTGTGCAGGGCAGAGGTCTTGTGTGTGAGTTTGTGTGTGTGTTCATGCAGGGCAGAGGTCTCTCTCTTTCTATGTGTGTGTGTGTGTGTGTGTGTGTGTGTGTGTGTGTGTCCTCAGGAGCTTCCACTTCCTTTGCTTTTCTGAATCAGTCTCTCACTGAGGCCTGGCGCTCAGTGATTAGGCCAGGCTCACCAGCAGTTAACCTGCAGAGTCCACTGTCTCTATTTCTGCTGTGCTGACATTACCCGTGCCAACCACGGCGCTTGCCTGCCACCACCCTGGCTTTTCACGTGGTTACTGGGAAGCAAACTCAGGTCTTCATGCATGTCTGGCAAACATTTTCTCAGCTGAGCTATAACCCAAATCACAATGTTTTTAATTAAATGTGTGAGCACATTAGAGCAGGTTTTACTGAAGCTCTTCCAGCTAAAACTCCACCCCCTGCCTACTTTTCAGGGTGCCATGTGTCTATGAACTGATTCATCGTGTTTGGACTTCACAGCTAAACTCTTGATGGCAGCTTTCCATGGGGTGCTGAGGTTTGAGCCCAGGATCTCACACATGCTAAATGAGTGCTGTACCACTGAGCTGTATCCTTAGTCTCTTGATGGAAGTTGCATTATTCTTATTTCCATGTTCTTGGGAGGGATGTCTCTACAACAATATTCGAGGAGCAAACCTTAGACAGCGTTTAGGGAAAGAAACTATACACAATTCTTTAGCAATTTGAATTCCTTTATATCGTTTTTAAAGGTTGCACTGATAAATAACACAAGCAAAGCACCTTAATAATTCTTTGTTTTGTAAACTTATTTTACAAAAGGTTGAGTTTCACATTAGCAAAGCTAGTTTCCTTCACTCATTAACTTATCATCATCTATATATATCCTGGAAAGTATCCATAAGTCATCAATGATAAGGTGATAGATAGTATTCACTCTGGTAAAGCAACCAGAAAAGAAATTTGGAAACATAGATGTGGGTTCTCAAATATTCACAGACTTCGACTAAGTCATTCTAAATCTAAATTCACCAAATGGTTGTGGATCACATAAAAAGGAATAAAAGAGGTATTGACATTTAATTTTCAACACTTAGACTGAAAAGACAGAAATGAGTGGGCAAGTTCACAGATTATAGTACACCAGATCATTAAAATTTGTAATCATCGTTAGTGACTGCTGGGATACATGACATCATGTATAGTTCTAGAACCTGAAATTCTATTATTCTATTGAACATAAACTTTTCTGTGGGTCATATAAAAGAAAATACGAAATAAATGAACAGTTATAATAATAACATTGTGTTTTAGGTTCTGCTAGAGGATGATTATTCTTACTGCTGGTGGGACTTTGAGGTTGTTCTCTGCTTATTATTTTTTAATCCACTTTTTAAAAGAAAAATGTGGGAGAACAAAGAGTGACTAAAAATCATGTTCATGTATTACCATCTCCAAATATTTCCTAATCCAAAGAAATACAGCCAATCGTCGCTTCATCTGGTTGCTGCCAAAGATGGCGACTTCACTCTTGAAGTGAGAATTCCATGGAAAACATCTTGGGGATGTGTTGTAATTACACATAAAATACTACAAATCACAGCTTGAACTTTCCAGGACACTTTCCTAACTGACATTGCTTAGTCTGTTCCCTGCCCTGAGCAAACATGACCTTTAATCCGGCCTTGCGGGCCACACATCCAATCTTTGAACCAGGGCCAGAATCAGTGGTTGGCTTGCTGACCCTGATCATACCAATTACCAGGACATTACAGAAATAAGCCTTATCTATGGTCTTATATTTTAATTAAGTTAAATCTCCCTAGGGCATCAGAGTTATGCATAGACTAGATTTATTTATCTTTGCATTAGCTCCAAAAGATGGTGGCATAGACTCTGAATAAATTGACCATGTCATATTAATTCCGTTATTTAGTGTAACTCTGTTAGAACTAGCTGAGGGGCTAAACTGAAGGATTCTCTTTCTCCGAAGTAGTATGTTTTTCAAGACTGGAAAATATTTTTCTAGACAACCTCGTTGTTAATGCCACACACTTCTCAGCTCTTATTAACTCAGCCTGGTAAGTGTAAGTGCAATATTAATAGATGATGCTATTGGGAAAGTGTGATTTTAGAATCTGGTCATACACAAAACATTTTGATCATCTGTGTGCACACACAGAAGTTACTGGTAGGTAACAAGAAGAGAGAGAGCTGTTGGTTTTATTTTTTGATCTTTCAATCAACTGTAATAAAAGGGGCTAAGTAATCCGGGGAAGCAATTTGTAAAGAAATGGAGATTTCATACTTCATCTGACCCAAGTTGAATGCTGCACTAGCTGTCCACAGGACGCGTGTGAAGTGCTGTTTCTAATCTGTGTTTGGGGTTTGCGTTGACTCTCAGTTCTTGAGTATGAATCAGCCCGTCAAGGTTCCTGGCTTCCCTTTCCAAATCCAATGAATGCGTCCTGTTTCTTGGGTCCTTCCTTCTCTCGGCAAGTGTTTGACCATGTTGAAGTCTTCCGCTTTCTTCTTCCTTCTGCTCCCAAGTATGCACACACATGGGGTTTCTCCAAATTCTCTGGCAATTATTTCCCACTCTCTTTTGCTCTCTGTCTCTTCTCTCTTGGTGTGTGTGTGTGTGTGTGTGTGTGTGTGTGTGTGTGTACAGATGTACATGCACACATACATGTGGAGGGCAAAGGTTACCTGTCGGTATTGTTCCTCAGGAGCTGTCTACCTTTTTTCCTGGAGACGGGATTTCCTATTGACCCAGAACATGCTAATTGGGTGAACTTCAGGGCTCTGCCTGTCTCTGCCTCCCTAGCACTGAGATTGCAAGAGCCCTCCACCATGAATTTTATTTTAATGTGGATTCTGGAGACTTGAACTCAGGACCTCATGCTTGCAAGATGACTGCTTTACCCACTGAGTTATCTTTGGAGACCTCTTTGCTTCCTTAACTTCCTCTTCTTCATCACGGGCTCTAAAATGAAGGCTTTCTAAAGTCTACACCTCAGTTTGGTTCCATCTTGTCCTCTAACATGAAGACCTCTGATGCTTGATTGTTAAACAACATTGACCAATTAAACAATTCCAAATGCATCTTCCAACTCAAACTTCCTTTCTGAGCCACCCAGACCTGACCCCCACCTGCTCACCAGACGTTTTGATTTAGATATCAGACAGAGGCCTCATTCTTAACAAAATCACAGTTATGATTGAGAAATAAACCTTCCTTCCTTCCTTCCTCCCTCCCTCCCTCCTTCCCTCTTTCTCTTTCTTTCTTTCTTTTCTTTCTTTCTTTCTTTCTTTCTTTCTTTCTTTCTTTCTTTCCTTCCTTCCTTCCTTCCTTCCTTCCTTCCTTCCTTCCTTCCTTCCTTCCTTCCTTCCTTTCTTTCTTTCTTTCTTTCTTTCTTTCTTTCTTTCCTTTCTTTCCTTTCTTTCTTTTGTCTTACGTAATTCATATGGATCTGAAACATCATGTAGCCAGGGATAATCTTGGCCCAGGTGATATTTTTCTCCCTTTCCCTCCAAGGTGCTATATAATTACTTGGCTATATCACCAATTACTAGGCTATATCACCAAGCTAGGCTTATGGGTGCTGGGAATAGAACCCAGGGCTTCGCACACATCAAGTAAGTGCTCCACCACTTTCATGGCATTCTGACTCAGAAACCTTTTCTTTCTTAAGTGTTTTCTCTTCTCCACTCTTCTGCCTCTTAGTGCCTCTAGCCACAGCCATCCAGTAATGAATCCAAACATCTGGAGGTCGTCTATCATTGAAATATCCTACATGTGAGCAACAATCTTTTATGGGCTACTCTCAGAAGTGACATGCTGGGAATTTCAGTGTGCTGTTTCTGCACAGTGAGTCATGACATCCATCCCATATTCAAACAAAAGAGATCACGCCAGTGGATCCCACACTGTAGAGGTTACGAATCACGATCTGCTACGCTGGGGGCAGGTTTGGTGAGGAATGCTCTCTGCCTTCTGCAGTGCCCTGAGCCATGCCAAGAACGTCTCTCCCAGAGCCTAGCAGATGCCGTTGTCAGTGTTTCCTTTGGATCCCAGTACCTGGCCGAGGGCCTGGCTGTGATTTGCTGAATTGCATTGAATTGGTCAAACTCTAAGCCGCAGTCGGAACATGGAACCTGGCTGACGGTTGGGACTAAATTGAGAAATCAAGCTCTTCAGTGGGCTGTTTCTTTTGAAGATGGCAGAGCTCAGAATTCCCAAGGCAATTCTAAAATCACTTCTAACTTTTTTCTTTTAAATGTACTCGCACTACCTTGCCCTGTTTGGTCTCAAATGCCTAAGCTTAAGGTGTCTTCCTGCCTGCGCCTCCTAAGGAGACGAGACGCAAGCACTTGCCACCTGTCTTGGCTCGTATCTAATGATTTTAAGAAATGCGCACAGGAGGAGGAAGAAAGTAGGCAGAAATGGGCATGAACGTGTCATTCTGGTCCCATTCATAGGTCCCATGGTTTCTAGGCTCTTCTGTCTCTCCTTAATATTTCAGGAATTTCTGGCTGAGACTCAGGATTGAAGGAAGCAAAACAAGGTATATATATATATATATATATATATATATATATAGTGAGTGAGAGAGAGAGAGAGAGAGAGAGAGACCTAAAGTTCCCGGAGGCCAGGTGTATTATAAAGAAAGCTAAAGGTCACTATAAAAGGTCTTTATATAAAGGTCATTGATTACAACTTTTCTTCCAACTCTGAACAACAAATGCAAAAGAAGGTCCAAATAAAATTCTTTGTTTCCTGATACCTAAGATATGCCCAGATTTCCTGCCTGTTGTTTTTCCCCCCATGAGCTGATTAATAACATAGTCTCCTTTGTTCCATTCCAAAAGAATAGATTTCAAGGATCTCAGACTGCAATTCTGGTCTTTCTTTCTGTCCAGCGTTGAGAATACCTCTAAGTGGTCATTTACTCGAGCTGTAAAACACAATTTTGAAGGACTTGATGTAGCCACATGCTGTAGACATGAGCCTGTGGGAGGCATTTCGTCATCAAGCCACAGTGTGGGTACAGACACATGATTGGCAGGGAGACTCATTGGGTTGCTGCCATGGCAAACAGACAATGAGCGAATGAGACCACTGGAGAGAAATGGGAAGGCTTGCACCAGGTGCCTTCAGATTGTAAAGTGATAGGACTTGGATTATACACAGGATAAGGAAAGGGATGTCAGAGAGGATACTCAACACGATGACTTAGGAAACCAAGTAGAAGATGATGACATTCATTAAAATTAGAGACTGAGGAACTTCCAGGACATGAGCAGGACGATGAGACTGCTATCAGACAGGTCGATATCACAGTGTCCTGGAGCAAATCTCTTTGGTACTTTAGACATGTGTGATCTTACAGTAATTAAATCAAGGCATGTTCTTTGCTACCAGAAATTCGGACAACAGATTCTAAGACACCATTTCCATGACTCTGCATAATGAAATCCCAATTTCATACGGGGATTGCAGAAGGTGGGGGGGGATAAAAAAGGATTCTATCTTATTTGGAGCAACAGCTGGCATCATGAGGATTTGTCTAATACTGACTTCTCTCTAAGAGCATGTTCACACTGAGAAAACTCTCTGTAGAGATTAACTCAGAGCTATGCCAACTGGAAAATTATTTTATTTTTATGCATTTGTCTCTGTGTATGTATGTTCAGGTACATGTGGAGGACTGAGGGCAACCTTGGGTAATATCGTCAGAAGCATCATCCACTACCTGTGAAGCTCTCTCATTGGTTGGTAGCTCATCCATCATCAGATTACTCTGGCTGGCTAGTGAGCCTTGGGGATCTTCCCTGTATCTCCCTCCCCATCATTTAGATTACATATGATCCCATACTTAGCTTTTTACATGGGTTTTGGGGACCGAATCAACGTCCTTGTGCTTGTGCTAAACTACTTTATCAACTGAGCTACCTCCCCAGTCCCTTCAACTTGAAAATTATTTATTTAAATATTATTTATTCATTCATTTAGTCTGTGTGTGTTAGAAAGCACCGTGTTTCCCTGTGGAGGACCAATGATGACTTTAGGAATCATCCTGGATTGCTTCTACCTCCTTCTTGCTTTGCTTTGGGATTTCCCAGGCTCTGCCCACCAGAACCAGAAGTGCAGGACACTGCCATTTCCACCTGGCACTTTTACGTGGAACCTGAGATCCAAATGCAGGACCTTCTGCTTGTGAGGCAGAGTCTTAACCCCTGAATCACCTCTCCAGCCTTCAACTTGCAAATTCTTGAATATAAGTGTGGCTTGTATTTATGAAGTCCAGTGCTATTATATATGTTGGTCACTGAAGTACTTACTACCATTAAACTACCAAGGGCAGGAAGCGCATATGCCCCAGATTTTTCCTATACTCCACTTAAGAGGAATTTAGGTCTGGGTTCAAGTCATGTGAGTTTACAGAAGTGTTTTAGTGCAACAAGGTGGGTGGAAAGGCATGATAGAAATATGGCTTATAAATGGCACATTTTAATTTTCATTTTAAAGCTTTCTTGCAATGGATGGAGTGCAAAGGCAAAGCTGGGAAGGAAGACTGACCTCACTGTGAATTCTAGTTGGATTTGAAATCTTATAAAAACTAATTTAAGCCTATCCTTAAGCAGTTGATAAACATATGCACGCAGAAGAGGGAACAACCAAAGAAATCAGATAAAAATCTCAAACAAGAGCTGTGGAGATGGCTGAGTGCATAAGAGTAGTTGCTGCAAAGGCTAGAGGACCTGAGTTCAAATCCCCAGCATCCACATAAAGGCAGGACATGGCTGTGTATGTCTGTAACCTCAGAATTAAAGAGTAGAGATCAGAATATCCCAGGGGCTCACTGGTCAGCTAACCTGGGAACCTCTAGAAACAAGTTATATAGCCCAATCAATGAGCTCTGGATTTAGAGACCCAGGCTCAAAACAATAAAGTGGAAACATGACCAAGGATAATTTCTGATACCATCCTATGTCTCTGCATGCACCCACACTGGCATATGTCCGTGGTCCCACTCACATGCAAAACATGCATATATACATTCATGTAACAGATATACATACGCAAAAAAGATAAAAAGGAAAAAATTGGGTACGATTTTATAATATTTTAGAGCTTTAACTTTGGTGAGTAGATAATAGACATTGCTGGGTACATTACGGCAATGGGAAAAAAAGGAAGGAGAAGAGAATTTATGGGAAGGATATTAGTAGCTTGCAGAATAGTTGAAAAACCTCAGGAGGCCAGGAAAGAATGAAGGAAGGGCAGTCAGGTGTCTAGAACTGTGGCCAAGATCTCAGCAGAAAAACAGCTCATTCAGGGTGACTCAGCTGTCACCTGTCACCTGTCACATTCAAGGCTTCGTGCTGCTGCGGCAGGTCTGCGCTTGGACGCCTGATGAAACCCAGCTCTCCCCTTTGCCTCATGTGTTCCAGAGCCAAAGTCCCTGCAAAGGCACGTGATCATACGGCCTTAGGTCACTTGTCCATACACACGAGGCTGAAGGGATTGAGAAAATGAAGTATTTGCTTTTCTTGGTTTTTGAGGAGAGCAGGCAGCTGACTGTTAACAGTCACACAGGCGTAAGAGATTCCAGTACTGAGAGTCAGAGAGAACACGCTGTCAGAGGCAAAGATGTCCCTGAAGAGATGTTTCCGTGATTACTAGCTGGTCGTAGATGGCAGCTGTTCTGTCATCATCCTGAAGCTACTTAAACAGCCCTCTACAGTGACACCGAGGGTCTAAACAGGCCCTGGCAGCTGCATGGATCAAGGTAGATGGAGCCGGTAAGAGCAACAAGAGCATCGCAGATTTCTTTGGAGGTGGAAGATGAAATCAGCATCCCAGGAGACAGAGCGGAGGTTTCTTCTTGTAGTGCTATTTAGTCAGACAGGACCTCAACTCATCCAGGGATCACAACTAACGTTGATGATTGGTCAAGCTAAGTCTGCCAAGCTTTTAAAACACCTGTTTATATGTGTACAGGTGCAAACTTTGGACCAAGGAAAGTGCTGAATTCAGGGATGTGGCCAAAGATTATTATGATTTAGAAAAAAAAACCTATGTAGCACTGGCATACTGAAGATGGACATTAAAGAGGCAAATGGGCAAGAGAAGTGCTTCTCCTTGGGTTCTTGTTTCCCTTTCCAAGAATGAAGAAGGCAGAGAGTGGAGAGTAACAAAGCAAGACTTTTCTCCCATGGAAGTAACAGCTCACAGAATAATAGACATTCAAACTGCAAACTGTTGGTAATGCAGGGATGTCACCCAAGAGATTGCCAGCAAGTGTTATAGTCTTGAGCACTAATGGACTCAACTACGTGCTTTCTTTCTCTGTGGGAGGAAAATTTTCCATCTCAACCTGTGCCTTCTGTTCCATAGAGTCACCAGCAGTCACCAGATGGGCACTTAGCAAGCTCTTTGCTCTCTTGCCTATATATTTCTTATTCGCTTCTCTTCCTTCACATCTGTTGTCACAAGGTATCATGCTCAAAGCTCTAGTTCTTCTAACCTTTCATGAGACATTGAAGCATCTGTCTTCTCTTCTCTCTTCTGTGACTTAGACTCCTCATATTTTTATTTTTCTTTTGTGTGCAGTACTTTTACGTATGCATTTGCATGTGTGATGCATGTGGTGTGTGTGTGTGTGTGCGTGTGTGTGTGTGTGTGTGTGTGTGTGCACGTATGTTTCAGAGGGCACTATATGTCTCTGTGGAGGATCAAATGTGACTTCAGGAATCATCCTGGATTGCTTCTACCTCATTTTTGCTTCACCCTGGGATTCCCTGACTCCACCCACCAGGGCCAGATGTGGAGGCCACAGCCATTTCTGCCTGGTGCTTTTAGGTGGGATCTGTGATCTGAACTCAGGTCCTTCTGCTGCTTGCAAGGCAGAGTCTTAACCCCTGAGCCATCTCTCCAGCCCAGGACTCCTCATCTTTATAGACTCTACATAAAACTTTCATAAAATCAATTCTGAAAACTTCTCTCTCCAAGCAACTTCCCCTTCCAGCACTGCTTCGCATCTTCCTCCTTTGTCTTCTTCTGAAGACAATCAGATTCATGCTCTGCCTCCATTTTCTCCCCTCATAGTCTACTCATATGTTGGAATTAGCAATACACATCATACTATACATATGGGATGCAATGTGTGCGTGTGCATGTGAACTTGAAAGAAAGGAAGGAGAAGAGAATTTATGGGAAGGATATTAGTAGCTTGCAGAATAGTTGAAAAACCTCAGGAGGCCAGGAAAGAATGAAGGAAGGGCAGTCAGGTGTCTAGAACTGTGGCCAAGATCTCAGCAGAAAAACAGCTCATTCAGGGTGACTCAGCTGTCACCTGTCACCTGTCACATTCAAGGCTTCGTGCTGCTGCGGCAGGTCTGCGCTTGGACGCCTGATGAAACCCAGCTCTCTCCTTTGCCTCATGTGTTCCAGAGCCAAAGTCCCTGCAAAGGCATGTGATCATACGGCCTTAGGTCACTTGTCCATACACACGAGGCTGAAGGGATTGAGAAAATGAAGTATTTGCTTTTCTTGGTTTTTGAGGAGAGCAGGCAGCTGACTGTTAACAGTCACACAGGCTTGAGTATGTGCCTGTGAAGGAAGGTTTGAGGACGACTTCAGGAACCATCCTGGATCGCTCTTTCTTTTGCTGGATTGTTCATTACTTTTCTCAGGGTTTTCCCAGGCTCTGCCTCCTAGGACTAGAATTACAGGCCACTATCATTTTTTAATGTGTGATCTGGGGATCCAAATTCAAGAACTTTTGTTTGTAAGGCAAAAGCTTTCACCCCCAAACCATCTCTCCAAGCCCAATGTTTTACATGCACACTGAAGAAAGATTCAGTCAAGCTCATGAGCAAATATATAGCTTTTATCAAAGTACCCCCAGTTTGGGGGTACAGATGTTAAAAGTCTGTTCTTTTAACAATCAAAGAATATTTATACATTAGCGATCACAATAGAGTGCAATAGATGACCAAAATCTGTCATTGTAGTCTAACTGAAAATGTGTACCTGTAGTTAACATGTCCCTTGTCCTCATTTCTCTCCTAGCCCCCATCCTCTGATAACTATCTTTCTAGTCTCTATTTCTATGAGAGTGACTTTTCTAGATTCCATGTTAGTGTGAGCTATAAACTGGACACTTGGTAGGTGGACCCTAGACGGTGATAACTAGAGTTATCTAGTTAAAGTAGGTCTTTGGATGTACCTATTGGAGATTGCCTTGATTGCCTTAACTGCAGTGAGAGGACCTTCCCATTGTGGTTGGTACCATTATCTATGCTGCATAGGGAAGCATGCATGCATTGACTTTTTCTCTCTGCTCTCAACTTTGGATGCAGTGTTATCAGTTCCCTCTTGCTCTTGATGCTGGTGACTCTCCAAGGTTACAATGGACTGTAACCTTGACTTGTTGGTTGAACACAAAGCCCTGCTTTGGTCAGACATGTATTGTAGCAACAAGCTATGAAACTAAGGGAGCTATAAAAATAAGGGAGATCTTATGATATTTGTTTCTCTGTGTCTGTGTCTGGCTTGTTTTTCTTAGAATAGTGCCCTACTTCCTCTGGGTTCACTCATGTTGTGAATGACAAAATCGCCCTCTTTAAAGACTCTGTGCACACATACAAAATTCACTTTATCCATTCATACGCTGATGGATACTCGCTTCTCTAGATTGCTTCCAGATCTTGGTTATTATACATAATGCTATAACGAACATGGACATGCAAATCTCTCTTGGTCATGCCAATTTCATCTTTGGATATATGCTAAGAGATGACATTGCTTGGTCATATGCTGATTCTATTTTAGGCTTTAGGGATCACTTATGCTATTTTCCTAACATAGCTTTAATTTACATTCCTGCCAGTAGTGTATGAGAGCTCTTGTCTCTATATTGTTGCCAACACGTGTTACCATTTATCTTCTTGATAAAAGCCACCCTACCTGTGATATCTACTGTGATTTTTAATTTGTATTTGCTATAATTAAAGAAGGGCAGCATTTATCATAAATCTGTTGGCCACTCTATTTCTGGAAAATATATATTTAAATGCTTTGTGCATTTTTCATTTGGGCTATTTGTTTTACTACTATGTCGAGTTCCCCTATGTTAGCCATCAGTCCCTTACTGTATGTACGACTTGTAAACATTTGCTCCTCCTCCAAGAACTATCTCCTCACTGTCTCTTTCGCTGTGCAGAAACCTTAGTTGATATCACCCCCTTCATTTACTTTTTTCCTCTATCATTTCCTGTTAGTGATATAATGGTTTCCCTGTTTTCTTCTGATGGCTATAGAGTCTGACATTTGAGTCTCTCAACCATTTTGAGCTGATTTTTTGGTATATGACCTAAGATAAAGATTTAGTTCCATTCTTCTGCATGAGGATACCTACTTTCCTTGCAGGAGTTTTTGAAGAGACCATTCTTCCCCACCGAATGTCCTTGGCACCTCAGGCTTCTCTGAGTGCCTAGGTCTGTGCCATTCCAGCTTCTTACATCATTCCTACAAGCCTCTGAGACACTATTTTATCAAGCTCATAACTTCTCATATGTTGCCAAACTCATGAAGCCTCTCTTTGATCTTTCTTAAATTGACTTTGGTACGCTACATATTTCTTTTACCCACTCTCACAGAAACACTCTCTTCCATTCCCTAAACTTTGGTGACCCTCTGTTTTTGTTTTTGATGTTTTCTGTCTCCCTCACCACCCCCTTTGCCAGGTCATGAACTTGGAGTTTTAAGTGGGGGATGTTTTAGGGCTCCATTCCAGAGCCTCTTCTACACTCACCGTAGATTATACTATTCATGTCTGTAGCTTCAGCTGCAAAACATATCCTGGCTGGTAAAGTGAAGTGATTTCTGAAATGCACAAGACTGCTGATAAGTCTCCCCCACCAACTCTGTGATTTAACCCTCATATTCTGCAGTTTAAACATAGGACCATCCTGTACTTCTGGCACACCCCCCTATTCCTTCCTGTCCCTGGGCATTTGCACATCCTTGCCCACTGCATGTTGGGCCTATCCTCAGCTCCCCTCTTACTTATTTATCCAAATACGAGCTAAAAAAAATTGGACTTTTCTCTCTTCCGTTGTTTCTTGTCGAGTATTTTGTCACAGCAAGAACACAAATACAGCGTGCATTCGTGAACACTGGCTTGGCATTTGATGGGAGAACTGGTGAGTCTAACTCTTGTGCCTGTGAAACACTTGTTAGCAAGGCTTTCCTTTGGTCCACCCACATGTGAGAAGATGAGTCACAAACTTAGTGAGTTAGGGAAGTTTGGGGCTGGGGCAGCACCAGCAGGCCATAGAATGTCATATGGAGACCAACGATCTGCAAGATACTCCGTAAGTCAGGGCTGCAGCAGCCAGGATATAGCCACAATGTGCTTGGACTTTGCCTGACTTGGTCAACGACCGCCCCTCCCCCCAAAGTCTAGCATGAATCACAGGGGAGAAGGCTTCAGGCAGTAGGATCCTTAGAGGCAAGGGGTAAAACAGTTATAATAGAGTTCCCATTTTAGCAGGCAGCCCAAGAAGGGGCCCCAAGTTATGCCACTGAGTTCTAAACCCTCACAAGGGTAGAGGACTCCTAGGGAGGTTCAGCGCTCACATAAATGGATGCTCTGGGGAATGAGAAGAGAGTAAGAGGGAAGGCGGGAAGGGGAGAGAGTGCAATGGGGGATGATGGGGGAGGGGTGGGGAGAGGGAGAGGAGGAGAGTACCTATTGAGCTTATATTAGGCAAAAATAAAATGTGTAATTTAAAAAAAGAATGTCATATGGAATCTTAAAAACCATGGATTGTACAAGATGAGGGTAAGGAGCCAGCCGGGTCCCAGTGAGCCCTCCCATGGCGTATCAATTTGTTTTTCATGTGACAAGTCATCACTCTGGGCTTTGAGTAAAAAGGAGCTCTCTGGTTAGGAGATCCCAAGACAGGGGCACAGATACCAGATGCCATTGCCTTCCCAAGACACCCACTGATGTCGCATGAATGAAGGAAAGGAAAGAACTTGAGGACAGTTCATTTGGTAAAACCTGCAGCAACTGAAGAGGGTTGGGTGTAGGGAGAGATGCGGCGAGGGAGTCAACATTAGTCAGATCCAGGCTCCTGGTTGGAGGGTGGGAGAGGTGGTGGGCTGAAATTCAGGTTCAGAAAGTCAGGTTCCCCAGGGAATAGGGCTGTGGCTGCCGAGGGCATCTGGTATTGTCTTTCTGCCCCTGTCTTTAAAGGGATTCTGAAGGGATTTTCTTTCCCTTGTTCCCCCAGCCCTCCACTTACGTTACCAGCCTAAGTGGATCCTCACCAGCTGGCCCTGTCCATCAAGGTCAGTCAAGTCTGAGAATTCCTGATTCTTCTTAGAGCCTGCGGAGCCTCTGACACGAGCAGTCATTCATAGGCGACCCTATCATCACGCACGGTGCTTTAAAATGTAAACCGTGAGCGTTTTTCTCGCCTAGTCCAGAAGCGACTTTCTCCTGCACCAGCCAGGATTAACCATGAGAGAGCTCGTCAACATTCCACTAGTTCAGATACTCACCCTGGTGGCCTTCAGTGGGACCGAGAAGCTTCCAAAAGGTTGGTCTGAACAATCTTGTCTCCCTGTTGTCTTTACCATAGTCTGGATGTGTGTGTGTGTGTGGTGTGCGTGGTGTGGTGTGTGTGTGTGTGTGTGTGTGTGTGTGTGTGTGTGTGTGGGTGTGGTGTGTGTGTGTGTGTGTCCTGATGACCAACTGACCAATTCATAATGTGATGGACTTGCATGGCAAGAGTGTAGAGAAAAAGAAATCTGTATACGCAGGTCACTGATTCCTCCCTGCCCGTATTTCCCTCTTCTGTTCTGCAAGAACAATGCATGCAGAAGTTCCCCTTGTAGGGGAATGTGCGCAAGCTAACACTGTCTGTTGTGTTTATATGTATGCTGAACTCTGGGGTGGTCTACATGCATGACAGAAACCTTTTCAAACTGGGTTTGCCAGGAATATAATTCTCACTACTTCCAAATAATTACAAACTGAACCAAAAAAAAATCAATTCTACTTTAATTTCAGTTTTGTCAAACTCTTAATACCTTAGGGGTATTACAGAGGGGGCACAGAGGGAGACAGACACACATTAATATGTAGTAAAAGCTAAAGACAATGGATTCTCACTCACTTTCTTACGGGAGTCATGATTTGGCTTAGCAAGAGTCTACAGAAGGTTAGTTTCAGAGCTTTTGGAATGTACCGGAAATAACACCACCTCAGGGGAGAGGAAAGCAACTTAAGAAACTGACAAACACCTGTTGCAGTAGCAAGCATGTCCATGGCGATAGGGTTTCTGGCCAGCTGTGTTTCGAAACTGACACTAGAGCCTTTCACTTGGGGAAGAGTGGAAAATACGTGATTCTCAAAGTGACTGAGCTTCATTGAAATCTTCTGAATCAAGGCAAGAAAAACAGATGGAATACTTTCCTGTTAAATAGTCTTAATATTCATGTATCAAAACAGGGCTAAAAGAAGTTTTATGTATTAGGGTATGGTCCTTTATTTTATTATCCAATCAAAGTACTGTAGAGTTTGTACTGACCAATTAGTGAATGCAGTGTCTGTATGTATGTAGGTGGAGAACGTATTGTTGAGTTTTGTGATTACCAACAATTCTGGAACCACAAGGTCAAGGTTCACTTATTTTTTAAGCTGATTTCTCTTTTTCCCCCCATTTAACTGGCACAGAGTAGACTCTTCAAATAAATTTTTAAAAAATTACATGGCAATGGTTCTTTCAGGGATCTTTAAAAGTTGAAGAAGAATCTAGACCTTTTTCAAATAGTTAACAGGAACCAGAAGGACTTAACCTTGGCCTTGGATAGTTTTCACACTTCTTGATCAGACAGCGGATGTTCCATAGAGAAGCACCTGGAAGTGTGGGCACATGGGTTGTCCTAGGTCAGATCTTCTGCATTCTATGCCATGCAGTTACATTAAAAGGGGTAAATTTACCTGCTCATAAAGAGCAGGATAATGGAGGTGGAAGATCCATATCAACATTTGGTATATAAAACCATAACGAACTCTGCCAAACATCTCTATTTGCACAAGTCCTAATTTATATTCTAGAAAGGATGGATTCTCAGTTTTCAAACTTTATCAACCTTCATTGAGACACACTGAGTAGGAAAGCCAGCTATCTTGACTTTCAAGTAAAATAATCAGAACATCAATGTAGATTGGTTTCTTGCAATTTATTTGCTGAGACAATTAAGTCTTCATAATTGAAAATTAAGGGGTCTGGAGAGGTGGCTCAGGGGTTAAGCCTCTGCCTTGCAGGCAGAAGGTCCTGAGTTCGGATCCTAGACCCCACGTATAGACGCCAGGCGAAAGCGGGGGCGGCCTGCGCTTCTGGTCCTGGTAGGGCGGAGCCTGTGAATCCCGGGGCAGAGTAAACAAGGAGGAGGTGGAGGCGTCCACGGTGGTTCTACACACACATACATGCACACATACACGCGTGCAATTAAATAAATAATAATAAAAAAATAAAAAAGATTAAAAAAAAAGAAAATTAAAACAATGTTTTTCCCAGTCTACTCTGTTTATTACAAAATCTAAATTACCATGTATTTAACATCTACTTTAGCCCAAAACACTATGCCTGGATAATCAAATACCTATTTAATACACAGATGAGTTCCGAAAATAAATAACAGCATGAAAAATTTTAAATGTTTAAAATAAAAATTTTAAATGTTAAAGTATGTGATATAAAATAAAGTATGTTGATATAAAATAAGTTTGAATATCTTATTATTTTAATGTCATTGAAAGTCATGGAAATGCTCCATCCACCTAAATTTTCTTGCAGTTGTTCCCTGTTCTTGGCAGAAGGTAACAGCCTAAGGAGTTTGTTTGGTGGTGTACTTTTCCTAAGATGTTATTTGGTTAAAATAAAGGTAACTGCACAACGGACTTATTTGCAAAAACAGACATGTTTGTAGTGGGCATATTTAATACAAGACATTGAAGGCTATGAAGCATGTTCAGAGGATTCCTTTATACTCTCTGTCCATCATTTTCTTCCTAAAATTAATATCCAACTTTGTACATTCAATAGCTCATTGTTTTGTTTTAAACTGAGACTCCAAAACAAGAAAATAAAGATTTATAAATTGGTTTCAAGACAAGAAGGAGGCTCTCTGTCTTTCTAGATTATCTCGGCTAGTGAGATTTTTCAATGATGAGCTCAATTTCCTAACCCCATGCCTAAAAATTTGTACACATCATCCTATATGAATGAAGCCTATGTTTTGTGCCTCAGCCATGTACTTCCAGACTGTTTGCTGCTCTGTCAGGGACTGATTAAACATATATATGGCAGTGTCTTAAATTCTGCAAGAGTAGAGGAGTTCATGTAGATAACAATGGATTTGTTTAATCTGCACAAAGGTTTTGTGGCAAAACCCTACTTTCAAAATGACCCCCTCTACTACCAAACTTAGAATTTATAAAAATCAGTACATATTTGTGCAACTTCTCATTTAAATCGTGTGCGCACAAAGATTGAATTCTCATATTTGACATAGGATTTAGTATGCACACAGCTGTCAAGAATGAATGGTAACTATTCAGTAAAATAGGACTTGAGTGACTCAGAAGCATAGCAGTGAGGAGGGGCGAGAGGGGATCTTAGGAACATCCATGCAGGAAGATGACCGGATTATGCAGGCAGGTTAGAGGACCTAGATGGTTCTGCAGAAGGCCTCTTTATATCGGCTCTATCCTGAGCAGTTGTCTCCCTGTATCTAGCAGTGCCACGTGAATGTAGGGGTCATTAGGGCATGTGGTTTGATTAATTCAGGTGCTTTCTGGGGTCCATGCAGTTAAGAATATAGCAGGGGGAGAAACATAAGAAAGTCACGGTTGGAAAATGAAGAATTTTTAAAGCTTGGAAGAGAAAACTGAGATCCAACTTCCCTTTCTTGGTTCCTAGCATCTTTCTGCTTGTCTTTGATGTCTTTATCTGTAGTGACCCAGTTTCCCCATAACATAAAGAAGCACCCACCATCACCCACGATCATGCTAAAGATTGTCAATGATGTATCTGATGATCATCCATATAAGCATGTTGTACATCCTTACAAGAAGAACTATGGCTGTTCACAAGTAATACCCCTGAGGGTTGTAAACTCAGAGACTCCATCAGGCTGGGCGCAAGTCCTGTGCAATATTATCCCCAAGGACAAATTAAAAAGATAGCACGATGAAAACTTTTATGTTGTTGCATCCCCAATTAAATCAATGTGCCGGTTATTGAAATATGTCAGATAATGATCAAGACTTATCATCCTCTTTGCAATTTTTTTCTAATACCAAAGTGTTATCTTGTGTTGAAAGGAAACACTACAGCATTCGAGATTGGAAAACACACACACACACACACACACACACACACACACACACACACACAATTGTCTTTCTCAGCTGTAATTTTCTGAAAAGAAAGGAACAGCTATGTCTGACTTCTTCGTGCTTGGTCATATCAATCAGTTCCTGTCCATCAGAGTTTAGCATGTCAGTGTCGTGTTCTAGAGCCCATGAAATACAAAGGAAGAGTAATATCATGTTCTACTCATCCACAGCTAGTATTAAGTCCTCTTTGGATCCAAAATAATGCTGTGCTTGTCTTTGTGTGTTTGTTATTCATGTAGCTCTTGGAGTGAGAGAAGAAACAGTGTCCCAGTTTCAACAGGCTCTGGCTGAGATGAAAGCTGCGTAATAGAACAAAAGTAAACAAGGAACAATCTGCGGAATCAGCAAGTGTCCTTACATGCTACTCTGTGATTGTATCAGGAAAATTTTGGATGCCAATTTGGAAAATTTTGGAATAAGGGGATCTAATGAATGAGAATGAATAATTACATAAGCCATCCCTTTTCCCTATGTAGAACCATGACTGCAAGACACAGACATATTAGCATTAATGGAGAGGAACGTAGACTGAGGAGATGGAAGCTCCTGTTGTTTATCAGTAGTAGATCAGGGCATAGAGCTTCTCCCCCTGCAGGCTGCACACATGATGCTTTCTCTGAGTGGACCATTGTTGCACTTAGTCATATGCAAATCATGAATGATCACCTGTGAGTGTGCTGTGAGCATGTATGAGGGTGTGTGTACACGTGTCGACTTCATATTCCTATTTGTATTAAGTTGAAAGCATCTTATTGTATGAAAAACGCATCTTCTTGCTATAGCCATGCCTACTTATTTTAGTGCTTACTTATTACAATACCTACTTATTCTAGCACTATTTTTTTTTTTTAAAAAACTCTAGATATACCTTAAATGCTTACTCTAAGGATGCTTATAGTACTCAGAAATTATTCTTGGGGCTGGAGAGGTGGCTCAGGGTTTAAGTCTCTGCCTTGCAGGCGGGAGGTCCTGAGTTCGGATCCCAGATCCCACGCATAGACGCCAGGCGGAAGCGGGGGCGGCCTGTGCTTCTGGTCTTGGTAGGGCAGAGCCTGTGAATCCCGGGGCAGAAGGAGGTGGAGGCATCCATGGTGGTTCCTGAATTCGTCCGTGGTTCTACACACACATGCACACACACGCGCACATACATACGCACACGCACATAGTTGAATAAATAATAATTAAAAAAAGAGAAACTTTAAAAAAAAAGAAATTATTCTTAACTTTTTGTAAATATTTTTTCCACTTAGCCATATATATATAGTAATTTAAATATATACCATTGGACCTAATTTGCTTTTTTTAATTTAGGATTTTTTTATTTTGCTTAACTTACTTCACTTTCCATTGTGGCACAATACATTTTCAGTACTTTCGAATGCTGTGTGTGCTTCATTTAAAAATGTACTTTCTAATTTTTGCTTTAAGTGTTTTATAATATTAATCATATCGAGTCTATTAATTTTGATGTCTGTCTTCTTTACCCTTACTATTATTTTCTGTGTGATTAATTACTTTCTATAAGGAGATGTGTTAAAAACTTATATTATGCTAAGGAGTGTCTCTGTATTATTTTGTGATTTTATTCTTTTATCTATTATTTTTAAATTTTTTTTCTGTGTGCGTGTCCTTGTCTGTGTGTATCGGAGAGCACTATGCATCATGTGGGGGCCCAAGAGTGACTTCAGGAGTCATATTGAACTGCTTCTACCTCCTTTTTGCTCTGCTCTGGGATTTCCAAGGTGCCATTTTCTAGATCCACAAGTCCAGGCCACTGACATTTCCATCTGATGTTTTTACGTGGGATCTGGGCTCTGAACTCAGGTCCTTCTGTTTGTGAGGCAGAGTCTAAACCATCTCTCCAGCCTTATTTTGTGACTTTAATTTTACTTAAAATTTTTGGCTTTACTTATTTGCAGTCTACATTTTTAAATAGTTGTTTTGTATTTGTTGTACCAAGATGATTCCTTATAAGGTGGTATTTCTCTCTTTTAATCTACAAATGTTTATCGACTTATTTTTCTTAGATTAAAACTGTCTTATTTTGCTGTGGGAAATGATTTGCTTTGATTGCTTTTCTCTTTATATTTAATAACTTTGGTTGTAGTTTGTTTAGACATGTATTTTTGCCTTCCTATCTTAGAAAACTTAAGGTCAAGGCAGAGCACAATTTCTGGCATTCTTGCTTTTTTTTTAAACATTATTCTATGTCTTCATTAATCATGCCTTTTCTTGTCTTCATTTTTTTCAGTTTTAATTTATTTCCTTTTTATTACCTACTTCTTTTCCATTTTCCATTTTCTTTTTTCTCCTCCTCTTCTGTTTTCATCTTCTTTCTTTTTTTGGAGCTCGGTTTCATTTTTCTACTTCTTTGTTTCCTGCTAGTTTGGAAGTTTGGCTCTTGATTTATTCCTTCAGTGGTAAACTCTTCATAAAATTTTATATTCGTTTAACTGCAGATTTTCTTCCCATATAGAGTTACCCAGAGTTCCTCTCTTTTTACTGGTTACGGCAAAGAGCTTACTGTATTTTTAGTCCCTATCGAATTTCTTCTTTGAACCTTTACTTTAAAATTATCCTTGTATAATTTAATTCCATTCTTTTTTAAACACACAAAAAATCAATATTCTGTATTTTAATATTCTGCAGTGTGTTAATATGGCAGTTACCATTTTTACTGATGGCTAACTATTATTTCCTATAATGCCCTTTTTGGGGTACAAGTCACTCCTTCATGGATTTGCATGCTGTGGTGACTGCTTCAGAGGATGTCCGTGAGTAGTAGATATTTTCAGTACGCCTCTGTTCGTGCATATCTTGAGGCTGACTTGCTTAAAATCACCATCTAAGGTGACTGCACAATGCTGACCTATAGATGCTTTGTTCCAGTCCTGGAAAGTTAATAGCTTATTGCCCTTGGGTGTGGTCTGCAGCTGAATGACCTCAGGCCAGCTTCATTTCCAACCCTGCTAAAGTCATTGTCATTGTCATTCCAGGGAGGTTTAAATTATTCTCTTTATTTTTAATTTTCCAGTGATTGGAACCAACATAACAAAGAATGAATTTGATTTATTTTCCTAGGCTTTAATCCATTTTGAGTTGGTTTTAAATTTTTTTCTTTTTTGACACTTACATACATAGATATAATGAATCTCTGTTTTTCACCTCTTGCTACGCATCCCCCCTCCTTTTTTCCAACCAGTCTTCCCCTCTCCCCCTGTCCTCTCCCCTACTTTCACATCATTTTGCATTGTGACCCATTGGGTTTCATCTGGGATGTCTACTTGGCACTTGGTAGTAATTCCATGATTTCCCCCCCCATTAAATCTAAAAAAACATATTGTCTATTCATTTCTCTCTATATAGCTTGTAGACCACTCCTTTTATTTCTCTGGGGCTTCTAGCAGGAGGACATTGGCATCTGTCTTGCCATACTTTATGTCTCTTGAGTGTCCTTTGGTAAAACTTACCTCTTTTATCCCTGGCATAGCATTTCACACATCTTAATAACTATTTTCTTAGAAAGCTGAAGAGATATGGTTATCTATTTGTTATTTTATTGGAAAATTAGTGGTCCATACATGTATGGCATCATATATGCATGTATAATTTTCTTTCAAATGTGGTTTCTTACTTCAGCGACACCGTTTCAATGTTTTCCTTTATTGCTTTAGGAAAGGCTTCAAGGGCACAGTCTTGCTCATTTAGCAGAACCTCAGTTGCTGTGCCAGTCTTGGGGTATCGAAGGGGCCCAAGGCCTATTCTCTGGCCCTAAGTTCGAGGTTTTTATGATTGAATATAAAACCAAGACATTTTATTATAGATCCATGCAAGAAGTGTTCCAAGACTAACATGTACAGGATGACCTACGGTGAAAGTAAAGACATTTGATTCTTCCACAAGTCAGGGAAAACAAGAGGGAGACGATGTTTATGCTGAAACTTAAGAAATTGACATTAGTGTGGGAAAGCTGGACTAATGATACACTTCTCTCCCTACTTTTCCCTCACTAACTTCAGATAAGCATCACTTTGACTTGACTAAGAAAAAATGGTGTGTTCAGAAAGTATCTTTCATGGACAACTAATGGGCAACGTCTTATTCACTTTGTAAGTCTGCTAACAACAATCTCAACTCCAAGACATACTCATTCTACTCATTTGGCCGTGACATGTGTCTTGCATTTTAATTAATCATGTTATAATTATTCAGTGTACAAATAGTTGGAGAATAGGGGACACTACTAATAACTATCCAGGAATAGTTGATTATGTTATGTATTTATCATATCTCTTCTAGATATTAGACATGTGCTTTATAGGTTTTTTCTTTGTGTAATTTTTAAAATGTACTAATTTCTTTCGTGTATGTGGCATATGCGTGTGTGTTTGTGTGTATTCAGATGTACATCTATAAGTCCAAAAGTCATATTAGGTGCTTTCTCCAATGCTTTTATTTTTATTTTTTAATTATTTATTATTTATTCAGTTGTGCATGTATGCATGTATGTGCGTGTGTGTATGTATGTGTGTGCGTAGAACCACCATGGACGCCTCCACCTCCTCCTTGTTTACTCTGCCCCTGGTATTTGCAGACTCTGCCCTACCAGGACCAGAAACGCAGGACGCCCACGCCCGGCTTCACTGGCGTCTATACGTGGGGTCTAGGATCCGAACTCAGGACCTTCCGCCTCAAGGCAGAGGCTTAACCCCTGATCCACCTCTCCAGCCCCCAATGCTTTTATTTTTAAAAAATATATTTATCTATAAGAGAAAGAGAACCTATGAATGCGTGTGATATTTTTGGAAGTTATTCTCTCTTTCATCCATGTGGCGGTATGAGAAGGAATTCAGGTTGACAGGTTTGCCCCAGGGACTTTAAGGTCTGAGCTCTATCACTGACTCTATCCACTTTTTTTTTTTTTTTTTTTTTTTTTTGAGCCAGTGCCTGTTTCTATACCTACAGCTCACTGATTGGCTAAACCAGCAAGTAGTAAGCCCCTGGGCTCCTCCATTTTTGAAGCTGTGTGTGCCTGGAAATGGAACTGTTGATCACATAGTAATTCTATATTTTGTTCATTTTGTTTTTCAAGTGCCCCATACTCTGCTCCATGGTGGCTGCACCACTTGAATCCCTATCCAAATGCACAGGATCCGGTTAGTTCAATATCCCCCCCACCATTCATGACCATCGTTTATCTTTAGAGCCATCCTGGGGAGCAGAGTTTGGGGTTTGTATTTTTTTAGTGGCTAATGAAGCCGAGCCTCTTTTCATGAGCTAACGAGGCATTTGTATATTTTCTTTGGAGAAATATCTATTTGGATCCTCTGCCTGTTTTTATTGGAGTCATTTGTCCTTTGTTTTTGAGTCTCTCTCTGCTCCACTCATGTGCAGATGTGACTGCTAGTCAGTCTCAAGCAGCTCAGTTACGGTTCATCGTTTTCCCAGACCCCTGATCTTCCCAGACCCCCCGAGGATTCATATAGGCATATGTCTTCACAAAAAGTTTGGGAAGAGCTGCTTTTAAACAACGCTAGTCCTTTTCTACTCTGACTCTAGTCATTCATTTGAATGGTACTAGCATGCCTACAGAAGTTCTGCATCCGTAGCTGTGTTTTCTTAAAAAGAGCACCCAGCATAAGACCAGGCACCACAAAATCTAGATCTGCTTTTGTTTCTACACAAGACTCCTCCGTCCCTCTGTCCTAAAGCCTTCTGTTTTGATTCTCCAATTCCTTTTTTTCGGAAGTAGCATAATGCTCTGTGCAAAAGACTTTTGGTAAATTTCTGTGCTGGGGAAATGTAATTTTTTATATGATGGCATCTGCCTGCTTGAGGGCAAGTTAATGAACAACATTCTGGAATGTTCTCCCCTGTTTCTCCCCTCTTTCCCCCCCCCCAGCTCCTGTTATCACCACGCCTCTAGAGACTGTAGACGCCTTGGTTGAAGAGGTGGCCACGTTCATGTGTGCGGTGGAATCCTACCCCCAGCCTGAGATTTCGTGGACCAGAAATAAAATTCTCATTAAGTAAGTATGCTCCGTCATTCTGATAAGAATATCTAGGGTAGCTTTCGGTGCAACCAAAGTTTGTCTTCTAGAATACGTGAAGTGCACATTGAATCATTTTATAAATGGAAGATCTGACTTGTGAGAATTAAAGAGACCATCGAAGGGAACACAGATATTTACCTGCCATGATGAAATGGGAAATGCCAGATGAAAACCTGGAAGCTTCCCAGTTATCAGAAAGCTGGGACATCCTAGGGTTGTAGGCAATGTTCCTGAACACGTTCAGAAGCTAAGAGGGGCCAGCTTCACCTCTTGCCTTTTTAATGTGCCCACAAAATGAAGTCTGTGGTCACTTTTCCCTTTCAAAATGAGACAGACTCTCAAACCAATGAAATTCCCATTTGGCCATATAAAGGTTGGGCTATTCTTTCCTCATTATCCATAGTGGTCTGATTTTAAAAAAAATTACTTAAATATGTAAAACCAAGTGAACTGAAGGTTTTCTAAGGAGGCCTTTATAACTGGTATTTGGGATAAATTCTCTACCACTATACCAAAATACTAGGATATAAAAAAATCTACTGCATTAAATATATCATCAATTGGGTGGTTTATAAACAACAGAAGTAATTTCTTACAGCTTTGAGGCCTGAGAAGTCCCAAGTTCAAGAAGTCAGCTGAGGGGTTAGGGATTTAGCTCAGTGGTGGAGCACTTGCCTAGCAAATACAAGGCCCTGGGTTCAGTCCCCAGCACCAGAAAAAAAAAAAAAAGTCAGCTGATTCGGTGTCTAGTCGGGGCTTGTTTTGGGCTTGGAAATGGCCATTATTTCACTGAGTCCTCATATAAGAGAGTTCTTTGGGTCTCATGGTGTCGTGTGTGTGTGTGTGTGTGTGTGTGTGTGTGTGTGTGTGTGTGTGTACAAGAGGGCACTTAAATTGCACATTTGTAAAACCCAACACTGGGAATCATCCTGGCTTGCCCTTGCACTTTATTGCTTTGCTCTTTATTTCTTAGGATTTGCCCTCCAGGGCCAGAATTACAGGCTGTTACCATATCCACCTAGCATTTACACAGAATCTGGGGATCCAAACTCAGGTCCTTCTATTTTCAAGAAAAGGCTTAACCCCTGAGCCATCTCCCATTGCTGGAGTCTCATTTGTAAAGACGCTGATCCCACTCTTCTACTCCCGTGACGCAATCACCGTCCAAAGACTCTGTCCCACAGCATAAGTGGGCGCTAGGTTTCAACTTATGAATTCTGGAAGAAAGATCGAAATTCCTTTTTAAAGCAGATGCTTCATTAAACTGGCATCCAAATATTGGCACCTGTGAACTCATATGGGAGAATGGCATATATATTTTCCCCAACCCCTAACCAAAAAGTAGTGTTTCTTTCTATGGCGCAGGCTGTAATGTGGGAGATACCCTGGGCCACGAGAAGTTGCCTTGTGCTATGGTCCCCCAGACAAGCCATCCCAGGTGTTTCTCACATCTGTCCATCAACAGATAATTTAGGCATTCTCCAAGGCAACGGATGTGGGTTTTTCCCACAGTGTACTCAGGCCTGTCACTCACAGGTGTATTTCTGCTGACAGTCTCTCAAGAAATCTAGACTTTTTTTTTTTTTTTTGAAGCATGTTCCTCAAAGTTCTGCCAGTTCACTCCATTTCCCAGTTTCAAAATCACATCTGCATTATTAGGTATTTGTTGCCACTGCACCATACTTTCAGGGACCCAAATCTGCACTGGTTTCTTACTGGGACTGTAATAAACGATCCCAAACTTAGATGGCTTAAAGCAGCATAGTGTATGGGTTTATGCACATGAACTAATCGCACTGAGCTAAAAATAGGAAGAGACCCCCATCTCCTGTTTTTCCCAGCCCAGGGGCTGCACATTCTCTGGCCTCCTCCTCTGCTTATGAAGTGAACAGGTAATTGACTGTGATTCTGCATTTGCTCTCAGACTTCGACCTCTGCCCTTCCTCATTCTTCTTATATTTTTAAAGAAATTCATTGTCACATTGGATTTACGTGGATCCTCCAAAAGATCCAACTTAAGGTTCTTTATATGAAGCAAATCCCTTGAGCCATGTTAGCACCACCAAATTCTGAGGATTAAGGCATGGATTCTTAAAGACTGTCATTTTGTATAGCACACACACATTTGCCACAAAGATTCCTTATTGTGGGCCTGTGAGATAGTTCAGTGGGTAAAAGTGTCTGCACTCAAATCTGGGGATTTGAGCTCGTTTCCCATGTGGCAGGAGGAGTTATTCTCTAACTTCCACCTGTGTCATAGCCTTTTTTCATTTGGATAGATTGAGAATTTCCCAAATCATCAAACCTGTTTCTTTTCACTTAGCAATTCTCTTTCAAACTATTTTTTTAATTTGATGCGTTATAGCATGAATGCATTGTCTTCTCTCTCTGTGTAAATACCTAAAGAATCTTTATTTGATTAAAAACAAAATTTAAAAACCCAATACCAAAAAGCACACCTTTATGTGGATAAATCTCAAATTTCTTTCTGTTGCCTTAATCCCCTTCTCAATGGACAATTTGCATGTAATTTAAATAGATAATATATATAAGCATATGGTTTTTATAGTTTGAAGCTCTTTTACTTTCTCTATACATCTCAAAACAGAGATTTAGAAGCCCCTGGCAATTGTTAGACACTGACAACTATTTGTTTATAAAAGGGGAAGTACTCAGGGCATGGAAAGGAAAGGGGAGAGTGAAGGGTAAAGAAATCAAAAAGACTAATAATGGGATAAATATGATGAAACTATTCCATATGCATGTGTGGATGATGCTACAACATCATCCCTTACTTTGCATAGTTAACATACACTGATAAAACAAAAAAAATGGGGGCTGGAGAGGTGGCTCAGGGGTTAAGCCTGTGCCTTGCAGGCAGAAGGTCCTAAGTTCGGATCCTAGACCCCACGTATAGACGCCAGGTGGAAGCAGGGGCAGTCTGTGTTTCTGGTCCTGGTAGGGTGGAGCCTGTGAATCCCAGGGCAGAGTAAACAGGAGGAGGTGGAGGCGGTCCATGGTTGTTCCCGAATTCGCCTGTGGTTCTACACGTACACACACATACATACACACACACATACATGCACACACACACAATTAAATAAAAAAACAATGAATAGCAACTTATAAGTATAAAGATAATTGATACCAAAGACATAAAATAACTTATTAACTTTGACAAATTTAAAATAAGAAACTATTAGCTATTCTTTTTTGCCTCATTTATTAAAACATACTTCAAAATCCATGAATATTAAATTATATTAGACTAAAAAGTATATATTTAATGGAATAATGAATAGTTATGGATCACTAATTGTTCCTATAAATATGCAGTCTTTTCTGCTCCTTCCATTTCTGTGTATGCGTGTTCATTTTCTAGCTGTTTCTTCCTTAAAGGGAGAGATGATGACTGATGTGTCTTTTGTTATGGTACACCTTCCCGGACTGTAGAAATAGCTCAACTAGTTAAGTGCTTGTCTTGCAAGTACATTCTATCCCCAGAATCCATACTGAAAAAATAACTGGATGTGGTGATATAAATTTGTAACCCCAGTACTGGGGAGGCAAAGATAGGGGATCCCTGGGGCTCTGCAGCCAGCCAGCCTTGTGTGCTTGGAGAGCTCCAGGACAACGAGAGACACCCCAAGGAATAATATCTGGGGTTGTCCTCTGGCCTCCATATATACAAATGAATATAGGTACATATTCACCCCCATACACATGCATATCCACAGATATATGGACGTGCCCACACATGCACTGTACTTTCCTGAGCAAACTATACTTGTTCTTAGGCAACACCTTCTAGAAGGATTTTTTCTATGATTCAGTGGTGTTTTGACTCTAATGTTTTGATTATAATCCCAGATTAGATTAGCTATAAAGCAACCATATAAATAGGGCAGGTCTATTATTCAAAAATCACACCAATTTCCTTTCTCTGTTCCTCACTGACAAGTCATGCATCTGTATCCATTAGTCAAATGGACATATAAATGTCGAGATGATTGTGGGTGATATGCTAAGCTGCCTTTCGCTCCGTGCCCTGCAGGCTCTTTGACACCCGCTACAGCATCCGGGAGAATGGGCAGCTGCTGACCATTCTGAGCGTGGAAGACAGCGACGACGGCATTTACTGCTGCACAGCCAACAATGGCGTGGGAGGAGCTGCGGAGAGCTGCGGCGCCCTGCAAGTGAAGATGAGTGAGTGGCATCAGTCATCACCTGTGATTTTTAACGTTGACTCGGAGCAACATCAAAATAGAGTTCCTCATACTTGGAGCGAGACAAGATCAAGGGCACAGCAGCTGATTCCATTCACCCCAATCAGCAGCCACCACACTAAGGCAACCCTTAGCTCTGCGAACAGATTACCCACAATGCACTTCTTCTGTTCTTTTCCCTTTACACGGTTCTCTAGTATTTCTAGGAACTTTCTTCTGAACCCTTTACAGTGCATTTGAAAAATTCAGTTCCTTTACAAACACGCTTTTAAAACCTCCACCCTCTGTAAGGCACTTTACCCTTTTGATTCATTTCAAGTTCATTTCTGCCTAGGGACCTTGTGCAGACTAGAGGATGGTTAGTTTTTCCCAGTTGATGCACACAGATATAGTGCAGCACTGGGGGATTAATCTCGTCACCCTCGTTGCTATCTTTAAGTCATCGCATTTGTATTCTCGTACAGACTCTCTCACTGGGGCTTATGTGCTTCTGATTATTCTTTCTTCTGTTCATTGAACAACTACTCGCTCCCAAAATCTCCCTATACTCATCAAAGACTCTGAGTTTATCCTCCTTATCTCTGTCTTCTGTGCCCCCATCATCAAAAAGGGCTGCAATCACCATGAAGTTGAACCAGCAACTTCTTCATCCTCAAAAGTCACTGACCCTCCCTGCCCAGATCCAGTGGTGTTTGCTTTAATTCTTTACCAACCTGCTCAATCAGTAACTCACATTGGACCATGCTACCCACTGCAGACTGGGCCACATTCAAAATCTTCAGCTCCAATCTGTCATGGTCCAATCACTGCATATATTTGTCTAGCATCTTTAAATGCACAAAACTTTCTTGTCTCATGAATTGTCTCTAAGGAGGAGTCATGGACTCCTCTGTTCTCTCTCAGATAACAGTGGTGTGTAAGTCCCTCTTATTCCCTAACTTATATTACATACCAGCACGCACATAGACACTTTCTATAGTGTCAACTGTCCCCTTTTATTTCCCTGTGACTCCTCTTTGCTGTCTTTCGTTGATCCTCCCTTGAGGTTTTATTTTCTTCCATAGTTAGTTCTGGTTCCTATCTAGTGTGTAACAACATTTCACATTTCTGTCAGCTGTCCTAGGTCTCATGAAAACCTGTGCCGCATGCACTTATCCCACGTGTAATTTGCCCTAACTGCCCCTGCCCTGCATGCGCCTCAACCACATGCACCTGAATTACGTGCACCTATCATGCATGTACTTGTCGTTCATGCACTGGAACCACATGCACCTGCTTTGCATGCACTAGTTCTCTGTGCACCTGCTGTCTGCTCACTATCAGCCTCACAACAGTGCAACCTTTATTTTCTCTTCTATAGGAGCCATACATCATGTTGCCATTGTATGGATCAGCATAACGGTGGTCTACCTGGGACTGTCACTCATTAGGTTTTCCTGCTATTTTGCTGGAGGAAGCCATAGACTCTTTGTTCAGAGTATAAATCACTAGGAAACATTCTGAATCTCTTTCGAGTTGAAAGCCTACATTTTGCCTTCCCCCTTGGTTATACCTATCACTGGGAATAAAGTAAAACTTGAAAAAGAACTTTTCCTTGGCTTAAAAAGGACACAACTGTTCATTAATAAAGGACATTCTATGTTATAGTTGACAAGTCTTTTTCTTATTCCTTAACAAGTAAATCTGATATTTCTCTTTCTTAAAGATTCTAGGATTTTTCTTTTATTTCCAGAGTTCATAGGTTTTGTGAAGTTACCAGAATATGGTTATTCTGTCATTTCTACTCCATGCTAGATGGTCCTTTTTTGATCTAAAGACCAGAGTCTTTTTGAGACTTTTCCTTTCGTTTCTCTTTTTCTGATCTCTCATTTTTTCACTCAACAAACTTCGTATTTCTGTTTTCAATTATTTCATGACTCCAAATTTTCCTTCATATTTTCTACATCTCTTCCTTTTGAGAGGTTGAACTTTTTCTTTCTATACCATGAAGTTGGTCTTTGGTGTGAATGTTACTGTCATTATTTAATATTTTAATCTTTAAAATGTACTTACAATTTCTAAGAATTATTTTTTCACAAGGAAAGAAGTTGGGGTGGTCTCATGGGCTGAGTAATAAAGGCTTGATTGTGAGGAGAAAATGCATTCATGCCTTCCATTCAAAATGCTCTCGAAATCTCTCTGACATGGATACTATTAGTTTTACACTAAACCTCTTCTTATCTCCTTTTTTGCATCCTCTCCATGAAAGAGGTCCTCTATCTGTATGGATATCCACTAGAAAACCTGGCAGAAAGAGCTACTTCTTGAGATTCCTGATCCCCACCCAACTCCATCTCAGTCCTGCCTCCAAGGACACCTTCTTCAAATCTCTTCTGCTGTATCATTAAGGGCTCACTTACGTTGGCACATGGGGCACCTCCAACATCATGCTTTGCTAAGACGTCCAGTTCTGATTGGTGATTATTCACAGCTCCACCGTGAGTCATCTTTTCCTTGACTCCACACTCTTCTCTGCCCTTTCTTGCCTTACTTTATATTCAACCTCACACAAGTATTTTCATTAACGTCTCTACCTTATAAGAACCAAGATGGCCATTTTACTAGAAACTACGAGTTAATTCCTTGAAACAGGCAAATGATTCCTTAAATCTCCCATGTAAAATATTATCTGTGACTCAAATCTCCTATGGGAGTCTTGTTCAGGAAGCTAAATAGAAGAAATACTTTCTTTGACACTCAACCTCTAAGCCAAGCTTTTGCCATAGTTATATGATAATACACCCAATCATGGTGCCTGACAAGTATCTAAAATTCACATATCCACTGTTGTTGGAGGACAACAGATGGAAAAGCTTCTATTTTCCTATAGCATATTTTAAAGACTGCATCATGCTTTTGTCACAATGTAGGACCATATGCACTCCAAAATGCCTGAATTAAAAACCAATTACCAAAATATAAACCAAAGTGTCCACTCCTCCCCAACACATGAGTAGAGGGAAAAAGACAAGTCCTTGCTTCTTACTTTTCTTGGTCAGGGTGACAAATTAGTTATGGCACATGACCTGAGAAAAATAAAATGCAAATACAACCCTGTGTTCTGACTCTGCACTGTAAGATTACTAAGGGCACTAATGTATAAATTCAATAAATTTATAAATGTTCCAAAGTCTTACAATTTATCAATTCTTCCAGGTATTGGATTTACTAAATTCATCCTTTGAAATCTTCATATTAAAGAGTAGAAATGAACTGGTCTTATTTCTTCAGGAAGATTAGCTTAAGAATTGATTATGCAAGTTTGCCTTGCCAAATTGAGTGCTTTCAAATTGTATAGTGGATTTTTTTCTAGCAATGAATATAAGAGTACCTGCTTTATATTGTTCATAATAAATACATCTTAGTATTAAACATAAACTTTAATGTCAATTAAGATGAAAGCAAGCACTAAACGAGCTAGGAATACATATAGTAAGAACCTGTTTCAAAAAAAATAATAAAGTAGAAACTGAAGAAAAAGTGAGTTTTAACTCAAATCAATATAGATTGGCATATCAATTTTTCAAACATTTTATGTATACCAATATAAATTATATCATGCTGAGTTCTTATAGTGACAGCTTATAGTAATCAAATTTTTATTGTAAAGAGTAAAGAAAATTCAGGCATCTAAATGCTCCATCAATTTGTGTTTTGCAAGGCTAGCTTGAAGGATTTCAATGAAATTGAAGGTTTCAATGAAATATAGAAAATCAAACTTTAAAAACTGATTTCTGTTCAATAAATACTAAGGACTTATCTTAACATTTGGCAAATTTCATATGGAATATGACTAAAGTGACGCTTGAAAGGAATATTGAGAAATAAATGGAAAATTAAAACTCCGATTGATATTTCCTTTTTGTTTTCCCATAGAACCAAAAATAACTCGTCCTCCTATAAATGTAAAAATAATAGAGGGATTGAAAGCCGTCCTACCATGTACCACAATGGGGAACCCCAAGCCCTCAGTGTCCTGGATCAAGGGGGACAGTGCTCTCAGGGTAAGGATTACTGTGTGAAAGCATGTGTGTCAGACATATTTAAGGTATATCATTTGCCTAACTCCTACTTATATGTTATCCAGCTTCTAGCATGCATTTTTCACCATGGGCATTAACTAAACTTAGGTGCTTTGATTCCAACTTGTGCAAACTCTAGAATCTGGAACATTCTAGTTGGTACCAGAGAAACGAGAAAGAAACTACAGCAGTGGTAAGGACAGAAAGGGAGTGAAGACCAAGCAAAAGCTCAACTTAGTTTTCTTGGTTGGTTGAGTCACTATTTTTTTATTATTATTATTTTTTATTTCCACTCATACAAAATTAACAGGTACACTGGTCCCCCCTCCCTCCAACCCCCTATTCCCTGTGCCCCCCTCCCCTCCCCCTTCCTTCCCTATCCCCCAGTGCCTCCCCCTCCCATCCCCAGAGCATCCTTTAATGTGCATGCCAAACTCTCCTCTGGATCCTCCTCTCCGATGAGATGCAAGGACCCAGTGGCATTTCCCAGAACCCTTTCCTGTGTTCCCATTAAGCACAGAAACACTACTGTGGCTGTCAATCCCTTGCCTACTATTTTTTTTTAACATTGAATCTTGAAAGTTAAACCCAAGCATTAGAACTGATAGTTTCTCAGCATCTGCACAGCTGTCTGCACTCACCTTGCTGTGTTCCCATGAGATGAAAGAAAATAAAAGCAGATGTTGTCTTACTTGACCATTGTGATGGTTGATTTAGATAATCTCTCATGTCTCATCTGATGGTTGATTAAGGCAATCTTAGATGGTCTCATGGGACTATCGTGATGGTTGATTAGACACTCCCAAGGTCATACCACCATTGTGATGGTTGATTTAGGTAATCCTACGTTGTCTCATTAGACCATTTGTGATGGTTGATTTAGATAATCTCACGTGTTCTCTTGGGACCATTGTGATAGCTGATTCTGACAATCACACATGGTCTCATAGCACCATCGCAATGGTTGATTTAGATAATCTCCTGGGCCAGATGGGGTTTGGACTCTGCCTCACAAGCAGAAGGGCTTGAGTTCAGAACTCAGATTCCATGTAAAAAAAAAATCCAGGTAGAAATAGCGGATTTTGTACTTCTGCCTCTGGAAGGCAGAGCCTGAGAAATTGCAGAGCAAAGCAAAAAGGAGGTAGAAGCAGTTCAGGATGATTCCTGAAATACCCTTTGACCTCCACAAGTATACACAGTTCTCTCTCTCTCTCTCTCTCTCTCTCTCTCTCTCTCTTTCACCCCCCCCACACAAAATAGATAGATAAGACAGACAGATGATAGATAGATAGATAGATAGATAGATAGATAGATAGATAGATAGATAACTTAAAAATCTTGCATGGTCTCATAACACCATTGTAAAAGTTGTTTAGATAATCTCACATGGTCTCATGGGAGCATTACAATGATTGATTTAGATAATCTTGAGCTACCTAAATTAATAATGGATGCTACTGCATAGATACAACTAAGGTTCATATTTTGGTAACACTGAGGACAGTGACGTTTTGATGAAATATGGGAGCTGCATCCTTGGTCCTGGCTCTGTTTCAACTCTGGTCCTTCTCCTTGACAGGAAAACTCCCGCATTGCAGTGCTGGAGTCTGGGAGTCTAAGGATTCACAACGTGCAAAAGGAAGATGCAGGGCAGTATCGCTGTGTAGCAAAGAACAGCCTGGGGACAGCATACTCAAAACTCGTGAAGCTGGAAGTAGAAGGTAAGACTCTTGTATCTCCCTGGTGGTGTACTGGGAAGGCTGTCCTTTGGCTTGAGAGAGAGGACATGTTGATAGTGACAGTTCCCCAAAACTGTTCTAGATATTAGACCACAGGGCAAGACTATGAGAACAGAAATGTTGAAAGAAAGATATTTCCCCTAATATAAAAGCTTGCCTTCATCTGTTGTCCAAAATTGCTGGAAATTTTGACCACTGCAGCAGACTAAATTCATTCAAACAATGATCATGACACCATTTTAGTGCTTCTTCCTAGATTGGACCATTCTCCCTGGTTGATAAGGTTGGAGACAATCATTTTACATTTTGGAGGCGTGTGAATTGACTTCTAAAACAATATAAGGAGGGAAAACTTACTCATCTTCAAATTGGATTTTCACAAAAGAGATGAGAAAAGTGAGATTATGATCCAAACATGTAACAGAAATGGAGCTGATTTTAGGGTCCTGTGAACACAATGTGCTGTCAGCTGAATACCAGTGTGTCAGAATATTTTCCATGAACGTATTGAGTAAGTTGATGTGAAAGATCATCACTGGAAAATCAGAATCCAAATAGCTCTTAGTGATCTAGTCACTTGGTCATCAGGCTCTTATTTACCTGAAATCTCTTCACATGTAGCTTGATAGGAACTCTTAGCACACCTGTCCTAGCAGAGTAAACCTGGCCTCAAACCCTTCTCATTTCCATTTCATTACGGCCACAGGTTCAATAGCTGTTGGCTTCTCAAATGTAAAGCAAGAATTTCAGTATTTAAAGAGGTAGATTGTCACCCATATTTATGGCCATTGTTCATACCCAGTAAATGGCTATGGTCTTTGCCATCAATTTTTCTGGTTTTCTTTCTTTCTTTCTTACTTTCCTGTTCTTGTCTTGCTTTTTCTTTTTTTTTTTCTTTCTTTCTCTTTCTTCTTTTTTTCTTCTTTTTCTCTCTTTCTTCTCTCTCATCTCTTCTCTCTCTCTCTTTCTTCTTTCTTTCGTGCTTGCTTTCTGCTTTCTGTCTTCTTTTTCTTTCTTGATAAAATTTGGTGTACTGTCGCTGGAGAGGTGGCTTCAGGGGTTAGAGCTCCGCCTTGCAGGCGGAAGGTCCGGAGTGCGGATTCCAGATCCCACGTATAGACGCCAGGGTACGGAAGCGGGGGCGGCCTGCGCTTCTGGTCCTGGGTAGGGCGGAGCCTGTGATCCTGGGCAGAAGGAGGTGGAGGGCGGCCATTGGTGGTCGGCGAATTCGTCCGTGGTTCTACACATACACACACACACACACACACACACACACACACACACACAGACACACGTGTGTGCGCACATACACATGCATATGCACACAGTTGAATAAATGATAATAATAATAAAAATTTATAAAAAATTTTGGTGTACTGAATGCAAGCAGAAAATACCATTCCATCAGAAAAGGCTTTGAGGGTTCCCCAGCTCTCTGAACCATTCTAGCTGGCTGTGGCAGAATCTACCTTTTTTTGCATTTTCTCTTTGGACTCAGGTACTTTTCTACCTGTTCTTTGGAAGTGATTTTTATTTCCTTTGTCTCACAGCCATCACACCCACCTGACATTTTACCCGAGATCTGGTCCTGTCTTTTTGCTTGCACATCAAATGCTTTGAACTCCGAGCCATCTCCCAACCCTGAAAAGATTTTCTGTACGTTAAAAAGACTTGGGCTGGAGAGATGGCTCAGGGGCTAAGCCTCTGCCTCATAGGCAGAAGGTCCTGAGTTCAGATCTCAGATTCCATGTAGAAACACCAGACACCAGTCTGTACTTCCCAGCTCTGGAAGACAGGAGCCTGGAAAACTCCAGAGCAAAGAGGAGGTAGCACAATCCAGGGTGATTCCTAAAGTCATCTTTCAGCTTCCATAGGCACACAGTATTCTCTGATATGCACACACACCACACACACACACACACACACACACACACACACGCATGCATGCCAAGGGAGGAAGGAATCAAATATAAGCACTCTGTTTTATAACATATAATGTCCGTCATTTAGGCCACTATTTTCACAGGTATTAAAGTAAATTGCTTTAACTTTGACCTAGAGGAAATTCTTGCCAATATTAATTAGTTAAGTGCAGTTACATTCTTAGCTTTTAACCTTACCATTTAATTTTGAATCATGCCTTCAAATAAAGTAGAATACTGCTTCATTCTTCCTAACATTTAAATGCTCATGCTTCCTGCTTCCGCCATTTATATTTGCTAGATTTTTATTATGTCTTGCTACTACTGAGAGCTCATACTATCATTTGAAGTTCCTCTAAAAGTGTGTTCGATCAGCTTGCATGTCTATTTCTTTCTTCTCTAATCTTGATTAAAATAATCAAAATATGTGGCATGCAAGTTGTTGATATACCACAAGCACTTAAGATTATATCATAATATTATATTCATACAATTATAATTACTATTACCATGAAAACATCAAAATTATTACTAATCTGTTTTGGCTCTGGTAATGCTGGAAAGTGATTTCCACTTGAAGATACACCCCAAGATATAATTCAAACAATCTATTTAGATGAGAGCTATTTTAGCCTACAACCCCCAAAACGTGGAAAACCCTAAATTATTTGCTAATGCCTGCTGGTCCAGCAATGGTTGAAGATGTGGCTGGGTCATGTTTAGTTGGGACAGATGAATGAGATAGCTTTGCAGGTTAGTTATGGGATGGCTATCTTAAATGAGATAGAATATCATAGTCCCATTTGAGGTTGTCTTATACTTATTCCAGATGGGCAAGTCACTGATAACCTCTAGCAAGGAGAAACATGCCAGGCATGTACCAGACTGGGCAGAGTGTATTGAGGACATCATAACTGTTGTAACAAAATCCCTGTCACACGGGAATGTAAAGCTCTCTCTAAATTACCACCTTCGGGATTCCAGATCTCTAACATGGCAAGACAAATGATTCTGACCTTCTGTCTTAACACACAAGCCTCCGGCTGGAACCCTCTAACTCAAGGAGGTCCGGCATGGGTAGCTTCCTTAAAGATGAGCAACGGAATGGCCAGTACTTCAGATGTGCAACTCACACCTGGAGCACCTTGGTGACATGTCACCTTAGAAGCATCTGTGAAGAAAGTCTTCTGCTGTGCCATTTTAGAAAATGAAGAAACAGTGAAATAACTCATTTCCACAGGACACACAGATGGCAATGCATAAAAAACCAAATCATGCCAAATGCCATCTCATTCTGTTAAAGAGCAAGATAGTTTTGTGAGACATCACCAAGAGCAGTATTGAGACCTAAAAGAGAGATGATGCCACACTTCTGTAAATGGAGGAGAGAGAACATTTTCTATTTAAATAAACTTGGAGGGGCATTAAAGAGGGGAGTGGTTAAAACATCAATAATGTTGAAACAGGGTTGGAGAGATGGCTCAGCGATTAAGATTCTGCCTCCTAAGCAGAAGGTCTTAAGTTTGGATCCCAAGACCCTGGTGGACAGAGCCTGGGAAATCCCAGAATGAAGCAAACAGGAGGTAGAAGCATTCCAGGATGACATGATCACATGATGTCCTCTGATAAACACACACACACACACACAAATAAATAAATAAATAAATAAATAAATAAATAAATAAAGCTTAAAAATGATCACCCCCCCCAAAAAAAAATTAGGAGAGGAAACTTTAAACATGGAGGAGAAAAGACGAACAGTTGTGGGAATGTGGTGTCTCAGCCCGCGCCAGGAGAGTTTGCAGGGCAGGTGGAACCATAAACATGTACAGAGGGTGACCACATGCTCCTGTTTCCCGGGACAGTTCTGGTTCACACCTGTCATCCCGGAACAATTATTAATAGAATCCCCCTTTTGCTTTCTAAAGTATTTAGGCGTCCATGATATAGTCTATGTTTCCTTTCTTCACGGCCTCCTTGTAGCAGGAAGGCAAGAAGTATGTCCCCATATGAATCATTCTTAAGACAGGTGAATGGAATTTGAGAACTCTATTCTCTTCTTCCACTGGGAAATAAGTTATATACTGAAAATATTTTGTAAGGAGACCAGGGGAGGGGGCAGGGAGAAGGAGAGTGGAAAGATTTTAAAATAGCTATGGGATGGGAAAGATGACTCACGAGGAAAACAAGAGGATTGCGGAGCAAGATGAAGGTTTACACAGAGAATATAATTATGTACATGGATGGAAAGGCAGAAGTTCATGTGATGGGCACACCCAGGTTTGAAGGTTGCTCTACTCTATAGTTGTAAGCTAAGAAAAACTAGAAACTTAAAGTTAGAGGCAAGGCAAAAGTGTTGGAGTTTTGCTAGAAATGGGAAATGGTTACAGGAAAATACGTAGGAGAGAATGAAGCAATGCATCATGGAACCTTTATGCACCAAGTTCACTTAGGTTAATATCCAAATACCAGAGCTGGATTCAAACCAAAGATCAAGTGTTAGAGGTCCAACAATATGTTAGACATGGTAATGTGAGAGTCTTCCCACTGCAGACACTTAGAAATTCTCAGTTATGCATGGGGAGATGGTTCAGCGGATAAGGAGTTTGTTGGGTAAGCAAAAGAATCTGAGTTCAGATCCCCGAAGCCCACATGAAATGTCAGGTGGGTAAGGTAGCCCGACTGTAATTGCAGTTCTGGAACTTGGGAATCTGCATAAAACTGGCTATCCAGGCTAGCTCTCTAAGTGAGCTCTGGGTTTAATTAAAGACCCAAACTCAATAAGGTAGAAGAGTGATCCAAGAATGGTTTCCGACATTAACTTCAGACCTCCACATGCATGCATACTTCTTACAGATGTGCAGACATGCATGCACATATGTACTAAACCCCCCATATAAAAAGACAAAAGAAATTCTGGGTTTTCTCTGTAGCTCATGAGAATAGGTGTAAATTTTGAGAAGCTAGAAATGAATAGAAATTGAACAAATGGCAGTGAAACTCATGAGCAAGTTTCCTGACATACTGAAGGCTACGGGAGAGATGCTGATCTCTGTCTTTTAAGTGTGTTTTAAGCTATTTAGAGAAGAAGAGACAAGGTTTTGGACTCGTGTGAGGTAGAAGTTGGCACTGAGACCTTCTGTAAAGCTGAGAACCATAAAATTAGACACACACACACACACACACACACACACACACACACACACACACACAGAGAGAGAGAGAGAGAGAGAGAGAGAGAGCCACATATAAAATGAAGATTTATCTACCTATACTCGAATTCTAGTTATAAGGCATGAATTATGTCTTCTCATCAGTAAAATATTAAATACTCAGGACATATAGGTTTGGTATTGAATTGGTATTGACCACCCAGTCTGGAAATCTGAAGCTAGAAATTTTAATAGAAAAGTTTCCAAGTGAAAAAATTCACAAGAAAAAAATTCAAAATGTAAGCGCTTTATACAGATAGCACAGTATTTGCACAGACAAAGCCAGAATGAGGGTGAGTTCACAACACAGAGTTGTAGCAACTGCCAGAAACAATTCATCTTCAGTGTTAGCTGATGCAATATATGAGCAAATTCAGTTAACAGAACATGGAATATAAGATGAATGTATTTACAGTCATAGATGACACAAAAGGAGGACTCAAAACAGAAAATACATTAGAAAACAGAAAAAAGAAATTTTGAAAAAGAGTTTTAGCAAGTGCAAATATACAATGAATTAAATTAAAATTCAGTGAACGTGCAATGGCATTCTGGATGTAGAGATAATTTACCTATTAGAAGAGATCCCTTTAGAATTAGAAATCAGCACAGTTAGATAAAGTAAGTGGAGTAGAGAGAATGAGTTTAAGAACTCACCGAGAATGTGCTAACAGAAAGTAAAGGAACACGAGCAAGCCTTGCCAACACTGACAAAAGACTTCAGTCCTCAGGTACAAGAGGCACCAAGTCCTGATCAGCAAAAGTAAAAACAACTTTAGCCAGACATGTCATAATAAGGCAGCCATAGCAAACAGAGAAATCACCAAAATGTTGGAGAAAAGACAGTTCATTTATAAGGAACATTGACTTGACTCACAGCTGTGGAGAAAGCAGAAGGAAGCAACCACTTTTATCTCAGCCTAGAATTTGATTTTAGCATAGTGGAGGTCTTTGCGGGGGGGAACCCTCAAACTTGAACACGCATTTAACTTTATGGCAATGATTAAACTACCGATTGATCTAAAGGAAAATTTATACAAGTGTATGTTCAAGATTATTTGCCACAAAGTTGTATATAATAGTAATTTGTATTAAAATTATTAAAAATAATTTTAATATGCATCTAGAGGAGACTATGATGAAATTCCCTTCAGTCATTAAAAAGAATGAAAGAGATCTCTATGTTTCAACTTTTAAGAAGACCCATAGTATGTGAGGTAAGTCTGTTTCCCATCTCTGGACTTCTGTTTCTTCATTTCTAAAATAGAGATAAAAGCAGCACCTCATGTTGCTATGCTTATTATTCAATATGCACAAAGATAATGTATAATTATTTGCCGATTCTATTATTTATTTCACTTAATAACTATTTACAGGGAGGAGGGGGGAGGGAGGGAACTGGTAAAAATTTTTAAAATGTATAATTAAATTTTTAATAAAAAAAAGAAGTAAAAAAAATAACTATTTATACATCTATGAGTTACCATGCATCAGCTACAGTTCTAAGTAGCTTTAGAAATGTCAATCACCAGTATATTTATAAATGAAAAAAGTGAACAGCATTGACAACTTATATATTAGGGCGTATATGTATCAAACACAAAAGTTATCTTCTCTTTCAGGACATACCTTGTATTTTATACTTTACATGACTATATACTTTGATGGCTGAATTCTTTTTTAGCCTTTTTATGAGATTTCTATAATTGTAAACACTTAATACACATGTTTATACTTCAAAAAAGTATTTCTTCCAAATACTGCTCTACTTTGATAAGGCAACACAAGTCTTTCTATTCACTGATGCAAGGTAACTTGCACAGTTCTATTATTCCAGTCCTCCAGAACAAACTCAGAGATGGGGAAAGTCTTGTTAAAAGTCACTGATCTGTGTTGTTTAGTATATACAGCACTCACTTTTAGGGAGGGGTGGAAATCCTAAGGAGCGGAACATAAGATATGTCCTTTCCTTGGGGGAAATCAGTTAGCAAAGGTCTGCAAAGGAAGTAAATGGAACTTTCTAGATGGAGTAGGTCAGAGAATGGGGCATGAATAGATGCTCTACCCATTTGACTCCTTTTCTCACCATGAGCAAAGACTTGTAAGTTATAGTTCTATAATGGTTTAGAGACTGCAATATGAAAATTTGGCTTGAGACCAGATTCCCCACACTCCATTGGATATGGATGTATAGCATAAAAAGAAATGCAAAACAAATCTAAGTTCAACAAGAAAAGTAAACCAGTTTTCTAAGTGAGAACTACATAGGTACACTTAAGCCTTTCCAGACAATATCTCCCTGGTGTCTGCCCAACTCCACAGCCATCAGGAATGTACAGTTACCAGTCCCACAGAATGTGTGTTCTTTCCGTGGATGACTAAGCCCTGTTTTCAGGGGCTTTGGAGGCAATGGGCTAGGATAAGTTTCACGGCAGGATATAAGCAGAGAGATCTACATGATGCATGATGCATCTTCATAGACACTAAGATGCTCATGTTTCATATTTTACCACATCGTGGTTTCATGTAATCAAATGATGGCTATTCTTTCATTCTTTTGCTACACCTTTCAATATCCTTAAAGTTCAGATTTGTCCTCCAGGAGTTAAAGACTGTCATACCTTATTTATGGCTTTTAGATTTTTAGTTAGGACAATGTCTTAACCATCCTCTAATATAAGAATGTGCAAGGACTAAATAAAGATGAACCAGTCATGTTGGCTCATAAATCTTTCTTATTTTTAACTACGAAATAGTCCTGTGTGTGATCATTTATTCCAAGTCTCCGTAGAAACGAGAACCCCATTTCCAGTAAAATGATGGCATGTAGAATTTTTCTCCTCTGAAATTACATTAGATACATATTATTTTTATCAGGTTGAAACAGAGATTAAGTGATTTTAAGATCTTACATTGGCAATTTTTTCCCCAAAGGACAGTCTTGGTAACTTCTCTAAGTTGCTCTGTATTTTTAAAAGCTTTAGGTGCACAGCATATTCAAAGTATGACCCCTAGTGTTTTTCCTGTGTATTTGAATGCTTTACCTTGAACATTTCAAACAGGAAGGCAGATCCTCTGCAGTCTAGGGAGATGACAATGGAAAGTGCTGATGTGAATGATAGGGCTAGTTACCAGGGCAGGTGGCTATGGTGGTCGCTGTGAATAACCTCTGCAGTATGGATAACCTCTGCAGTACACAGCTGATTTTCTGTTCCTATTCTTAATCAATGGTGTATAGGTCTCCTTAAAATAAACATGTATTTAATCCCTAGGTAATGCCACAGAAATGGAATTTTAGTATTGTTGTGGATTTTTTAAAGGGACATTAAAATGCACATATTTTTTATTTTCTAGTTTTCTCCACTTAATTATGATAATAGAACCTATTTGACTGGGGCTAAGTGTAGATCCCATCAGTGGGAAGAGGTGGGTTAGTGTCCATAAAAAATGAGCAAATGATAACCAAGGAGGGGCTGGAAACAATGAAAAGAGAGTCCTTTAAGGCAGATGGTTGCTATACACATCTCTCATGTGCACACAACTCCTATTTTCGGGGGCTTTACAAAACAGAATCCTGTGTCTGTCAACATGGGCAGGAATTTTGAAAAATAGGAAGGGGAGACAAGTCATGTAGAAAATTTAAATGGCTTCAGTATGTGAGACAATTTCCTTCCCATCTGAAAGACTTTGTCATAGACCCTTACAGGTAACCAGATCTATTTCAAAATGTGTCTCCTCAAGTTTTTTCCCCAGACACAAAATAAGCTTAAACAAAAATAAATCAATAAAATCAGATCCTAGTTTCTCTCTCCCTTTACTTGTCTATCAACCTATCAAACCTGTTCATTCTCAGTCACATCCCAGACGTAGACATCGGTAGATACTAGAGATCAACACTGTTTCCAAATGCTAGACTCCTGTCCTCCCTTGTTTCCTGGAGACCAGGTTGACATGTTACATCTATGGAAGTGAAAGCAATCACGAAATGTTTACTCCACATTTGATTTGCTCTCTCCTCTGTTTGTGCTACAGCTCTTAACATGACAAATGCTACAGAGAGAGGTATTTAACCCCTGCGTGTGCTGTGTCTCACTGATTGCAGTTTTAATAAGTGTGTGGTGGTCCCCTTCCAGCATCCGTCTTCCTTGTCCGATGACACTAACGGGTTTGATCTGCTGTCCTGATCACATTGTGTATTTGAAAACCAAATGCAAGATGAAGTGGAAACTTGAGGTAGCCCTCGAGGCGGCCTTACCACTGAGGAAGTTAAAACCTGCATGACTTGACTGGTGCATGCTTAAAGAAGAACTTGATTCACTGATTTTTGACTGTAGGCGAGATGATGGTGTGATTTTATCTTGTATATTCTCTAAGACTCTCAGGGAAGAATGTGAAAAATGGAACTTTACATAAAGACTTGTCACCTAAGTGTCTGGGGGGAAAAGAAGTTGTACAATAATTAGGGTAATTACTACTATTACAGGATGATTAGGTGTATTACAGATAGATAAACAGAGTATTACAGATAATAATAAATCAAAGAACATTTTAGATGACATCATTGATTGAAGAAAATGTGTTTGAAGACAATTAAGGGGTTTTTCAAATACATAAAATTGTTTTGTGTAGTGATGTGATATCGTTTGAAATCAAAAATCATATGACCTGAGCTTGGTCTTTTTATGCATTCATTTCATTGTTCATGTGTTAACACGTAGGCTCAAACATACATACACGAGACAGGAAACTCGCTTTCCCTTTAATCAAATACTGCTACTCAATACTGGGTAGCATTCCAGGGACTTCTGGGAGACAGAAAGGGCCACGCCTTCTTTGTTGGGCTTCATTTCAAAACATATATTTTAAATTCATGATATTTGAATGAAAAGTGCACAATGGAAAGGTAATCAAATCCTATGGCAATGGGGAGTTCAGATTATTTTTCCTTCTATTATTTTCTTTAGATATAATCAAGCATATAGCGTGGAAGTTTTAATGAGTATGTTTATTTCCATGAATGGTAATCCATGTCAGGCATGTTTCTTGGCAGAAACATAATGAATGATCTTGTAATACAGGCTCTAGAAGAACAGAAGGGCTTCAGGGACTGGGGTAAACTTCCTGAGTTTAAATCCTGGCTTCAAAAGAAAAAGAGAAAGCCTCTTCATGCCTCAGTTTCCCCACTTATAACATGAGCTATCTGCCTCATGTATACCTAACACTTTACCCAAGAACAGTGCTATAAACAAATCACAGGAGTCATTATCATCAGTGTTACTTCTAGGACTGATCTAACTTTGATGCAGCAGAAACTGTGACGTGAGCCTTTGTGAAGACACCAGGCTCCTTTCTTCTGGACATTCTCTCTAGCTTTGAGGCAGAAACAGTAAAAATCCTCCAATGGCAAAATTCTTCAACCCCTGCCAGGAGAAAGTTTCTGGCTAGGTTTTTAAAATTTCATGAATTTTTATCTAAAATCCATCTTACTTTATTAACTTTGATCCTATCAGAATAGTGATCCTAGCTTCGAATCCGGGGCGGAATCTTAAGAGCTAAGAGTTCAGCCCTTATTTTGAAGACAAGGAGACCAATACATAGAAATCATTAGTTTGGCTGGGTTAGTAGAAGAATCTGGATGTTGAAATTCCTTCCTATGCCAGGACATCGCTTATGGCTGATTCATGGTTCTTTCTATCTTTTATGTTTACTGTAGATCAGTCTTCTAGAGGATTCCCATGCTTGAACTGTCAGTTAGATCTGGACATTCATGCTGATCAGACCTCTTCCTAGTTATTGGAGGTTGGATAATTCATCTTTGTAAATCTACTTCTTCATCAGTCAGAGAAATGGAGTTGAAATCACCAAGAGCACTGTGTTCTTAAAGGGACTAAATACACACAGGGCGGGAACTCTTTGATAAATTTCGCTGTGCTCAGCCTTGTCCTCTGCTGCTTACATTGTTACAAAGTTGGATCACTTCTGTCCCCAGGAAGTCACCGCTTGGCTTTCTCACATTTCGTAAACAGAATGTCAACATGACCCTCTGCTCATCTGGTTTCCAAAGAACATAAATCTACCCGCAATCAGGGGTGCTGTGTACCTGCATTTTGGGTTCTTGTTGGAGATGATAACTTTACTTTGGGCCCACTGTAGTGAGTGATTAGGGGAGCTTACTTAAGAAGCTATATAAAAATGAAAATGAATTTATCTTTAGTCACTAACTAGAAAGAGGATGTTTGAGGACAACCTGTTCCCCCCTTTAAAAACATAGAAGAGACAAAGGAAAAGCAAAGCAGAAACAACTCATTGTGTATCACAAACTTTAGTCATTTTATTCACTATAGAAATAGATGTTTGTCAAAAATGTTTGTTTAGACAAACCATAATTCAGAACATCAAAGACCCTACATTATTCACCCAGAACCAGACTAGCCAAATCTCTCCCCATCCTAAAGCTCAGAGAACATTGCGAAAGAAGGGGTGGCAAGATTGTAAGAGCCTAAAGATGGGGAGGATCGATGGTATGAAAGATACTCCACACAAGTTAGGGTTACAGCAGCCAGGATTGGACTTTGCCTGACCTGCACAAAGCCTGACATATCCATGATGATAGGGGAGGGGAAGGGAGATGGGAGGGGATGGAGTATCTATTGAGCTTGTATGATTAGGAAAGAAATAAAATGTGAGAGGAAAAAAACTTTGTTTAAGAATATGGATTATTCTGTCATTTACTATTTCCAAGTAAACCCCAAATGAGAAATCAATTTTAAAATTTAGTGATTAGAGCACATGAGAAAAATTATCATCCCCTCTCTTTTCAGGAGTGGGTACTTACATGCCTCATTTTCTGACTTTTTTTTTTATGAATCTCAAACTTGGATTTGAAGCTTCATTGGAGAATCTATTATATTACATTGACCAGAAATGATCTTTTCTCTTATTATTTTCTGGTTGTATCATTGAATGTATCTATTGCGAAAACTGTATGCAAAGAGATAGAAATAACTAAATGATGGATTGATAGAATTTTTCCTTTAAGTGTATCTCATATATTAATGCGCATGAAATCACCTGAAGCTCTTAAAAGGTGTCAGTTCAGCGTGTATTTCCCTGAGATCTGATAGGCGTGTGTTGGTGCTTTCCCATAATACTTCCATGTAATCCTCCATACGCCAATCCACGAGACCCACTTTGAGGAAATAGACCTGAGGATGTCTGCTAGTGAGGCCTTTATTCTCCATGAATCTTTACAATTTTAGGTAGGCATATATGCTAGCATAACAATAGGTTCCTTTATTTAGTGCCTACTGTATATAATGAAGCAGCTTCTGAAGTCGCTGTCTTTGTGGAGAAAATTAAGACATGTTTATTCGTTAGCTTTCTATCACTGTAACAAAATATCTGAGTGAAACAACTAAAAAGAGGGAAAGGTTTCTTAGACTCACAGTTTTAGAGGCTTCAAGAAAATGGTCACAGAGCACTTTGGCCTTGGGCCTTTGGCAGCATAGTATTTCACAGAAATATGTAGTAGAAGAGGCTTGCTCACCTTATAATGGCCAGGAAGTAAAGATGGAGAAAAGAAGGAACCAGCTTCCAATATCGCCTTCAAGAGCAATCCAGTGACCTCTTATTAGGACCTGCCTCTTAAAAGTTCCACCATCTCTAGTGGCATCACAGACTAGTAACCATTCCTTCAGCAAATGGGTTCTTGGGAGATATTTAAAACTCAAGTTTCATGAAAAGTTTCCAAGACTATTGAGAAAGACAGCACGTCATCCGTTGAACTGCAATGAATTCAAAGTGTTGGGGGTGGGTACAAAATATGCCCATGGCAGAGATAGTGAGGGGTCAGGGAACACTTCAGAATGACAGGCACAGCAAGGCTGTGGTTGATGAAGAACCATGTGTGGCACAGTCATGTCCTAGTGAAAATGGAAAAGGAACTAAGAGAGAGATACAGATTTAACACACACACACACACACACACACACACACACACACACGCACACACCTCATACCCAGGGAGTAGGTTGAAGGACTGGAGAGACAGGGTGTCAGAAGAGGAACAAGAGGGGCTGGAGAGGTGGCTCAGGGGTTAAGCCTCTGCCTTGCAGGCGGAAGGTCCTGAGTTCGGATCCTAGACCCCAGGTATAGACGCCCGGCAGAAGCGGGGGTGGCCTGCGTTTCTGGTCCTGGTAGGGCGGAGCCTGTGAATCATGGGGCAAAGTAAACAAGGAGGAGGTGGAGGGGGTCCATAGTGGTTCCCGAATTCATTCATGGTTCTACACACACACACACACACACACACACAATTGAATAAATAATAATAATAATAAAATTAAAAAAAAAAAAGAAGAAGAGGAACAAGAGCCCTGTGACTGGACTCACAGACCCACACAGAATTTCTCTGTGATCACATCCTGTCTTAGACATTTTTGAATGTGTGTGGGGGGAGGTATGTGTACCAAAGTGTATTTGAATGTGTGTCTAGAGGGACCAAAGGTAGCATCAGGAATCATCCTAGATTACTCTTCTACCTTATTGCTTTTTTTGTGTGTGTGTGATTCCCAGTCTCTACCTTCCAAGGCCAGAATTGTAGGCCCCACCATATCTGTTGGGCATTTTTGTGTGGGATCTAGGGATTTGTACTCATGTCCTTTTGTTTGAGAGGAAAAGGCTTTAACTACTAAGTCATCAACCCAGTCCACAGACATATTTCTGAAATGATCATGTGATCATGGGAACCTATAGTTTAGAGACATGTGACTCTGTTTGGCATTGGGATCCCATCTGTGAAACCACAGATATGTTTCCAACCCAAGTTACTTTAGGAAACTAAGATACTTTGATGGTATTTAGGATTAAGGTTGTATGGATCCTAGGTTCCTATTTCTTTTTCCAACTAAAATTTCTTTTTGGAAAAAAAAAGTGAAATTCACTGATACTAATAGACTTCAACTTTTTAAAAAATTGCTCTAAGACGGAAGGTAACTTCCTGAGTTGGGGTCAAAAAGGTTTTTTTTGATAAATAACCTAAGATTTTTGATACACGAAGAGGAGGGGAAACTGAAAGAATTTGTACAGTCCTTTTGTAAATCTAAAATTATTTCAGAAACATATATAAAATCTAAAATTATTTCAAAAAATATTCAGAATTGTAAACTAAGAAGAATTTCTGTCTCAGTAATTGACCAGTTTAGCATCTCTTCCCATCGAAACCAGGTGAATTTTCTTTGAAAGGGTGCATAGGAACTAAAATCCAATTGTTTGTTAGCTGATAATTCGACCGAAATCTTTTCAGAATGAGTTTGCGTGCTCTTTAATGACTGTTCTATCTACAGCAAGGCCTGAAATAGAAACAAGTGAGCTTCATGAGTTCCTTCTCTCATTTGCTTGGTAAATATTTCATGCTTGTACTCATTAGTCACCATCTGTATTTACGAGCTAGAGAAATGTTATTATCTCTAAGGCCACACAAATGTTTCCAATACCACTCACTTCAGAGAATCAGGGTATCGTGGAAGTATGCAGTCCTTCCTCTGAGGAAAGAAAGAGTCCCTCCCCCCCACTTTCTTTTCCATTTTCATATGTATGTATAGGGGATTCGTATGTATGCTCACATGTATGGTAATGCACATATGTGTGCAGGTGCGCATCAAATGGGAGAACATGAACACAGACGTCCAAGGTTCATACTGGGAATGACGCTTGATCTCTCTTCTACCTAGTTCTTTCTGAGCCGGGGTCCCCGATCAAACTGACAGTTCACAAATGGGCTTAGTCTCACTAGTCAGCTTGCTCTGGGCCTTTTCAGTCTCTGCCTTCTGAGGCTGGAATTACAGGCAGGTTTTGCAATCTGAGGCTGAGTGTCAGTGTTCGAGGATGACACATATGTTTCACGAAGAAGCTTGTGTTTGTTTCCTCCAAAGAGCACAGCGGGTAAAGCTTACGCACATGTCACGCGTTACCCTGCTTCAAAGGGGACAGACACATGAGCAGGATCCAGTTTCTTTGCTGTGCTTCAGCCACCAAAGGTCAGAGAGAGAAATCAGATACATACGTTTCAGACTCGTCTTTATTGTCAGATTCTTTCTTAACAAGTCAGAAATCAAAAGACAAATCCGTTGAGAAACAGTACCACGGGGCTCCCATATGATGTCTTTTCAACCCCCCTTAAGTCAATTTAAGAAATAAAGCAAGTAAAATGACCCTTTCGATTGTTTTTAGTGCTTGTCAACTAACAGACATCTCTAACTCAGTAATTCTTAAAAACACAGTGCTATGTGAGTCAGGTAATCACACGGATGAGCATCCAAATGTTAGAGGCGTGTTTTTAGAGTGAGCTTCTCTTTACACTTCATAGCTGTTTATTTAAGAATGGAAAGTGCATGCTCTTAGCACCTAGGAGGAAAAGACGCCCAACTTGATCAGCATCCAGGATGCTGATGGCTGAGGTAGGTTGATCATAAAAAATAAAACAAAACCTCCCTTTGAAGTCAGTTGAAGGAACAGAACAGCCTTCCTGACTTAGACAGATATCTCAGAGATCAAAATAACTCAGGAGACGTGAGAGAGAGAGAGAGATTCTGGCTTTGAAATTTGTCTCCCATACTTTGTAAGCTGTGTGTTTAGTGCTTTGTAGAAATATATACATATATTAATCTTTTCCATAATTCTATGATTTGGGAATCAGTCACTACATTTTTTTGGATTGAAAAACTGAAAAGACTAGGTGAAAAAAACTAGCAATAAAATTAAAATTAAAATTCAGATTTATCACCTAGGTAGTTCCCTTCTTTTTTTTCTTTTTCTTTCTTTCTTTCTTTCTTTCTTTCTTTCTTTCTTTTTCTTTCTTTCTTTTTTTTAATTTTTTTATTATTATTATTATTATTTATTCAACTGTGTGTATATGCGCGCGTGTGTCTGTGTGTGTGTGTGTGTATGTGTGTGTCTGTGTGTGTGTAGAACCACGGACGAATTCGCGAACCACCATGGACGCCTCCACCTCCTTCTGCCCCGGGATTCACAGGCTCCGCCCTACCAGGACCAGAAGCGCAGGCCGCCCCCGCTTCCGTCTGGCGTCTATACGTGGGATCTGGGATCCGAACTCGGGACCTTCCGCCTGCAAGGCGGAGGCTTAACCCCTGAGCCACCTCTCCAGCCCCTTTTCTTTCTTTCTTTCTTTCTTTCTTCCCTCCTTCCTCCTCCTCCTCCCTCCCTCCCTCCCTCCCCCTTCCTTCCTCCCTTCCTCCCCCTTCCTTCCTCCCTGCCTCTTCCTTCCTTCCTTCCTTCCTTCCTTCCTTCCTTCCTTCCTTCCTTCCTTCCTTCCTTCCTTCCTTCCTTCCTTCCTTCCTTCCTTCCTTCCTTCCTTCCTCCTTTCTTCCTTGTATCTGCCTGCCCGTCTGCCTTCTGTCTATCTAAGAATGCAAGGGAAGTATACTAATAATCAGCTTGGATTTCCCAGTTTCTAGGTCTGTCCTTGGACAAGGCTCTGGAATTAGCTATCATGATAGTCCCAAATAGTCACAAATCCCTGAAGATATTAATTATAAGGAAAATAGAAACAACAGTAAAAAATAGCCCATAAAAACAAGACTACCTTCAGAAAACAGACTCTTCAAAAGGCAAAAAACAGAATGTTTTATATAGATGGAATAAGTTTTTATTTGTTCTTAATGCACACTTAGAAAAAAAGTTTTTTAAATTTCCTTGATCTTCAGTGCAATCGCCAATGAATTCTCTTGATGTGATGAAATGTGAAAACATTGATTTGGAAAGTGCAGTTAGAGACCAGGGAACCTTGAACAGAGAGGCATTACTTTGCAGCATTTATAAACTTTCTATTTTAGCTCATATTCAATACATGCATATTGTAGAATAAAACTAGCATACATTTATAAATATAGAAGACAGGAGAATAGGTTTTTTTCTCTTTCATTTATGCTTTTAAAATTGGCACCTTGTCTTTTTGTTGTTTTGTTTAGCATGTGTGTGTGTGTACCAGAGGACACTTGATTGTGTGTGCCTGTTGAGGCCCAAAAGTGACATCAAGAATTATCCTAGAGTGCTCTACCACCTTATTGGCTTGCTCTGTCTGGGGTTTCCCAGTTTCTGCCATTCCAGGGTCAGAATTGCAGGCCATCCCCATTTCTGCATTTTTATGTGAGATATGGTATCTGAACATAGGTCCTTTTGCTTGTGAGGCAAAGACTTTTAACCCCTGAGCCATCTCCTCAGCCCCAGTTGATATTTTAATATACAGATGATGCTATAATTCTAACAAAATTAAAAATCTTTTCTATGGAAAATTGTTTTAACATTCTATCCAACATCACTTTCCCCAGTCTTTGCTCTCTTCCTTAAAAAATACTATTATCATTAAGAATTATTCATTCAAAATTTATTCATCTAAAAATTTGAGTATTTTTTCAGGTCACAGTTAACTATTTCTGTGAAAATACACTACCATTTTCTGTGTCTATCATTCCTTTTTCACATTTCTTTTATTCTTATGTTTTCTATTTATTTCTGAAATACATTCTTCACTAGTCATAAATCTGTGCATAGTAGACTATATCTTTGTGTACATAAGGATATATTCATTTACTCCAGTGCTTCATGTGGGCTTTGAGATCTCAGCTAATAGATATTTTCTCTCAACATTATGTTGTGGCTTCTTATGCTCCATGATGGAAAGTGTTCTTGTCATTTTTGTTCTTCTTATTGATAAACTACTTCCCTTCGAAAACGTTTAAAAATATCTTTGTCTCTACTGTCATTTTTTAGGATAGTTTGTTATAAACTTATAACTTTGTAATAAATGACACAGAATTTTGATGGCTGGAGACCACGCCAGCCAATAAGTACTTCACTGTTGCTTTGCATCAGGGATCTGGGCATGGCTTTGCTGGGCCTCTTTGGACCAGGTTTGCAGGTGAACCATTGGCTGTGTCTGTATGTTTCTGCAAGTTTGCCTGGGTTGAGGGAGTCAGTGCCAACATAGTGTGCTCATGAGTTATGTACCAACTGATGCTGATGGGTGACAAGCCCCAGTTCTTCCTTAGGACCACTCAAGTGTCCCCATACATGGTGATTCATTTGCTCTAGTGTTTTCTGAGGTTTACCGAGACCTGAAGAATTTCCTGCTTTTATGACCCAGGCTCAGAAGTTTCCCACAGCCACCGCTACCACTTTGTATTTGTTAGAAATGAGTCATTAAAATCAACCTACTCTGTAAAGAGAAAAATTAGGTCCCCTTTGACTTAAGGAGGATTGGTAGACACACGTTAAACCCGTGAATGTCAAATTGATTTTACTAATCATTCTATGTGCACATTTCTAAGTACAATTCCGCTATCTCTGGAAAACACCAGGCAGTTTCTAAGGACTCTGGAAAAATCCAGAACTCTTGGCCCCAGGCAAAAAAAAAATTCTGATTTTGCAATGTGGATTGTATTGCCAGCAATGATGTTTTCTAAGTCTCTCAAGTAATTCTGATGAATTGAGAGTTTTGAAAAATAATACTTTCATGCATTGAAGAATTCTTTTTCAAGTATGGAAAATCCCAATGCTTTTCTCTTCTCATATTGTATTGTGTCTCTTCCCTTATCCCTTGTCTTGATTTCTCATGGCCTTGTAAGAATACAGGAGAAACTCCAAGACTCTTCTCCCATCTCTTAGCTAATCATTTACTTTTTTTTAATTATTCTTTCTATTTTGGCCTGAGGACTATGTGATTTCATGAGCATCAGCTTCCATTTTCTTTTTTTTTCTCCCACATTTTATTTTTTTCCTAATCATACAAGCTCAATAGGTATCTCCGTCCTTTCCCTCCCCCAGCTTCCATCTTCTTATGTGTGGGAATGGAAGTCCAAGGTGTCAAGTATCTTTCTAATCACCCACCACCTTGTATAGTGAGGCAAGGTCTCTTACTAAGCCCAAAGCTCACCCTTTGGGCTAATGTGACTAACCAGATTGCTCTGGGAATTCTCTGCTTCTGCCTGTAAGTTTTAGACATACAAGCAAATTCATACCCACCCAACTTATGTGCCACCTAGTTTATGCATGGGCTCGGGGGTTTGAATTCAGATTCTCCTGCTTGGCTGGAAAGTGTTTTACCTGCTGAGACATCTCCCCAGCATCTATTTTTGAGGTTCATTTTCTTTTAACTTTATTTGTGTGTGTGTGTGTGTGTGTGTGTGTGTGTGTGTGTGTGTGTGTGTGTGTGTGTATGTGTGTCAGAGGGGACTGTATGTCCTTATGGAGGACCAAAGGTGACTTCAGGAGTTGCCCTGGATAACTCTACCTCCTTTCTGCTTAGCTCTGGGATTTCTCAGGCTCCACCTTCCATGGTGGGAAGTATAGGCTGCCGCCATTTCTGTCTGGTGTTTTTACATGGGATCCATTTCTGTCTGGTGTTTCTAAATGGGATTTGGGTTCTGAACTCAGGTCCTTCTGCTTGCAAGACATCTCTCTGAGCCATCTCTCCAGCCCTATTTGTTGACATTCTTATACTTCATTTTTTTGGTGCTTTATAATCTCCAGAGCAAATAATCACTCAATTACTGAAATCAATGGATTTCCAGCAGTTTTTAAAGTATTGGGATCATTTTAATTTATTTTTCTCGTTTTACAAGCATATTGAGTACTTATCCCTGCTTCCCTCCATCACCGTCCCCCCACTCCCCATCCCTTCCCTTCATCAATCCATCTTACTCCCAGGGTTCACTAAAGCTTGTCTACTTTTGTGTGGGTTCAGGCCTCTGAGGGCCTGTTTACCCTACTGATGGGGCATTTCCCTTCACTCATGTTCTTATCTCTCTTGAGTTCCTTGATAGTCTTTGAGGACATGTTGGGTTTTCAGCATTTTTTATGCACAGGGTTCCATGTAGTTGTGAGTTATAACTTCAAGTTATCCTTTGAGTAAAATAATTCTTCCCTTCCCAGTACCTTCAGAGGTGGACTTTGGAAAATCTTTCAGTTCTAATAAAGGTGTTATGAGTGGGAGATTTGGGCTTCTGTCTGTAATGTTTTGGAATGTGATTAAGATTTAGTCCAAATGTCAGCAGCAATACCATAAATGCTCCTTCCTTCTTTCATAAAGAAGGACACATTACTATTACCCTTGTTTTCAAGCAATCCCCAATCTTAGGTGCGCATTTCTAGAGAAACCAAACTTCAGGACCCTCTCCTTGTTTACAAAACTCTATAGGCAGTTCCTCTTTATTTGTTATGTTTGTCTACTGAGATATTCATTTTGAATATTTTTAAATATAAAAGGTTCATTTCTGTCTTTTTAGACAAGATAAAATATCTTTTCTAGTATTGTCGTGCATTTTTTATAAGAAGGTAACTTTGAATTGTGAACTCAGCTCCATCTTGGCTAGCATTCTTCATGCTATGTTTACATAACATTTTACATACTTAATCTTAACCAAAAAGTTGAGTGATTCTATCAATATATATATTTTATACAGTAGAATAAGTAAGAAATAAAAGTATGTATTACTGCTCAAAAGCAGTCAAAAATGTGGCTATTTAAAGGTGAAATTTTTAGCTATCTAGAAAACAGAAATATCATCCTCAAAGCTACTTTAGCTGGCATAATTGAATATTATTTATGAATAAAATGTGCATGCATGTCACACATTTAGTAGCTTTCCTATGTAACAAAACGCCCTCCTATACATTAATAGCACAGCAGGATTTCTAGGCAGACAGCCCAGGGCCAAAGCAGTTTAACCTTCATGCTGTGTAGCTACACGATGCTTCACCCGCATTGACTTGTGCCTAAGCATTGTGCTGAGAAATGTATGAATGGAACTGGATATTCCCTGAAGTGCTCATATGCAAACCAGTCCTTTCCTACCAATCTCAAATTCTTTCCCCTCATGATTTCCGTGTTTGCCTGCTGCTCAAACTTTTCCAGAATCCCTTACTCTTCCAAGGTCATACCTGGCTTGATCTCCAAGTTCTGTTTGCCTTATTTGCATATAATTTTCTCATGGGAAAAAGAAATTCTAATGTCATCTAACAAAGAGCAAAAACATGCAGTTTTAGCCTGTGGAACCTCAATGTACTGAAATTCCTGTTTCTTTCTTGGTTCCCTCCTTGCTTTGTGGTCCAGGGACTGCGTCCTTCCCATTCAGCTCTGCCTGTTTTTCCTTCTGGTTCTGCCTTTCTCTCTGGTCATCTTTGGGATCTGCGTGTTTTTACCAGATTTATTCCTTCTACTTTGATTCCCTGATCAAAGTAGAAGAGCTTTATGAGTTCAAAAGAACGAAATTAGGATAAGGCACTATGAATGACATGAACATGAAAATATTGGTTGGAGTCTTTTTATTTCCTTTCCAGTGGATGGAAGTAGGAAATAGACCTTATGGATGATTATTATAAGGAGACTGGTTTTGGTTTGGTTTGGTTTGGTTTCTTTTGTAATAGAGTTGATCAAATAGTTTGCTAAAATTACCATGCAACAGGTGACCACAGTGTAATAGGCATGAGTATCAAGGACACAATCAACAGCTTTCTGGTTGGATTCAAGACCCTACTGTCAGACTAGTACACATCCTGTTACTCTAAACTAGAACAAGAACCTATAAAAAAAAGGAAGAAAAAAATCAATAGGGAAGACAGGCAATAAACTTATATTTAAGAGGACAGTACACCTAAGTGCTCTGTAGGATAGATGTTATTATACCATAGAATACCACTTACAGTGGAAACCTTGGGGTCTAAAGCTGGATGAGTGAAGGGAAATACACATTATCAGTGGTGTGGCCTGAAGAGAGGTAACTTGATATACCATAGAGGCCTGAGCACCCATAGAAGTAGACAGGTCAGAGTGAACCCTGGAGTCTATAAAAGCACACAGGCAAAAGGGTGGGAGGGAGTGGGAGAGAATGATGAAGGGAAGGGAGAGAGAGGATAGAGTGGAGAAGGGAGGGAGAAAGGGAAGCTGGAATGAATAACCAATATACTTGTAAAAGTAGAAAAAAATTTCCAAAAAATACTGAGTTCTCTATAATAAAAATGTTGAAAAAGTGATGCTTACTATTCAACTTGAATGTTAAAGTAGACAGATTATATCAATTAGGTCAGGCACAGATTTCCTATCCTAGCTTCCTGTGGGAAATTTTTTTAAAAGGAAGTGTATTACTAATCTTTTTAATAAGTATTTTCTTCTTTTCTCAAGAGATTGTGTATAATTGAAGAGGAAAAAATAGCAAATTAAAGTATGATATTAATCACAGTATGATTCTAATATTATGCCCCTTCCACCAAGATTAAAAAATCAACTTGCAAGGTGAGACTAGTATTACAGATAGCTTAATTAAATGAGAATTTAAAAGTCAAACAGGACTCAAGAGAAGAGGCTGATTTTTAAAATTGGCAAAACAGAAAGCAGCAAGTTCAGAAGTCAGGAAAAGTCACAATAGGCCAGACAAGAAAGACACAGAAAATTAAGGACTCTGAAGTGCCTGTCACACAGAGCAAATACACACTTAAATAGGCTTTGCTAATCATCCCATAATTTTCTTGAAAGTAACCTCAGTGGTGTGTGCATTGTGTATACATATGTGTATGCAAATGCCAAGGCATGTAGCATAGGTATTTGCATTTATGCATAGAAAGAAATTTTATAGAATATCACAAAAGTGAAATTTCCACTTCTAAGCTTCCCTTCAGGAAAACAGTCAATCTGACACATTTTCCTCTTCTCATTTGGTTTTAGTAGGCTGCAGTGGAGGAAATCAGTGCAGCCTTTCAGAATTTCACACTGCCTCCAAGGTCCTGCCAAGATCAAGCAAAATGACCACTAGAAACAGCAATAACAACACATCACAAGCATCAATGGGAAATCAGCAATGTCCACAACTGCACCTGTGCTCAAAATACAGTTCAAATGTAGTCAAGTATAAGATCCATGGGGAAAATTTCAAAAAAACCAAGAAGGGTCTTTGCTTATTTGAGAGAATTGAAAAAGAAGCATGCAAGAGAAGAGATGGACAAGCGATGACAACTTTCAAAGTCTGCCTTGCTCTTTTATCTGAGTGGAGCAAAATTTTCAAGCTACCATAGCTGTAAAGTAAATATACTTACTATTCCCCTTAAAGTCTCATGGCCACGCTTATCATTTATAAATAATCATGTGATTGGTAGACACACTGTGATTTTTCCCCAAGTCTGGAAACAAGAACATTGTTTTTGAGGAATTAGAAAGACATGTTCAGCTCAAAGGTATTCAGAAATTGTTCTTCAGATGTAATCGGATCTAATAATGGACCTTTACTTATTCTCCTGATTAAGAAGTGAGGTATTAGTCTTTGTGTTGCTGGTATTATGATAGGGACTTGTTCTTGCTTACAATTCTTTGTTCACACTTATCAGCATGGCAAGAAAGTTCATATCAACATCAGAAGCCAAGGTTCTGGCCACGCCATATCCACACAACAAGCAGGAGGGCAGAAAGAGAGAGAGAGAGAGACAGACACAGAGAAAGAGAGACTTTTTTATTTGGCAGCACGCATACATTGCCCAAGTATGTCAAAGTATTAAACCAGCTGTCTCCCTGTGATCCATCTGCCCAATCTTCCTACATCTATTAGATAATCTTTCACTGGCTTGCTCGAGGCTTCCTTGATTTTACTGATTCTTCAAAGATGTGCTCCAAAGCTCAACCCTTAACAGTCAAGTTGATACCTAATCTATGATACAAAAAAGATTCTTCTGGGTATTGCAGAGCACACCTATAAGTTTAGCATTGGGAGATGGAGACAAGACAATCACGAGTTTGAGTCTATCTAAGGCCATATTGTGAGACTCTGTCTCAAACAAAAACCACCAAAATAAAACAAAACAACATTTGGATTCTGTAGTTGTAAAGTGTCCAAGTGACGTGACTTAAGTATGGAAGAAATTAACACTTCGCCTGTGCTTTACCAGGTACTGTAAGGGATGCTGTAAAAATAAATTTCTTCATTTATACTTGAAGATCCTTCAACAGACAATCCTTAATTCTCTTTAGATCATATGTCCAATCAATTTAGAAGCTTTTGGTCACCTTTGACCTGAAATCTTTTTCTTAAATTTATTTGTGTGTGTGTGTTTATGTGTGTGCACATGAATTGTGTACTCCAGGGCAGCCAATTCTGTTTCCACTTTCCATCTTGCAGTAGCAGTGCTGGGATTATGGTGGTATATCTATATATATAACTGTACCACACCAGGCTTTTTACTTGATTTTCAGGGATCAAATTTATTTATAAGACTTATGTCACAAACTCTTTACTCATTGGCCCATCTTGCAAGCCCCTAACATGGATTCTTAAAACAGAAAAATAAAGCAAGAAAATGCTACTGACTCCCTTATAGGAGAGAAAATGTCCAGATCAAGTCTAATCTCGATGGGACATTACATATTTCTTAAAACTTAAGGGGAGTGGATGTTAAGTGTGCAAAGCAGACCTCATCATGACATCAGGTAAGAGTAGAGGACTCTGAATGGGGATTGAACTCCTGGAATTGTCCTGGCAGGAAACTTGAGTCTCAGGTTCATTGTCAGGAACATGAGCCCAGTCATATCAACCACGTTCAACTACAGAGCTATGGAGAGATCTCAATGATATGGAGTACAGTGTGTGCAGAAATCTTTATCATCTCTAGAGAACAATGTGAGTATATGCTTGTCAGGAAAAGTGGTTACCAAGAGCACAAATATTTCAATTGGCTTACCATGAACTTTTTGGAGTATCTAAATGGATATAAACAAGTAAGCCTTCAGGAAATTAAAGGAGAACTTCATGTGAGGTCAATGTGTGCTATGGTTAGAGTAGACATTTTTGGAACAATTAATTTGTTGTTTATTGCCTCTCAGCTAGGGTTTTTAAAGAGTTTACAAATTCTTGATCCTTTCTGTCTCAATTAGGTAATTTTTGCATTTGCCTCTGGAGCACGCTTGGCTGGTCACTTCCCAGAATGTGATGATTTGCTCTTCGCAGCTCAGGGTACTCTGAGCTGTCTCTGGGGGTTAAGTCAGAGCTGCCAATCTTTGTTGGTGGTAGACTCTGGTTCTGCAGAAACCCCCTAATCCCCTGTTTACCACAACATGCGTCTATTGCCATAGAAATGATAGCTGAGATCCGACATTCAGCACCACTGACTTCACAGCAGGCCCTTGTAAGACGAGAAGCCAGACTACTGAGGGAACAGAACACAAGAGAATAGTGGAACTCTGTGGACTGGAAAGAAAGGGGAATTGTGCACAATAAAACAGAAATGCATGTGTGAGCTATGTTGTTGGGTATGCTGTAGTTTATTTCTGTGTAGCATTGCCTGCCTGCAAGTAGTCATTTGGAATCTTACGTCATGTCATGGTTTGCTTGAACAAAGGCCAGCACTTTCCCTTGGTTGCATTTGTTTCTTATAGAAACAGCAAAGAAACAATTCTAATTAATCTTGCACAACCGATGCCCCGTGGTCTAAGAGTTCCCTTTTCATGATGCATTGTTTTGTTTGTGTGTTTATTGTGTGTGTTTGTTTCATCTTGTTTCTCTCACTAGAAGAAAGTGAACCCGAGCAGGACACTAAAGGTATTTTTCCCCCTTCTTTCTGCTCTGCACCCTTCACAATGCATGGCTCTTATCAATGGCTGATTGTCCCTGACCTTCACAAAAACCCTCTAGTGCTACTGTTTGGTTAAGAAATGACAAATGACTGGTGGGGAATATGAAGTCACAGTCTTTCAACAGAACATTTGGAGATGGGCTGCTTGGTGGTAGAATCAGATTACTGGCCCCAGTCAAGGGAAGTGGGGCGAACTGAATGTCCCAAAGTCTAGAAACACAAACAAAATGAATCGAAATAAATGAATGTCAAAGAGATTTAGCACCACGCAGGTCAGAACAGAAAGTTCTTTCTACGGATAGGTGAACAGGAAGGGTGACGACTCTGGAGATCTGGCAACTTTCAACGTATGAGTGTTACGAAGGTTTCGGTAGGACAAGAATTTTTATGTGATAATTCCAGATAAACAGAAATCAAGTCACTTTTTTGTAATGACATAAAGACTTTCTGGCATACAGTCTATATTTGCATACAGTTCATATTTTATGAAAAATGCAGAGGGGGTGAAAAGGAACTGGAAATCGATTGGTGAAGGAAAACCCCTAAGGTACAAGTTTTCCATTACAAAAAAAGAAAGTGGTCTTGAATTCAGGATGAGGCCGTGTTTGGATGATTCCTTCCAACCTCCACTCTGAGGGCATAAAGTTCATGCATTTTCACGTGAGACAGATGAATTCTAGGGATCCACCTCAAGCTGGTGATACTTAAAACAGTACCTCCTTAGCCCAGAGTTACAAGTGAAATAGATGGCTCCTTACCTCAAACATTTGGGATCAGACGTCTTTCAGATTTCAGAATGTTTTGACTCTAGAATATTTGCATTGACTTTACCAGTTAAAGAGGCCCCATCTGAAACCCTGAACCCTAACATGCTCCAAATAAAACTGGCTGAGAGTCAGGTCAGCATTCAAAAAGTTTCGAATTTCACAGTGGCTCATATTTAATCATTTTTTTCCCCAGACTAGGGTCATTCTGTTCATTACTTTTCTTACTGCTTGTGACAAAATCCTGGACGGAAACAACTTAAAGGAGGAAAGGCTAATCTTTCTAGAGGTTGAGGGGATGCCCCCTTCCATCCTGGCAGGGCAGACACAACCAGCAGGGACCAGTCCACGTGTAGAAGCAGGACTGTGAGGCGGAAGCTCTTTACATCTTGGTGGAATGGAAAGTATCAAAAATGCATACAAAGTTCAAGGCCAGTCCCTGGCAATACATACCTGCTAGCTAAGAAGACCCAGCTTGGGGAACATGGATTCAAATGTAAGAGAAGCCTGACCTGTATTTGAAATAGTTTCTTCTTTCTGAATGTCAGGATGTTCCTGATTCAAACCAAGTTTAAGCATTCCTCCTAGTTCTCTCTCTCTCTCTCTCTCTCTCTCTCTCTCTCTCTCTCTCTCTCTCTCTCTCTCTCTTTCTCCTGTTCTCTGCAGCTGTCTGTCTCCCCATTTAGTCCTGTCAGTCATTGCCAGTTGCAGTCATACTAAAACCTCTCCAAGTGAAGTTGGAAAGTCATACAGAAAGAACACAGTAAGAGAAAAGAAAATTCATGCATCCTTTGACATAATCATTCAGGCATAGAAATTGATCAGATGTAATAAAAGTAGGAAACCGCAGTGAGGGAGGAGTCAATCACCCATTTGAAAAATGGTTACTTTTTATCTGGCAGACTATACCCCTCCCCTTCTGGTAAGATCATACCCCCTCAGTTGTAAATGATCAGGAACGAAAGTTTGTGAACTTAACCAGATGTCTCATTACTTACTCTGGCCAGGGGGTGACATACAATACCCATCAGGATGGAGTGAAGGGCATTGCAGGAGCAGTAAAATTGCAAAGAAAATCAACAAACCATAATCCAGAATTCAGAGACTCTATATCAACCACCTAGAACTAGACCAGCCTAATCTCTCCCCATCCTGAAGCTCAGGGAAATTCGTGGAAGAAGAGGCAGTAAGATTGTAAGAGCACAAGGATGAGAGGAGCAATGATATGCAAGATACTCCACATAAGTTAGGGCCGAAGCAATCATAATTGGACTTTGCATGCCCTGCACAATGTCCAACAGACTATTGACCCCACAAAGTCTAGCATTTGCTAAAGGTACCAAGATCCTTGGAGGCAAGGGATTGACAGCCACAGTAGTGTTCCTATGCTTAAGGGGAACACAGGAAAGGGTTCAGGGAAATACCACTGGGTCCTTGTACGTCATCGGAGAGGAGGGCCCAGAGGAGAGTCAGGCATGCACATTAAAGGATTCTCCGGGGATTGGGGGGGGGAGGCACTAGAGTATGGGAAGGGAGAGGTGAGGGGAGGGAGGGGTGAGGGGAGGGGGAGCAAGGGGGTCGGGGGGAGGAGGAGGGAGGGAGGGAACCGGTGTACCTATTAAGTTTGTATGAGCGGAAATAATAATAAAAAAATGTTAAAAAAAAAAGAAATTGATCAGAGACTTCAGAATTCCTCTGAGCTGATCTCTTAGCAAGGAGAGAGTGTTAGCATCCTTCAAGATGTGGTATAGGGACTGGAGAGATGGCTTGGGATAAGACTCTGCCTTGCAAGCAGAAGATCCTGAGTTTAGATCCCAGGTCCTAAGCAAAATCTGTGATAGCCCATACTTCCAGCCCTGGTAGGCAGAGGCTGGGACATTCCAGATTGAAGCAAAAAGGAGATAAAAGCAATCCAGGATGATTGCAGAAGTCACCCTTAGTCCTCCACAAAGACACACAGGGCTCTCTCTCACTCTCTTTTTCTGACACACACACACACACACACACACACACACACACACACAGGTGCACACATGCGAAAAAATAAAGAAGTTGAAAAAAAAAGATGTGATTTAGGATTTCTGGTCCTCAAATTTTCCATGACACTTTAGGGGTGATTCTACTGTGAATGGTGGATGGTCTCCCTCCTAATGCACATTACCCTTAAAATGACCAATGACTGATGGTAGAACTGAAAACATTTTCAATGCTGGAGGTGGCAGGTGCTGGGGTGGAGAAACTCTGGCTGGGTTATGAAGGGCTTTGGAATTGCTGGCAGCTGAAACACAATTTTGACGTAAGATTCCTAACCTGCAGTTGGCCCTACAAATCTGCCCAAGAGAAATGAAGCCCACAGCTCCTGAATAGACTCCAGAAGAGAAAGTCCAGGGATTAAATATGTTGCCCATGTCTATTTTTCATGTGGCTGATGAACAATTACATGCCAACTCACAGGAAAATGAATGGGAAAGAGCCCACAGTGGCCAGAGAAAAACAGACCAGATTTTATACAGCCAAGGGAGCTATGTAACTTCTTTAAATTTCTACAGAAAAAAATAATTATAGGGCTGGAGAGGCTCAGGGGTTAAGACTCTGTCTCTCAAGCAGTAGGTCCTGAGTTCAGATCCCAGGTCCCACGTAAAAATGCCAGGCAGAAATGGAGGCAGCCTGACTGACCTTCTGGCCCTGGTGGACAGAATGTGGGAAATTCCAGAATGAAACAAAAAGGAGGTAGAAGTAATTCTAGAGGATTCCAAAGTCAGCCTTGGTCCTCCACAGGAACACATAGTGCCCTCTCTCACACATGAATGAACAAACAAAAAGAAAAGAAAAAGAATTATAAACTTTTTCCAAATTACTGAATCATTTAAACCCCTTCTATTCAGCAGTTTTTTTATTTATGCAAGAAAGCACATATATCTTCTTACATGTACATTTCATGTACATCTCATTGGATAAGAAGCATTGTATTTTGTTTTACATTGATGGCTTAGAAAGTATTTTCAGTTTGTGGCTACCTCCTAAGATAGTGGGGTTCACTACTGAGCTATTCTTACAGCCACATTGTTATCCATAGATGCTAATCAGATGTTTATTTTTAATTGCAGCTGACTGTATTGTTAAAGGCTGTCGAATGTGTTGGAATTTTTCTCACCCCCTTTTCACCTTTCACATTTAGAACAAACGCAGATGGCTAAAAAGACATCAGCTTTATTGCTGATGACTTTGGATTGAAAAGTAAAGCCCTCTGTCCAATCAACAACATGACTAACATAACTTCTGCTTGCCCATTCTGCTTAACCTCCCTTCCCCTTTCCACTTTTAATGATAGGGTGGAAAAACCCTGAGTCAGTGAACTTACTACCACACATCAATCTCTTCCCTTCATACAGGCAGGATCCTTGGCAGAATGATTGTGGAGAAGTGTGTATAACTCCCCTCCCTCAATCTAACCAGAGAATTCACTCCTTCACCCATTCACACATTTTCTAGCAAATAGTTACTGAACGTTTACCATGTGCCATGTATGTAGAGATAGATATGGATATGCAGATACACCAAACAACCAGCATTAATAAATGAACCCGGACATTGTAGGTTTATTTATATTCCTGGGAAAGATGGCTGAAAAAAAAAGACAGACAGACAAATAAGTGAATCAATCAGCATTTATTGAACAGTGGTATGTATTGTGGTGAAACATAAGCAGAGGAAGGGCAGGGAGGTGAGAGAAAGTAACATGAGAATAAGACATTTCAATGGAAAGATGACTTCCTCTGAGAATAGAGGGGAAATGAAAGGAAGGGTTGAGGATGGATTTCAACACCGTGAAGATAAGAAGTATCTTCAGCAGAGAATGTGTGAGCTCAGGAGAGACCAATTTTGGTATAATTCCTGGGCTTTTCTTCTCATAATGCTGCCCGCCTCACAATGGAACCCACGTCAGCCAAGTGTATCTGTCTCCCGTGGGAAGACTGCCACTCTATTAGTACATTTCACATCCATAAAGCTACCCGCGGTGCCAATGGTATTCTTTATGAACCTTCATGTGCTGGACTGGAACACCAGAAGGTTCTGATATAATGTTGGAATAGTGAGAATTCACTAACTCCAACACCACGGTGAACTGCAGAATAACCGACAGATTTATTTACTATCTCACATGGTGTTTAGCTGTGTTGTGCAATGTGGACCATCAAAAGTTTTGCAACAAGCCCAAATGATATTCCAAAGAATGCAATAAATAAAAGCCAAAAGAAAAGCTGTAAATTAGGACAATATAAACCCACCCCTGATTACTAAATTTCCAAGAAGAATTAAAAATTCCTGAGTTAAAACTCTTGCCTGTGTAAACCAAAACAGGGAGACATAATCTAGACTTCATAGTTCACCAGTTTTTTTTAACTCATCTTTTGCCAGAAGGTTCTCGTGCAAATTCAAGGACACAGTCAATGCTGTTAGAAGAATCTAGAGCTGAAATGATCCTGTGTCAAATCTCTCCAAGGATCTTACTTATTTCAAGGCTCAGAGCTGATAGGCAAACACAAAATTAACCATTGTGACCTCACGCTTCAGAGTAATGCCCCTGAAAGAGCTTTTCACACAAGTGACACCAGTGACTCAATTATGTAGTGTGGTCCAAGTCTTCAGTATTGACCCTAACAAGCCTCAAAGAGAAGAGAGTCTGAGTTAGTTGCCAAAACCCCTGGTGTCAGGCCAGTGAGTCACCTCTGCAGGTGTCTGCTTGCAAACCTAGCAATCAGTTCAATCCTTGGAAGCCCAAATGGTAGAAGACTTCTGGACCTACATACAGGTGCTGTGACATACATACATAGGTGAGATTTGCCCTCCCATACACATGTGCCATGGCATGCATAGGTTAAGAGGATTCATCCCCCTACATACATGTGCATGAATAGGTGAGAATTCCCCCTCCCCTGAATACATGTGCCATGGCATGCATAGGTGAGGATCCTCCCCACATATATGTGCTGTGGCATGCATAGATGAGATTTGCCCCCCTGCATATATATGCTGTGGCATGCATAGGTGATGATCTCTCCCCCCCCTGCGCGCATGTGCCGTGGCATGCATAAATAAGGATTTTCCCCTTCTTCTCCCTCCTCTATTGAATCATTAATTAAGTTAAAGAAGCCCACAATCTTGTGAACTCAGACTAAGTTGGGAAAATAAGAATCCAGACAGACAGACTGGGGAGATGGCTCAGAGACCAAGGCCTTTGCCCTGCAACAAAACAACCAGAGTTGAGATTCTCAGATCCTACATTAAAATGTTGGATAGAAATGTGGTGTTGACCTATAATTCCAACCCTACAAGGCAGAGCCTGGGAAACCCCAGAACAAAGCAATAAATAAATAAGGAAGTAGAGCTATCCAGAACGATTCCTTATGTCACCCTTGGGCCTTCACAAGCACACACACATAAGTGCTCTCTTGTATACACATACATAAATTAAAAAATACTTTTTAAAAAGAAACCAAAGAAAACCATGCACTGCATGTGGCATTAAACATTTCAGGTTCCCATCCCATGGCTATCTATTACCCTTCTAAATTTTCCTAATTCTAGGTTTGGTGAAAATGCCTCTCCGTGGGACTGTTTGGCATGCTCCTGAACTCTATGTTTTATTGTAGATTAGTAATTAGATCCTAGGACTTTCTAAAAATCAGATTTTAAAAAATATTTTATTTATTTAATGTGTATCCCTGTGGAGGACCAAGGGTGACTTCAGGAAACATCCTGGATTGCTTTTACCTCCTTCTTGCTTCACTCTAGGATTTCCCAGGCTCCACCCACCAGAGTCAGAAGTGCAGGCTGACACCATTTCTGCCTCTCATTTTTACATGGGACCTGGGATCCGAACTCAGGACCTTCTGTTTGTGAGACAGAGTCTTAATCCCTGAGCCATCTCTCCAGCTCCAGACTTTTTTTTTTAAAGCTAGGGCTTCATGTAGCAGAGATTGGCCTCAGATTCACTAGAGAGCTGAGAGTGTCCTTGGACTGCTCATCCTCCTGTCTCCATCTTGAATCACAGGCATGCCCACCACATCTGGTTTATGTGATGCTAAGGATTGAGCTCAGGGCCTTGTGTGTGCCAAGCAAGCCCTGCACCCACTAAGTTCCATTTCTCATCCCTCAACTGCAGTTTTGAGGGATAGATTCAGCTGCATGTTAAACGTTCAATACTTTTTTATCCTTTTATTTTTTTAACCACTCTTGTCTTTGAAGACGGAAGCTTTATTGCTTTTCTGTTCTCCTGGCTTTAGGGAGAACAGAATATTCAAGTTATTGGTGTCCAACATTTAAAATATTCCAGACTCCATGTCTTATGTGAGTCTTCAATATCAGAAGGTAGGAAATCAAATTAATTCCCACTTGCAGAAAGGATAGTTGTCTCCTAGGCCCATGTGGTACATCATGACTTGCGCTATGTACATTGTGGCCAAGGGTTCCTCTAGGCACTGAATACAGAAGTGAGCAGACAGGTTCAGCTTTTGGCCACGATTAATCTACTGAGGGAGGGAAATGGTAGATACTTTTTAAAAAGAAGATGGCCACATAATGCAAATCTGTACAGATAGCAAAACACAGTGGAAAGTGAATACAGTGTGGTCGCTAATGAAGGAGAGCCCTCCAATAAAAACCCTACTGCAAAAGAGACCTGAATGATCTATATGTGCCTTGTGAACACACAGAATAGAATGTTCTAGACTGAGGAACACCAAAGGGCAAGCTTCCATCCACAACAGAAAGAGGTTCAGTGTGTCCTGGGGTGCAGGGTCTTGGCATAGAAAACTTGGAGGTCAGGACACGGCTTTTGGGGTTGTCTTAAGACGGGGAAACACCAAAACCGTGCACATGGGGAAAGAGAGCCTGACTTGCAGTTTTCAATCTCTCATCCCTTCTGTCTTCCTAACAGTTTTTGCAAGAATCCTGCGGGCTCCTGAATCCCACAATGTCACCTTCGGCTCCTTGGCGACCCTGCGCTGCACTGCAACAGGCATCCCCGTCCCCACCATCAGCTGGATTGAAAACGGAAATGCTGTAAGTGTCCTGGGCATGGAGCTTGTTTGGAGAACACGTTCAGTAGGGATTTCCAGGGCAGATTGTGCACATGTACTGTGATCTATGTCTTTGGTCCTACTTACAGCATTTTTGAAGTCTTCCACTATTCTGTTCCATAAGCCACTGTCATAGAAATCGAACTCTGGCAATTCGCTTCATTTTCTTCTGCATTTTGGGAAGCAGTATGCTTTCATTTCAGGTACCATTCCCTCCCACAAGTAAAATTATTTTCATAAAAATGATCAACTTATTACTGGAAGTTGCTGCAATGAAAAAGCAACCCATAATTCAAATCCACGTTGGCCAGTACATTGCTCCTTGCTTCATTTTTAATGGTAGTAACAATAGCTGATGTATATTGGATGATTGTTTTTGAACCGGGCTCTGTTTCTCAGCCCTGTTCATTTTACCAACATGTGGCACCAAGTAGGTCCTGTGGAAACAAGAGCAAATGAAACAGAAGCTCCTCCTCTCAGACAGCTTCCATTCTGCTGGAGAAGGGCAGAAAATAAAGTCAAAAGTGAGAGAATGCATACCGTGCATAGCTTTTGTTGACTGCTACAAAAAGTATCATAGATAAAACTGGAAAAGTAGTCAGAAAGTTTGACATTTGAAGATAGGCGGTGCATTCAATGGAGTGGTTGAATCTCCCTGAGACAAGCATTTGGGCAAAGGCTTGGATACAGTGACAGAGAAGGCTATGCAGGTTACTGCCGAGAGACGACTGGACAAAGTGTAGAATAAAGGTATCCATGGTGTGTCAGACACATCGACAAGGATGCCAGCCAGCATGTAAAAATAGCACAGCGGTAAGAGATGCATGCAGCTATGTGGAGTTCACTGAGGCTCAACAGAACTTTTATTCTGTAAGAGACTTTTGCTCCTTGATAATCTCAATCCAACCACATTTCTTTCTATCTGCTGAAAATTGCTGAATAACCTGCTCTTTAATTTTGACATCCTTCCATCTATCCTTGAGCTTTTTTCCCTTAATTTTAGAGCTCATTCATCTCTTGGGATTTCAAGTGGGAAAAGGAGAGTTAAGGATTGTAGCATTGAACAAAGTATGAGGTATAATAAAAATGCATTCTTATCTTTATGCTTTGTGTCTGGAAATAAGGAATTGGACCTTAGCAGTCAGTTTATTAAGATTGAGAACATCCCTGAGGAAGAAAGTAAGCCAGAGAGCTGGGAAAGTAGGAACCCAATGGCACCTGGCCATGACGTCCCTACTCTTGGTCATTTGCATAGCATCCACCTCTCCCATATTTAAGTATCACAGGCTTTTGTAAAGCATGCTTTCTTGGTCCCTTACAAGTAGACCTTAATGAGGCTTTCTAGTCTATTTCTCTGACTTTGGTTTCTTTCATGTGCTCATCTTGAATCCTCCAGCCCCTCCCTCTCAGTTCTTTCTCCATGACATCAGGCTAATGTGTTCTCATTTTGTAACTTGTGGTCTCTGTTCCTCTTTACCACTGAAGTTAAATTTTGTGCGTCAGTTGAAATTAGATCTTATTTGTCACTGTGGTTTGTGGCTCTTCTTGAGACGCTGCTGTAGTTGTCTTCGGCCTCTCAAGGTAGTATAGAGACACCCAGAAGACATTGCGGGACTCACAATAGGACTTCAGTGATTTGTCTCACCACGTATAACAAAGTGGAAAGGATGTGTTGAAAACCTCAGTGTTTTCATGAGCTCACGGGAGTTTAGAAGTGGATGAGGCTCAGCTGGAATTTGGGCATAATAAAAGAATAAGCTATTTGGAGCTAGTTGGTCTTCTTGAAATCCCATGTAGACCACCTCTCATTCTAAAACAAGCTGATAGGGCTGGAGAGGTGGCTCAGGGGTTAAGCCTCCGCCTTGCAGGCGGAAGGTCCCGAGTTCGGATCCCAGATCCCACGTATAGACGCCAGACGGAAGCGGGGGCGGCCTGCGCTTCTGGTCCTGGTAGGGCGGAGCCTGTGAATCCCGGGGCAGAAGGAGGTGGAGGCGTCCATGGTGGTTCGCGAATTCGTCCGTGGTTCTACACATACACAGACACACACATACACACACACAGACATGCGCGCGCACATACACACAGTTGAATAAATAATAATAATAATAAAAAAAAATTTAAAACAAGCTGATAGTGACTTTCCTCCAGTTCTCAGTAACCCTGCCCAAGTCCAAAACAAAACGAAAATAGCTTCGCACATACCAACTCAAACCACTGGAGAAGCACTTAAGATTCTCCAAGCAGAGTAAAGAGTCTGCCTGGGCCTGGCATTTTTATGTGGAACCTGGGATTTGAACTCAGCACCATTTGCTTGCAAGGCAGAGTTTTAACCTCTGAGCCATCTCTCCAGCACGGAGTGAAGAGTCTGTAGAGAAGTCAAAGGAAATCACGGCTCTGATGCTTTTGTCGGGGATGGATTGAACAAGGACCACCAGGAGACTGGGAGAAGTCAGGCCTGGTATACAAGTTTGAAATGTGGCTTTTCATGAACTAGAACTACCTTAAAACTAACCTCCCAATACATTGATAAAACTAGGAGAACTCTGATAGATGAGAATGCTCCCCTTCTCCCCATGTAAACTTTGCCCCCTAAGAAAACCAAAGAATGAGAGCTGAACAACAGGTACCCAGGAGATGAAGAAATGCTCCTTTCTTTGGAAGAAAATGCCTTTCATTGTTTGTGGAAATTTTTAGTTGTCGATGAATTTTACAGCATTACTTCTTCTACAATATTGGATACAGGGCTAGAGATGTGATGCAGGGGTTAAACCTTCTGCCTCACAAACAGAAGGATCTGCGTTTGGATCACAGATCCCACGTAAAGATGCTGGCGGGAATGTCAGGGGGCCTGTACTTCCGGCCCTGGAATGTAGAGCCTGGGAAACCCCAGAGCAAAACAATAGGAAGGTGGAACAATCCAGGGTGATTTCCAAAGTCACCCTTGGGCATCCACAGGCATACATACTCAAGTGTGCACTCCTGTATACATGTATACCCACACATGCCAAAAAATTATTTGGTGTAGTAATTATTATGTGGATAGAGAAGAACTTGCTTTAAAAAAAAAAAAAGGCTTGGGGCTAGGAATCTAACTCAATTATTAAAATGCCTGTTGTGCATGAAGGCCTGAGTCCAGTCCCCACCACTAAACTGAGGAGTCAACACTCTGGAGGTAGAGACAAGAAGATCAGAAGTTCAAAGTCCTCCTTGGCTAGGCCTAGGATACAGGAGACTCTATCTTTAAAAACAAATTCTTTGTATTTTCTTATAACCAGATTTATTTAAATTTATCCCAAAACTATCTCTGTTAGATAAACATTTAGTGAAAAAAATAGATAAAACCTGCATGTCTTTCTTGCTTTTTTTGTCAAATGCCTGTTATCCCTAGAATGTTTTAAAAGTTGAAATATTCTTATTTTTAAAAGAATTTTGTAAAATAAATAGTTAAATCAATACATTAAAGATTTTGACTTAAATAGTCTAATAAATAAGTATACTTCTTGAAGATATTTAAAAGGCAATCATTTTGGTTCAAAGTATGGGAGCTTTAGAATCATTTTATATTATAACTGGTAAACCAAAATAATTACATGTCACAAGCCTTATGTGGGATAATTCAGCAGTCAGTTTGAAAGAGGACAGTATTTATGGTTATGGTAATCAGAAACAACATAGAAATGTCTGAGTTCAGTATCTGTTTTTCTATGATGCATGGACAGACAGTTTTAAAACTCCATGGATCCTTCTAGGCCAAACTGTTGGAGGTATTTGCAACCAGCTGAAACTGTTTATAAAACAGGGTCACAAGTCCTTATAGTGTTCAAGATCTTCCTGTGCTAAGATCAACTTGTGAAATTACCAGATGTCATAGTTAGATACAGGTGTCAGCTTGACAATCGAAGGCTTAAGGTCTGGGTACAGTTGTGAAGAATTAATAGTTGAGTTGAGCCCTAAGCAAGCCTGTAAGAAATTGTCTGATTGATGGGAAAGGCCCAGCCCATGGTGGGTAGGGCTAGTCCTTGAGGAGAAGAATAAGATGGAGGGAGATGGTTAAGGAAGTTGACATCTTTTGGGGTACTTGGCCAGACATGTTAGTGTGGTAAGTGAGGATTGTCTCTCTCGGCAGTCCTATAGATCTGTATGACATGGCCAGTCCCCTTGGCCCCTGGAATGGATATTGTTATGGACTCTCCTGCCAAGCTGGATACTGTAACTGAATAAAGAATAAATAAGAAAGAATAAAACTCCTTATTCACCTATTGGCTGCTTGTTTGATGGTGAATTTATCAAGAGCACATAGAAAAATTATAACTGTAGATTACCCCCAACTCTAAGAAATCATCAGCAAACAGCATCATAGATGCATTAGTGACACGAATAAATATTGCCCAGGTCTGTTCTGTTCTACTGCCTTCAGGAAGCTTCTAGCGTGTTATCTCAGGAATGAGTCAAAAGTCTCTGTGATAGAACTTCCTGCTTTATTGCCTTTTGAAAATATTACTTTTGGGCTTTGCTGTATGGATTTTAGGATTTCATGCATATGAAATGATTATTATAGTCAAGAGAGTTAACATATTCATCTCCCCAAAGACTGCACACCATAACCAGAGGAGAGAATATACCTGACTGTTTTAGTTTGATATGTCTGAGTCACTTGGAGAAAATAGTGCTCTAACTAATATCAAATATAGCCACCTCAATTAAGTATAGTCATCCCTTGGTCATGATGGAATATTAGTTCCTAAAACCAATAACAGAATCCTTGAGGGCTCAAGTCCTTTATATAAATTAGTGTAGAATTTGCCTATAATCCATGTATCCTCCCAGGATACTTGTAATACTTTATGTAGTGTAAAGGCTGTGTTAACAGTTTGCTAACTATAGTGTTTGGGGAGTAATGACAAGAAGACAGGCTATGCTTGTTCAGTGTGGATGCAGTTTTGAAAACATTTGCAATCCATGGTGGTTGAAGCCACACAAGCCACAGAAACACAGAGCCCAATGTGCTGTATTCCTTTGGTACACCTTGGTCAAAGCTCACAGTAAAATTCTGAACTCGGCCTTTTGATCTTTTAAAGCCAAGGAGGGAGCAAAAGCCCCAAATGGAGGGGAGGGTTGTTTTGATGTCTAGATCATCAAAAACACTAAGTCAGGATGATCCACGAAGAAAGAAAAACAAATTCCAAACCCGAGTAACAAAGCCTACTGTGTGTGAGTCACCGAGGAGTCAGGCGAGGTTTCTGGACGCAGAGGAAAAGCATCTGTGAGCCAGGCCGCTGTCACTCAGCTGGCTTCGTGACGCTGGGCTCCTCGCTGAACTATTTTAACACGTGGATGGAGTCCAGAGGACAACAGCAGCTGAAACACTGTTTCTCCTTCCTGTACAGGGTGCATTCAGAGGCCTGGGGAAGGGCCTTAGGTGTGATCACAAAGATAGTGGAGGGTTACCTGTGGTCAAGGTGTCTCCAAAGCATTACAAAGCCCTTCTTCTTCTTCTTGAAGGAGGGACCCAGCTTTGCAAAGGAGGAAACCAACTGTTCCATAGTTCCTTCTCATATATGCTAGAAAGGGCTTTTTTTTATAAACCAAATCTCACATAAAGGTTCGTAGTTGTCCATCTTCATATTTCATTAACATTCAGAAAGAATGTGAAATTATGTTTGGAGTTGTTCATCTATCTGAACCCAATACAGACTCCCCTAGCCATAAGGTGTTGCACTTTGGATAAATACAATTATGATGGACTCAGTGCAGTTCCTGACTGATGTGTTTGTCTGAACAACTTTCTCTCACCTTTGTCAATTTCTCATAGAGACCAGGCTACTTATCTGGGGAGTTTGCCATGATACTTGGCCCGACCTAGGCAGTTTCCCCAGCTAAGGCAAACAGAAACTCACATGGACTGGTTTTTATCATAGGGACTGAGATTAGTAATGAGGGCAGAAGGTAAAGAAACCAATTGGACACACTGCATGGGTTGCTACAGGAAGTGCCTGATGAGCTAGCCACTGTGAAGTTAGGAAAAAATTAGACTCACCAAAAGGCTCCCCTGACATACACACATACAGACATCTCACATTCAAAAAATGCAAAGACAACTAACCCTGAATTTCATGATCTCAGCCATATTCATGCTACTGGACAGAGGAATTTCTTCCAGAGCAGCCAAGCTCAGCCAGCATGTTCCACGCTTCCCCTCCTCCAAAAGAAGGCTAAACCTACCATAGATTGATACCTTAATGTCATTCTATTTGACACAAAGATCTCTCAAACTGGTATCATTTTTCCCCAGTGGGATTGATACCTAAATAATGGTTATTGAAACGATGGCATAGTGCTCAAGGAAAGTAAAAAAAAAAGAGCTATTATTCCAGAAAGTGCCACTGTCTTACCCGTGACAGTTGTTGATTTGTTAAGGTTACGATATCAGCTTTTTGTGGGTGTGACAGAATATCTCTGAACCCCATGAAAAAGAGGACGGATTCCTTTTGCATCATGGTTTCTGAGGTTTGAATTCATGGTGGCTTGGACTCATCTCTTAGTAAGTGGGAGAAACAGCTGTAAAGCAGAGAACTGGGGGGGGGATGAGAGAGAGAGAAAGAGAGAGAGAGATTCTATTATTCCTTTTTCTTTCTTTTTCTCCACACACATGGAGACAGAAGTAGCTCTCTCCTACTCTGTTACTTCCAGAGATTCAATCCACCTCTGTGTTTGCTCACAAATGTATTTACCCACTAAGTCATTTCTCTGGCCCTTGTTTTTAATTTTTAGTGACTCACTGCCTTTCATTCTCAGTTCTAGGGCACATGATGATTAATATACCATGGACTTTGAAGCTAACTAGGATATAGATTCTAACAGGCAGCCTAACAGAAAACATGGGCAATCTTTACTATACAATCAGAATGATGCCTAATGAAGAAGCACTTATATAAATTAACCTGTCAATTATGTACTTTTTATCGCATTGATAGTCTAGCTCTTTGAAGTCATTGATTTTCTGGTGTAAGTGGTCCAGAATTCCAGATGTTATCCCGTAGAGACTCTGGCTTTGCAACTACTTTCTATAAAAACCTGTTTGTTTCATGTGCATCTGTGGAGAAGTGGTCAAGTGCTCTGTAGCTAAGCCCCCTCGGGCTTGTCTGTCCCCTGTCTTCCCAGACACAGAGGACATAGTTACCTGTGCACTAGTTACCTGTGGTTGTATGGCAAGCCAGGCCAAAGTTGAGAGGATTAAAGCCACAACCATTTTTTAATCATTGCAAATCTGGGAGTGGGAGGTTAAAATGAATAGTTTTGCTGATTTGTGCCAAGATTACCTAAGGTTGGTGGGTCTGACTGTTGTGACTGGCAGTTTGTCTGTGCCCTGGTGGGTTCTGAATGTGTTTAATGGTTTTGTGCTTCTTCCTGGGGATAGATCAGTCATATGCATTTTATACTTCAGTAAAATGGCCTATTCGTTCACAAGAGGCATAGGTACTAACAGTAAAAAAGGAGAGCAAACCAGAAAGAGCCAGAACCTTCTAAGTCTTTGCTAATCTATCTAGATTCAGTGGATAGAGAAAGATGTTCTCTTCTAAGGATAGAGTTGGCATAACACAGTGCCAGGGCCTGAGCATGCGGATGGGAAACTTCTGACTGTTTGCAAACCCTTTCCCAGGTCTTCTGTCATAATCCTGACAATTTGCCCCTCTAGACTCCTGGTGAGTCACATTAGGAAATAATGATCTCTAAGAGTTTCCCATGCATCCCCTTGGACCACCCAGCCATCCCGACAACTAGTCTCTAAGAATTCTAGCTTTTATTTATTTATTTTTTCTTGTCCATCAGATTTCCTCTGGGTCCATTCAAGAGAGTGTGAAAGACCGAGTGATTGACTCACGACTCCAGCTGCTTGTCACCAAGCCAGGCCTCTACACGTGCATAGCCACCAATAAACATGGAGACAAATTCAGTACAGCAAAGGCTGCAGCCACTGTCAGCATAGCAGGTAGATTGGCACTGTGTATGACTAGCTCCAGGGGGAGGGGAGAGGACAGCAGGCATAATTGTGCCACAGCATCTGATATCAGATGACATCTCCTTTTCTTTGATCACCCCGGTAATTTCTTCATCAATGGTGACACTCAAAGGTAAGCTATATGGATTTTGACTTGACTGCTGTTGCAGTTAGCCTGCATGGTTGCTGATAAAATCTAAAATTACCGTCAAACAACTTAAGGGAACAAGGGAGTTTATTCTCTTATGATAGTCCGGTTATAGTTCTTAGTCCAGCTTAATGGGAGAGCTCACACCAAAACCAGGGCTGAGGGAACTGGCCACACCATCTCCACACAGCAGCTGAGAGAGGGACCATCCTTACTTTCCAGACCAGCATGTCTGGCTAAGGATACACAAGGATGCCTCCTTTCTCAAAGAGTTCGCTCCATTTTATTCACCTGCCCTGGTAGTACCACCAACCATGGCTGGGTCTTCCTTCTCCACTAGTTAGTCTGCTGCAGGTTTGCTCTGGGCTTAACTGAACTACTAATTCCAGAGTTCAAACCCTCAACTGTCAAATTGACACCTGTGCCTAACTATGCCAATTGCCTCAACTATTTTCAAATACGTGCTCTAAGTGATAGTCTTTCTCTTTCTCCCTCCCTTTTTCTTTCCCACATTCTCCCCTTCATTCTTCTCTTCCTTCTTTCCTTCCTTCCCTCCCTCCATAACTTTTTTCTCTTTCTTTTAGTTCCTTCTAGCCCCCAGTCTCCTCTCTCTCTCTCTCTCTCTTTCTCTCTCTCTCTCTCTCTCTTTCTTCTCCCCCCCTTAACCAAATTTCCCAAGGCTCTTGAAAAGTTGGCCGACTTTTAACATAATTGAGCCAGTTTCCACATGGTTCTTTCTTGAGGGCATTTATTTTTCTTTTTTTACCTCGACTCTTGTGGTTTTTTTTTTCCCGCTTTCCTGTTTTATGCAAGTGGCCAGCAAGACCCACAGGTATTTCAAGGAAAATGCTGACACATGGATTTCTAGGATATCCGTGCTGGGTCATGAAGGTTTATTTTTAAAATTTAAATGTCCCAAAGGCTTCTGAGAACATTTGTGGAATTCCTAGAGGTGGTAATAATCCCTGTATCAGGAAATGCCAGGCGTGTTATGTTCATAGCAGACCTACTGTTCAAGGACCAGCCGAGAGGGGTTTGGCCTGACATGTAAGGCTAGACTGGGGAGACCCGGGGGCCAGCCCCCTGAGCCTGCTGCTTCTTATTACAGGCCACTTCTTTGATCTTCTCTGAAAGGGAAACTTCTCAGTAATGCCCCTGATTTTTAATATGAAGTGCATAGCGGCCATAGACATATGAATATAGAGCACTGGTCAAGGTGGTCTTCTGGGGGCACACCCGGGAAAGAGAAAGCACTCTAAAACAGCCCCAACCCCTTGGGAGACATACCTGTCCACAGTGTCCTAACATATCACATCAGTTATAGGACGTTCATTTTCTCCAGAGAATGACAAGACTCCTAAAAGTAGATTTCACTCAATGTGAGAAATAATAGAACAGTTACCATGTACACTGTCCTATGCTGTCTATAAAGCCCTTTTACATGCATTTATTAAGTACACCATTGTGTCCGGTGGAATACGAATGAAAGCTTAACGAGCAATGACTCTTGCTTTCCAGGGACTACCACCTGAAGGGTAGCTAGCCAGCCACATACAGTCTGGCAGAGACTGTGTTCCGTGGCCCAAATATTGATAGACCACAGCAGCAGGGCAAGTGAGTCCAGGGAGGGGTGGTTTAGCTGTTCTGTTTGGAGCTGAACAATGCACAGTCACTAATTTTCTACACTTTAGCCAGTTGTGATTTTCTATAGTATATACTTTTCATCACAAAGCTCCAAGGCTGAGTAATGAGCACTCCTCTAACCTTTGAGTGTCATGATAGGTGCTTAGAAGGCAGGTAATATAAAGTCCTCATAGTTAATCCTTAATAGTTTGCTTCCTTTCCCCAAGAGTCTATAGCCTCTCTCCAACAAAGTCTTAGCCTATCTACTTTACATCATGAAAAGAGAAAGCCTTAAAAGGCCCCACACTTCAGTGACTAATGAGGGTTAAGATTGGATGAGAGAGAAAAGAAGCAACTCTCCCTGGGATATGCCCACTGGCACATTGTCCTCACTCCAGTGAATGCCCAGACACAAGTCATTAAGAGGAACTCAGATGGGACTTAGTCAGCCATAAATATACTGAAGACATTGAGACCAGAAGAGAGATAGGAAAGAAAGAAGACGTGAAATGGATAAAAAAAATGGGGATTTAAGATGGGTAATAAGGGGTGAAAATGATATGAATATATATGCAAAATCCTAAAAGAATATAAATAATTTTTTTTAAAAAAAGGGACTGTTGGGCAAATCTTGGGCTATTGTGGCCATGAGATAAGCAGACTGTAGTATGCTCGGAGAACTTCAAATCACTGGGCCAGAGCTGGAGATGAGTGAGGAAGAACTGGGAAGGAAGATTTGAGGCGCAGACCGTGACCAACCTGCAAAGAGCCTGAATCCACTTAACTAGAAGTCATGTCATCAGTCCAGAGGATTCGAGCCTTGTGTTCATGTTACTTCCTTCAACAGATTAATAGGGTTGGGGGGGCAGGCATGCAAAGAGTTAGGAGACTCTTCCATGAAGCTATACAAGGTAAGAAGGTCTGAGCACAACAGCCGTGGTAGGCACAGAGAGGAGGTGAACATGGTCTAGAAATGGCACGTGCAAGTGTTTGGATGCTGCAGTGGAGCAGAAGAAGAATGCGGTTAGGGTGTGCTTGAGATTTTGAGGAAAGGGTATGGGACAAAATAATATGTGAATAAGGCATGAGCACATGAAACCTCAGAGATAATGAAAGACTCGCATGCTTTGGGCTACTTGGAATTAGTCTAGTCTCCCTACCTTTGTCTTATGTGATATTTGATCAAGACCTGTGGTTGAATGAATATGTACTTACAGAGCGTGTCTACAAAGCTATCTAACATGTGGGTCTACACATACAATTAAATGTGCACATATTCATTATATGGAGAGAGCATATTTGCATGTGAATGCTCAACTCCAAACAGATAAGCCAGTACATGATTTAGTTTCACCTTCACTGGACAGAAGAGACAAGTTAGTGTCACCAAGAATTTATCAGAGAGTTTCATTTCTGGTAATTTTTTGGTCATTCCATGACAATTCTTAGTCAGAGTTCTTCCATTCTTTCCCTCCCCTGGATGACCATGGAGAATAAGGACTTGTACTTCGAGCGATGTCCTCTAGACACTCTGGTCTCTAGTGAAGTCCGAAGCTAGGGAACTTATGATTCTTTTCATGGTTTGGTTGCAACCCAGAGGACCTGCCTGACTGACTTGGTGATTTCTGGACCTTCAGGAGCATCAAAGCCCTTGCATCTCAGCCAAACTCATCATCAAAACCCTGCTTAGAGTCTTCCCTGAGTCTTGACAGTGAGATCACCCTGCCTGTCCTCACTGTGGCCCTCGGGCTGGACCAGAGGGCTAGCGTGTCCCATGTCGGCTGCCTCCACATCCCTCATGGGCCTGCAGTGATATCTGCCTTCCTTTCAAGGCAGACAGCACTAATGAACATTTCAAGTTCCCTGACTCAGGTCTCTGTTGGCACGGCTGTGCCCTGCTAACTACTTACATTGATGTCATCTTTCCATGTCAGGGAAAGGGACCCCTGTGCAGGTCTTGCTTTTAATATTCCCACAAAGTGATGGGAACAAAGTTTTTCTTTTGGTTTTTTTCCTTAATTAATCTATATACCTATTAGGTAGAGAGTTGGGTCCAGGAGCTACAAAAAATACATGTACCCAAACTATCTCTCTAACTGTCTTTTCTATAACAGACCAAACACCCAGGGATTCTCTCTATAGTATGGTGACTTTCAGAACCAACTCATTCTTCTCAAGTACCAAGATAACTGTGGGGCAGTGTTAAGAGCACTGGGAGCCTAGAAGGCACAGAGGCACGACCATCCTATGGCATGGTCTTTAGGAAACTGGAAGGACAACCAAGCATGAATGCCACCATGATGTGCACAGAGACATTGTTCCTTCACCCCTGTCAAGACTGGCATGCATCCAATCCAGATCCATTAGTGATGAAATGTGCCAAAAGAGAAATTGGTGGCTCTAAAATGTCATGGTATCTTCTGGTGGCACAAAGAGCCTTGAGATGCAAGATAGACAGTGTAGACGGTAAAGTTCTGGGGTGAGGGCTGGGGACATCAGCGATGGTGGGTAGAGAACATAAGCCGTAGATGGGGAGAGAGACAGTAGGAGCAATGCATGGTTGCATGCTGCAGCAGAGAAAGGCTTGCAAACATCTGCAGCAGCGGACTAGTCGCCTCAGGAGGAGCAGGGGTCACAGAGCTTGGCTCCCACCATGACTTGACTAGTCATTGGGGTGCTATGGAGGTCGCTCTAGGTCTAGGACAATGTGAAACCCCTGGAAGTGAGACTAGCACTCTAGACAGAGGTGTGTCTACATGACCCTGAGGACCATCACGGCAGAGCACACAGCATGAGGAAGGGGTTTATCTAGAACCAGAACCTGGCACCTTGTCATTTTCTGAGCTATGTCAGCAACATCTCCATCTGTCTATCTGCATAATCATAGTATTATGATTATGGAATGTGGAGAATCAAGTACAGAGTCAAGAGCATAGTGAAAAACCAGAAAAGAAAAAGAAGGTCCAACATGGGCCAGATAACCAGAAACATTACCCATCTTGTGTGATTATATCCCCTAATTCATCAAAAACTCTAAAGTGCTTCTGTTCAGTCCTTTATCTCTTTCCTGGGTGAGTATTACTGACTCTCTAGGGACACAACCTTCCTCTACACCCCCAAGAGGAACTAATGGAGGATATCTTCAGTGAAATTGAGTCTGTCTTCTGAGCTGCTCCCCTTTTTCCCCCCGTCTTTGACATATTATCAACTGGACCTGCTGGTACCTCACGAAAAGCCCTCTGGAACCCCTGAAGAAACTACCTCCCAACTCGGAATATTCCTTGGCCCAGTATTCCAGAGTGTTGAGGCCACCCTGATGCACGGCTCTTTGGAGTCATGCTTAATCCAGGGCATTTCCAAGAAGTGTGATCCTAGTCTCCCCAGGTCTCTCTGGGCACAGTACCATCTCTAATGGCCAGTGTAGATGCTGGAAGTGGGGGCATCGATTGGACATGGTTTTTGCCCTTCTGCCAGGACTTCTCACCATAGATACTGCTGCCCCTCTTTCAGCCGTTCCTTCCTTCTGTTCACGCTCTCAGTCCCCTCTGTCTCAGCCCTGTGTTTCACTTGGAAGTTTTACCTCCATCTGTTTATTTACCCATCCCAGAAGGAAGAGATGTGGAAAACACTAGCGTAGTGTTCAGGATTACATCTGGGGATATGCCTAGAGTTTGCAAGGAACAGCAAAGAAAGATCAGCCCTCGTTTCCCCAGCACCTTTCCACGGACCTGCCCCCAATTCTTGGGTACCCTCTGAGAAACATGATCTTTCTGAGTCATTCTCAAGGGTTGGTAGCCTTCAAAAGAAGTGAGCAAAGCTTCTGGAACCTCCCCTGTGAATCAGGAAGCTGCATTTCCCCTCCATCACAGCCCCAACAAGCTCAAATAGCATTGTGAACTCACCGAGGCTGACAAGATGCCGTTTGTTTGTCACCAGAGCCCACAGCCTTGTGGAAAACATCATCAGCAAAATGACCTATAACCCCTGTCAGGAGGATTGTCCTCCATCAGCCAGTGGCCATCAGCGTGGACATATTCTATCTATTCTGTATTTAGCGTTATGATTTGCACCAGCAAACTCTCCTTCAGTGCTCGAGGCCCAACCTTCTGTATCTTAGCAAGCATTTGGGATGAATCTGGTCATACCTTCCTCTCCTGTTAGTTACTTCATTCTACAGACATCTTCATCATCTGCCTCTTTGAACCATCATAGGCTCCACTCCAGGGCATCTGATCTCTAAATTTGCAACTCAAAAGGCCATAGGTAACATTACAAAAAATGAGCAAGAGGGACAAACGCAATAGCATTCTCCTCCACCCTAAAGTGGGAAGATATTAAAGGAGATGATATCTTATACTACTACAAAAAATATTACCTTTGGAATTTATCACATGACTGAAATGGATGAGTGATCATGCTGTCGTGTTACATGTTCTTTTATGCCAACGTTGGGGATAGTTTTCAGAAGTGTGTGATGTAGAGGGGCCACAAGGTCCCTCTGCCTTTCAGTGTTCATGCATGATAGATAGAGAATGTTTATCTATAAAATGCACTCCACCCCCAGCACCTCAGGGGAGTGGCTTTAAGGTAGCAAAATACTTTGGTTTTTAATGCAGAGGGACAGACTAAGTAAGCATCATCCAGTAGCCACAGATGTTCTTCAGTGAGGATGAAAGGTGATCAGCAACTTTCAGTTGCTGCTTGTTTGCAGTCAAAGTTCTGGTGATTTTTCCAGATAATTCTTAAGGAAACAAACACGTTAGAATTTTTTTGAATTAGAGAAATAGTTTTAATATAAAAATCACTTGTTCATAGTATACAAGATTCTTTGATCCCCTTTCCCTGAACCCTTAGTGTACATTTAGTACCACTGAAACAAACAAATAAAAACAGAGGGAGAGGAAGGGAGAACAGTGAAAGGTGGGTGGGCAGGACTAGGAAGAGAGAAAGGAAGGAAGGAAGGAAGGAAGGAAGAAAGGAAGGAAGGAAGGAAGGAAGGAAGGAAGGAAGGAAGGAAGGAAGGAAGGAAGGAAGGAAGGAAGGAAGGAAGGAAGGAAGGAAGGAAGGAAGGAAAAGAGTTTTACACATCTTAGACACATCCTGACATTTCTCTCATGGCCACTCTGGAATCTGTGAGCTCTCATTTCTGAACATAGCTGGGCTGTGTCACAAAGGAAACCAATTTTTCTCAGTGTTGGAAGGAAGGGAATTTATATCACTGAGCCGGCAACCCATGTGAACTAAATTTTGGAGCTCACTGTTAGCTGAAACTGTGATCTATTTTAAAAGTATGGCTTACAAAAAACTTAGAACGAACCAGAGAGGTAACAAAATGCCAAGATTATATGTGTAACCAGTGCACTGAACAATTTAAACATAATGTATACAAAGAAAGAAAATGTGTCATTTTTCTCCAATCACTGAGGACTGAGAGATTATGCCTTCTAGAATCTTCTATGCCTTCTGAGGATCAAATGTGGTTTAAGTTTTTAAGCAGATTCCATACCCACCAGACAATGTTTAATGATTTTAAATACCACAATCTAGTTGAGTTCAAAACTCTATTTTCGTTATTTGATTTCAACTTCCTCTGCTTCGGTTTGCTCACTGCCAATCAGTTATGAATTCAGGAACCTGGGAAACAGGTGGAACATGTTCTGTTGGTGTTATAAGCCTCCACTTCCTCCTCTTCTCTCATTGCCTTATATCAAAGGAGAGGAGGATTTACAGGGAAATGAGCGAATGTCTTTCCAGAATAGGAGGCATATGGGCCTCTCTCTGCTGACTGCTACAGCATCTCTGACTGATTGAAATTATCGAACAATTACAAAGTACGTTCCCAAAGGCAGGACTTGCTATCTATACTTATCTATTTTTATCTTCTGTCTAGTATCTGTCATATTTCATGTATACATTATCTATCAACTATCTGTCTGTATCTCTGTATATATCATCTATTTATAATCTATCATCTGTCTATATCAGTCATCTATTGTCTATCATTTATCATCTATATATTTATCATCTATATCTACCAATTAATCATCTATCATTTATCTCAGCTGTCTATCTCACCCATTAATCTGTTTATATATCTATGAATTTAACTATAAAATTTTATGAGATAAGTGTTTCTGTGAGTGTATGTGTGTGTATGTGTGTGTGCATTGTTAGCCTATGACATTTAGAGAGATTTTAATATGGAAAATCGATTTTAAACAAAGTGTGTTTCAGGCCATAAGGCACTTGAAGGTTTAAGCTTCCTATCCTATCACTCCTGTGTGTGGACGTGACTGCCCATGCAAATGTCTACGGAGGTGAGAGGTTGGCACCCGCTGTCTTCCTCTATTGCTCTAAACTTATTTTTTGAGACTGGGTCTTTCACTGATGTAGAGCTGGACTGTCTGGCCAGAAAGCCTCAAGGATCCTTCTGTCTCTGCTCTTCTGACTCTGGTTATAGATGCTCACCATTATCCCTGGCTTTTACATGGGTACTTAGGATCCAAAATCAGATCCCCGTTCATGTGCAGCAGATTCTTTACCTACTAGGGCACCCCTCAAGCCTCTTGGATACATATTTTTATCACTTATTAATATCATTTATTTAATGGGATGAATATATGTGTTTGCAATGACAAACTCATCCCAAATTACTTCAGTTAAAATCAGTTTGTTGTCAATCTGATAACTTCTCTACTTATGTCTAAAACTCAAAATTGGAAATGAAGGCAATCCTTTTCAAGGTCGCGTAGCTAACATTTCTGACTTGTTTTTCTGTTGCCCAGATTTACTGTGGAGATTTCTACATAACATTGCATCTTCTTATATTTCATTTAATGTTTAACACTTTTAGGACCCTTCAGCAAATATAACCAAAAATAACTATTTTATTATGTTTCTTTGTAGGAAAACAACTTTTAGTTGATTTTTGAATTTAAAAAGACTTTAAAAAAAAAGGAGTCACAAGATTGCAGAAATCATATTGTCATCAGTCCATGCCAATGAAAGAGAATGGTGAAAAATAAACTTATTGTGTTTCAAGGAGATCCAGTTCCCTGAGAAATTATTTTAGACTCCTTAAAAAAAATGTCCAAACAATAATACTCGAATAGACCTGAAATGCCTTTTCAAAGGAGTTAACCTATGATATTTAGAGAAATTTTAACATGGAAAATTGATTTTAAACAAAGTGTGCTTCAGACCATAAGGCACTTGAAGCTTTAAGTTTCCTATCCTAACTGGAAATGGGATAATTCAGGGGCACCTGTTACCACACTCTTTTTGAGAGTTCTTGATTGGCAGTCTCACAGCCACCAAGCCGATGGTCTGTGGGGACAGCAACTTTCTGGCCTCTCCCCCACCTGCTCCTGGGTCTTCTGTCTCTATGGAGGGACTTCTGAGCTGATACATGGCCCTGACCAAGGAGGCCCCTAGTTGCCTCTGTTTGAAAAATTGACAGGTATGAGGAGACAGTACTGATTGAATCTCCAAGTCCTTTTGCCAATGTAGTGTCTGGCCTTGTAGAAATAGAGTGTGTTACAGGATCTTTGAGACTACTGGTAGCAATTTCTCTTTTCTAAATCATAAGATGAAAATGCACTAATCTTTTTCCTCCCCTTTTCTTTTGCATTTGGTTTCCCATGGGACCTTTCCATCTGATGACAGAATGGAGGTAAGAAGCTATGATTGACTCAATGTTTTGTGGTTTGTATTGGACACTGCCAGTGAGCACTATACAATGAAAGTTTTTATGTCTAAGCCTTTACTATTTTTTCAAGATGATGATAAGAGAGAAGAAGATGAAAATAGATCACCTGATTGACGACTTACTAGTAGTAGGCTGCTGTGTTAAGAGATTTCCATGATTATTGACAGATACTCTCAAAATATCCCTATGAAATTAGGGACCATGATCATCTGTACTTCATTTTCTAAGGCATAGGTCAACAAATATAACTCTAAGATAATTTGTCAATCTAAATGAACACCCAGATTCAAAAAGGAACAAAGTATTTTTGCCATTAAAATATCAAAGTAATAGTTTTATGATTCTGAACTTGGCAATTTTTGTTATAAACCTTAAAATACTGATATCCATTGGATAGACAGATTATTTTAGTAATCTATCTAAATAAATAATAAGAATAATAAAAACATTCAAAACAATCTCCTACTTACCAATGTTATATATGGTCATTAAGCATGTCTACTAATAAAGGAAATTGATTAAAAGCTATCATTTTAAGAATAAAAGAGAACTATCACTTATTAAGCATGTCTACTAATAAAATAAAGTGATTAGAAGCTACCTTTTTAAGAATAAAAGAGAACTATCACTTAACATGATTTGACAACAAGGTATGACACTTTTAAAGAAACCACTGGTAGATTTTAAGCAATCTCACCATGGACAATAATATGTAGGTAATACATGTAATGATTAGTTCCATTTAGCTAGTGCATGATGTATGCATATTTCAAAGTATTATCATATCACACATGATAAAAAAGAAAATTTTTGTTTGTTAAAAGTCAGTCAAAAAGATTAAAACAAAAAATTTACCTGAAAGAGTTAAGAAATGTCACATATATGTATATGCATAGCTATATAATTGATGAGTTTTCCATGAAAAGCATAACAATCATTATATATGTTGTGAACATTTGTTCACATAGTTTTAGGTATATGTATTAGTGATATTTGTCATAATTGACCCCACTCCAATGTGTGTGCCCAGAGAACCGGAGCTATCAAGTATATCTCTGCTACAACAGGACCTGTCAGGACATCTGGTCAACTGGATATGCTCTTGGATAGAGTTCAAAGGGAATGGAAGAAACTGGAAGCTAACATTTCAAAATGTTCCATCCAAAGCGATTCATACATGTTGCAGTAGGAATTGGAAAAAGACACATAGCCAGAATCCTTTAACGATTTCGCTTGATCCCAGATTGTTTGCTCTAAAAAGAAGTTGAAAGAAGGGTATAGGACCAAATAATCTATTCTTGTCATTTCAGAAAGGGAATTTCAGTCAGGTTTAGTTTGTCAGGAGGATACAAGGACTGGAAACAGGAACAACATTAACTAGCATTGTTAAGAGATGATCCAGTAGAACATTCTAGAATAACTAGTGACCTGTGAAGGGATCTCTGATCCACTGTGTAAATAGCAGGACTGGCCATCTTAGGCATTCCATGAGCAGCAGTCTCAAAATCATGTTCAGAAAAGCACAGCTTGAGGTGGGCAATGGAGGGCTTGCACCACATCCAAAAGACCCCTGAAAACACCAGTGGATGGTCTTTGCATTTATCATACTTAACACCATAGTTCTTATTTGGGAGCACCACATGACTTTTTTTCAATACTAACTAGGCTTAGAAAAGTTGGGGGACAAAATGGTCCAATTGGCTTCCGTGTCTTATAGTTACAATTTGATGGCTGTATAAAACTTTTAGGTATCTACAATAAAGGAGATTCAAAGTGGAGAGGAAAAAAGTTGAAATCCTAAAACTTTGACTAGGCAGTTCACAGATAGATGACTTTAGATGCATAGGACATAACTCTATCTCTATATAAATATTATATAACTCCCATATATATTGTAATTTATATACATATATATATGCTTGGCTAGTAAGCCAATCAAAGCACATGCATGCAATTTAAAGTGAAATTCTTTATGACCCAAGCTTTATATTACATTACAGGCAGATAAAAAGCAATCATAATCATAAGGTTTGCATTTGCATAGTTTTTTCCCAACCTGTAAAGGGTTTTATACAAGTTAACAGTCTTCAAACTGTTCAAATTATAATCACGATCGGATTTTTATTCGAAACCTAGTCTAGCTTTCGCCTTTTATTCCTTGCATTATTCATCAACTCTAAAAAGGAATGTGGATTCAATTCTATTGAGTCACTCTAATGATGTTATTTAAATTTTTCTGAGCTTTTGCTTTAAAAAATTGAGATTCAGAGAGGGATTCTTAATTAATCATAATCACTATTTCTGAGGCTATTTCTGCAAATTTCCTTTAGTATAATTTTCCCTAGTTCCAATTACTTTCTAATAAAGTGTGGGGGGAGGATTGTAATCTTTAAAAAGTCATGAAATTTTAATGTTTGTAGAAAATTGAAAAGTAGGCTCATTCAGGAGTCAACGCGTGATGTCTGCATGTGGATGAATAATTTTGCGTTCAGAGGCACTGTGAGAATTATTTAACTTTTACACAATGAGGGCTCTTTTTTGCTGAGTGAATGAGGTCATGCCTGCCTTTGTTCCCACTCCCTTCCTACTAAGATATTACGCCAACGTGTGAGAACACTTCACAAACGAGGATGAGCTATTTCTGCTTATTAGCCACTATCTATTCTGTTTCTTAAAGCACCTCAGTGTCTTCTTTTAAAACATGCTGTCATCAAAGATCGCTTCATCAGAAGATATTTCTCCATTATTTTCTGTTACTCTTACATGAAAGGCTTTGGGAGAAATTTTTTTCCTTATTCAAAGTCTTCAGCTAAAAAAATTTCCTTGATACATTAGAAATCATGGAGATCAATTAGCAAAAAGCTTCTCCAAAATAAGACACCAAGTCACCTCATCAGTCTGTAAAACACTGAAGTATAGCTGTCACAAGAGCTCCTGCTTTCACGAGAATTCAGCATATCACACTGTGATGGACCTTTCTCACGGACCAGCCAGTGTTGATTTGCAAAGTATCATCTTTTTTTCACACTCAAATAAGGTTTCCTAACAATTTGAAATGTCCCTACAAATGTCAAGGTGCTGATTTTCTGACTGTAAATCTGCTATGCATAAATAATGAGAGGCTATGTGTTCAAAATCATATACACCTAGAGGAGGGCTCTAACAGAAGGCAGAGGGTACAATAAGACCACCCAAGTGCCCACACATAGATAAGTATTATCAGAGGAGTCTATGAGTCATCACATTTCCCAGTGGGCAGTCAGGCATGCAAGGTGATTACCAACAGAAGTTTCCACTCTCCCTGTCCATTTATGGTTCTGGGGAATGAGTTCACTGGAACATGGGCAACGCATCAGTGGCTACATCACTGAAGAAAATGGCAGCTGTTTCCCCAGCAACCACAAGCTACCCACAGTCCCTTACTAAGATGCAAGAGTTTATTTTCTTTTTCTTTCAATGGGTTTCTGGGGAGGTGCACGAGTGAGAGAATCCAAGTGGAGAAGGTAAAGACAGAAATTCACTAAGATTGGCGCCCTGGACTGTGGTAATGCAGGCTGTTCTTCAGGCTGCGGGCGCTTTGGATGAGCGCAGTGGTCAGCTCTGACAGCAATTAGCTCACTCTGGCATGTGTTAGCCATCAGGCTAAATGGGTTGCAGACCTATTCATTTATATCAGTTTCATTGCACGAAGCACGCAAGCTGCCTTTACTAAGAGCAGTCATATTCTATTTATAATGTAAATCATAAAAATACCAACATTCATTCAGTCCCTCACAGTTCCCATGTTTTTCACCCCTGTGGTCACATTTGGCCTTCGGCAGTCCTCTGAAGTAGCTGGAAATGATGATATAATGATAGCTGAAACGTGGAGAATATTTAGGAGTTTTTCGACTCATTTGCTAGTACAGTTTCTCTTTATTTCTGTGATGCAGATGTGAGAACCAAAATTTTAAAAAGAGAGAGATAGAGAGAAAGAGAGAGAGAGAGAATGAGACTGAAAGCCAGGAGCAAGCGTAACATTGGAAATTATGTTGCTTGCTTCTTTCAGTAAGCCACAGGAAGACAGCAAAGGCTACTGCGCCCAGTACAGAGGGGAGGTGTGTGACATCGTCCTGGCGAAAGGCGCTCTTGTATTTTTCAACACTTCCTACGCGGACCCAGAGGAGGCCCAAGAGTTGCTGGTCCACGCTGCGTGGAATGAACTGAAAGCAGTGAGCCCACTGTGCCGACCCGCTGCCGAGGCCCTACTGTGTAACCACCTCTTCCAGGAGTGCAGCCCGGGAGTGGTCCCTACGCCCATGCCCATCTGCAGGTAAAGGAGAGAATGGGGGACATGCCATGTTATGCTTGCAGATGCAATTTGCAAAAGAAGGTTTTACCATGAGCAGCACGTGAGCCAAAAAAAAAAAAAAAAAAAAAATCAGCTTTCATCCAAAAGAGGTTTGTGACTAGGACAAAATTCTTAACATGTAAATAAATCGTTGATGGTAAGGCACCCTGCGAAGAAGACCCAGAATTTACAGAAAATGGTATAGGGGTGGGGAAGATGGTTCAGTTGGGGAAACACTTGCCATGCAAACATGAGGACCTGAGTTTGAATCCTCATAACCCATGTTAAAAGGGGGCACACAGTCACGTGTCTGCAAACCCGGGGCTGGCAGGGCAGAGACAGGAGGCACCTTGGGGGTTGCTGGCCAGCCAACTTAGCTCGTTGGTGAGTCCAGGATCAACGAAAGACCCTGTCTCAAAGTAAATAAACAAAGCAAAGAGTGACTGAAGAACATACCTATGCCAACCCTTGGACCCTGCACACCACATGTGTGCACATTCCTGTGCGCACGCAACCACGCAAGCATGGACATACACCATAGACACATACACGATCAAAATGACACCAGTATTTCAGTGCTATTTTTCACTAACTATATATCACGATGAGCATTTCAAACTGGTGCTTTGTAGCTTATTTTTATACTGTGGATGCCTTTGTCTCATTTGGCTAGAGAAGTGGCTCAGACATAGGTAGTTCTTTACAGCGCCCACATTCTTTAGGAATTCGAATTCCAACACTTATGGCGGAAAGATTGCTTTTGTCTTTGTTTTCTTCTTGGAAAAAAAAAAGACGATCATCAGTGTGGTTTTTAAACACCCCCCCCAAAGACTCCAGTATGGTTGATGCTAAATGGACGTGATCTTTGCCTAATTTCACTTCCCTTTTCTGTATCACACACGATTAGTCGCTCTTGCAAGAAAGGTCTTGTTTTCCTAACTTCACAAAATAATACATAAAATTGGCAGATATAGCACAAGTCCACCTCCATGTTGAAAAAACTGAGAAATATTTAAATTGAGATCGAGTTAGAGAAAGATGATATAGCAAGAGGAGTAAGCCAGCGCACTTCCTGCCTAGCTTAGCACAAAGTCTGAAGGCTTATTGACGTCGTCATCCGAGGAACATCCATTCTCTTTATCTGCATTGTGAACAGACAGCATCAGAGAATTTGCGGGGACGCTAACATTCAGAGAAGGCCCTCAGTGAGGAGAGGACAATTACATCTACTCCAAAAAGAGATTGGGGAAAATAAGGGGAAGAAAAAAAGGAACCTGTCAGCTTTGACAGTTACGAAGCTCTAACTGAGCTGAAATATAGACACACATGGCATTCATTCTGCCGGATCTCTACAGTTACCCACACGTGAAAGTGTCCGTCGTGTAAAAGTAAAAACCAATCAAAACAAACCCAATGGACCATTTGGCAGTCAAGAAAAGTAACAGAACATGCATAAGCAAGTAAGTCAGTAGCTCATAAACTTATGGGATCATTAGAGATAAATGAGTATCTTCATGGAGAAAAAAATGACACAGGCCAGCCCCAGGAATTTTTTAAAGGCCTGAAGCTGTCAAGCACACTTGAGACATTTTATTTTCTTCTTTGTGTTTTTCTTTTTCACATATTCTAGTTTTTAATGCAATAGAGTTGCACGGGTTTTCTGATCAGAAAGCCACAGTGGCTTTGACAAATTAGGAAACCTATGTCCAATCTGCTAATTACTCCACTGGAACATCTGTCCGGGGCTCAGAGCTGATTCACCCACCAGTCATCATGGAGGAATGATAGTTATTCCCGTAGCCACTACAAATCACGTTAGTATTGCAAAAGGCGAGACTGACAAAATATACTATCACAGCCTTCTTTTTTTTTATTTATTCAATTGTGCATGTGCGCATGTGCGCATGTGTGTGTGTGTGTGTGTGTGTGTGTGCGTGCAGAACCACAGGTGAATTCAGGAACCACTATGGACGCCTCCACCTCCTCCTTGTTTACTCTGCCCTGGGATTCACAGGCTACGCCCTACCAGGACCAGAAACGCAGGCCACCCCACTTCTACCCGGCGTCTATACTTGGGGTCTAGGATCAGAACTCAGGACCTTCTGCCTGCAAGGCAGAGGCTTAACCCCTGAGCCACCTCTCCAGCCCCACTATCACAGTCTTATGAGGCCTGCACTCACTATATATCATACAGTGCTGCTTTCCTGTTGAAAACTTAACTATTCACTAATACCCTGACTATGCAATTTTGAGAATCTGATGAAAAAGACCAAAAAATATACATCCAAGTTAGAAGAAGACAGAGGAAGAAGAGAAGGAGGAGGAGGAAGAGGAGGAGGACACATTCAACATTCAACACAGGCACACTGGGCTATATAATAAATAATTCACACATGCCCATAGAGGGACACCAGTCCCAAGTTAGAGGAGAAAGTTGTCATCTTAAAAGAAAAAATAAGGATATTCTGGGTAGGTCTAATGAAATTGGCCTAATTACATTGACCCCGTCCCCCGCACACCTGCTCTGTGAAACTTCATCTGGGACCCTAAGTCAGAGCAGGAACTGTCCTCCTGCATGTATTTACATACACTCGGCATCTGCAGCATGATCTAGAGCTTTTATATTTGACTCCCAAGTTCATGTCTGCAGCGAAGATTTTCATGGTGGTTTCACTTCCTTAAGGTCTTCATGCTCTCTTGCTGCTGCCATGTTTTCATTAACATCCTTCTCAGTCTATCTTTTCACCTCTTCCTGATGGTTTGCCTCTGTAGAAAGTGCTTTAGCGCAGAACAATCCTTCTAATGTGTTCTTCCATTTAGAAGAGAAATACAGTTTCCCCTCGTGGTTTTCATTTGCCCTTTTGGACTCAAGTTAACATTAACCCCCAAATTCCAATGACTCTGAGCAGTCTTTTTTTCAGCTCCTACAAATACCACACAGCTTACAGATGAGCCTAAGAGCATCAGATCCCCACAGTGGTTAATCTGACTTTCTTAGATAGAGGCCCCGTCAGCACTGGGGTAAGACTCGGCTTCTCCAGAGAGGGCTGGTCAAGATACCAAGCGCTCTGCAGCAAGTTAACTCCAGGGGGAGGTGCTGCTGAACTCGGGGTGGAGTAAGGGGACAAAGTAAGCAGAAGTACGGGCCCCTCAAAGCCTGCCTCTGCCCTGAACATAGACATTACCATGGAGGAATGATAACTATATAAGAGTTACATATATGTAAGTGTGCATGTATATATATACACACATATATGATGTGTATATGTATATATGATGAGATATATGCATATGCATGTATATATACACATATGCATTTATATCATATATCTCATATAGAAATCGCACACATATATACTGTTAGTATTTCATATATACGTGTACACATGTACATATATATATATGAGATGTGAGATGTATATATGAAGTTCCATGTTAGAATCTCATAGGAAATGATCCATAAAGAGCTAGGCAGATGGTGCAGTTGGTAAAGTGCCTGCCACACAAACACAAGGTCCTGAGTTCAAGTTCCCAGCGCCCATATGGAAAGCAGAGCAGAGCAGAGCATCCCTATAGATGGTTTGGCGGTAGACAGACAGGTTGATCCTTGAAGCTCTCTGGCCAGTCAGCCTATAGCCAAATTGATGAGCTTCGGGTTCAAGTTCAGTGAGAGATTCTCTCTCCAACAATAAAGGCTGAGAGCAATGGCAGAAAGACGGCTGATGTTGACCTCAGGCTTCCACACATGTGGATATACAACACATATATACAAATGACAGAGAGAGAGAGAGAGAAACAGAGAGAGGACGAGAAAGACAGAGAGACAGAGAGACAGAGAGGGAGAGAACGACCCGACTTAATTTGTATGCCATTTCAGTTCTATATACCTTGTTTCTGTTCTTTTACTTATTTTAATGTGAACACCTGACACCTTTAAAATTTGAGAGTTCCTGTCCCCAGGATCATAAATTTTATTAAGATGTACAAGACAATATTTCATCCCCTAGCACCATCCACTGCATTGTTATCAGTAGAGACAGAAATACAGATCCACACAGCCATCCTCGTTTGCCTTAATCTTTTAGGGACTTTTAGCTCAGGCCAAACCAGATATTCTGGTTTCAGCAAGGAAAAGGATTTCAAGACTAGTCAGTCTGATGAAGCAGAGCTGAAAGTTTTATTAAAGGTATTTGAATACAGGCTTCAGCACCAGGGTTAAGAGAAAGTGAGGTATTCAGAAGGCACAAACAACTGGGGGGGTGTCTATGAAGTAAGGCATACCCAAGTGTGAATATCGGCTCCTCATGGGAGAATCATGACTAATTGTCTTGACACGAGTCATCAATACCATTCTAGAGGCATTTATGTTACACCTAAAAAGATCCAAGATGCCTGGGATGCACTTAGAATCCGATAAGTGGACAGCAGGAGCCACTGGGGTGTACAAGGAGTTTTTGTACATGTTCTGTCCCTGTAAATGGGCTTCTAGCCAGGCTCCTAGCACATTGCAAGTTTACAGTGGGGAGGGAAGAAAAGCTACAAGTGGTGGGTGATTGTGTTGAAGTTCTTGATTCTGTGCTGGTTTCAACTGGATTCTAAGATGAAAGGCTCCTCTCTCTGCTCACACCCACTCCTTGCAATGTTCCCTGCTTTTCTATGTTACCTCAATGTCTTTAAAAAGTCTCACATCAGCGACAATCAAAAGACAGTCCTTTGGGAAGCGCTTTTGCAAGCACAGACAAGGTATTCTGATGATGTTTTTGAAACTTCAGAACTTAAGCCCTGCCACAGAAACTTGGTTCTGACATGCCCCGATTCCTCTCCATGCAATATTTTAGAGAGTACTGCTTGGCGGTAAAGGAGCTCTTCTGTCCAAAGGAATGGCTGGCGATGGAGGGAAAGACCCACAGAGGACCCTATGGATCTGAGATGCATCTCTTCTGGGTGCCAGACTGCAGCAAGCTTCCAAGCATGCACCGGGACCCCGTGGCCTGCACCAGACTTCCATATTTAGGTACAAAAAATTCCCTTCCCCCCAATACATCTACTATTTTGAATAGACTAAGGTGTGTTCTTAAAACTCATGTTTCTGAGCTTCCTAAAAAAAAAATTGCTCTTCCGCTACTGCCTTCTTTACATACCTACTAGTGGAATGCTAACGTGATCCTAATTGCATAGGTTAGCATAAAGACTTCTTTCATTTGTTCTAAACGAAAGGGGACTTGTAATTGCTGCTTGGATCTTGCCTTATTTCATTGGGGAATCTTGTGAAATCCTGTAGCACTTTCTAGACTGTGTGGGGAAAATGGCTCACATCTCATATATTGCCACAGAGTGGCAAACAGGGAGAAAGTCCTCTCCCCTAGCCAGTGATGCAGATGTGTGTTAGCATGCAAAGAGGAAGCCACATGCTTGGAAATGCTGACCTCAGGGAACAAAATCCAAAGGCTGCATGTCGCTCCCATGAATTTCGTTTGTAAGGAACTATGCTGTGATCCCTAATGGCTGCTTTGACTTCCAAGATGTGGTTCTCACATTTGAATGCAAAGAATGTTTTCTAGCTGTGCATTAAAAACAAAAAAGTGCAGAGAGAAATGACATCTCTTAGCACGCTCTCACAGAACGTAGGAGCCATCTTGATGGTCACTGAGAACAAATTTTTATTCTTTCCCCCTCAGATTATAATAAAGAAAACATAACAAGTAAGTGTTTATGTCTGTGCCTTTGAAATCCTACTTGTATGTAACTGGGTCCCTGCATGTCTGTTTACACTTTACTTCCTGATGCCCAGAACAGAATGTTCCCAGGCTCTGCCACACTCACCCAGGGCCCGACATGAAGGCAGATCACTAGAGTTCTCAGCTTACAGCTTCTAACTAAGCCATGAAGAATGCCACGCTAGGAAATGGTACAAATAACATCTCCCCTCTGTTTTATGTCTACATGAGGAAGTCTGGCTTATTTATTTATTTACTCATCAACACTTTCATACATAAATACAATGGATTTATGTGTTTTCACCCCTTACTACCCAATCCCATCACTCACCTTCTGTTCCACTTCATACTTTCTCCCTTTTCCACAGTCTGTTTTGTACTTTCAAATCTTTTTGAATATGTGGCCCACTGGGTTTCATCTGGATGCTTGTACTGGCAAGAGTAATTTCTGGGCTACAGATGACTTATCAGTGGATCATGGGTGACCGATCATTAATTGAGGAAAGTACCTCCCCTCCTCCTACCTGGCACTAGTCTGCAATATTCCCTCAGGGAGGTGTCATATCTCTTGAGATTGAGAAGCTAACTTTGGATTTTTTGCACTTATGGCTTTGAAGTATCTTATTCTCTGCAGGTGAAAGCAAATACTATTTTTTTTCCAGGATGATTTATGATCTTCATTTATGAGAAGCTTTTCTTTTTGAAGATAGGTGTGCCTATCCAAAATTTTGACCTAACTTTTAAATTCATCATTATTAGCTATAACAAAAAGCAAGATTCTTAGCATATTAGTGGAATCCTGTTTTTCTAACATTTTTATCTGTACAATTAGTGACTTTCTATTCCTAGTAGGGGGTATTAACAGAGTGAGGGAATGGGAGGTATCACTAAGCCACTTCCTTGACACGGGTCTTTGGAACTAGGATCTTGCTAAGTAGCCCAGGCTGGCCTGAATAGTCCAGATTGGCCTCAACCTCACTATCTTCCTGAATTATAGACATTTGCCACAATCCATTGGTTCTAGGAGGTTCTTCATCTAAGCTACACACCGACGTCATCTGAAGAGCTTTAGACAGATTCTTAAGTCCTACACATGGACCCTCTTTCTGATGCATTTGATTTAGAGCCAGATCTGGGCTCCATGAGTCTTTCTAATTGATAAATAAACATCATACATATTTGAAGAGTACCATGTGACCTTTCAATACATGTATATGTTACACAATGTTCGAATCCGTGTTTTCATGTTCACTAATTCAAGCAGTTACCATTTCTTGATGTAAAAAGATTCATTACTTTTTTGGTATGTAGGTGCTTTCTGTGATGTATATTCCAGGTTTGGTCCTCGTGGCACTTGACTAAGGGCCAGGATGTGACTTTACCAGCATCTCTCAAGGACCTTAAGTGTGAAAGGAATGAATGGTTTTGCTCCCAACCGAGTCACTCGGTCGTCAAAAAAGAGCACTTAAGGGAAAACCCTCAAAAATCTAAAAAAATTCTGGAAGTCTTGTAATTATCCAGAGTGGGTGTATGAAAAGCAAACGCTTCAGCTCTTTGTCACATCAGCAACCAAAGTTTACTTCGACTAGATGTTGAAGGTCTTTATTATCCTTCTTTCATTCACTCACATGTGTATTTACCCACTCACTGGGGGGGGGTCATTGATGAAAACTGCTGACCTTTGATTGAAAGTTAGACCAAAACAACTCACACCATCCCAGCATCCAGTACAGCACTTCATGGTGACTAAGAATTTTAGCACAACACAAACTAACTACTGTAATTAATTTCCTAGCCTTATAAAACAGCTTTGTAAACTCTTTAAGAAATATAAGGAAACAAGCTACACATGTTATAAATGTATCATTTCCTGGAGCATATCTGTGATCTGAGTTAAATAGAAGTAATAGGAAAGAAATACAAAGTGTCTTTAGCTCTTCTCATGGATTAGTAGCTGAGCAAAGAAGGCACCTTTATCAGGCGCCATGACCCATAGGAATATATGGGAGCCTCAAATGCTTTCTGTATTTTGATTTCTTAGTAAACTCCAGTCATGACCACCAGTTCACAATAAAGAACTATCAGTGCTTTTCAAGTCGCTGCTATCTTTGCGTTATTTTCTCCTTGCTTAACACAGAAAGTAGAACTTTAGTCTCTGGGGGTTTGTATAACTTCTTTACTGAAGTGAAATATCCTCTTGACCCTGTCATGCCTTCATCTCTTGACATTATTTGTCTACTAAGCATGCAGCCCGTCTCTTCTGTGGAATGTCGCATACTCTGCAGACACACTGGGTGGCGGGTCTGTCTTCTGTCACAGAGCTTCTATGGCAAGGAGCATCAATCTGACTTACTGTGGCAATGGGGTCTGGCTGCTCTTCCATCCTCCCTCCCCTTCCATCACCACACTCTCTAATCATATACCTGGAGAATGAACTTCTACAGGCTCAAGTCCGGAAGGACTGGTTAGTGTGGTGGATACATCATCTCTCTTTACTCTCCGACAGCCTTAAAAACAAGGTATGATGAATGTCCTCTGTTCTACATACTTAACAATGTGAGAGACAGATGAAGTGACCATTTAGCATGACGCTAAACCCGAACCTATCCAAGTCTGGCTTTGTCTTCAGAGCCTGGCTTCTTACTCGTTACACCTGATGCTTCTCTGTCACATGTGTTTGTTTTCTCACTTTCACGAAGACCTTGTGCATAATAACACTTATCTGCATGTTTAACGGATTCATTCTTGAAAAGATACTAGTTACTTTACATGTTCCATTGCAGCTGATGATTCTTAAGAAAGGTCCAGTTGATGAAAATACCCACACTTAAGATTCTCCACACTAGTTAGGGCGGAAGCAATCATAATAGGACTTTGCATGCCCTGCGCAATGTCCAACACACTATTGACCTCACAAAGTCTAGCATCTGCTAAAGGCACCAAGATCCTTGGAGGTAAGGGATTGACAGCCACAGTAGTGTTCCTGTGCTTAAGGGGAACATGAGAAAGGGTTCAGGGAAATGCCACTGGGTCCTTGTGCATCATCGGAGAGGAGGACCCAGAGGAAAGTCAGGCATACACAATAAAGGACTCTCTGGGAATTGGTGGGGAGGCACTGGGGGATGGGGAGGGAGGGAAGGGGGAGCAGGGGGCTTGGGGGAGGAGGAGGGAGGGAGGGAACTGGTCTACTTATTAAGTTTGTATGAGCGGAAATAATAAAAAAAAAGAAAGAAAATACCCACACTTTCAGATCACTAGGTAACCTGACAATCTTTTTGTGAACATTTAAGTAAATACATGCTTTCTGTCTAAAATTCACTTACCTGTAATGATCAGCTACTCATTTGTTCACAAATGAAACCCTAAAGGTGTGTGTGTGTGTGTGTGTGTGTGTGTGTGTGTGTGTGTGTGTGCATGTGCGAGTGCATATGTGCTGTTTAATTTGTGAGGTATTTAATCATGTGAAATGCTGATTGGATAATTTTGGGGTGATTATGAAGTTACAAGTTCACAGAAACTTTGACTTGGAAGTGATTTCAATGCTTCTTTAATCCGGTTCTCCCAAATAAAAGAATCTCTCCTGAATCATCTTTACAAACGACCCCTTTCTTCATTTTTATTTATAACACTAATTATTAGAACATTTCACTGAAGTAAACTCTGTTCCCATAACTTCCAATGACTGTTCTTTCTTCACTTCTTTGATCCATCTTCTATCTTCCCAGATATTTGAAGACAGATGCTCCATCTCTCTGAAGTTTCTTCCTCTTTGCATCTTAAACCTCTCTAGTTACGAACTTTCTCATGCACAAAACTAACTGACCCATCACTTAATACCTTCTTGTGACTTTCTCCATGCACTGTAGTGCAAAGGCCAAATTGCTAAGACTGACATGCAAGACCTCTTAGGACCTAAGTCATTGCCTGCTGCCTTGCTTGTAGAAACTCCCAGCTCAACCACTGAGACTACTGGGTGCACTTTTGAGAAAATTTCATGGCTTGTCAGACCCCGATGCTATCTCCTCACTCTAATTCCATGCTGCTCCTTTAATACTTCCCTATCTACACACCTCTGCTTTGGTTTGTTTAGAACTATGTAACAAAATACAGTGGAGAGAGTGGCTTGTAAACAACTGAAATATATTGCTCATGGTCCCACATCAAAGCACCAGAAGATTTAGGGTGAGGTGAGAACCATGGACACAGTTCCCATAGAAGTAACTGGTTCTCATTGTAATAGCACAGGTCCCTCCCCCCGTGGCTCTGAGCACCCTTGTAACATCTGCTTGCATTCATTGCAATGATCTGTTCAGGATTTCTTCCTCCTGCCTGCGAGGGCATAGCAGTCCTGAGACTTCACACTCAGTCCCCATGATGAATGAATGCACTAATGTATGGGTGAGTGCATATGCTTTCTCATGGTTTAGAGGGAAAAGATAAAACTAATCAGAAGATAACAAAGGAAACTGACTGGAAATCCAAATTGTTCATTGGGATCCAAAGAGACAACTGAGGCAGCTCCAGGCAAAACCAGAGTACAGAGATCAGAAGCCACAATTAAGGAACCACCCCAAACTATTCTAAAAGGAGAGATGTGCAAACCCATGCTGCAAAATTACAGTCCAAACTATGTACCTTCTTGCATTAAAAACTAAATCCTCGTGAATTTTCTTTTCACAGATATTTAAAATCTATTTTCCATATTTTTTGAGAAAAAAAAATACTCCTATATTGAGGAATGAGGTTGCACAAATAATTTCACAAATTTGCATTGCATTCTCTCAACATGTCGTATGGCAAGGACAGCTCTATAAAACCCAGGTAGTCTAAGGAGATGGCTCTGTGGGTAAGAACACTTGCCCTGCACATGTAAGGACCTGAGTTTGAATCCTCAGGATCTGTGTACAAAGCCCAGCATGACCACATGTGCCTGTAACCTCAGCCCTGGGGGCAGAGTCAGGTGGAGGCTGAGAGCTCAGGGACCAGATAGCCTAGTAGAAACAGCGAGCTACTTCTATTTTCTTTTGTTTTCAATGACAGAAACTTTTGTACAATGAAATTTTGTCATTTTCTCGCCATAATGCCCTCCCTCATCCTGGCTTCTTCTCCCACTGAGAATCCTCTTCCCAACAAGTTTCCCTCTTATTCTGAGGTTTTTTTTCTAGTGTATGACACCCACTGAGTCCAACCAGGACTGCTTGCATAGCATGGGCCAGGGGACCTGCTGCAGCATCTGCAGTATAGAACTGGCAACATCGCCAGAGCAAGGGGCTGGCTGAGCATCCTCTGGATGTTGGCTCCGGAGGATGCTCAGCTGTGTGACTCACACGCGTCTTCTTCCTTCACACTAACCTTGCCGGGTTGTGACGTTAGCCTCCTGGAAGAATGTGAAAGAGTTTCCTCTTCTAAAAATTGGAGAATGTACCTCTCCCAAGACTGAAGGGCGATATATTTGTTGTTCTGTGATGATTTTTGAATCATCATCTCTCTCTGGCTTTTTTACATATTCCTATCCATAAGATTTAAAAATCTAATTGAATAATTACATACCATTTGGTTTTCATCGGTCTTTGAGTCAATAGAAATAACTGTGATTTCCAAATTTCTAAGTTCGTGCCTTTCTCTTTTTTAATTTAAATTTTACTCAATAAACCATCTTATAAATATTTGTAGGACTTCCAGGAAGGCCATAGAGATCGCTCAGGGGTTAAAACCTTTGTCTTGCAAGTAAAAGGCCCCAACTTGGATGCCTAGATCCTACATAAAAATGTCCAGCAGCTATGGTGGTGGCCTGCTCTTTTGACCCTGGAAAGCAGAGCCTGGGAAACTTCAGAACAAAGCGATAAGGAGATAGAGCCATCCAGGATGACTCCTGAAGTCATCCTTGGGTTTCCACAAGCACCTGCCACCATCACTTTCCCTCTACCACATATTAAAAAAAAACACAATCGCTTTTTCAATCTATTATTTGTGATATGTGTATGCTAACTTATATGACTTTTTTGTGCTTAACTGTTAGTCATTTTTACTTTATTTTGTTGCTTCTTGTCTAAGGTCTTAAGATAAGTATTTCACTCATTCCTTTCCCTACGTCTAAGGGAAGATAAAACCATGAGTTCATCAATGAGTAAGTCTTTGGTCAGATTCCATATATACCAATAAAACTTTCATTTCCTAATGTACAACTATGGCCACTTTTATCTTCCTAGTAAAAGATTTTATCGATTTTTATGCATAGCCCTGCTGCATTTTATTAACAGTGCTTTTATGGATATAGGTCAGAGGACAGACTGTGTGATTTCCGCCAGATTTATCTTTATGGCCTGATGCATAGCATGTTTGTCCACATTTTCAAAATATTTCAAGAGAGAATATCCTCTTTTGAAGGCACAACATTCATTCTTAACTATCAAAACATTCTTATTGGTTATATTATTAAAATAATCCATTTCTATGTTTCTGTGTTTACTCAATTTAGTAAGAAGATTGAAAATATAAGTTATAATGTCATTTTAATAATTTCATCATGGACTTTTCACTCATTAGAGTGATGCAGGTATGACATCCTTTGGTTCCCACCTCAAATTACTTGTTTTTAAAACACATTGATCTTTTACATTGGAGTTTGGCAAAAGTTCAAAGTTTATATCAATTAACTTTGGTTCATTCAGACCCTAATAGTTTCATTTTTTTCATCTTCTTCCATCGCTATTATTGTTTGTGAACCAATAACAAATGTATAGAAAAGCCCAACTCTGACCATCTTAACTCAGGTTTCATTACACGAAAATCTTTTATCTAATACAATTCCTATCAATCACAGACACTATGGGATTGGAAGAGCCTCAGTCCAGGATTGAAGTTTCAGTTAGAAAAACATGATTCCTTCAAGCATTGTCATTCAAAGGACACATTCATAAGCTAGATTCCTTGTAAATGAACCATACTGGATTCTTACCACCACTTCACAGATACATAACCAGGAAGAACCCAAGACATTAGCATATCTGATGACTAGTTGTTTGAATGCAAATATTGCGTCTTAAAGATTTGAGAATGCATGAAAAGAAATATTGTCCACTCACAGCATTCCCGTCAACAACATCCTCAAAGCCAAGTGCGGACATTCCGAATCTGCCTTCCTCCTCCTCTTCCTCCGCCGTGTCGCCTGCGTACTCCATGACGGTCATCATCTCCATCATGTCCAGCTTCGCAGTCTTTGCTCTTCTCGCCATCGTCACACTTTATTGCTGCCGCAGGAGAAAAGAGTGGAAAGATAAGAAAAGGTGAGACTCGCGAGGCTGGAGAGAGCTGGCTCAGGGGTTAAGCTTCTGCCTCAGAAGCAGAAGGACCTGAATTCAGACCCAGATCCCATGAGAAATCGACAGGCAGAAATGGCAGCAGCCTGTACTTCCACAGTACTTCCAGGCAGAGTCCGGGAAACCCCAGAGCAAGGCGAAAAGGAGATAGTGCAATCCCGGATAATTCCCAATGTCACTCTTGGTTCTCCACAGGCAACACAGTGCTTTCTTTTACACACACACACACACACACACACACACACACACACACAAGGTGAGACTCTACTTAGCACACAAACAAATGCCTTAAAACCTATCTACTAATATTTAAATCAGAAATGACAAGAAGACTCTATCTCACCGCCCTCGAATTTTAAAGAATATTTCTATTTATTTATCCGTAAGAGAGAGAATTTGCCTGTATGCCACAGCATGCACGGTGAGTGAAACTAGAGGACTCCTTCTCCTTCTCCCATGTGGTTTCTGAGAATTGAACTCATCAGATTTGCACACAGGCCCCTTTATCCACTGAATCATCTCAGTGGCCTACACTGCCATTATCTTTGTTTATTTATTTGAAGCTAAGGCACATACATGGAGGTCAGAGGTCAACTTTCAAAAGTCGAGTTCTCTTCTTCCACGAGGTGGGCTTTCTGGACTGAGCTGAAGTCTCCAGGTTTGTGTGCAGGCTTCTTACCTCTTGGGCCATTCCACCAGCCCACACCACCATAGTCATAATGACTTCCATACCCTGGTTTTTAAAATTAAACAATCCATCACCATAATAATGTCAGTGAGTTGGTGGTTTGTTTGCATGAGCACGGGTGCTAAAGTTGATTTTTCATGACATGTAAAACTGCAGCAGTTTTACAGGAGAAGATGGCCATGCCCGTGTCCCATTGCTTTTTCTAAGCCCGTTGCTACTGCAGTATGCATCCGGACGATGGACCCGGACAGATGTCCTGAGGAATTGACCTTTTTAACGAGAGCCCAAACAAAGCACTTCATTAAACTTGGATCAAAGAGTCTTTGGCTCTATGTATTTCTAAATGCCATTTCTTTAAGAATCAAAATCTAAGGCAGCGACAGCTCAGTTTACCCACTAAGGCACCTGCCTGCTCGCTAACCTGGAGACCTGCATTTGATCCCGAGAAGCCCACATGTGCCATGCCATGTGTTCTTTCTCTCCCCACCTCCCCTCTCTCTTCTCCCTCTCCTCTGTTCTCTCTCCTCTCTCCTCGCCCCCTCTCCTCCCCTGTTTCCTCCCTTCCCCTCTCATCTGTCCTCTCTCTCTCTCTTCTCTCTCACTCTCATTCTCTCTTTCTTCTCCCCTCACTCTTGTCTCCACCCCCTCTCCCTGCGCCCCTGACCCATCCTGCCTATCTGCCTGCAGAGAGTCCGCGGCAGTAACTCTCACCACGCTCCCCTCCGAGCTCTTGCTGGACAGGCTCCATCCCAACCCCATGTACCAGAGGATGCCGCTCCTTCTGAACCCCAAGCTGCTCAGCCTGGAGTACCCGAGGAATAACATCGAATACGTCAGAGACATCGGAGAGGGAGCATTTGGAAGGGTCTTCCAAGCAAGGTACATGTTAACCGTGGGGAAAGGCTACTTCTATGTTTATCAAGTTACCAGATCATTCAGCTTATATATACCGTCTCGGTGCGGTACTCACTATCAGATTAGTTAGTTCCTTACACCACTAACCTTGTTCTTATCACATGCTGTCTTAGTTTCATATTTCTGTTGTTATAATAAATACATGGTACAAACAATTTAGGGGATTTTTATTCCAGTGTAGAGTTTTAGGTTATTGTCCATAAAGACAGGAAATTTACCAATAGGACCATAGGGAACTGGTCCTACATCAAGAGCAAAGGAGGCGAGACCAGTGCATAGCTTCAAGCTTGTCAAATCCCACATAGTTCCCTCTCCATCTGATCCATCTGCCCAGCGAATGGTCCAGGGACTACAGGCTGGGTCTTCCCACATCTATCTTGCAGGACAACAACCTCCTATAAGTTTGCCCTAGCTAGATAATTCCTCATAGATGTGCCTCCAGATTCAGCTCTGAAATGTCAGGTCAACAGCTGAAACTATCATATGTGCTATACTTTAAATCTTAATAATTTCCTCTTTTCGCTGGAAAATGGGGATATACAGGAAATATATATATATATATTACATTTAAGTGATTTGTAGGGAATCTAAATGTGCTTTCATTTACAAATAATTTATAAGAAATTATTAAAAGTTAAATCACATTTCCTTTTTAGGAAATAATTTTCTATACATTTTCAGCTCACTTCTTATGTTGTTTTGAGTAGATAGTTCCCAAATCACTTATATTTCGTTTTTCTATTGTCACATTATCTGCTTTACTTAAAGTTTGTTCTGAATTAACATTTTACTCTAAGAACCCAGAGTTTATCCTGTGTAGACACTAAGAGAAGTTCATGGAATAGAAAAACGGGAAGGGACGAGAGAGCAAGAATTCAGAAAACAATGTACTCTAGAAAAGCATATTTATTACAATCATTCCCAGCTCCTTTCTTGCCTTTGTGTGAAATGGAATGAAATACCCCCTTGGCATGATGGAGTGCTATAGACACACAGCTGGGCCACAGAATGTGGATTTGTTTTTAATTGCCAGTTATCGCTGGTGACTTTGAGCCAGACACAACTTATTTCCATTTGGAATGACCAGCCATTAAGACTACATGAGAAATGAAAAATCTTACAAAAACAATGTAAATCAAAATCTACAAGGTGCCACCTTGGGCTGTTAGGGGTTGAAGGGGGAGGGGTCCATAGCCTAAGGTCAAGGTCGCCTTGGAGGATTTGAAATCTGGCTAAAGAATAAGAGACTTCTGGGGGCAAGGATAGCCCCATTGTATAGTCTGCATGCTATAGAATCTCTGTAATTGGTGAACAATTCATTCACAAACTCAGTCTGTGTTAGGCAGAGCCACAGCGAGTTTATTAACTGAAGTCAAGGAGTTCTAAGCATGACCTGTGGCTGTCATGGTCTTTAGCTCACCAGCCCAACAGCAAGCTCCAGGGATCCTCCCGTCTCTGCCTCCCCAGCAATAGGATGACGGGCATGCAACTCCACAACTGGCTCTCACCTGGTTTCCAGGGACCCGATTCACGTTATCAACAGACCCCAACTCCCTGTGCCCGTGTTTTTAAGTGTCGAGGGGCAGATGAGTGTGAGTAGATGCGATGTTGGTAAGGCCCACCTTATGCTTCTCTCCCAGGGCCCCTGGCCTGCTCCCCTATGAACCCTTCACCATGGTGGCAGTGAAGATGCTCAAAGAAGAGGCCTCGGCGGACATGCAAGCGGACTTCCAGAGGGAGGCAGCCCTCATGGCCGAGTTCGACAACCCTCACATTGTGAAACTCCTAGGTATGAGACTGGGAGTGGAGAGACCACTCAGGAGCAAGCGGGGGTAAGGGGGTGGTGTCCAAAACTGCTCCTCCTTTATGTGTATTCTACTCCTCCACCAGTGAAGGGGGGATCCTGTGTCTTTCCAAGTACAGCCTTCCCCCTACTTTGCCAAGCTCAGTCAGTCCATGCAGGGCATCTGAGGTTTCCTAGATTCCCCCTGTAAAACTTGTCACTTCCGTTTTCTATGTCTTTGTTACTTTTTTCCTGCTAAGCACTATCTAAGTGTTCTGTGTGACAACATCCATTCATCTGGATATCCACTTCTTGGTTTTGTTTCTTCTTCAACTAGAATATTGGGATTGAAATCACGTTTGTTGATTGCTAGTTTCCCATTTCTTTCACGGATTTATTAAATTCAACAGCCATAATGACACAGTACTGATGTCCTTTGGGGGAAACAGGGGGGCGGGGGGCGAGAGGTAAACGTGTAGAAATTAGATTGCATTTCTCCTGAAGACTTTAAAAAAAAAAATCAAAGTAAAGGAAAACATCTTAGAATACTCGTTAAAACTTCCAAAGACGTCCGTGAATAGGTGACATTTTATGAAAAGACCTAGCAGAGGTGAGAGTAGAGCAGTGTGAATAACCTGGGGAGGAGCATTTCATGAAGGATGAATAGCGGCTGCAAAGGTTCATGGAAGAACTACGTCTAGTGCTTAGCAAATAGCAAGGTGAGCAAATAGCAAGGTGGGGAGTTGGTTCTGTTGATAACATGCTTGCCATGCAAGCATTTGGACCTGAGTCGGGTCCCTGGAAACCAGGTAAAAGCCAATTGTGGAGCCGCATGCCCATCATCCTATTGCTGGGGAGGTAGAGACGGGAGGATCCCTGGAACTTGCTGCCCAGCGGGTCTAGTTGGGTTGGTGTGTCAAAAAATAACATAGAGAATGATCAAGGAAGACACCCAGGGTTGACCTTTGACACGTGCACATACATATGCACACAGACATATATGTGTGCACCAAAGCAAACACATACACACACAGAATATCTAAGCGATGAGATGGCAGGAGAATTATTGAAAACACGATCAGAGACAGGTAAATGCAATATGGAGGTGGGGCTATCCTACCAGATGTTATTAAAAACTGGCTTTTTCTTTGAGTTAAATGCAAAGCAGATGGGCAGTTGGAGCTAAGTGACAGGTCATGACATGAAATGACTCACAGTTTTGTTTTCCAAATCATCTCTGGCCAGCTGGTGGGTTGAGTAAAGTATGAAAGGGGTCAATGAAAACAAGGAGACATTAAAGGGGTATTTCAGCAGTACAGAAAAACAAAAGAAGATGGTGGAAAGGAGGGGAGTCTGGTCAAGATAAGGAGAAGGGACAGAGATCATGTGAAGGTTGAAGGAGGGGCTGAATCATCTGCCCACACACCAAAGGAGGACAAAGGAAGAAGTCAAGGAGAAGAGTAAAGATTTGGGGCTGTACAATGAAAAGAACTGAAGGTGCACGAGACTGGGGGTGGGGACCTAGGTAGAGCCCGTCTCATTGGGAACACTCCGTAAGACACATCTGTTTGAGGTGTTCACTCAGCACTAAGATGGGGGTGGGTACAGAAGCCTAGAGTTCAGGAAACAACTAGTGTGGCTTATCTGTAAATCCAAGATTATCACTGTGTGTAGAGTGTTTGAAGCCAAGCAGCTAGGCAAACATCCAGTGAGGGAGAAACCAAGTCAGAAAAGAGAAAAGGTTCAAAGGCTACATTTTAGAATATTCTGATATTCAGTGAAGGAAAAACTGATATTCAGTGATAGAAACAACAAAGTAAACCAAAGAGAAACGAACCATGAAGTAGATATGAATTAACAAAGTTTCATATCCTAGGTATGGAAGGAAGCATTTCAAGAAGGTGACATATGTTACACACAAGAAGTCAAAGAAGCAGACTCTAAAATGACTGGGATTTGGCCACCTGGACGCTCTAGCTTTAGTCTTATTTAAGAGCTCATTTTCCCACTGTTCTCTCTCTGTCCTGCCCCCAAATTTCAAATACCCCAGGACTCTGTCCTGACCATCTCATCTGTACTTGGCTCCCATTTAGCTCTTCTTGGACAGCCTCATGCCCTACCCAGTATTTGATAATTCAAAAAGCAAACCATCAAAATCAAATTCTTTACTTTCCCTTCAAAGTGTCTGCTACCAATTGTCTATCTCTTGCTACGTGATTTTGATCAAACTCACATTTCCTGAAGTCACACTAAAAATGTACTTTCAACTAGAAACTTTCCTTTTTGAGTTTCTATCTATCCTGAACATTCACTAAACATAGTGAACTATAGCCACTCATGGATTCATGAGGAAAGCCAGATTCTTCCTATTACATTGGTCTTAATCCTTTGTTTATCAAAACCCATTAGCTCAAAAAATACAGCTATAGTGTTCAAACAAGGAAGTAAAGAGCATACACTTCCTTTTTATATTGTTTTTGTGGCAGTATTAGGATTATTCTCTAGACTTTGTTCATGCTAGGCAGGACTCTCACTGAGCAACATCTCCTGCCCTCAGGACTCCAGCCCTTGATTTTTGTGTAACTTGAAAGCCTTTGATAACAATTTGTGCTAGTATCAAACTGACATACTTTTCTGTTGCAAAACAATTTTTATCATTCCTTAGAATTTTGACTCCACATCCATATATGTGCTTGCAATTTTATAACATCCTGAATTCCTGAGGTTGAGTAAGATACAAACTATGTACAACTTGCATATCTGTGATTACTGTGGTAACATGTTTGTATATCACTACTAAAGCTTTTCTCTCATTTTTATTGCCCGACGAGAACTCAGATTTTTATTACCAGTTACTAAATGCTAGGTCTGAACTTCGTTTCACATCCAATAAACACAGGGTCTGTTTTTTATTTAAATATATGTTAGCAGTCATTCCTGAATGGACTTCTACCAAACTCACAGGTTCTTGGAAGTTAATACCATTTAAAGGAAATAACAACAGTAGAAAAAGAACTGGAAAGATCCATGAAACTCATTTCCAGTAGAAGAAATTTGTTTTGTTTTAGAAAATCAAGTGTTTGTTGAATATGTTTATATGTTTTAAAAATTGATTTCCTTTTTATTTGAAATCACAGTGTACACTGGCTTCTAGTTATAAACTTGAAAAATGTATATAAATGTAGAGATATGTGAAACTTCTAATAAGAAGAGAGATTTGAGACCATAGGCTCTAAATTAATATTCTGGTGCCAAAGGAAACATTAGAATAATGAGACAAGATGATTTTTGAAGAGTTCATGCTAAAGTTTCAACCTGTGACTTTAAATAGTTTTCTTACAATTATTTATTTTTGAATCCATCCAATTACCATCCACCTTTAAATCCATCCATCTATCCATTCATCCACTCGCCTACCATCCATCCTTTCTTCTTTCCATTTGCCCATCCTTCCATTTGCACTTCCTTCCCTTCCTTTCTTCCATTTTCTCTTTCTTCTTTCCTTCCTTCTATTTATCCATTCTTCCATTCATCCATCAGCATACATTGACAACCCATACTGAACCATGTACAGCATCAAGCCTGACGTATAAAAGTGAAAATAATCCTTCCCTCAAGGATTTCATTCTATTTTGAAGCTCTAATGAAGATTTGGGTTAGAATTATTACAGTACATTTTGAACTATTGAACACACATATGCCATATACATAATTATAAATGATATTTAAATATATGAAAACATAATTGTTCAAAGCCATCATAAAGTAGAAATCATCCATATTTATTATTGCATCCAGGAGTCGCTATCCATTAAATAACCCCATCTCAAAAACATTTTTTAGGGGCTGGAGAGGTGGCTCAGGGGTTAAGCCTCTGCCTTGCAGGCGGAAGGTCCTGAGTTCCAATCCTAGACCCCGCGTATAAACACCGGGTGGAAGCGGGGGCAGCCTGCATTTCAGGTCCTGGTAGGGCGGAGCCTGTGAATCCCGGGACAGAGTAAACAAGGAGGAAGTGGAAGCATCCATGGTGGTTCCTGACTTCGTCCGTGGTTCTACACACACATACATACATACATACATACACACACATACATACACACACGTGCACACATGCATACATGCACAATTGAATAAATAATAAATAAATAAATTTAAAAAAAAACATTTTTTAGCCGGGCATGCTTGTGCTCACCAATCACAGCATATGGAGACGAAGGCATCAGGATCAAAATTTCTCATCCTTTTCTACATAGCAAGTCAGTGGCTAGCCTGTGCTACATGACATCCTGTCTCAAAAAAGACACAAGAAATGATTTCTCATACAAAATAGGATGTTGTAGTCTTTTCCTTTGCTCACAAAAATTAATTTTAATAAATTCAGCTAGCATAAAATGGTAGAGCTAATTGGTATATAGGTAAATAAATCAAGATTGATGATTAAAGATGATCCAAAGAAAATCCTTATGAAGGAATTCCTAAGGATGATTACTATTTAATTTTATCTTTAATTCTTATAAACATTCCGTTTTCAAATGTCCCCAGAATGGACAAAACAAATTGCTTAAAAAAAAAAAAAGTTAATCTGGAGAGATGGCTCAGGGGTTAAGACTCAGCCTTGAAAACAGAAGGTCCCAGGTCCCCCATTAAAAACCAATATATACCAGATGGAAAGAGCGGTAGCCTGCACTTCTGGCCTGGTGGGTGGGCTATTTCATTTTTCCCCATTTATTCTAAATTATTTTTCTAGTTTTACAAGCATCTGAATGCTTATCCCTGCCTTCCTCTTTTCCTTCTTTCCTCCCTTCCCTTCCTCCCCTCCCTTCATCAATCCATCCCACTCCCTCTCATCCTCCTGCCTGTTAGTTTCTATGGACCCCAGGATTCCCTCTGGCTTGTCTATTCTTGTGGGGGTTCAGGCATCTATGACATACCAAGTTGCCTCTCTTCCGACCATCCCCACTGATAGGGGCATTTCCCTTCATTCATCTAGCTTTATTCCCCAATTGTGGGCTATTTCAACAGGCAGAAGACATACTTGCTCCTTCCGAATTGCTGAACGGTTAGAGGAGAGATGAATGTGTATCTAGCAGGAGGATAGGGGCCATGAGAAAGGATGTCACAAAGAAAAGTCTGAGGCTCAAAAAGTTCAGTACTGAGGCACTAGTGCTAAGATGCTTAAGCAAGGAAGTAAGGTCGGGGTTTGGCTAATAGGATGCAATGCATAAAAACTGGGACCCTGTCTTTTCGGATTTGCTCTTGGATCATCCTTGCCCTGAGGGATTTGGGGCACCAGGTCTAACCAGGCATAATGCTGTGTTGGTTGCAGGCGTGTGCGCAGTCGGAAAGCCCATGTGCCTGCTCTTTGAATACATGGCCTACGGCGACCTCAACGAGTTCCTGCGCAGCATGTCCCCACACACCATGTGCAGCCTCAGCCACCCGGATCTGTCGGTAAGGACGCAGGTCAGCAGCCCGGGACCCCCGGCCCTGTCCTGCGCAGAGCAGCTGTGCATCGCCAGGCAGGTGGCGGCGGGCATGGCCTACCTGTCGGAGCGCAAGTTCGTCCACCGGGATTTGGCCACCAGGAACTGCCTGGTGGGGGAGAACATGGTCGTGAAAATTGCAGACTTCGGCCTCTCTAGGAACATCTACTCGGCCGATTACTACAAAGCCAATGAAAACGATGCCATCCCCATCCGCTGGATGCCCCCCGAGTCCATTTTCTACAACCGCTACACCACCGAGTCGGACGTGTGGGCCTACGGCGTGGTGCTGTGGGAGATCTTCTCTTACGGCCTGCAGCCCTACTATGGCATGGCCCACGAGGAGGTCATTTACTACGTGCGAGACGGCCACATCCTCTCCTGCCCGGAGAATTGTCCTCTGGAGCTGTACAACCTCATGCGCCTGTGCTGGAGCAAACTGCCCACCGACAGACCCAGCTTCACCAGCATCCACCGGATTCTGGACCGCATGTGCGAGAGGGCAGAGGGCACCATGGGGGTGTGAGGCCAGAGATGCTCCAGCAACCCCACGCGGGAGTCTTTGCAGACTCTGGAGGGCCCAGAGGTCACACAAGACCAGGCAGGAAAAGAGATTAGCAGGAGACACTAGAAAACACAGTCAGGCAGAATCACTGGGGTAGCTGGATCCACCTTGAAGTGAGTGGTTGTAAACACAGACTAGGAAATCCGTAACACGTCCCCATCAAGGAGGGAATTCTGTAACATACACTGTACAAGCAGGTATGGCCCAGGGTTCCATCCTGCATTAGAAAAAAAAAAGAGTCCTCGGTTTAAACCATAAGAGGGACATATAACCACATTTAAACAAACTTCATTGCATCCATTGCAAAAGTAGCATGGGTTTATAGAAGATGTTTAAGTCAAGCCCAGAAAATAAAGAAGACAGACAATTCTTTCATCATGCAAAGACATGGGCTCAGCTCTTTTTAATTTCTTTCACTGAATGCATAACTATATGTTGTTTGCATTCTAGAGTTGTTATTGGTTGTAAGTTTTTAAGGAATAAAATGGTAGAACCCCAGGGTGTGTTCTTACTATGATTTTTAGCTCCCTTTTCTGTCTTTTTTCTCTCCATTAGCAGGAAGCTCTTGCCATGAATATTATTTGTTTGTTTCATCCTACTGTTTTTCTGGGGGGAAAATGACAATTTGTCCATTTCCCTTTTTCTTCTAAGGCCTTATTGCTGTGTTTTCCTCTGCTGGCATCCTGCTTTCTTCCTCCTGCAGGGCTTTCTGTACCTTTCTGGGATTAGCATATTTCTCTTTTTATTTCACATAGACAGTGAGCATTCTGACTGAAAAATTAATATGCAGAAAAATGTAGCATTCAACACCGCTGGTGCCTTTGGCCAAGGTTGATTTTCTTCCACAGTTTCACAATATGCTTTTGCGGTCACACACTTCAAATTCATATTAACTTTGTTATTGCATTTCCATTAAATAATTTTGGTTTATTTTATATTAGCATACAAAGACTCAGCTTTCACTGTGACATTTTTCAGACAACATTTGTTTTTATTTCTTTTCTCCCTCCTTCACCCCCTTTGCCATCTCATGCCCCGTGACCTCCATTTTGCTTGTGTCCTTTTATCCCCACCCATATCCCTTCCTCACCACATCTTGTTCCTTTCCTTCTCTTGATCTCCTATCTAGTGTCATAGCCTAACTTCTCTCACTTATTTACAAACTTTGAAAGTTAGGATCTGCATCTGAGAAAGAATATATAATTTTGAACTTTCTAAGTCTGGGTCACCTTTCTTAAAATATTTCTGGGTCCTCCATTTTACCACACATTTCATAACTTCGCTTTCCTTTGTCACTGAATGAAATTTCATTATGGATACATGCTGTGTTTTCATTATCCATTCTCCTATCAATGAGCATGTAGTTGGTTCCATTTCCTGGGTATTGTAAGGAATACAGCAATGAACAATTGCTCTCTGTGGCAGGAGCAAGTCTTTTGGGTTTATGCTACTAAATATTTTAAACTATGTCATATATTAGACATTACAAGATGTTCTGGAACTCCGAGTTATTTTAAAACTAATAATTTCCTGCATTCTGATATTTTTTCTTTTAGAAGCTGATTCCATTGTTCTTAGAATCATTATACTGTTGCCTAGTAACTTGTGCACAGTCTATTAACTTGTCTTCATACATAGGGCTTCGTTTTAACTTCCAGGACGCATGTCTTCTCACATGTATACACAGCAAACCAAACAAATGACAAGAGTCTGTCCGATGTAGCAGAAATCCCAGTTCTTTAAGAAGCAAAAAAAGAGAGTAGAGGAAATGCAGTCTACTCCAACAGCCCAGGGCATTAGCATGCCACCAGAGAAGGTAGTTAGCGGTAATTATTTGAAAATGAAATTAGAACTCTTTAAAACATAAATATGCCATCTGTTGTATTTTACCCTGCTTGGTTTTAATTCCACCTATCTGTTTAGTAGGCTGGGCATTGGGAAAATAGTCTGCATTCTTGAAAGTGGATTTTCAACTGCTTCCTGGGAAACTACCTGGAATCACTAATGCTGCTTCATGAAACAACTGGACCGCACAAGGGACAACATCCTCCTGTTGCCTGTTCATTGTCTCCCTAGGCAGCCAAAACAGAACTACATAAGCCACTAGAGGCTGCACCCCCCCTCCCCAGGATGGATGGGTTTGCCTTCACCACTCCTGCCCCTAATCCATGTTAGCTTAAACCTCACCACACCCTTATGATCTCAGTAATGTCCTTACAAATACAGGACAGAGTTTGTAACTGCCATAGACCCATGTAACCTATTCTATGGCCAAGCAAAGCAAGGCAAGCTCTCTACCAGTATATGGTGAAGATGCACATGATGGAGAAAAGAGCTCAACCTTGGTGGCTATCTGGGCTCGCTTATTAGTGGCAGACATGGTTGTAATGTCTACACTATACCCTTCGTTATCTTTCCAACGAACACTAAATGTATAGACTTATACATATATAGTTGCATACATGTATGCATAGGCATTTTAAATTTTCATTCATCAGAACATACAACAGATGGCATATTTATGTTTTAAAGAGTTCTAATTTCATTTTCAAATAATTACCGCTAACTACCTTCTCTGGTGGCATGCTAATGCCCTGGGCTGTTGGAACTTGAGCACAGTATGGCTTTCTTTTCCAGATGCAGATGTTTTCTCACTGGGAACTCACTGTAACAATTCAAAAAGGGAGGCTCACTACCCAGTGCGAGGACAGACATCTGTAAGATACCAGACAACTTTGGGTTAAGTGTCCAGATGGCAAACTCTGCACCAGTACCAGGTTATTTTGCACATGGCCCCCAAACAAACAAAACCTTTCACTTTCCAGAGCATTGGGAACTCGACCAATGTTATGATTCTTCCTAAATGCCAGTTTAATTTCTGCATAATCAATCTCATGGATGTTTCAGAATTTAGTGAACCTTCTAATTTTAAACATTTGGAGGTTTCTTAGTTTTCACTCTCACAAATGCTATCGTCATGGGCACCTGTATTTGTATATGACAGTAAATATCCCTCTATGAAATCTGAGAAAGGAATGTCTGGATCATGTGGCATGCACAATAGTGAAACTTTCGTGATAGCCTATCAATTCCTTAGAAATAATGTTTCCCCTTCCACCTTGTACAAGACCACTCCTAGTTCTAAGCATTTGCCATCACAGGGAATTAACACTCTGTCTTTTGAGCAAGTTTTCTGTCTGTTTGGTCACAACAATAGAGAATCTCACCTTAATTTTATTTTTTAAATTATTAGTGAAAGTGAGCTGGGCTTGGGGTGCATGTCTGTAATCCTAATACTTGGGGGTGCTGAGTTAGGAGGATGGAAACTTCTAGATAGGCTTGGGCAATACACATAGCAAGACCCTGTCTCACATAGCAACAACAAATGACCAGTGAGATTCAATTTTCCTAGGGCATTTCTAATTTTTGTTTGTTTGTTTGTTTTTGATTGCCAGTAACCCCCTTTCCTGCTGTGCGTAAGGTTTACGTATGACAGTCATGTTAGACTTATGTCATACTTCATCAAAAGAGACAATGCCTAGATATTTTACCATCAAGTGAAAAGTAAAATGTGCTTCTCTTGTAAAAGAAATCATTTCTTTTGAAAAGGAAAGATAATAAGCAGCATACAATAATAGTGTAGACTGCAGGATAATAGTAATCCATTATGAAAATGAAAGAATAAGCTGGTGGTGAATAGTAATATCATGGAAAACATTCTTCCCCCACTTGTCATATCAATAGATAGATATTACAATTAAAGATGATAGATAATTTTAAAGAAAACAAAACCATACAGTTACACTGGTTCAAACTTTGCTTTTATCACTGAATGTATCTTGACATCCTCTCTGTCAACAACTGTTCATGAACAATATCACTTTCAATAGCTGCTATTAGTTATTCATAGCACCATATAAATTTATCAGGATTTCTATAATTAATGGTCTTCTTGTGACCCACTAGATTTATTTATGCTTTCATTGTAAATAGCCGCTTGATAATCTTTGCTGCTAATTTCTGGAAGTATTTTCTTAAGTAATTTCTTTAGCTAAAACTCCTAGAAACAGAATTTCTAGATTAAAGGATATATGTACTTTAAGTGCTTTTGAAGATATTGATGGTAAACCTTTTTGAATTGTTTTGTCAATGTACAGCTGGATAAGAGAGCCTGTTTCTTCCAACCTTATTAATACTTGATTTATAAGCATTTCAGTCACTGTCGGTATAATAGCATTGTGTTTTTATTCTGTAGCTTGTGCTAATGTTTCTTTAAATGATGATTATGTTAAACATTTCTCAATGGGGGACAACTCATTTAGAATTTGTCTCTTACAGATGTTTCTCTGTTGAATATATCTTTTTCTTGTTGCTTCATAAAAGTATTTTAAATATTAAGGTATTAAATTTTGTCATACACGTTTGAACCACTTCTTTTTTTTTAATCCATTGAAAATAGAAACATCTCCTTTATTGGTAGTTTAGGATTAAATCGGACAGTTCTGGGGATGTTTGAACCACTTCTGTCATGTTCAAATGTATACAGTAGAGTTAGACATGTGTCTTTTGCTATAAGTATTATTAATTAGGAAAGAACACTGAATTTCAATCTGTTCAAATGATTAGTAATCTCCTTAACTGATATATTAATGATTATTGATCTTATGAAATTGACTTCCTAATGTTGAAACATCCCTGCATTCTGGGAATCAATTCTCTTCCAATATCAACCTTACTGATTACTGTTTGATTAACATTGATTTGCACCAATCTTTGTAAGTTAAAGCCTTGAAGGTTTGTCATTTTTTCCTCCTTTACATCTGCACATGCTAGTTGCAGAATCGGAGGAGATGACTCTTCTGTATGGTATTAGTTGGCGCTATGGTTTAACTGAGGCATGGGTGTGTTCCCTGGAAGGTCACATGTCCCCAGTGTGATGCTTTTAAGAAGCAGTAGGTCCCTTAAGAGGTTTGGTGATCAAGCAATTATGTTATTGCAATCTTTCTCCTCAGAAGAGATGAATGTCGGTCTCTATCACTTCTCACAAGTACTGGTCCATTACAAAGTGAAGCTGCCTCATGCGCTGTGGCCTTCTGTGTGCATCCAGTTCCCTCTCGGCTTCCTCGCCATGTTGTGATGCAGTCAGCAGGCCGGTATCACATGCTGTTTCGACCTTGCAGCCACCAGAATTATGATCCAAGTAAACCGCTCTAGAAGAAAGTCAGCCTGTGTCCTTCGGTTATAGCAAAACAAAAGGAGAGTGATATGGACATTTTGATTTACAGAAACAAGCATACACAAGGTTAAAAGAAAAATTAGCTTCCTGCCAGGGCCCGTATATTTAAAAAAAAAATTCTCTCTGCCAGTTCACATTATGATTTTTAGTTTCAGCTCTTGTTGATTACCACTGCAAGTCTAGTAAATGTGCTTCGATCTCTCTGAAGGAGGGAGGGAAATGGGTCAGTGAGATAGATCATCTGGGTAAGGCTAAGGGGCCTAATTACAAATCTGGCGACCCGAGTTTGATCTCTGAAAGCCTACAGAGTGCATGTATGGACTTTTCTCCCTCCCTCCCTCCCTCTCTCTCTCTCTCCCTCTCCTAAGTAAATAAAATGTTTTTTAAAAAGAAGGGATGGGGCTGGAGGGATGGCTCAAGGGTTAAGACTTTTTCATTGTGTGCATGGATGAAACAGTCTGGAATCATCACACCATTTGTTTCTTTACCTTGTTTCTTTCTTTTTCTTCTCCCTCTTCCCTTTCCTCTTTTTGTTTGCTCCAAGCGTCTGGTATGTTTTATCTCCCACACATAATTACAAATGGGTCACTCTGCTTTGCATTAGTAGCAGAAGTGGAGGGTCTCAACAGTTCTATTTACTCGGCTTATCTATTGAGATGGCCACCGTTGAATAGGCTAGCTCCCTGTGGGCTTGGCATATGAGATCTCTGGGGATGGTCTAGGGCCCCAGAATGAGATAGGACCCCCTAAAGTGATTAAAGATTCCACTCTGGGGTTACTAGATGCTGCTCTGCTCCACACTGGGGCAGGGGGACTATTATGTCTTCTTCACTTGCATTCCCCAAGAGAATGGACTGCTCTCTCCAGATTTCCTGCTGCCTCCCTATCTAGATTCAACACCACCACCCAGGACCCTATCAGACAAATTCCCTGGTCTATTGAGAGAATAGATCTTGGGATCTGCTAGTGGTAAAGTCCCTCAGGGCTCCCGAGTCATTCTGTAGTGGGGCATCCTGATGGATGATGACCCTTGTGGTCTGGACCTCTGGCTCAGAGAACAGTGCTCCAAGCATGTGAGGTCACGTCCCACCTCCACGGATGGCTGGCTCATTGGACTGCAGGCAGCAGTACTGTTTCACACATCCTGTGTTATCACTGGATGAGAACACTGAGGTAATTTCTTTCAAGTTATCTGGATGGCACTGAGATCATTTCTCAAGTGTATCTTGATTGAGTTTTACTCATGCACACTTGCCATAATCATGAAGTATTGCGAGAAAATATTTGGTCTTCCCTGAACAGTTAAAACAGCTTAGGAATTAATTACCTGTTGCTATTTTCTTCTTAACTGTGTAGGAGTATGTGAGTGTGTGTGTGAGTGTATGTGTGTATGAGTGTGTGTGTATGAGTGTATGTGTGTGTGAGTGTATGAGTGTGTATGAGTGTGAGAGTGCGTGTGTGTGTGTGTGTGTATGTGTGTGTGTGTGTGTGTAGACTGGAGAACCACTTGGGGGGGGTCATTCTCAGCAATGCCGTTCACCTCCTTTGAGCTGTGGTCTCTCGTGGGTTTGCTGCTTACCAATGACACAAGGCTGTTCTAGCAAGTGCATCTCCATCTCCTGGGAATGAAGGTCACAAGCACACGGCACCATGGCTGACATCTTCATGGAGAGTTCTGGGGATCACATTCAGGTCCCCGTGCTTGCACACACCAACCACTTTACAGACCCAGCAACCTTTCCAGCCCCCTGGTCTTTGTTCTTTAGCCTCTCCTGTGGCTTCTTCTTTCTCCAAGCCTACCTAATCCGGCCCATAGCCATCCTATGGATGACTTTTATCTATACCTTATCTGCTACAAATATCCATATGAAACTTTGTTTAAATTTAAATTGTCAAGTTTATCTTCTAAACATTGCACTTCAGATTCTCCTGTATAGGGCAGGCTTCGCTTTGTTTATTTGTGCACTGGCTCTAAGAGCTAGAAGTTCAAGGGACTCGCCACTGAGAACACATGGCTGTGTCTTGGCACTATGGATCTACATAATAACTCTCAAGTGGGCTACGCCCACTTTAACAATTTCCAATATACTCATCCATTACCACTGCAATTGGCAGAAACAACCTACATACAAACAGGGTTCATTCATCTAGAAATGATTCCTGATTTATAGCATTAGGTGAATGTTTCAATGTATGTATATGGACATGTATGTATGCTCATGTGTGTGTGCTAGTGTGTATGTGTCCTCAAGGGTGTAGTTGCATGTTCGTGTGTGTGTATGTGTGTGTGTGTGTGTGTGTGTGTGTGTGTGTACCATACAGCACTTGAGTATGTGTCCCTGTGGAAGCCCAACGGTGACACTGGGAGTCATCTTGGATTGCTTCTACCTCCTTTGTGCTTCACTCTGGGATTTCCCAGGCTCTCTGCCCACTGGGGCAGGAAGTGCAGGCTGCTGCCATTTCTGCCTGGCACTTTGATGTGGGATCTGAACTCCGGTCCTTCTGCTTGTGAGGCAGAGGCTTACTCCCTGAACCATCTCTCCAGTCCCTTGGATTTTTTTAAAAAAACAATGCTAGCAATAAGGTGATTAGCAAGATGCTTCTTGTGTTAATCAATGCTTTTCCCACATATGCATCCAAACATGAAATTAATGCTACTTTTCTTTTTTTAACAATTGGAATGTGTTATATTTAAGAATCTTAAGGAAGAAGGCTGAGTGTCCTGTGTTTATTTTCTCTTCCTTCACTCCAGCCACCCGCCTCAGAGGTCCCCCCATCCCAGGAGACTCAGAAACACTCTGTTCCACACTATCTGCTCATTCCGAGGTGGCTTCAACCTACTGCCTGACCTCCTCTGCAAAGTGACAGTCAGAGGAATAAAGCAGACGGGGAGCACCCAGAAAGAAGACAGTCACAAGGAAATCCCGCAAGTTTTCATGCCCTAGAAATAAGTGACAGCCTCCATGCAGAGAAAACAACTGTCTCAGCAACTGCAGATGACATCATGCAAGAATGTCAGCTCCGTAGTTTCCAACCTTCATGTGCTTAAGAGAAGTTTGGAAGAAGGCAGACATCGGCTCATACAATTTAGGGAACTTTGGGGGGAAAATCAGTTTCTTAGCAAATACTCCTTTTCATAGTCGCAAACACAAATTTAATGAGTTCATGGCTAGATTTAGCTTTAATGAACTCATTCTGTTTACATATTGCTAACCAGATAACTCCAGGACAACACAGTTTTGGTGGGAAAGTGGCGGCACTTACAATCTATGCTTTCAAAAATCTGCATTTAGATCTTTTCTCCAAGGTTGTCTTTTATTCATTACTAACCTGACAGTTTTCTGTTAACAGTGAACTTGGAATTAAAGAATCTTAAACAATTGTAACATTATCTTATTTGTTTTATTATAAATAAATCACTGTATAAACAGACTACTCATAATGTCTAAAAGGTAACAGACAAGAGTGTGATGAAACGCAGGATTTTGGTTGCTGACTTGGAGCTATCAAACTGACTTATAAACTTAAGAACTGACTTAAGCCTAGTCAGCCTTAATTTTCTTCATTGATGATAAATTAAGAAAAATGATACTTAGCTCATAGGCTATTAGAAAGATAAATAAGGGCTGGAGAGATGGATCACAGGCAGATGGACCTGAGTTCAGATCCCAGGTCCCACATAAAAGCACCAGAAAGAAATGGCGGCAGTTTGTACTTCTTGCCCTGGTGGGCAGAGTCTAGGAAATCCCAGGGTGAAGCAAAAAGGAGGTAGAAGCAATCCAGAATGACTCCTGAAGTCACTCTTGGTCCTCCACAGGGACACGTTAATGCCCTATGATACACACAAACACACACACACATACACACATCCTGCACATAACATGTAAAACAGCCACGGGAGGCAATGAAGAGTATAGCTAAGAAGGCAATATCTCTAAGCAGACCCACAGCCCAACACACTGAGAGCTCTCTTTTCTTTTTTTATTATTAATATTTAGTCTTCTTAATTACAAACATAATAGGTGGTTGTTCCTGACCCCCCTTCTGTCTTCCTCTCCCTTTCCCACCCTTTCCTTTCTTCACCAAGCCATCCTTCTCCCAGCCGCCCTCCTGTGCATTTGCTTGTGTGCACCATAGGGTTCCCTTTGGTTTGGCTGTATTGGTATGGATTCAGATCTCTGTGACAGATTAAGTGACTCTTCCTTGGATAGACTCCCTAATAGTGGTACTCTCCTTCACCTGTCTAACCCTAGCCCCTAAAGTTCCACCTGCATGTAATTATTACTCCTGAGTTCACCACTAATCTATGAGGGAATGTTGATATGTCAATCATAGTACAGGTCTGGTAGGGATAAGTTTCTGGATATAGCAGCCCTATCTTTAGTGGAATGACTTGGCCAGCCATGGGCCTCCCCATCTTTGGCTTTTACAATCTTCTTCCCCTTTTCTGCAAGATTCCCTGTGTCTTGGGATGGGGAGAGATTTGGTTGGCCTGATTCTGACCGAGCGTTTTAGGGTCGCCAGTACTCTGCACTCTGATTGGTTGTTACTATTTCATTGCTCTTTCTCTTTGGTTCGTGTGAGTGTGTATATGTGTCTTAAATTTTTTTGTGCCTTAAAAAAAAAAAAAAAAAACTCCTTCTCAGGCATGGAGTTAAAGAAGCTGGAAATACAGAATATGAGCATGTACCCAAAAAGCCTAGGGGAAAAACCACTGTTTTTGGCAGAAGACCCATGGAAAGGGCAGCCTTGCACGAGAAAACTGCCTGCATTCTGCCCCGTTCTGCCCACAGACCAGGCTTCTCCTCGACCCATGTCAGCAAAGTCTACTGGGAACCGGAATATCTCCCAGCACATCTCCCCCTGCAGAACACAAGAGTCTCAAGCCCACCACACGGAGCCTTGGAGGGAGCCTCCCACCCACACTGTCCTGTGCGTAGAGACTGTTCAAGGCGATTGTGCTATAACCAGAGGAGGTTATATTAAGGAATATTTTTAAAAAGTCATTTCCTGCCGCCCATGCTTCAACAACTGCCCAGAACCACGCCAGGGCAGGTGACTCTGGGGAAATTTGGCATGAAAGTAGGCAGGAGGCTGGCTAGGGAGAAGGTTTCCACAGGAGGAGGTGGGATGGGATCGGGTAATATGGAGCGAACCTGACTTTAACCAATGATTCATCTATGGAACTGTCAGAGGTAAGTCATTGCTACACTTTGTCCAAAATGTCCACAGTGATAAATTGTGTCCAGCTGTGCATAGAGGCTGTGACAAGCTATGTATATGTAATGCAATACACAGAGCCACCACCATTAAACAAAGCAATACCCAGATTCCAAGCTACAAGCATTGTTCCCAAATGAAAATAGAATCCTGAAAAAAAAGGGGTTCACAGAACCCACAAGAAGGTAGGATAAAGAAGAGAGAGGCAAGGGGGAAGCATTGCCACAAATCCAGTGGCCAACTCCCACCCCAACCTGGTTAAGAGCTGTACCAAGTATAAGGACTGAGAGATTTGCAATGTTTACAGGTTTCTGGCTCAAGACAGAGAGAGAGCACATGGGTCTGCGTCACTACCTGGGGCCTCAATGGCCCAGAAAAATGAAAAACAGATATACCTCCTCCCACACACACACATGGCTGACAGCACCGGAATTCAGGAGACAAGGTAATATGGTAGATGTGGAAAATACTTCTGGTTGTCCAAACCCTGAAGAGGCTAGACATGGCTCCGTGGATCTGCTTGTCCCCTGGGAGGGGAGGGGCTCCAAATTTTAGAAATGCTCATCTTTCTGTTGGCCACATCTGGGCACGTGAGCTCTGGTAGTCAGCGCTGGGCACTACCTAGAACCAACCTTTTGTCACTTATACTTCCTTGAGCCGTCCGTTAATTCTTAAAAAGACCGATTTATTTGCTTATTTATTTACTTGAGAAAAGAGAGAAAGAAAGAAAAAAGAAAGAGTGAGAGAAAAAGAGAGAGAAAGAAAGAGAAAGAGAGAGAGAGAAAGAAAGAGAGAGAGAAAGAGGGAAAGAAAGAGAAAGAAAGAAAGAAAGAAAAAAAGAAAGAAAGAAAGAGAGAGAGAAAGAAAGAAAGAAAAAAGAAAGAGAAAGAAAGAAAGAAAAAAGAAAGAGAAAGAAAGAAAGAAAGAGAGAAAGAGAGAGAAAAAAGAGAGAAAGAAAAAAGAGAGAGAAAGAAAGAAAGAAGGAAAGAGAGAGAGAAAGAGAGAGAAAGAAAGAGAGAAAGAGAGAGAGGAAGAGAGAGAGAGAGAAAGAGAAAGAGAGAAAGAGGAAAGAGAGAGAGAAAGAGAGAGAAAGAAAGAGGAAGAGAAAGAAAGAAAAAGAAAGAAAGAAAAAGAAGAAAAGAAAAAGAAAGAAAGAAAGAAAGAGAAAGAAAGAAAGGCTCATGAAAATGGAATCAAAGTAGTACTTAAAGACAGACATCATGCAAATTAGCACATATCTTTGTGGCTGCTGATCACAGATAATATATGAGTATTATGAGATAATATATGAATCACATTGCAGCGACCTGCCAAGGCCTGTCAATATTCCACCTGCCCCAAGGGAGGAGGTCCTCACTGCCATCAGCGAGTGGGCAAGCGATCCAGCATCAGAACCCCACCCTAGAGAACGCTTCCCAGGAGAACTGTGGAAGCCAAGGCTAAGGTGAGATTTCCATGGGAGGCAGCTGGTTGAGGCAGTGCTGGGGGTGAATGGGGGGGTGTGAAGGAAGCCTGACTGAGTGGAGAAGCAGCTGGGTGTGGTGTGTCTTCAGCCGCAGTATGGCTTTGACCTCTCCAAATGCACTACCCAGAGTGTGCTCCACGCCAGAGGTTGCTCGGCTCGAAACAATGGACACTGGACAGTTACATGCCTGCCCTGGTTGAGTCTTGGGTGGGAGCCAGTCCAGGTGGATTCGGGGAGATCACATGGGTGGTCCTGTCTCAGGTGTCCTCACATGGGACCATTCCTGTCATTCCAGAGTGAAGGGCATTGATGTTAATAGTTAAAATCTGTTGCAGACGGGCGTTGAGCCTTACAGACTGAAACACCTCTCGATTCCAGACTGACCTTCTGGAATTCCACAGAATTTTGCTGCACAAAGGGCTGTTGTCCTCATTGTTGTTGTTGCTGTTATTGTCTGATGTGTTTTTCTTTTTTTTAAAATTTTAATTTATTTATATGTGTGTGTTGTGTGTGTGTGTGTGTGTGTGTGTGTGTGTGTATCTATATGTATCACAGGGCACTGTGTATGCCCATGGAGACCAAAGGTGATTTTGGGTAGCATCCTGGATTGTTCTATCTCCTCTCAGCTTTGCTCTGGGTTCCCCAAGTTCTGCCTCCCAGGACCAGAGTGTAGGCCACAACTTTTTCTGCCTGGGGTTTTTACATGGGATCTTGGATCTGAACTCTGGTCCTTCTGCTTGCAAGACACAGTCTTAACCCCTTAGCCATTTCTCCAGCCCCATGTTTTACTTTCTTCATCTGCTTCCCAGATAGTCTTTTTCTTGTGTGTCATAAATCCATATTTACCTACTTCTACCTTCCTGTCTTGCTAAACGATCCTCAAAGCTTTGACATCTTCATGACATCCTCTCTATAGTTTCTCTGACTGAGACAAGGTATTGCCAGATGCTCCAATTAATTCCATCAGAATTTGGAGCAAGCAAAGATGTTAAGTTTGCCAAAATCACCTTCTTAAAGTCAAGCCTTCCATATTTTCCATTTATAAAGATTCTTTCTTGTCTTTGTATTTTGGCTGATAATGTCATCTTGTAATATAGTACACTGACAAGAGCCAGACTCAGGAGTACATGATTGTAACCCTCACACTCAGAAGGCAGAGGCAGGAAGGTTGTGAGTTTGAGGGTACGTAGTTAGACCTTATCTCAAAAAAAAAAAAAAAAAAAAAGTGGGGCTGGAGAGATGGCTTAGTGGTTAAAGCCTTTGTCTTACAAGCAAAAGGACCTGAGTTTGGACCCCCAGATCCCACATAAAATGCCAGGCAGATATGATGGTGGACTCTAAATTCAATCCTAGAAGCCAGAGCCTGGGAAACCCCAAAGCAAATCAGTACAATGGAAAGCAAGTCAAGATGGCTGCCACGGTTACCTTTGGGCCGCTATAGAGACGCATACAGTGTCCTCCTGAACACACACCTATGCTCCCACACACATGCAGGCATGTGCCCATACACACATACATGAAAAGACATAAATGAGAGACATGGTAGCCTTGCACACCGCAGACCTCCATTAACATACCACATAATGGTGATACGTTAGCAAAACGGAGTCTCTTTGGTTTTGTTCAGGACTCTGCTTTCCTTTCATATTAAAGAGACAGCTTCAGAAGAAGCTTGGCTTGGATGTGAAAAGTCCCAAAGACTTGATCTCCAGCTAGTGGCGCTGCTTTGAAAGTGTTTTAGGAGGTGGAGCCTCACTGGAAGAAATCACAAGGGTGGGCCTTGAAGCTTCATGACCTGACCCCACTTCTTGTCTCTCTCTGCTTCCGGATTACAGAACGACTACCTGCTTGAGGATCTGGCCACTACCATACCCTCCACCCCCCCAACCCCTTGCCACTTAGGCATAATCCAAAATAGATACTTTTGCCCTAAAGTTGTTTCACACTAGGATTTGGCTGTAGCAACTAGAAAAGTAACTAATGCAGGCAATATATATATATGTGTGTGTGTGTGTGTGTGTGCGCGCGCGCGTCTGTGTCTGTGTGTGTGTGTGTATTTGCAAATTTTAGCTGCTAAACAGATGAAAAGCAACTTTCTGATTTTACCTTTTCACTATTCAACAGTAAGAGCACACTTTTGACCCAATAGATCCATATGGAAGTTATTAATGATCACTGATAATGGATATGTGGCATGTCTCCCAGACTTTAGAAATCTTGAAACCATCATGTTCAGGACAGACAAAGAAAGAAAATAAAAAGGTGAGAAGAGGAGGACAGTGATATGTCAATAGTCACTTCAATATTTCATGAAATATAGTTCACCCCTGACTCTCTCCTGGTTGTAATCTGGGTTCTCAGCACTTAAGAACTTGAGGCTTTTCTTCATTTCTGATGAAGAACATTCCTGAAGGATTATGTCTCCATGTGGTAGAAATGAAAAAGAGGGAGTTCGGTAAACCACAGGTCTTTCTGCTGTCAAGCATTTCACACGTTTGCTCACCCTTGAGAATGTTCTGGGACAGACTTGACAATGCTTGACAAATACCTCACAAGGATTTTCTCTGCAAGTAAAATGCCCAGCTTGGCACTCACTAAAGCAATCTATCAACTGGTACCAGTGAGGGTCACTTGAAATAAAGAGTCCATGGCAGCACCCAGTGCCAACTTTAGGCCCAAGAAAGAGAAGCTCTGGGATTAAGGTGACATTGCCAGGTCTTTCCCTAACCAGGATCTGACCCATGGGGTAAAAGGCCCAGGGGTGCAAGCAAATGTGCTACTTATATCCTTCCTTATAGATCTGGAACATACATCCTTCCTTCTAAACCAACTTAGAGATGTCAGGAAACCTAGCATCTGAGCTCTAGCAGAGGCCCTTTCTCACCGGGATCGCTCTGTCTAAGAGACAACTGTGTTCTGATGGACACACCTAGGTTGGGGATGAGTTTAAAGGTAGCCTGTTATGAATTCCATTCACACATCTATAAATAAGATCCTTCATGTGTTGGGCAGACCCACAGGTGGGCAAAGACATGGGAAGAGTCATGGTCCAGAATCTTGCTCTGTCCCTATTATCATATTCTAGAAAGATCTCTGAAGACTGATGTGTGCTAGAAATCTGTGTTACTTTTCTCAGGACTGTGACAGAACACCTCGTCAGAAGCAACTTAGAGAAAGGGAATTTCTTTTAGCTCAAGCTTCAAGGAAATTGCAGCTCCATCTATTGTAGAAACTTCCAGTAGAGCTGCTCACAGTTTTACAGATCAGAAAGCCATGAGGACAGGAAGGCCCACCTCAGCAACCCACTTCCTCCAGCTAGGCCCCACCTCCTGGAGTTTCCATAATCTCTTAAAATAGACCAACTAGCTGGGATCAGGTATTCACACACATGAACTGATGGGGAACATTTCACATGCTGAAACCTTCTCTTTCTGGTGTGTGTGTGTGTGTGTCCTGAGCACCATATTAATAAATTCATTCAATTTTCATTTTTTTTATTTATTCAACTGTGCATGTGTGCGCGCACGTGTGTGTGTGTGTGTGTGTGTGTGTGTGTGTGTGTGTGTAGAACCATGGGCAAATTCGGGAACCACCATGGACCACCTCTACCTCCTCCTTGTTTACTCTGCCCCGGGATTCACAGGCTCCGCCCTACCAGGACCAGAAATGCAGGCCGCCCCTGCTTCCACCTGGAGCCTATAGGTGGGGTCTAGGATCCGAACTCAGGACCTTCCACCTGCAAGGCAGAGGCTTAACCCCTGAGCCACCTCTCCAGCCCCTCATTCAATTTTCGAAGCAATCTTATGAGATATATTCTTGTTGGAAAACTGAATGCCCTGAAAAAAATCCAACCCAAGTAAACAGTAATCTGTACTCCAAACATTTCACTATCCAAACACAACTTTGCATCCCTCTGTAATTTCTACCTTGGAACCTTGGCATGTATCTGGATATTCTGTGGAATTTATGTTTCAAAAATCTCTATTTTATACAATAGCAAAAAAAAAAAATTGGAATCAGCAAACATGCCCATCAACAGAGGACTATTGTTCAAAACATCAAAAAGGATGAGATTATGGAATTTGCTGGCAAATGGATAGAACTGGAAAATTTAATATTGAGCAAGGTATCTCAGACAGAAAATTAAGCACTGCATGTTCTTTCTTATATGGGGATGCTAGCACTGATATCCTGTCAATATATTTGGATTGGAATTACTGGAAGAACTAGAAAATTCAGAAGAGACCAATGAGTGGGAAGGAGGGAAGGAAAGGTCAGAGTGAAAACCTTTTAAAAGGGAGATTTAGGGTACCATAACAAGTAGGGTGAGGGAGGAAATAATTATGGAAAATACATAGTGGGAAATGAAGGGATGGAAGATAGGAGGGTCAGAGGGACTTACAGAAAAACTCTAAGTTTATGGGAAGTAACCCCAAAGGAACCTCTTATGTTAATTATGTCAAAAAAGTTTTTTATACAAAGGAACAAGAAAGGGCAGTTCCTATATAGAAGAGCATAGAATGGCGGGGGAGGGGGGGAGGAAGCCCTGAACTGATTCACTTAGAACTCAGTGACAAAATTATACTAGAAGTAACAGGAATGTGACACTTCCCAATAAAATGTTGGTCAGAGAAGTTTCAAAGGCCTCCAAATATTATAGATTTTGCCATTGCTTTTGGTTGCCCTCCAAAAAATTGTCAGTAAGACCCTATTACTGAAGATGCAACATATATGGATCACAAAATATCAGCAACTAGAACTGGTCTGAGAACTTCCTCCTTGCTAGATAGCTTACACAGTACAAGGAATACTGTAGAAGCTGCTGGAGAAGAGAAATAATCACAGGCTCCATCAACACATGAGATCTTTAAGTTGCAATGGGAATCACCATGGCAACAGGTGACCACTAGGGTAATAGTGGCATGAATATCAAGGAGACAAACAATAGCTTTGTGATTGGACTCAAGACCCACTTGTCAGAATGGAACACATTCCTGTTACTGTTAACTAGGAAAAGAATCTACACAGGGGAAGGAAATAGATTGATATGGAAAAACAGCCAATGAGCCTATAGATAGGAAGACAACACACTAAACTGCTCTATAAATAGCTGCTTTTATATACCATAGGCTTGAAAAAGATTTAGCACTTAGCCTAGAAGTCTTCTTTTACAACACAGGTAGAGGATCTCAACATCCTGATAGGACACAGTCTAGGGCAATAAAAGAACAGCGGGGTGGACAACAATGGCCAGCCATAATGCAGAGTACCAGTGATTCAGCAGGGCTCACACAGAATCAGATCAACCCAATCTCCCCATCCTAAGGCTTTGGGAACCTCACAGAAGAGGGGGCAGTGAAAACATAAGAGCCTAAAGATGAGAAAGTGCACCTTTGGACAAGACATCCCACTCAAGGCAGGACTGCTACATCTAGGAACTCACTACAGTGAGACTTGTCCTTACCAGATCTGCATAATGACTGACATGTCCCTACAGAATATAGAGGAACTTAAGAGAGATAAGAACATACAGTGGAAACCTTGGGGATTGAAGCTGGATAAGTGAAGAGAAATGCCCCTATCAGTGGGGTGACCTGAACAGAAGCAATTTGATAAGCCACAGAGGCCTGAACCCCCACAAGAGTAGATAAGCCAGAGGCAAACCTGGGATTCATAGAAGCAGATAGGCAGGAGGGTGGGATTGATGGAGGGATGAGAGGGAGAGATAATGGATGAAAGCTTGTAATATGCTTGTAAAAGTAGAAAATTAAAAAAAAAAAAAGTAGATAAACCAGAGTAAACCCTGGGGTCCATAGAAGCAGACAGGCAGGAGCGTGGGAAGGAGTGAGATGAATTAAGGGAAGCGAAGGGAGAAGGAGGAGGAGAGGAGGGGAGGAGATGGGAGGGGAGGGGAGGGGAGGGGAGGGAAGGGAAAGGAAGAGAAGGGGAGGGGAGAGAAGGGAAGGGAAGGGGAGGGGAGGGGTAGGAAGGGAAGGGGTGGGAGGGGGAATGGAAGGAAGCAGGGATAAGTACTCAATATGCTAGAAAAATAAAATAATTTCTGTGAAAAAAATCTCTATTTTATGGGAGAAAATGGTAAACTTAGTGTAATAGTTAATCTTGGGTGTTAACTTGATCGCACCTGGCATTAACTAAGATCAGCTGAGATCACCTGAAGAGATTATCTGGATCAATACATTTACAATACAAAGACTAGTCCCAGATCTGATTAGAACCTCCCTAGATCTCTTTGGAACCTCCCAGTAGTGGATCAGATAAAAGGAACCACAGAACAGAAGACTGGGAAGAGGAGAGACTCTCTGAAGCTGTGCTAGAAAACACTTTTCCCTCCTGCCGCCCAGTTTCTTAGTTTCGTTGACCCTCCAGTTCTCCAACCCTCTGAGTCTTCAATGTGACTAAAGACTCTCTAGGAATCCTCCAGCCTTCAGCTGTCACTCACTGGACTACTGGACACTGAGCAGCTACTGGCAGCCATCCTTAGACTACCTCAGCCATATCTTGTAAGCCAACTCAGTAAATTCCCTTTTCATATATTCATTCTATTGATTCGGTGACTCTAGAGAACTCTGACTAATACACTTGGTTAATTATGACAATAGAGTAGATCAGGTGTCAGTGCAAATGAGCATTTTGTTGCAAAAGTACACAGCAAAAGGGACTTAACCAGACCTGGGCTTCCCATGAAGATCCAAGACAGGCAAATCAATAAGGGGACATGACACATCTGTCCCAATTTCTTTCATGTAACACTTCCTAGGAGATGCCATACAACCCCTTTACACCCCAGATAGGAGTGCAAAGACAAGTCAAAGTAATGACACCAAGGTCTAATAGACCAATGAGTTTATTGGGGTTACTTACAGGATTGGGGTGAGGATTACTATAGAACCAGGGACAACTCAAATGGGTAGCTACATCACCAGAAAACCCACACCAGCATGGCTGACAGGTTCCTATGGCTGCATAGATGGAATCCCTACAATTAACTTTCCTCAGTCTATATACCCTAGTACCCACCCCCACCAGACCCCAAGGGCACATGTGAGGGCAGAATCGTGTAGTAATGGTTAGAGGTACTCCAAGTGAAGCCAGAATCCCAAGTGAGAATCCAGTGACTTTTTCCACTCCCTCTGTCTCTGAGGATGTGCCAAAGGAAAACAAGTGTGTTCCTGATATTCTCAGACAAAGATGGTGGTTGATTGTTCTGAGGAAAATGCCAAAACACACCCAAACAGGATTTTGCTGACACACCAAAGTAATGATTATACCAAATTGCAACTTGGGAAACTGCTTTATTAGGGTTACTTATAATAATAGTTTGAGGATCACAGAAGCTGAAACCTCAAAACTTGCTATACAACCTGTGCATCACAGTCATCTCCAGACTGCTGGCTGGCTAGAGAGCCTTCCTGCCCCCATTAGTTATTTATTGCTTTCTTTTCCTTGGGAGAACCACCCTCCTTCCCCATCTTGTTAGTTTCAGGAACTTCTTGAGACTAAGGGGCTGGCTACTTGCAGAGCCTTCCTCCACAATAGAATGATGCACAATGCAACACAACATCCTTTTAAAGTTAGCCTAGGATCATCCACAGCAAGTAGAGTGAAGGGGGGTGGATAATTGGGAAAAATTCCTAGGTGGGGGGATGAGGGGATGTGATATAGGAGGGACAGAGGGACTTATAGAAAAACCCTAAGATTATGGGTGGTAACCCTATAGGAACCTCATATGCGAATAATATGTTAAAAATGTCTTTTAAAGAAAGAAAGAATGGGCATCCCCTATGCAGTTCAAGTGCAACAATTCTGTCTGACTCACAACAGTCATACTCACCAAGAAAGATTATAGAAATCAAACACAAAATGACCAATCATACCATAAATCCATAAGAAACAACAAAAACCATGACAACACCACCCCTACAAAAACGTTGACCCCATCCATAACAATGGATCTCTACCAGAATAACTCCTCAGATGTTAATCAAGAATTCAATAACCAAGACAAGGATTTTTAAAAACATAATCTTTACTATGATGAAAACAATAAAAGAGGAAATCAAAGAAGAGTTAAATAACTGATTAGCCAATATAAACAGGAATGCAACAGGCATCTAGATGAAATGAAGAAGGCAGTTAAAAATGAGCAGATGAAAAATTCACACAGAAATTAAGCTTGAAATTAAAAATAAACTAGCTATAATCCAAAATTCAACAGAAAGTCTTACCAGAAGAACCAACGAAGCAGAAAATAGAATATCAGAACTAGAACACAAGATGGCAGAACAAATTGGATCAATCAAAGAGGTTAAAAAAGAAAAAAAAAAAAAACTGGAGAGGAATATTCAAGGGTTACGTGATTTCTTGAAGAAACCAAGCCTGCACATTCATAAAATACCAAAAGAAGAAACCCATAAAACCATCCCAGAAGAGATTTTTCACATTATCATTAATGAAAATTTTCCACATTGAAGGAAAGAGATCCCCATTCAAGTAAAAGAGGCATATCATATTCCATTCGGATATGACCAAAATAGAAACTCACCATAACAAATTATAGTCAAAACAGCACAGATACATGACAAAGACCATGTGATGAGAGCATCAAGAGACAAAAACAAGTCACATTGAAAAGTAAGCCTATTAAAATAACAGAATGAACACAAATGTCAACCCAGACTAATATACCCATCAAAACTATCAGTCATGATTGAGGGTGAAAGCAAAATATTCCACCATAAGAACATGCTGAAGTCTTACACAAAAACTAAACCAGGCCCACAAAAGACACTCAAGCTTGAAGAAAAGTGCAAACATATCCAAGAGGACAAAAGGAAAAAATAATAGCAATACAACTTCCTAGCAAAGAAATACACACATTAAAAACCACAAAACACAGAAAAGTCACAGGAGTCAACAAGAATTTCTCAGTTATAATCCTAAACGTTAATGGAATTAATTCTCCAATAAAAATACACAGAACACAAACATGGATCAAATATCACAACCCAGCAATCTGCCACTTTCAGGAAATACATCTCAACATAAAAGACAGCACATTCTCAGAGCAAAAGTACTCACGCTAATGGAAAAAGGAAACAAGCAGGAGTAGCAATTCTGGTATCTGACAAAATAGACTTCAAACCAAAAGAAATCATAAGAAACACAGAAGTCTTCACAATACTGAATGTATATACATCTATTATAGGTTTAACCCAAACACGATAATAGTAGGGGACTTTAACACCCCACTCTCACCACTGGATAGGTCAACAAGCCAAAAACTGAACAGAGATACACTGGAGCTTAATCGAACCATAACCCAAATGGACCTGACTGACCTCTACCAAACCTTCCATCCCAACAATAAGGAATACACATTCTTTTCAGCAGCCCATGGAGCCTTCTCCAAAACAGAGCACATATTGGGCACAAAGCAAACCTCCACGTATACAGGAAAGTTGAATAATATCCTGTACCCTATCTGACCACCATGGAATAAAGCTAAACATCCACAACAAAGTAAATGTCAGAAAATACACAAATTCTTGGAAATTAAATACCATGATACTGAATGAGAAATGGGTTTAGGCAGAAGTCAAAGAGAAATTCAAAAATTACTAGAAATAAACAATAATGAAAATACAACATATCAAAATATTTGGGATACATTGAAGGCAGTCCTAAGAGGAAAGTTTATAGCACTCAATGCCTATATCAAAAAAAAAAGAAAATATAACAAGTAAACAATTTAACAGTGAAACTTAAAGCTTTAGAGAGACAAGAACAATCCAATTCTCAAAGCAGTAGACAAGCAGAAATTAGCAAAATCAGGGGAGAAATATCTGAAAATGAGATAAGGAAAACAATCAAAGAATCAACCAAAGAACTGGTTCTTTGAAAAAAAAATCAACAAGATTGACAAATCTTTAGCCAAATTAACCAAAGCCATAAGAGAGAAAAAACAAATTAATAAAATTAGAGATCAAAATGGAGTCATTACAACTGACACCAAGGATGCAGAAAAAGCTTTTGACAAGATCCAACACCCTTGGGGCTGGAGAGGTGGCTCAGGGGTTAAGCCTCTGCCTTGCAGGCGGAAGGTCCTGAGTTCGGATCCTAGACCCCACGTATAGACCCCACGTATAGACCCCACGTATAGACCCCACGTATAGACCCCACGTATAGACTCCACGTATAGACACCAGGCAGAAGCCAGGGCCGCCTGCGTTTCTGGTCCTGATAGGGCGGAGCCTGTGAATCCCAGGGCAGAGTAAACAAGGAGGAGGCGGTCCATGGTGGTTCCCGAATTCACCCGTGGTTCTACACACACACACACACACATACACACACAAACACAATTGAATAAATACAAATTTTTTTTAAAAAATTAAAAAAAAAGATCCAACACCCTTTTATGATCAAAGTCCTGGAGATAATTGGAATACAAGAAACATATATCAATATAATAAAGGCTATATACAACAAGCTTGTAGCAAGTGTCATTGTAAATGGTGAAAAACTTGAAGCATTCCCTTTTTGATCAGGAATTAGGCAAGGTTGTCCACTGTCACCACTTTCATTCAATAATACTGGAAGTCTTAGCTAGAGCTATTAGACAAGTAAAGGAAATAAAAGGGATACAAATAGGAAAAGAAGTCAAGTTATCTCTATCTGCAGACAACATGATCCTTTATCCGAGAGACCCTAAAAACTCCATCAGGAAATTCCTGGAACTAATACATAAGTTCAATAGAGTAGCAGAATACAAAGTCAGTGCTCAAATATCAGTGGTTTTCTTATACACGAGGATGAAAAAAGTGAGAAAGTCCTAAGAGAAACAATTCCATTTACCATAACCCCTAAAAATATGAAATATCTTGGCATAAATCTAACCAAGGAAGTAAGACCTGTACAACAAAAACTTTAAAACCCTAAAGAAAATAATTTCAGAAGACACCAGAAGGTGGAAAGACCTCCTATGTTCCTAGATCAGTAGAATTAACATCATATAAATGGCCATCCTACCAAGAACAATATAAAGATTGTCATAAGATCCAGTGTTATAACAATAAAAATTCCAAGGAGATTCTTCACAGAAATTGACAAAGCAATCTCAAAATTTATCACAAAAGGCCAAGGATAGCTAAAGTAATCCTGAGTAATAAAAATTATACTGGAGAAATCACCATGCCAGATCTTAATCTATACTACAAGTTCATAGTAATAAAGATAGCATGGTACTGGCTTCAAAACAGACACATAGATCAATGGATAAGGGTTGAAGATCCAGAAATAAACCCTTATACATATAGTCATCTAATTTTCGACATAGGGACTCAGAAAACCCAAAGGCAAAAGAACAATATTTTCAACAAATAAGATTAAAACTGGACCCTTCCTTGTCACCATGTGCGAAAATCAACTCCAAATTGATCGAACACCTTAACATTAGACCAGAGACTACAAAAATCCTAGAAGAAAGAGAAGGTAATCCCTCAAACTGACTGGCCTAGGCCAAAGCTTTCTAAAGAGGACCCCAATAATTCAGGAAATAGAACCAACTCTTAACAAATGGGAACTCACGAAATTAAAGAACTGTTGTTCAGCTAAAGATTTTGTCAACTGGGCAAAAAGACAACCTATAGAATGGGAGAAAATCTTCACTAACCACTTATCTGATACAGGACTAATATCTAGAGTATAAAAAGAATTAAAAAAATTAAACACTAAGAGATTAACAGCCCAGTTAGAAAGTGGGCCATGGTTTTGGGGAAAAAAGTATCCCAGTTTACTATGTTAAGTTGGCATTGTACAGAGATTAACAGCCATATTAGTCTAGAGACATTAAACTTAACTTTTTTTCCATTTGCATGGGGGTAATACACTGTATTAAATATGTAAGGTTGTATCTAGAAACTAATAAAGTATTCTCTAAATAATGAAAAAAAGAAAGTAGGCCGTGGAAGCTAAAAGAAATTTTTCCCAGAAAGAAATTGAAAGGTCCAATAAATATTTTAAAAATTGTCCCACCTCCCTAGTCATCAGAGAAGTGCAAATCAAAACTACCCTGATATATAATCTCACACTGGTCAGAATGACAAAAACCCAAAAGACATGCAGCAACACATGCTGGGAAGGATGTGGGGAGTAGGAAACCCTCATGTATTGCTAGTAGGAATGTAGACTTGTACAACCACTATGGCGATTAGTATGGCAGTTTCTAAAAAAGTTAAAAATTGAATATCATATGACCCTGCTATACCACTGCTGGGAATATTCCCCTAAAATGCTGCATTGTACTATAATGACATATGTACATCCATGTTCACTGCAGCACTATCTACAGTAGCAAAGTTATGGAATCAACCTAGATGTCCAAGAGTTGACAAATGAATAATAAAAATAAGGCATATATATATGATGGAATACTACACGACCATCATAAAAAAATGAATTAATGAAATTTCCTGCTAAGTGGAACTGGAAGAAATCATACTCAGTAAAGTATCCCAAGCACAGAAAAACTAGACGTCATATGTTCTCTCTTAGAAATGGAACCTAATTCCAAGCCCTCATAATGACATATTCAAGGGAAAATCTTTTAATTACCCTTTTCAACCTCAAAGGATTCAAAGTAGGAAGGTAGGGCAAAGAAGACCCAAAGAGAATGAAGACAAAGGAACAAAATTCAACTGAGAAATAAGGCCACCATCAAGAAAAACCCCAAATCAGCAAGGGATCTGATCCAATTCACCATCAGTCTCCTTCTTGATCTCTGGTGCTTGGAGTGGTTTGAAGCACTGGACATATGTTTCCTGTCTTGAGGGGTGGTGGTTAGTGATTAGTTGACAGCTAGATGATGTCCTGGAGGTTGACCTCACCCACTATTGTGCCCTACTCCTCATCCTCCCTCTCCTTCAAGACTTCTCTTATATAAAGGCCTCTCTTTAATAGTTTCTGTGTTGTTGGATGGGAGAGGATCTCAACACCCAGATAGGATACAGCTTTGTGCAGTGCAAGAACAGCAAAGTGGACAACAATAGACAACCTGAATACAGAACACTGGCAACCCTACAATGATCACCTGGAACCAGACCAGCTAAATACTCCCCATCCAGAAGCTCAGTGAACTTGCGGAAGAGTAAGACTGCAAGGGCCTAAGGATGGAGAGTTCCATTGCATGTTCTCCACTCGAGATAAGGCAGGCACAGACAGGAACTCATGGCAACGTGACTTGAACTCATCAGACCTGCATAGTGGTGAACATGTCAGCAGGCCCCCATGGACTAGCACGGATCTCAGTAGAACAGTTCCTGGCAGTAGAATCCTTAGGGGTAAGGGGTCAGACAGAGATAGGGGAGTACCCATATCAGTGGGACACCCATGCGTCTGCCACAGAGGCCTGAGCCCCCATAAGAACAGATGATACAGAAAGAACCCCAGAACTCATAGAACCAAAGGACAGGAGAATAGGAGGGAACAGACTGAGCCCATGTAGGGACGGGAGGCAGGGTGGGATAGGATAGGATGGGAGCAAGAGAAGAGAGGGAGGAAGGGAAGTGGAGCGAGGGAGGCAAGGAACATGTATAAAAAATGTAAATTTAATATATTCATTTTAAAAATAAATAAATAAATCATATGGGACTTAGTAGGGCTTATACAAAGTAGGACTTTGAGATCTTTTCAAATTAAATGTTTTTCGTACGATAAGATGAATATAATATCTGTGAGGACAAGGTTTGAAAGGTTACAGCTCTACTCAAATGTGTTTGGTGTCAAGTAGACAAGTGGTCAAATTCGATACTAAGGTATATAGGTGTCAACTTGACAACTGAAGACTGCGCTCTGCCCTTGAATAGGCCTGCGGGTGAATTCTCAATTGATGGGGAAGAGATAGTCATAGCGGGTAGGATGATTCCCTGGGCGGTTGGAGAAGGTGGAGGAAGCTGGTTCAGTACTTGGGCATTCCTCCACACACGCTGGAAGTCTTGATGCCTGACAAGTGGGGTCCCCCAGTCCCACCCTCAGAAATCCTGTGGATATGGTATGGGCAGTTCACTGGGCTTGTGGAATTGATAAGAGCTCTCCTGAAAGGAGACTTATCACTCTGTCTGGACATTTACAATGTTGTTCCCCTAAACGTTTTTGGGCATGAATTTATCAGCATCACATAGGCTAACTGCAACAGGCAGAGCAAGCCAGGTGATCTCAGTTGTCAATTTGACACTAGTGAGATAGGTCTCTAGTAATAACCAAAAAGGAATTATTTACCATTTTCCCTGCAAAGTAACAGGGTGGAGAGCCCTAGTGAGCAGTCTGGCTGAATGGCAAGGTTCAAATCCAGTGTGTACCTTCATTTCATGATCACCTTGCAGCAAATGTGAGCTGGCCACATGCTTCCTGATGCTGGTGTGATTTCTACTGTCAAGGTGAACTGTAATCCAGAATAATGTGGTAGAATAATATCCCCAGGCAGTGAGTACTCAGTGGCCAGAAAACTGACTCTAAAATTGATCAATCAGTAATTGGTAAAATCATGATCTCTTGACACAAAGCAGTAACACATTTTCAATATTGGATTTTTTTAGGCCTTTAGGCAAAGACCCTGAGGGCTTGTGCAGGACACGCTATTTGAAAAGAACATTCTAGGTTTGGGCTGACACTGACCACCACTGAGATGTCTGTTGTCCCAGTTTATGGGATCACTTGGCATTTGAGAGCTCAGTCACTTCTGTGACAGAAGAACTCTGGTGTCTACAAACCAGTCTCTTTGAAGAATGCACTGACTCTAAAGGTCTTTTCACTTCAACAGAGAGTAGATTCCCACCACCATTGGAACCTAACAACCTGCGCCTTTGGGGCCCTGGAAAACATCTCTGTTCTCTGTTGCTTTCTCACTCCATAACAACTTTTAATCATTCTGCCTGAATATTCAACATGATCTGTCTGATTGGCTTACATTTTTCTCAAGCCCTTCTCCCAATCCATCCTCTGTCATTCAAGATGGGATCTAAACAAGTAGCAAAAGGATTCTCTGGTCTTGCGAAAGCTAAGAAAGGGGATCCATGATGGCATACGGTGGCTCTGGTGCCTTACTAGTGTCCACAGCACAAAACTGGATTGTGCCCGCTGACACATGATACCTGGTCATATATAATAGAGAATTTGAGTGGAGACACTGGTCCAAGCCACGTGACTCCACCCCCAAATTGCTACCTCTTTATAGACTGTGGTGTTTTGAATGTGAGTTGTTTCTCATGAGCTATCAGAATATTTGGTCCACAGATGGTAGTGCTACTTGGGAAGGTCCTGGGATCTTTAGGATGTAGACTTTTGCTGGAAAACACATGTCACTGGGGACAGGCCTTGAGGTTTGGTAAACCAGACCCACTTCCCCCCCCCTCTTTCTCTGTCTCTCTCTCTCTCCCCTCTCTCTGACTCCTGATGGTTGCTGTACTTTGAGCCAACCACTTACTTCAACCACCACGCTTGCCACCATGTGTTCCCTATCATAATAGACTGTATCCCATCTGGAGCCATAAGTCAAATAATAAACCACTTTTCCCTTAAGTTGCTTAGGTTAGAGCAGTTTCCCATAGCAACAGAAGAGCAGCTACAACACAGATGAATGATCAGATATTTCATTAAATTAAAATAAGGTTTAGTTGGAAATAGCACAAACATTAAGAACTATATAGGATACTAAAGTAACCATGACAAGATTTCATTCACCATTATGCATAGGAGAATTTCATGGATTTAGCATGCACTCTTCTCTTTAAGTATGTAACAGTTCATCAAAATTAATACATTCCAAAACAACTCCAAATATTTTAAGCTCTATGGATTACAATTATACACCTTTCTTAATTCAATGATCAAATGAAAGTCCAACCAGAGATAAGTTTTCCATTGTCCTAGAAAAAAAGGAGGGAGAGAGAGAGAGAGCACACTTTATGAATGTGCTAAGAACTTTTACGATAACTTCTGTATATATCATTGCATATCTCCAGGCCACGAAAAAGGGAGAAGCCTCGCACAAGTTATAAAAAAATTGTTCTCCCTCCCTAAATCTTAAACTCCAAGATGGGGTAATTAAAATGGGCCAGTCCCTGGCTATGGGACAGCAGTGCAGGGTGGCCAATTTGCCCAAAGCAGTTATGAGCCTGGGATCTTTGGGACAGAATCACTGGCGCAAGAACAGTTTATCTCCAGGAAATGTCTTTGTCAGGAACAGGTGGAGGGAACAGAGTGTGAGGTCGGAGGGGATGCTTTTCAAGTGGTTATTTTATTCAGAATACTTTCAAAAGAACCTCCCTTCATACAGAATTTTGTCATTTTCAAAGAGATTACAGAAGTTCCTAAGAGTTCTAGAACAACCTGAAGGGCAAAAGTGAGTATCCACTTGAATTTAATTGTTATGGGCAATTTGCTTCTGCAGCAGTTAGCACCAATTGATGGATGGGTGTGGCCCTTTCGAAGGAATTATTTTAGGTTGACATTCTTTTCATAGTACAGAGGAAAAAGTGAATAGCAAGATGCCGTAAGGGTGTTAGAATAGACAGTGTTTAGTATAGAGGAATTTACTTCCATGCCTGAACTTGAGGATCTTAAGTTTGGAAATCTCCACTGTGGACAGAGGTTCCTCGTGGGGCTTCACATTTTAGATGCACTTCCAGTTCAAGATGAAAGAGGAAACACATACTGTCATGGTTTGAATGTCAGTTATCCCCCGTAGGCTCATGTGTTTGCATTAGCAAACACTTTTTCTTGATCTGAGATCTACAACAGTAATCTTACATGTTCTCAGAGAATATGGAAAATACAAGAACAGGCTACTGTAGAAAAGGTAAGGGGGAAAGGAAAGCTTTTACGTTTCAAGTATTATAGGACCAAACCAAAAGAAATCGGTTGAATTGTGTTGACTACACTCATTTCTTCGCCCTTACTTTATCCAAGCCCTTTTTACTTAACTCCATGGCAGCTTCTCTCTTAGCCCATAGATCTGCCCGTGTGATTTCCTTTAGCCCATGATGCCAGAAAGATCCTGGGAAGATATCTGACTTCACTTTTTATTTTGGTAAAAGCCATAGAAATCCCTACGCTTAGGCTTCTCACCGTAAGTGGGAGCTACATGGGGTAGAGACGGGAGGGGGGGGTTCTGGCAAGTGGTGGGCACCCTCCTTTGCTTCATGGGGCTGGAGTCATTTAAGGAGAAGAATGAGATCACTCACTGAAGACAGAGGGGTACTCTGAGCCTTGCATCTCTCCCACCCACATTTCTCTGAAGGCAGCCAGGCATTACTTCTGCTTGGCAGCAGGGACTACCCTCTCCTATTTCCCAATGTCCCCCCTTCTTTGCCAAGATAATCTTTCCCAGACAGGGGCACTCAAGAGGAATAGAGGTCTCCAGAAATGGAGGGTGGGAGGGAAATCACAGAGAAAAGGCCCTGGCAGGGCACGGTCAGATGACTCACTGTTTGGATCGAGACCAATGGCCAACACGCTTATGGGGGTTAGGAGAGTGTGTGTGCCGAGTAGTTTCCCAAAACAAAGTAAAAAGAACAAAACTTTTCAGAGCTAGGGGGAAGGATACTTCTTTGAAAAAATAAACCAATTAATCTTCCATACAAAATATCTGTTGACCACAACTGGCAAGTTCTCAAACCAAAGTAATCCACATCGTAAAACTTCACTTGCTTGGTTGAAAATGGGAGAAAAGCCGTTAGTTGAGTCCATGTTTAAAAAAGGAAGATGGCATATTCTCTAAAAATGCCTTTCAAGTGAAGAAACATGGAGACCATTAGCGGTCCTTTGGAAAACTACTCCCAAGAATGAAGGAGGAGCATTTTTTAGTGACTTCAGACGGCTTCACTCATTTCTAATAGGCTAAAAAAAAATCAGATTATTATCATTTTATGAAATATCGGCATATAGAAAGCAAGCACAAGAAAAAGAATTTTGGGGAGTGATATATGCATGTAATCATGCTTGTGAATGCAGGTGTGTATGTGCACAAGAGCACATCCAAGTACATATGTGTCTGTGGAGGTCAAAGGTCAGCACTGGGTGTCTTTCTTTATTGCTTTCTTCCTGATTTGTGAGACAGGGTCTGGTATTGAACCTGGAGCTCATCAGTTTGGCTAAAGTAGCTGATCAATGATCTCTGGAGTTCTGCCTGTCTTTCCCCATTTCCTTCCCCACACGCTGGGGTGCCGGAGATCTGACTTGGGTCTTTTAGCTTGCACAACACGTGCTTTACCAGGTAAACCATCTCCTCAGGTTGGAAAAATGATTTGGTAATTAATGGGGAGAAGTTTTTCAGGAGCCATCCAGCTTACATGATATTCTTTGTCCTGACTGAAACCAGAAGAGTTTCCGAACCCTCTCCTAGCACAACTTGTTTCTCTCCAGAACTATTAACATTGCACAACACACAGGACTCCAGGCTTTCTGTATTGTACACACGGCAAAAATAATCCCTCAAAGCCAGGGAAAAGGAAAAAAGTGGAAAAAAAATCATTGGATCACAGCATCAAATAAAATAATATTAAAGACTACACTTGGTCTGTCCTAAGCCAGATTTCTGTAAAATCGGTTTGTGTCGTCTAACATTAAGAATTAATGAGTGTGAGATATTCCTTGCGACTTTGTTCACGAAAGACTGTGTGGGGTGATTGGTCCATGCTGAAGTGCTAAGCAATAGCCTGATGATTACAACAGATGACTAACAATACAGCCATGCCATGGATAGTATAGACAGAAAGGAGGGAGCACAGATGAAAAAAGCTTTTTAAGCTTAAGTGCTACACTTCATTCTTTAGTTTGGGTTGACCTGCTATTATGCAGTTTGAAGCCAAGAAAGCAAAAGGAGAGACCCCCAGTGGACCTCATCCTCAGGGTCCTCGGAAGCAAGCGGACATGTGCTCATTACCTCGGTTCTCCACAGAGGATGTGATGGGACCAGCTGCTTTGCGCTCCAGCCACCTTCAACTTCCCCATAATGGAAGACTGTATCCTGGAGCTGCGAATCAATTAAACCTTCCTCTCTAACCCACTTGCATCAGGGATTGTGTTGCAGTGATGTGTAACGGAACTGAAGTACACTGCCTGACACATAAGGATTCCTCTTCTCAGGATCCACCCGTGTCCAAGCCTGACCCATCCAGAGGATGCTCAATCAACTACACCAAGTCAGTTATGACTTACATGACAAGACCAGGTGCACTACAAAGGAAGAAATGATCTTTTCATATATAATAGCTAAACCTGACTCCTGGGATAGCCTAGGAGAAACTGAAAACTAGAAGACTTTGAAAGCATTGTCAGAGTTAAATAGGTTTGAAGAAATGATAAATCAACATTTTAATAGATAGTTTGTGAAAACACATCATAAAAGCATAAATTATCTAGGAACTACCATAAAAATAAACATGGAAAATGGACATAAACCCCATAAATGACAACAAAACCTTCAATTTTTTTTAAAAAAAATTCTTTTCTTCCTTCCTTTCTTCTATCTCTTTTCTTCTTTCTTCCTCACAGTGACAGAGACAGAGAGGCAGTGAAAAGAGAAAGAGACCGAGAGAGAGAGAGAGAGAGAAGAGAGAGAAAGAGAAAACAAAGGACAGCTTCCTTCCACCATGTGCGCTGTGGGGATTGGAGGTGGGTTTATTGATGCTAGAACTTATTTCCTGAATTAAAACTCAGTGAGGTTATTTAGAAATCAGCACAGTTTTTCATCTGAATGAAAAATCTAGGGGCTCCAGAAAAACACTAGATGAGTGAATTGGGCGAGAGGACATTTGTCAAAACATATTGCAAATTACCATACAGCTACAGTGACATGGTACTGACAGTAGATTGACACTCGGTTAAGTATTCTTACACATAAACATTTGTGTGTATCATACCATAAGGCTATAGTGCAAATCAGTGGAGAGAGGGTAGATGAGCAAGTGAAATGTACTGGGAAAGACAGAATCATTCTTTTGCTTGCTAGTTTGGGATCCAAATGGCTCACAGAATCACAAGGAGGACTTGGTGGGAGATGGGTAAGAAGACTTGTAGTATTTCTAAGACAATTCTCATCACATGGTACATCTAGGCTTGGAGAGTGAGTACCAGATTAGTTAAGCTGCCAAATCTAAAGTTACTCTGACTGTAGCTTCCGCCTGGGTGAGAGGAAAATTTCACCTTCTCTCCACTCTCTTGCACGGAGTCCCGCCTAAGTTTATTTGCTCACATCTGAAACAGTGAGTGGCATGTATGGGTGGAGACTGCAGGCTTGATTTTTCAGTCTGTGCAGTACAAGGAAGGAAAGGGGGCCGAGATCAGTTCACACAAACTAAAACCATTCCTCGACAATACATCCATAAAGGTCCAGTGGGAAACAGAACAGAAGACAAGTTAATTTTAAATATTTAATCAAATATTGAAATTCTAAGTGCTAATATGCCACATATTATAGATTATATGTAATTGCATACACTAGAAATATCTTAATTCTATCAGGATAATTACTCATTCATGTTAGTACATCACACAGACTGTTAAACATCTTCCAAGAAGATTAAAAGACATCTAATGGCCTAAAATTATGCTCACAATGGATTACTAAATTTTAAAATCAAATATCATGTAAAGAATATATTCTACTTTTAATATTTCCTATTGTTTTATGTAAAGTATACATAATATACAGTAAGTACATTAATTCATAGCATGTGTATATAAAAACATACATATATGCATATATGTATCTAATAAGAAATAACATAAAAAGGAAAAGTCTGTAGATGAAACTGGTAAAAAAATGACTACCTCAAAATTATAAGTTAGTAGATTTATTTCTTTTTTGTTTATAATTTTTAAAATAGATATTACAAGAAACTATTTTCTCTGGATCACTAGAGATTATTTTTAAAAAGCAAAAGAAGAAAAGAATAACCAATATAATTTAGAACAAAAGTTTTTCTAAATCATAAATAAAAATATTAGCTAACAAATTTCAAGGAATGTTGATATTACTAAGACACTTATTATTAGTTTTGAGTATGCTAATATATACACCCTCTATAGCAACCCACAAAGTTGGTACTAGTGTTTCCATTTTACACTTTGAGAATTAAGATATATGAATGGTTAACTAATTTGCCTGACATCACAATTCTTGTAGATGTGAGGTGAACAAGCAACAGAACTGAAGGTCTCAATCACAACATTAAACATTACTATGAATATTATTTGCTAGGATAGTTTTGATGGCTACAATACAATTTGATTGTACATTTGGAGTGTATGATTCAATGGCTTTTAGTATATTTTCACAAAATCAGTTTCATCAGAATCAATTTTGGAACATCTTCATGACCCCCCTCAAAGAACCCCATTCTTCTTAGCTGCTCTCTCTCTCTCTCTTTCTCTCTCTCTCTGTTACACATATACACACATCATCCTAGGCTCATGTGCAACCCTGTGTGTTAAAAGCTACTACCCTAGCTATCTAGCTGTATAGATGAGGAAAGCAAGCAGAGCATGGGCAAGACTTGTCCATGATTACACATGAAGTAAACAGTAGAACTAGCACTTAAATCCAGGCAGGCTGCTCGCAGAACACCTCCTGGCAACTCTGCATGGCTCTGCCGTGTTATGACACAACTATGAAAACTTGTAAACAGGCTGGGAAGATGGCCTTTGTCTTGCAAACAAAAGGACCTGAATTCAGATCTCCAGATTCCATATGAAAATGTCAGACAGATAATGGCAATTTCAGCCCTGGAAGGCAGAGCCTGGGAAACCCTACAGCAAAGCAATAAAGAGTTAGAGCAATCCAAAATGATTCCTGATGACATCCTTGGACTCTACAGGCACACACAGTCATGTACCCTCTTGTACATACATCCCCCCACATATATACTCACCCACATCAAATAAATAACACATTCATACATCTCATTTACACATACATGAAAAAGAAAGAAAAGAGAATTTGTAAACAGGTAGTAATTATTACCTGTTAAGGAATGCAAGGAAGGTTTAATTTGAAAAAACCTAGAAACAGTATTATATCAATAATTATAATTACAACCTTAAAAACTATATGCCAAAAGGCATTTGATAGTATTCAGTGTCTATTTCAATTGGATTAAAAAAAGTCTTAAAAGAAAATCCTTTTAATAAATAAGAATAGAAGGCTCTAACTCATGTTCTTTAAGTAGCTATAATATTCAACAGTGACATAAGGATAAAAGACATAAGTAATTAAGAATAAAGCAGATCTGTTATCATTATCATAATTCAGACTTACTTTTTGACTAATGCAATAAGTCAGTAAAAAATAAGAGAGGTTTCTCTTGAAAAAGAAAGTGCCAAATCATCATTTTACATGGTAAATTTTTTTAAAAAGTCAACTAATAATTATTTTTTATGATAAAAATTTCAGTAATCCAAGAAATTAGAGTCTCAAAAGAAAAATCCCAAAAAGATAAATGTGTGTGGAGGCAGTGGCCACGTGGTGGGTTCTAGTCATAGGGGTTAAAGCTCAAATAGATCTGTCTTTCAGGCTGAACATCTCCACAAACTGGGAACCATTAAATCTTGCTCTGCCTCCCAGGAATGCCTGGCCGTTAAAATTCTTTACATTCTTTTCCCTTGCCTATTCTGCCTGGAAAAATACTTGAAACTGCAATGTTGGATGGATCGTTTATTTTTTGTATGTTGGTATTTTTGCTGGAAGGACAAGGGAAGGATTTTTTTTTTTTTTTTTTTTTTTTTTTTGTGGATCTTTAGGTAATGGTAATTTGATATTTTTAGTTACAGGATTTATCACTGATGTGGAGAAAAGGAAAAAAAAAACTTTTGCAAAAAGAAAGCCGAGAGCTGGAGAGGTGGCTCAGGGGTTAAGCCTCTGCCTTGCAGGCAGAAGGTCCCGAGTTCTGATCCTAGGCCCACTGTATAGATGCCAGGTGGAAGCAGGGGCGGCCTGTGTTTCTGGTCCTGGTAGGGCAGAGTAAACAAAGAGTAATTCCCGAATTCGTCCGTGGTTCTACACACACACACACACACACACACACACACACACACACACACACACACATATACACGCATACACGCACAATTGAATAAATAAAAAAAAAAGAAAGCAGAAAAGCTAAAAGCCAATATTAGACAGTCCTTCTTTGACCAACTTCTTGGAACTTCCTGTAGCATGGAGAATTAGAAAGAATCCAGAATGCTTTGAAAACCTTGTCACTTTGTGGAGATAATGGTATGACAGGGTCCTGGAACATCTTACAGGGAATTCTCAGCTTTGCTCAAACACACTGGGCTCAATGAGGGCTTATCCCCATTTCCAAGAGCTCTAACTTAACAAACATTCCAAGTGATTTTTTTTTTTTTGATAAGCCATCTACTTACGTATCTGTGCTCTCCTCCCTCGTGCAAAGGCTGTGGTGGTTAAGACATCGAGTTTATTAAATTCTCTCTAGACCAGATAAGCCTTTGGAGTATGCCAGGTAATTACTGACTCCAAGTCAGATATCCGGGTTTGAATCTCAGATGAGCCATTTAAGTATTAGGTGTAACCTCGACAGAGTCTCTTAGGCCATTGTACCTCTGAAGTTAAGACGCATCTGTGTTACTAATTGTGGCTGGTTCTCAACTCCAGTTGCCTCTTCTGCTAAGACTTCACTTAGTAACCACTGTCCGGCTTGGACTGTTCCTTCATCACCTTTCTCAAGGACAGGTTTTGTTCCACCTGCCAGTCTTACTTGCCAGCTCTTCTCTGTCATCTACAATCTGTCTCCGGAATCCATTTTCCCTCCATGGATTCAACTAAATTCACAGAAATCAAGTACCAAACACATATCCTAAAACCCACAAGTGGATACGACCATCCAAATGAACCACAGAAACCTAACCTTGACTCGCCCCAGGCTCAACTAAGTGTCTCACTTCCATGCCTCCCCTGTACAAATCAAGAAATGTACCCCTTGGGTAAAGTCAATGCCCTTAGTCAATGGTTTTGAGTAGTAAATCTGAGAAGTGAGGATTTTTATCCACAGCCTCGATCACTGGATCAAATCCAGTGGATTCAACTTCATATAATCCCTTTGTTCTCACATCATTCCTGCCTCCGTTTCCCTAATTCCAGATTGTACAAGCTCTTCTTTAGTCTCTCTGGCTGGTATACTGATCTCCCTGACTCTTTTGTGCATGCTATTTTTTTCTTACATGCTCCTGCCACATGATCTTTATCCAAGGCAAATCTAAGGCTTTCAAATGACTTCTCATACCTGTAAGGTTATTAGTATTCTATTTGTGCATGAGGCCCTTCTTCCTCTATACTTTCATCTCCTTCCCACCCACCCTGCACTTCAATTACATCATCTCTTTTCCCTAACACATCACGCTCTTCTAGTATCCTTTCCTTCTTAGTGTCTCTTCCTTCTGATGAAATGTCTTCTTAAACCCCCACTGGCCTATTCTCTTCTCTTCCTCCTTGGATCGCTTCAGGTCCTGCACAAGAAGTCATTCATCCCTTACCCCCAGTGCAATAGATTGCATCTGCAGCCACGATGGTTCACCACTACCTTTGTCTACTTTTCTGCTGCATCCTCATCATGGTCTAAACCAAGCACACTTCCCCACACCTCCACTATGCATGTGGCTTACTACCTGACTTTGCCAACAGTGCAGACACACAAATGATAACATACCTGTGTGAGCCCCATTTAACAGACTGCTCTAATAGTAGTCTAAGGTCTAACCCAAAGGAAGAAGAAATACACCTGGAACAGAGCTTCTGCAATGAGTTGGCCTTTCTGAGGACTCACAGACATGATACAAATGCACATTTTTTAATGTGGGACTAAGATTCTGAGTTTATTGTAGCAATAGCTGAAGTGTTACACTAAAAGGTATGGCTCGGCCCTTATTTTCCCATAGCAATCCTGTATTCCTGTGTTCTACTCCAGTCTGAGATAAAGAAGAAAGCCAAATTGGGACTTTGGCTTGCTGTCATTGCTACTTAGCACATCACAAAACTCAAGGCAGTGGACAAAAGTTTGCATTCTAGAAAAATGTAGAAAAGGTAAAACCATGCAGCTAGCCCCAGGTAAATGGATTCTTGAGCTTTTTCTTTTAAGTAGCTAATTCTCCGTGCAAGGCAATTTTATCCTTAGTGTTTTTGAGTCTGATACTTACACATCCATTATTTATAGATGTGAAAACCGTAGGAAGAAACATCTGATTTTCACATGCCTGATTTTCCCCGTGGCTATCCACAGAGCTCTACTCTTTTGAAATAGGGAGTGCCATGAAATGCACACAAGTCATTATCCTTTAACTTTCTCAGAGCTTTGTTTGAGTTTCCCCTGGCTACGAACAACAATGCCTTGACGATTCATCTCTGAAGGGCTCCATTTTCCAGAAACCTGTTCTACAAGGGCGAAGGCAGGTCAGGGACTTTTGTCAGTAAGAAAAGAAATCTGAAAAGTCTTGGGAAGGCGCCAGTGTCGAGAGACAGGCTGACATTCCAAACCCACTGCCAAACCCAGAAGACTACGCAGCCGCGGATCTCAGAGGAGTCCAGAAAGAGGCCTGTGGGTGCTCAGTTTTCACACTCCTGGAAAGGGACTGCAGTGACTGTTTAGAGAACCACAAAGTCTTAAGCAAAGGTGAAATGGGCCGCGCCGGTGTGACAGCCTCTACAGTAACCTCGTATTGTGAGGCCGATGGTTTTCATTTAATTCTTTTGCATTTTACATATGCAGTCAAGCTTTGTGGTAGTTGTGTGGATGCCCTAAATAATGTCTGTGGTCATGGCTAAGCTCTATGGGACATGTTCATGATATAATTAATGGCAAGTAAGAAAAAAAAAACAAAATTATTTGTACCCCATTAGTAAATAATATATCTTACAACAATCATGCCCAAAGTAGTAGTTAGGTAAGTGAAATTAAGAGACTAAAAAAGCTTCCACTCTGTTTGAAGTATTTCACATGAAACACAAGTTTATAGCAAAAAAGATTTAAAAAATTGTCTTGTATAAAATAATACTTACACATAAAAAAGCTGGACATTAAGAAAGCATTTTCTCAGTGAGTACTGAATCAGAACTGAAGAGTGGGAAGAAACCTTACTCGATAATCCCCATAAGAATTCCCCTACAAAAGGGGCTTATAACCCTTTCTGCATGATCATAGTCCCACTCTCCAAACTGGGGTAGAGGCAAAGTGTTGCACCTCTAGATTTCCGGGTTTTACCCAGACTACCATCCTCCTGATCCTCGCACAATTTGCTGTTGACTTCACTACATGCCATTTACACATTTCTGATATACTGTCTTGATGAACAAGAGGTATAGATCATGCACAACTTTTACTGAAGTCTTGTCCATAGTTCATCAGCAAATGCACTTTGATTTTTGGCTGAGAACTTTTGTGCATCAGAAGAAAGTTCATCCTCATTTCATTTGCAAAGGAGGACTTTTCAACACTCACCTCTACTTCCTAAGTTTCCACTGTTTGCTGACCGCCACATGCTATTGATGACCTGATCTGGCTTTTTAAAAAATATATATTCTTATTCTCACACAGGTATACAATGCATTTTGATCACAACTAACCCTTTCTTTTCTCTCCCCTCTCAGGACATTGCCCTCCCACTTGTCCACCTCCCATTTTATATCCTCACATCTTACAAATTAGACCATAATATAAAATATGAGTCACAAAAGAAAATACATTTAAGATGGTGTATTAGTTAAGGTTCTCTGAAGAAATAGAATCTCTAGAATGTAATATATATAAACAAGTTTACTAAATTAACTTACAATAAAAAATAGTGTCATTCAAAGTAGCTGCCTGTAGTTGCTTCATTCTTGACTAGAATGTTCCACAAAGCCAAAAGATCCCAAGAAGATCTTAAGCCTTTACTTTGCTGGAGGAGCAATGACACTGGGTTCCAACATCAGTGAAGAACTGCTGGGTTCTGATGTCAGTGATGAACAGCGAACAGCAGCAAAGCCTAGAAGCCAAAGGCAGCGGGAACAGCAACAAAGTGGAAAGGATGAAGCTCCTTGTCAGCCAAGGATAGAGGCAGCAGCGGCAGCAGCAATAAAGAAGGCCACGATGCTCTAAAAGTGAATGGTGCTCACAGAATAGACTCCACAGTAAGTCGACACAAGATAGGGAAGAGCAAGTCTCTCCTCCTTGCACTTCCTATTATGTGGTCCACCACTGGAAAGTACCACCCACTATAGGTTTGTTTTTCCATAGCAATTAATCGAGTACCTACAGACTTGTTCAGGGGTCTGTTCCAACCATTAACCTTCCACAGCTGTGCCCCAAACAATCTGCAGTTGACAAGTTGACACTGAAAATGTAACCATAACATATGGAGATAGTACTTAATGATTACATTTCCAACTCTACATGGTTAAGAACCTCTGATAAAGCTAAAGAACATCAATGTTGTCTGTCTCCTAAGAGACTGGGCAAGTTTATGGTATGAGCCCGGAGAGTCCTGCCCACAGCGTACTTTGAGTCACACAAAGCCAAAGCTCACAAGAATCTGTAGCTTTCAGTGGCTGGAGTCAAAGCAGCTAGTCCTAATCTTGTTCTAAATAATTCTGCACACATTTGATGTTGAAACTGATTGGCAGTTTAGGTCTTGCAAATGAACCACTTTCTCTATTTGGCTTCACCCCTGAAGTTTTATTTCCTGACAAAGAAGAAAAACTAATTTCCTAGATGCTTCTTTATAGCTATCAACACACGGAAGCTCAACTGAAGCTATCTAAAAGAAAGTCTCTCAATCCTTACTAGGATCACCAGTGTTGCCTGTAGCATATGTAGAGTCCAGCCTTGAGGAGGAAACAAAGGAAAACAAAGACCTCTTTCTCTACCCAAATTAAGTGCTTCCATAGGAAAGCATAAATATCCATGACATTCTGAGATAAAGACTAAGGAAATAGCATGTGATTCTCAGGGAGACAGCCAAGTGCTGCTTTAAAAAGACTCTGTGTGGGCTGGAGAGATGGCTCAAGGGTTAAACCCCTGCCTCAGAAGCAGAAAGATGTGAGTTCAAATCCCAAATTCCATGCAAATGCACCAAGTGGAAATAAAGGTAGAACCTGGGAGAAAACCCAGAGCAAAGCAAAAAGGAGGTAGAATAATCTAGGATGAATCCCAAAGTCACCCTTGAGTCTTTACTAGTACACACATACACACCCACTAAAAAAGAAAGAAAAGATTCAGACTGATGGAGAACGTGGAGCCACACAAATTCACAGGCTGAGCATGCTTTTTGCTCCGCAGAGCTGACAGGACAGTGAACCCCGGGAGAAACAGATCATCAAGGTCCTTATTTGCTAGTATGGACCTGGGGTAAGGGGATACAAAGGGGAATTTTTCCGAGTCTCTTCTGTAGTTAATGTAAAGGCATGGCCAAACAACCTGGGGCGCAAAGAGTCTGTTCATCTCGACTCAGGCTTCTTTTTTTTTATTGTTTATTATTATTTATTCAATTGTGCATGAATGTGTGTGCACGTGTGTGTGTGTATGTGTGTGTGTGTGTGTGTGTGTGTGTGTGTGTGTGTGTGTGTGTGTAGAACCACGGATGAATTCGGGAACCACCATGGACCGCCTCCACCTCCTTGTTTACTCTGTCCCGGTATTCACAGGCTCCGCCCTACCAGGACCAGAAATGCAGGCTGCTCCCGCTTCCACCTGGTGTCTATACGTGGGGTCTAGGATCCGAACTCAGGACCTTCTGCCTGCAAGGCAGAGGCTTAACTCCTGAACCACCTCTCCAGCCCTCGACTCAGGCTTCTATTCATCAGCCCGGCAAGAGAGTTCATGCCAATATCATGAGCTGAGGCAGCTGGTCACACCATATCCACACAGGCAGCTGAGAGAGGGACATGACATACCTTCTCACTTGCCAATGTGTCTGCCATTTGCAAGCACCTTGCTGTTTGTCTTCTCCACCTGCCCAGGGAGGGGAATAGTCACAACCACCATGGTCTGTGCCTTCCCGCATCAGTTAGGTCACCCACGGGCTTGCTCGGCTAAAAATTCTTTATAGATGTGCCCAGAAACTCCGCTTTCGATTGTCGAGTTGGCAGCTATAATTCAGTGTCTCAGGAATCAAGGGCTGCATCTCTCCTCCCACAGAAGCAAGGCAGTCAGCCTGATGTCCTGTTAGTCTGCATGGTTGCTGATAAACTCATGAGCAAACAGCTTATGGGCGATCAAGAGGTTTCTATTTTCTGTTAAGATAGTCTGGTTACAGTTCCTTGTCCAGCTTGGCAGGAGAGCTCACACCAACACCAAAGATAGGAGGAATTGGCCACGCCATATCCATATATCCACTACAAGAGAGAGAAAATTCCTACTTGCCAGTCCTTAACTGTCTAGCCAAGTATACCAAAGGATGCCAACTTCCCTGACTAACTCTTCCATCTTATTCACCTGCCTGAGACTAGTCCCACCCACCATGGGCTGGGTTTTGCCTATCAATTAGACAATCTCCTTGCAGACTTGCTCAGGGCTCAACTCTACTACTAATTCTTCACAAATGCACCCAGAGCTCAGCCTTTAATGGTCAAGTTGACACCTATATATCTAACTAGCACATCCCTACCTCCTTTTCTCACACCCTCAGATCTTTCTGTGCCCTTCCACTGTTCTGGAGTCAGTGAGGCAAAGAGAAGGCATTCCATAAAAGATGGTTAAAAGGAAATGGCAACTTGGAAAAACAACTTTCTTTCTCTTGAGGGAGGTGAGAAGCTGATGTGATGTTGGTCAGGATCCTCTAGAGGAACGGAACTGATAGAATGGACGTCTATATAAAGAATTTGTTAGATTAACTCACAAAATAAAATCAGAGGAGTCAGACAGTAGCTACCTATAGTTGCTCAGTTCTTGAGCTGAATGTCTCAGAAGACAGAAGGATCCCTGGAAAGTCTTGAACCTCAATCACGCTGGAGGGCTGAAGAGGCCTCTGGTGTCAGTGACGAACAGCAGACAGGCCCATGAGGCTGGGCTGCAAGACCAGCCAAGATCAGGCAAGGCCAAATAGGCTAGGCTCTGATATCAGCCAAGAACAGCGGCAGCATAGCAACGACAGCAGAGAAATGCAGCAGCAGACCAGCAGTAGATTCAGCACAAGTCCACACAGGGCAAGAGAAGACAAGTCCCTTCCCCTTAACCTTCCTTTTATCCTGTCCACCACTAGAAAGCACCTCCCACTATGGGCCAAGTCTTTCATATCAGCAAAACCATCACCTGTTGGGGTTTGGTTAGGGTTTGCCCTAACCAAAGACTCTTCACAGCTGTGCCCCAAACAACCTGTGACTGTTAAGTTGATACCCTGAATCTAACTATCACAATAGGTTTCTAAGATTTTTTGTTAAGTTTCCCTGCTCTGCTCAAAGTTACACCCCACAGCACACAAATACCAAAACACACAAGAAGATTCTGATGCAATCAGGGGTCCCAGAAACTTCAACAGTTCACTTCACTATTTTCTTCTATTGAGGAATATCTGTAACTACCTTTGTAGATGTGCTTTTGGACAATTTCCAACCAGGCAACCATAGTCTCTCTCCTTCCTAAACTTGAGGTTGAGAAATGAGCGAATTCCTAGAAAGCAGTCATTACAGTTTGCCTGCATGTTGTTGATAAATTCACAACAAAATGGCTTGGGGAACTGACCACACCATATCCCACATTTCTTCTCAGTCAGGACTCATCAGACAGCAGGTCTATCTAAGTACCAAAACAGAACTAACTAAAGAAGTGTAACAGTGGGCTCACACTCATGGAATTCACCGGTTTTATCAGCTCCCCTGCTCCCATCTCATTCACCTGCCCAGGGAGTAGTCCCACCCACCATGGACTGGGTCTTCCCAGACAATCTCCTGCAGGCTTGCTTAGGACTTTCCTTAACTAAAAGTTCTTCACATTATGTGCCCAAACCTCAACCTGCAATTGTCAAGTAGGCACCTGTATCTATCACAACAATACAAGATCTCACAGGCTGTTGCTTCAGGAGCTCTCAGGTTTGGGGCATTAAAATTGTCTCTATGTTTTGGTGTGTGTGTGTGTGTGTGTGTGTGTGTGTGAGAGAGAGAGAGAGAGAGAGAGAGAGAGAGAGAGAGAGAGAGAGAGAGGACACTGTGTGCCTGTGAAGGTCTATGGGGTGATTTTGGAAAACGAAGTCTTGGATTGCTTCTACCTCCTTCTTGTTTGCTCTGGGATCTCCCAGGCTCTGCCTTCCAGAGCTGGAAGTGCAGGCTGCCATCATTTCTGCCTGGCATTTTTTTTACATGGGATCCCGGATCCTAACTTGGGTCCTTCCGCTTGGGAGGCAGAGTCCTAACCCCTGATCCATCTCCCTGGGCCCTGAAGTTGTATCTCTGTCATAGTTAAGCACAGGTGTCAACTTGATGGTTGAGGGTTTGAGCTCTGGGCACATTTGTAGAGAATTAATGGTTGAGTTAAGCTCAGAGCAAACCTGCAAGAAATTGTCTAGCTGATGGTGGGTGGGACTAGGCCCTGAAATAATCATGGAGAGCTGGTTGAAGAAGTTGGCATCCTTTTGTACACTTGGCCAGACATGCTGGTCTGGCAAGTAAGGATTGTCCCCCTCTCAGCCATTACATAGAGATGGCGTGGCCGGTTCCCTTGGCCTTGGTGTTGGCGTGAGCTCTCCTGTCAAGCTGGACTTAGAACTATAACCGATAATCATAAGCGACAATAAACTCCTTGTTCTCTTAAGCCGTTTGATGGTCATTTATCAGCAACCATTCACGTGAACTGCAACTCCAAAAGGCTTTTGGATGGCTAAGTACCACTAGGTGCCTCTCTTTCCTCAAGCAGACAGAAGAATGAGCTTCTGTTGCATCAGGAGTTCTGGGGCTCTGCGACCTGTGGAGCACACGAGCACCTCCCAGGTCTGAGCCATTGGCACCTCTCTGACTCCTGAGGGATCAGCACATTCCTATGGACTCCACCCCACAGTGAGGAAGCCAAGACTGGGTCCAAAAAGCTGCTCATGTTGACTTTTCCCTCTTTACCGTCTTTTTTTCTTCCTCAATAGACTAGCAAGGCCCTCACAGAAGACCAAATCCTGTATGTAAACTGTGGTTTTATTCTGTCCCTTCTGAGGCTACCATGTCATTGGCTAGCCCCTTAGAGGACAGCCACAAGAGTGTAAACAGGAAGCCACATCAATATTAGAGCTGTATTATGAGTTAGCCCGTGAGACCTGGTCACTTCCTATGTGTTTCTTCAAAGTCAGTCACTGAAAGAATGAGTCCAGGGTCATTTCAATTAAGAGGCTCAGCAGACTCTCCTCTATGTCAGTATTTTTCTATAAACTTGACATTCTTCATACATTGTGAGTGTGTGTGTGTGTGTGTAAAAGGGCCCTAGAGTATGTGTGCCTGTGGAGGCTCAAGGGTAACATCGGAAATCATCCTAGATTGCTCTGCCTCCTTGTTGGGAGGCTTGAAGGGAGAGCACACACCAACGCCAGGGCCGAGGGAACTGGCCACACCATCACCACATAATGGCTGAGAGAAGGACAATCCTTACTTGCTAGACCAGCATGTCTGGCCAAGTATACAGAAGGATGCCAACTTCTTCAACCAGCCCTCTGTCTTTTATTCCAAGGCCTAATTCCACCCACCATAGGCTGGGCCTTCCCCATCAGCTAGACAATCTCCTACAGATTTGCTCTGGGCCTAACTCAGCCATTAATCCCCACAAATGTGCCCAGAGCTCAAACCTTCAACCATCAAGTTGATACTTGTGCCTGACTATGACAGCAGACCAGACTCGGTTCACCATGACTGAAACACTGTTCAGGGATAAAGTTTCATGGCCCAAAAGGAAAAAGAAAATCTTCTTGACGCTTGAAAAAGTCAATTTTACAAGATAACGGAGTCAGTGAAATAATCGAAGAGCTATCTCAGGAGATTCTGAAGTTAAACACTGGAGCCACGGGCAGTAAACATAAGCTTCCTTGGCCTTGATGTTCACCATTTCCTGGAAGTTTAAGGGAACATGGTTTCAAGGAAAGGAAGAGAACTGGCATTGGAACTCCTGGGCCTTAGCGAAGGCCAAGGCAGCTCACTCCTATCTGCAGCTGCCTGGGAAAACAGTGAAAAGCCACAGAGATTATGTGAGAGCAGAACTGAGCTGCAAGTTTTCCAGGGTAGCTGTGACGTCCACTGAGGGCTCTGGCTTGAATCATCTTGCAAGGTTTACACCCACGAAGTTGGTCCAGACAAGGGGACCTCAGAAGCAGGCGCTCTGTGGATTTTTTTGAGAAGCCGAATTTTCTGACAAGATACCAGAAGTGGAGGCACAGAGTGCTTTGTGTCTACTAAAGAGTAGTGTGGGACAGAAGCCCCTGCAGAAGAGCTAAAGAACCCATAAAAGTATCATCCCAAGGCATTGGACTAGCATTAGGGGATCTGACATGAAGTGTCCCCTCCCTTTTCCACAGACAAAAGTCAACCGACCTTTGGAAAAAGCCGAGCAGAACCATTTTGCTACAAGAATCTTCATTGCTTTATTTCTAATCTCTATTGCCACTTCTTTTTGGCATGTTACTAGCCAGCTCTCAGCTAGTAACTAGTCAGATTGAGCCACCCTGAGGAACACTCAGAAATGACATACATATTGTTGCAAGGGCTCTGTCAAGTTCCAATGCAGATTAAGCTTCCCCTCCACTGATTTTTAGGAAGATGACCATCATGGGCAGGGAGATGGCTCAGTGAGTAAGAGTGCTCAATGTGCATGAGTGAGGGTCTGAGTTCAAATCCCTAACACCCATGTAAAGAGCATCGGATGTGCCATGCACACCTGTAACCCCAGGATAGCAGAGAGAAGAGATAGAATTGCTGGGGTTTGCTGACCACCCAGCCTAGCTGAAGACAGGTTCAGTGAGAGACCCTGATGCAAAAGAATAAGGCGGAGAGTGATAGAGCAGGACACGTGACGTCCTCCACTAGTGTCCACACACACACACACACACACGTGTACATGCATGCACATGTATGCATATATACCACCACACATGTATAACACACACACATATTCATGTGTACGTATAAGACAAACTTCCAAAATACAAGGAGAGATCACTAGCTTAATGCCATAGCTCCTTTTCTACAAATACTATATGTGTTTTCACTGTAATTTAATAGACTGCATGGACTCATAAAACTAGCACAAGTTGCTATGGAAAGAGGAGCTTTTCCTCTGAGTGCACAGGGGAAAAGCAATTTATAAGGCTGAAAAATAAGAGGCCTAAAGTAGCAGAGTGACCACTGACTGGGCTGCTGGAAAATAAATTCCAGTAGGACCTCAGGATGCCACTAGCTGTTCCAATAAAAATGATTGAAGCACCTCCCCTGTTCTCTGTGAAGACTGGCTCGTATTCAGGCCCTGCCTATGTAACACGAAGTAAATAAACCCACAGTCCCATGAGGCCGCCAGTCTCGTGAAAATTATCACAGTCTTTAAGTGGAGAAGAAACACAGATCTCAAGGGTAGGAATGTCAGTAATATGAATGCTGGATGCAGGTAGTCCAGAAGAGAAAAAATTAGGTATCAGAGGAGGAGACTGGGGAGCACATGCCAGAGCTGCAGAGACTTCTCTTCTGGTGCATGGGTTGCATCCAACAGACACAGTCCTCCTCAGACATGCCAAAGAAGTCCACAGACATAAGAATATCAAACTGAAAATGTTTCAGGGATGGGGTGGCTCAGTGGTTAAAGTACTTGACGTGCAAGCTGAAGGACCAGAGTTTGGATCCCCTGAGCCCATATAAAATTTTGGGAAGGCCACCTGTAATTCTAGCTTCAGAGGACAGAGACTGGGATCCACAGAGCCAGATGGCTAGCCATTCTAGCCTTACTAGGAAACTCTGCACTTGATCCAGATTCTTGAGACTCCCAATATCAGCCTCTGGTTTTCACGCACACACACTCATGTGCACCCAACACATGTGAACACGCACACAAACACTCCACACACACAGAGACATGAAAATGGAATAAAAAGTTTCAAGTACAAAAACTGTGCTTATGAAAGCAACGTAACAATAACAAAGTTAACTAGTCAGCAAAATAACCGGAACCATTACTATTCCCAGTGAAACAATACATAATGAATACATAATGAAGAAGTTTGGACCTCTCCCACCCAAGGAAGAAATGACAAATGCACCATCAAGGAGTGCGTCCTGCCTTCTCAATAGACAGCAGGGAAAGTAGAGGGTAGCACAGAACTTAAACCACATGGAAACTCACACCCAACCACTGCAGACTATTAACTGTCCTTAAGGCCACAGCAGACACTGACCAGAGACCAATAAAAGAGAATCTTGATGCCTAAATTACAAAATGAAGATTAAATCCTAGAGTACAGATAAATGGACCAGACTGTCATTCCGTATCACCCTAAAACACACTGGAGACAACTGAGCAATGTTTTAAGTGTCCTTAAGAAAAAAAGATTGCTCAAGAGCTATGAACTTGACCAAGAGCATTCATGTAAGAGTAAAGATGAAATATGTTTTCACACATAAGCTATCATAAAGTATATTTTGGGGGGCAGGGGTAAGAGGAGAGGGTCACTTAAGAAAGCCAAAAGAAAAATTATTTAGCCTAAAGCGACTTAAAATAGCTAATGGGGGGGGGAGAGGGACAACTAGTCATTATGCTTGTAAAACTAGAAAAAAAATTTTAAAAAGGGAAAGATGTGAGAATTAACAACAAACAAATAGACCAACCCCTTAACAAGAGAACCAGCAAGCGCAGTTACCCTGGGATTTTCCAGAAGATCTGAGCAAAAAGTAAAGTGGAAAAGCAGTCAAGGATGACTCCCTATATCAGCTTCAGAAAAACAAGAATCAGAAAAGTACGCAAATTATTTTCATGCACGAAGAGGAAAGAATAGGAATTAAATTGGTGGCAAATTTCTGAACCTGAGAAAGGGAAACACATATACATTCTCCTCTTTGACAGAGATTAAAATGTTTTGGGAAAATGCTTTTTAAATGCTCAACTTCAAAGTAATTGGAAAACTGACTTCAAGATAGCAAGCTAGGAGAAGGAAAACTAAGGGAATAAAAAAGTTAATGAGGAGAAATAAAGAGAATCAACCAAAGAGCCCTTTTAAAAACCTTATGGAATAAGTAGTAAAGTGAAAACAAGTGCTTTGTTCATAAGATACATGCCCAAAACAAGATAATATGAAATAAAAAAATGAAAATGAAAGAAGAAATTAATATTTCTCTTGGAAATGCTAATATTTAGAAGAGTGTGAAGCCAAGCAAATAAACAAAAATTCTATCAAATAAGAAAATATTCAGGCCGACAAAGTGGCTTAGTGAATAAAGGTGCCTGCATGCAAATCTGGTAACCTGAGTTCAATTCCCCAGAACCTGCATGGTGGAAGGAGAGAACTAGCTCTGGAAAGTTGTCCTCTGACTCCACACATATGCTATGGCATGAATGCATCTGCTCTCTTCTCTCTCTCTCTCTCTCTCTCTCTCTCTTTCTCTCCCCCCCCCCGGCTCATAAATAAAATGTTAAAAAAAGAAGATGCTCAACAGTACAGAAAAGGATTCACACATATAAAAAAAAGAACTAATGTTAACAAATAGTTTCCAAATTAACAAACTAACAACTTATAAAAAAAAAGACAAAAGTTATGAAAAGAAAAATAAATTAATGAAAAATCCCCGATGCCACCAAGAAGCAAAGACAAATTTAAATGCAAAAGCAAGAACTAAGCACATAGCTAATGGGCTGTGGGTACATTGTGCTGCTGGAAGGCTGGAAATGGTTCTCACAGCTAGGCACCAGCAAAGCATCTACAAGGCGGGAACAAAGACAGCGCCAGTCATCAATTTCACCCCCCCCCCCGAAGTTTAGGTTAAAGAATTAAGTACAGAGATGCAGGACAACCGAGAATTTTTTTAATAAAAAGGAAAGAAGTTACAAAAATTCAAACCTCCACTAGGGAAGTATTCACTTCAATTTGTGCACACAACAAAATATGCAATGATTTTAAAGTTGAACTATGCAAGATTATGTCTGCCAGATGGGAACAAAAGTAGATTACGTTAGCAGTTTACCTGCATGGTTTCGTGATAAAATCACCACCAAACAGCTTAACGGGAACAAGGGTTTTTTTTTCTGTTATGATTCTAATTACTTACAGTTGTTTGTCTGTCTTGGCAAGAGAGCATGTACCACTACCACACGGTTGAGGGAACTGGCCACGTAATACCCACATAACAGTTGAGAGAGGGACAATCCTTACTTGCCAGACCAGCATGTGTGACCAACTATACACAAGGATGCCTCCTTTCTCAAAAGCTCCCTCCGTTTTATTTACCTGCTCAGGGCCTAATCCCATCCACCATGGGCTGGGCCTTCCCCTTCAGTTAGACAATCGCCTGCAGGTTTGCTCTGGGCTTAATTCAACTACTAATTCTCTGCAAATGTGCCCAGAGCTCAAACCCTCAACCATCAAGTTGACACCTGTATCTAAGTATGACAATTACAATGCATTTTTACATATGACCACATTTTGTTATTATTGTATTGTGTGTGTGTGTGTGTGTGTGTGTGTGTGTGTGTGTGTGTGTGTTACAGCAAGGTTTGCCCTCACACTTACTGTGTAGCTAAATCTTTGAAATCCTAATTCTGCACCTCCATCTCCCAGATCCTGGGATACAGGTGAGACAGCCTAACTGACTCCAAGTTTTGATTATAGGGATATTTACATTCACATTTGAAGATGCAAAAATATACAATTTTTGTTAATTATGGAATCCAAAGTCCTGTTTCTATTCAATGGCAAAACGAAAAAATCAACTTCATTCATGCAGGTAATTTGAAAGATTACTTAACATGGTTTATTGAATGCTATTATAATTTAGAATTTATATATCTAACGTATTGGTATACATCAATACAATGGGCCACAAGAGTACTCATTAGCAATTATTATTTTCCCCAAACTGCTTACTCAATTTGCCCACATATATCTGTGTAGATTCAGAAACCAAAATAATCTCAAAACCTAAGTAGTATACTTATGAAGATATTGCTATCCAGTATCTTTTTCTTTTTCTGACTCACTCAGTTCTGGTACTTAGTTATCAATATCAACTTGACAAGCATTGAGCCTTTGGGAGCATCTGTGAAGAGTTATTTAGATAAGGCAAGATTTGAGCAAGCTTGTGGGAGATTATTTAATTGATGTGCGATGACCCAGCCTATGACGGGTAGGACTATTCCCAAGTCAGGCAGATTAGATGGAGAAATGGGTTCAGTATTTTGGCACACTGGAAGACTGTCAAGGGAGAAAGTACGCTCCTCATTCAGCTTTTCTGTGGATATGGTATAACCCATTCTCTTGGCTCTTGGTGCTGGTATGAGCTCTCCTGCCAAGCTAATAAAGTGCAATCAGATACTGTAAGCCAATGGTTTGATCAGGTATTTATATCAGCAATAGAAAAGTAACTGAAACACCATTTATCACTTAAACAATTACTCTTTTCCTCTGGATGTGGATACTTATCTAAGCCCACCCTGCCTATGCCTCCTGGAACCCCGGCATTGTGGTATGATCCAAGACAGGTCTAATAGACTCTAGATCTTACCCAAAAATGATCAGAATGTGTTCACGTGAACAGAGACCAGATTCTTTCTGCTAGTAGAAAATTCTTGCAATTCCTGTGTCTTACCTCGAGGCCCATTAATCCCTTAGATTAATTTGGAATATTTTAATTACTTTCGTGAACTCGAAGTTTCCTTTCACTTATTCAATGCTTTTCAAATTGCTGCACTATAAACTTCCATCCATGTCGATTCTTTATCTTTGACATCTTTCTTATAGGCAAGAGCAATTTCTGATATAAGTTTTCTTTCTGAATGTTCCAGAGGCGAGAATGATCTAAGTCTATGAGTGAACTTTGATTCTTCATTTCTTTACCCTCAATGTGTTATTTCATTATTTTTTTGCATGCGTTCATGCATGTATGTGCGTATGTGTGTGCAGTTGTATGCTTGTGCATGTGTGTGTGTGTGTGTGTGTGTGTGTGTGTGTGTGTGTGTGTATCACCGAGCACTTGAATGTGTGTGCCTGTGGGAATCCGAAGGTGACAATATGAATCATCCTGGATTGCTTTTCCACCTTATTGCTTTGCTCTGGGGTTTCCAAGGTTCCACCTTCCAACTTGGGAAGTGCACACCTCCACCATTTTGACCCAGTATTTTCATGTGGTATCTGGGTATCTGAACTCAGGTCCTTTTGCTTGTAAGGCAAAGACTTTAACCTCTAAGCCATCTCCCCAAACCTGATCTCTTCTTTCTCTCAAAGTCCCTATCTTAGTGAAAGACACTTTTGCTATGCGAGTGCTTCAGTCAGAAGAAAATGAATTTTCTGCAATATTTTGTTCTTCAGTGTAACTTATGCTCCAACTACCATTAACTAATTGCTTCTTGATTTATTACATATTTCCATTGTTTCCCATCTGTACCATCAGCATCAATCTAATCTTGTCCCATCTACCTACATTCTTCATAGGACATATCAGCAGCATCCTATTGCTCTCCTTTTATCCATTGCTCTCCTTTCATCCACTCACATCCAGTTGATGCTGTGATGTCACTAGCAAGCTTTGAAACAGCGAATCTCACCATTCCCTTCCCCCTCTTGAAACCCCTGGGGAACTCATTCCTTTGAATAAAAGAAAAATTCCTTCACGTGAATTATAGGGCTCATCCTGATGTGGCTCCTGATAATTACCTCAATGCTAGCCTCTGTTTTGCATGCCCCCATACATATAATTTTTCAGATCCTTAAGTATAGGCTTAAAAAGTCTTACCCAGGACCTTCTCTCAGCTTTCCTGTAGCCCAGCATTCACCTAGACCATTTCTAAGCTAGCTTCTCAGAAAAGCCTTGCTCACAGCACAACATGCTATCCCAGGACTGCACCTCTTCCAATGCCCGGCCTCCTTTCACGAAGGTCAGCCTTGGGAGGAAGGAAGATGCTCAACCACATACTGTCCTTCTCTCAAGTATGTGGCATGTGTTGGACATGCTCGTACTTAAGCAGGTTCCACTGGGGGTGGGGTGGGGGCACAAAGTTGGTTTTTTAAATGGTTAGAAAAAGGCAGGATTAGATTTCTCTTGAAATGTAAGTAGAGATGTAAGATCTGATACAGCACATACACAAATAGAAAAGTGCCCAGCTGTGATTAACAGAAATCTGAAAAACACGTACATTGGAGATTTTAGTTTTGTTTGTATCATAAGAAAATTTAATATAAGAAAGAGGAGAGACACACAGAAAGAGAGAGAGAGAGAGAGAGAGAGAAAGAGAGACTAAGTGAGCTTTGGGTTTTCTTTATGTTCAAGGAATAGCAAGGAAAATAGGGAGCTATAGGGTGTACGTAATACCCTGAGGGGCGATGCCAGATAGTATCACGTGACACAACATGGCTGCTGCATCCAAGAACTCAGTGAAGCTGTGTCTAATTCCATAAGATGGCACAAGATTTGGCCGATCGACATTCAGCCATGGAAGAGGCAAGGAGATCTCAAAGGGTACCACACTTTCCTGAGAGACTACAAAGGGCTGACGCTGGATGTTGGGAAAGGGGCTACTTTTTTAAATGGCGTGCCCACTGACTTATAACCATGCTCTAAGCAACTCCTCGGATGCAGGTCACTACAAACAACTGAGGTGAAACTCATTGGGTCACACACTTTTTAAAAAAAAAAAAAACAAAAAAAACCAGGAAAGTAGAAGTAAGACTGGTTAGGAGGAAGATTTGCATTCGGAAGAGGAATGAGAATGGGATTGGGTAATAAGGGGTGAAGTGATATAAATTCATCATATTCAGGTATGAAACGTCAAAAGAAGAAAAATAATTTTTTTTTTTTAAAAAGAGCTTTCTTTGGGATCCAGGGAGACTTCCTGAAGCACACCATGATCTTTCCTGTAGCTTATCTTCCTGCAGGGATCTGGGCCGAGACTCATGAACTGCTCGTCTTTTACAATGAATAATAAACAAGAGAAAACCAGTGGAGCATCTACTGTAAGAAGAAAAGGTGCGAAAGAAAAAGCAGATGAAGAGTCACCAGAAAAACCTTGCTTTGGATTGCTGGGTGACGGGGTTCCCAGCCTTGCTGTGTGTCCAACACTGAGACAGAGGCAAAGGTTTCAAGCAGCAGTCAGAGAACAAGGATGATGAAGGTGTGTGGCGTGCTCCAGGAAGAGGAGGGAATTGGCCATTAGAATACCACAGATGCAAAGGGTGTGTTGATCCTGGAATAGAGATGCATGTGGAAAGCAGAGCACCCGCAGGTTCTAGCAAACAGAGGAGGAAGTCCAGATGCCACATGTATCCTCGGACCCTCCCACACTCACAGCATCCTCCATCACCACCCTGCTCCCAAGTGGTAGGTACCTTACCGTGGGTGATGCAGCCTTGATCCATTATCCTCACTCAAAGTCCATTTGCAGTAAGTGCTGTGGGTTGGGCCATGTGTCATATGCATACGCAACATTCTTGGATTGTGTAGAATAGTTTCATTGTCCTAAAAGCCTTCCACACTCAATCCCTCAGTCCTTTCCTCCTGTTGGCTCCTTGGTAACTGCTATACACTGTTCTTCCCATCTGTTAGAATTCTGCAGTGCGCAGTCTTTCCAGTTTGGTTTCTTTTGCTCATAATATGCGTTTGTTTTTCTCAAGGTGTTTGCATGAGCCAATAGCTCATTGGTTTTCAGTTCTGAATGGCATTCCAATATCTAGTTATGCCATAGTTTATTTATTTACACGTTTACCTGCTGAAGATCAGATTAGTTGTCCCCAAGTATTGGCCACTACAAATGAAGCTGTTATAAGCATTAATGGGCAGGTTTTTATAAGCTCTCAATTCATTTGGTTAAATACCCATGCTCATGATTACAGAATATGTTTAGTTTATGAAGATTTGCAAAAACTGTCTTCCAAAGTGACTGTACCATTTCACCTGAGCATTTTATTTACTTATTACATTCTTACCTTTACTTTCCTATTGGCTATGAATGAGAATTCTTGTTGCTCCACACCCTCACCAGCATTTGGTGATGTCAGTATTTTGGATTGTTGCCGCTGTATCTTATTTAGCTTTGTAGTGCCTGGTTGCGTGTGTTTCTTGCCAGTCCCTTCACATGTTCTGTATAGGTCATTGTGTCTCACTGAGAAAAGTATGGTAAGTACTGATCCAGCCTAGTTGTTTGCGTCAAGTAATGCAAGAGGAAATCACTTACCCAAAAACTAGTCACCCCACCTGTCTTGGGATAAAGCTGTGTTGGCAGTCACGTGAGTGCCCTGTGTTGTCCCAGTTCATAACATCTACTGTCACTTTTACTATGTTAAATTCCTCAATGTCTGGATGGTGGCACATACCTGTAATCCCAGCTCTCAGAAGGCTGAGGCAGGAGGATCAGGATTCCCAAGCCAGTCCCTGCTGCATACTATCAAGCCAGTCTGGGCTGGAAAACAAGCACCCGTTTCAAATACGAAAAAGACCAAAAATCTCTTTGGAAGATTGAAAATATAATGTTATATGTCTCCCAAGGAAACTCGTGGATCAAGAAAGCAAGACAAATAAATACACATAGGATTGTACCACGAAGATACAACCAGATATCTAATATTGCCATGGGGGCTGGAGAGGTGTCTCAGGGGTTAAGCCTCTGCCTTGCAGGCAGAAGGTCCTGAGTTCGGATCCTAGACCCCACGTATAGATGCCGGCGGAAGCAGGGGCAGCTGCGTTTCTGGTCCTGGTAGGGTGGAGCCTATGAATCCTGGGCAGAGTAAACAAGAAGGTGGAGGTGGTCCATGGTGCTTCCCGAATTTGCCCGTGGTTTTACACACATACACACGCACACACACACACACACACACACACACATACGCACACACACACACAATTGAATAAATAAAAATTTAATATCGCCATAGGCATCACCCCATTTTTCCTTCGAAGTTGTTTCCTCTCGTGCAAGAGAATAAAGACATGCATTATGTGAATGTCTTCATTCACATGAAAGCTGCATTATCGCACCACCAATGGAACACAGAAGCAGTGTTAAAACTCTTCCCAAAGCCAGCCAAGGACTAGGCAAGAACACAGAGAAAAGAAAGGACTGGCCCTTGGTTTCTTTTCTTCTACTTTCACTTTGACTATTGATTCTTTAAAAGGAAGTAGACCTATCACTACTGTCGGAGCACGAAGGAGCATTTCTTGGCCACAAATGCCTTTCCGTGGCTCACACGCCGTGTTTCATTAACTAGGTAAGCAAGTGCTAAGTGAAGTGCTAGGTGAGGTGGAGGCCCCAAAGTTTCCTTTCCTGAAAGAAAGCTAAGAGGTTTAGAGGACTACTCTTTACAAAGTCCTGCTAAACAGAAAGAACCTTCTGGTCTTCCTGCTCTCACTGGAGAGACGTTGAGCGTCTCACAAAATAAATGTAAATCTCACTGTTTGTTTATCAAGTCCTGTGTGCAACTGATCATGGCGTCATGTGCCCCCTGTGGAGGAGGAGACTTCCGCTTTTCACTTTATTCAGCTCTTGGTCACTGTAAATTGTGGCAATTAGTTTCAGATACCCACTTGACGATTGAAGGTTGAGACTTCAATCTGTGAAGAGTTGCTCATTTACGCGATAAACCCTGAGCAGGACGATAAGAGATAATTTAATTGATACAGGAAGGTGTAGCCCATAGTAGGTGGGATGATTCCCTAAGCAGGTGAATAAGACAGAGCTGGTTCATTATTTTGACTGACTGGCAAGCAGGAGAATACATTGTTCTTTCAAGTTATATGGATGTGGTATGTCCAGTTAGTGTGAATGTTAGTATGAATTCTCCTATTGTGTATAGGAGAGTATAACCAGAAACTGTGAGCAAGAAGAAACCTTGTGCTACCCTAAATTGTTTGGGTCCAGTATTCATTCAACAACAAGAAAGTAAAACTAGAACACATATATATGTATGCCTGTCAAGCTTCTCTCTAAATTACATGCACTCTGTTATAAAGCCTCTATATTCTCATACTTTTATACATTAACCTTTAAGGAGTATCAAATCCTGTCATGGTTTGAAATGTGTACCCCCACAATCTCATGTGTTTGGGAAGGTGATGGCACCTTTGAGAGGTGGAGCCTTGCTGGAGGAAAGTGGACACAAGGGGTGGGCCTTGAGGTGGATTGGTCCCACCCCACCTCCAGGAGAAGTCTGTCTTTGCAGCAAGCAGTTTGGGAGCCCTCAGCCTCTTAGATGGATGTGACATTGCCTGTCTCCAGCTTTGGCCAGCCAGCCATGCCGCCTCCACCATGAAAGACTGTATCTCCCCTGTGGACCAGTAAATTGAATAAATCTCCCTTTCTCCCTTAAGTTGATTGACTTTGGGTGTTCTCTCACAGCAATAGTTAAGAGTAACTGGTTACAGATTCACACTCCAGAATTATCATTACAGAGAAGTAGTATAGGTTTCTTCTGTATGAAAACATTGTTAAACTCTAAATAGCAAGATGGGAACTGGTGGGTGCCAGCGGTCAAGAGATAAGGCAGGTGGGTGAACCTAGGAACTGTAGTGAGATAGATTTCATGGCGATGTAACTCTTCTGTATCAGGATTTTACCAAGAACACGGATCTTAATAAACTTGTGTGTGTGTGTATGGTGTATGGTGTATATGTATCAGAAGACACTGTGTGTCTCTGTCGAGGGCCAAAGATGACTTTGAGAACCATCCTGGATTGCTTCTACCTCCTTTTTGCTTCTCTCTGGGATTTCCAAAGCTCTGCCGCCTGGGGTCAGAAATGCAGGCTGACACCATTTCTCTCTGTGTTTTTATGTGGAACCTGGGATCTGAACTCAGGACACTCTGCTTGCAAGACAGAGTCTTAACCCCAAGTCATTTTTTCAATCCCACAGGATCTTCATACATTTTGCCTTCTTTCTCCCTTCTTCCCTTTCTTCTTTCTTCTGTTCCTCCCTTCTTTACTTTCTTTTTCTTTCTTTCTCTTCCTTCTTTTCCTCTTTCCTTCTTCTTTTTTTATTTCTTCGAGGAGGGTGGCTGAGACAGGATATTATATAGCCCAGACTGGCCTCTCAATTCCTAATCCCCCTGCCTCAGCTGCTGTTAGAGCTTGCATTACAATTACATATGAATCTACACATTTTTAAATTCTTTTTCCCATTTGTGTGTGTGGACATATGTATGTGTGCAGATGTGCATGCATGTATGTGCATTTGGAAGCAGACCTGGGGTTTATATTAGGAATTATCTTCTGTTGAGCTTCATCTTATTCTTGTGTGAAACTGTCTTTCAAAGAACATTTACAGCCCAGTGACTGAAAATGGAATCTTCTAGAGTTAGCCAACGACTTTTTTTTTCTTCAAATAGTCAACCAGTAAATACGGCAGATCTTGAGAGCCACATGGTCCCTGTGGCCACAGCTCAGCTCTGTATCACAGGTGTGGCTGGATTTAAATGCATTACATTTAAGGATACTGAATATGAATTTCATAGCACTCTTACATTTTGTAAAACACTTCCTCAATCTTTTAACAATGTAAAAGCCCATTCTTAGTTCAATGGTCATTATAAAAGCAGATGGATTTGACTCGTGAGCCTTAGTTTGCATGCTCCCAGTTTACACTGTCAAATGGTAAACAGATAATTAGCGTGCAATCTGAGGGTATGAGCATTAATGAATTTTCTAGGTGGATTAGCCTGGAATCAGTGAATCCCACAATGTGCACAGGTCCTACTTAGGTGGGTTTGTCATGTCTTCTGACTCTTGATTACACACATTTCTTCCCTAAGAGGCTGCTTCAGTTCCACTCCAGTCACGAGCTATGCTATGCCATCCTAACTCACAAATCAGCCCCAATTCTGATGGGGCTTTGGGATCATGAAAAGCTGGCTTGGCATTCTGCTTACTTCTGCATAATGAAGGCACAATGTTAAAGCAGCAGCTCATGGAGGGGGGATGAAGAGCTGGAGACAAGATCACAAAATTGCATCATTTCAGAAGGAAGACAATCAGAAGGCACCACAAGGAAAATAAACAGTGGAATCTAAAGTAACACTTAATCCAGAAAGAGAAGGGATATAGCCATAAGACTCCACTGATAACAAATGGTAGGCGGTGAATTCAAGGTTTCAAGAGCCATCATCTGTGATGATGAGCTCGAAGACATTTGGCGCCTGACAATCTTCCATTCTCATAGCAGGTTTAGAGTTCTCTGATTAGAGAGCTCACTCGGGGGTTAGCCAGCTGGCTCAGCTGGCTCTGCCTCACAAGCAGAAGGTCCTGAATTCAGATCCCAGGTCCCACATAAAAAATGCCAGGCAGAAAGGGAGGCAACCTGCACTTCCAAACCTTGGTGGGGGAGAAAGCTTGGAAAATTCAGAGCAAAGTAAAAAGGAGGTAATAAGCAATTCAGGATGATTCCCAAAGTCACCCTTGGTCCTCCACAGACACACCACAGACACACACAGTGTCCTCTAATATGTGTCTAATATGTGTTTATGCATGTGTGTGTGTACACAAAATACATAAATAAATAAAGTTTTTTTTTTAAAAAAGAATTATTTTCCTGTACTTATTCATTGGTGCATATTAGGTGTATACTGACTAGGTAGATTATAATGGCTCTATTATTGGATGAGAGGGTTGTTTATCATTTGTTTTAAATCCACATGCAGAAGACTTTTGTGATCTTATAAATTCCCAGTGAGAGGTTTTTTTTTTTCCTCTAATGAAGTTGTCAGAGTTTCTGAAAAATCAGACTTTTTTTTTTAAAGAAAGACCTCTCAAAATTATTCTGTTAAGTATCGTCTTCACCCATCTTGTCCCATGGATCTCACAGGACAGATGTCATTACCTCCAGGCCGGAGGCAGGTATCCCTTCATCTGAGTGCAGCCATCTTACGATATGCAGATGAGATGGGCAGAGAGGGAGGACGCCATCCCACCCAGTGTGAGCCGCAAGACTCTGAACAACAGAAACAACACTGACCACAATCACACATTACCAGACACTAATTGAGAAAGATTTATTAAGGTCCAATTAGTACGCCTCTAATTTTCAACAGTCCATGACTTCCCCATAAAAAAATAGGCACATTGGTAAAAGTCCAAGTTCATTGCATCGACTTCCAGCATACAATATTCTGTGCTAGGTATAAAGCACGTGCAAGCATTCCTTTCTGCTAACTGGTTCCGCACTTCTCTTCGCCGTAGATACTGAACGCATCCACCTTCCATCCAAACTCCTGCCATGCGCCAACTTCCTGCTTCCTTGACAGCCAGTCTCTCCAGGGCTTCTTTCCCTCAGACAACCTCCTGACCTTTCTAGCACCTTCCTGGTTGCTTCTTATAACACTCGTCAATCACCGGAACAATGCATTAGGTTTCCATTGAACCTGGCAATCTCTCTGGGTGGTTCCCAAGACATACACCACAGCCAATCATCTGCTGACACGTATATCTACCCACTTTTGATATACAAGGTACCTCCCAAAAAAGCTAGCCAGCACACTGACCCATTATTCACTTGTCATATTTGAATTCTTGGCATTTTCTATAATTTCCATTACAGTATTGGCTGCCAAGAATAGAGTAACCGGTCTCTCAAGAAAAAGAGTGAAATTGCTACTTATGATAAGATATCCTGGGTATTGTGGCATATAGCTGCTTTTGTTCCATTTTTGTCATGACAGAAAATCACTCTCAGCAGAAGTAACCACTGCATTTCTTTTGTGAAAAGGCAATTTTACTGGCTTTCATCAGAACTGCCCCAAAGTAGTAAACCCCTTTTTATAAAAGTAAAAGCATATGAAAACAGTTCACATTTTAAAAAAGAAGTCCTTCATGAGAACAGGTGCTGAGTACATAATCAATTATAAGGGAAAAGTTTTATGGACACGCAAATTCTGAAACATAAGTGAAAACTGAAGATAATCTATTTGACAATATGGAGATGGTTAAATAAGCTGAAATATATCCATTAAATGGGATATTATAGAATCACTAACACTGTTTTTGTAAAAAAAAAAATGCCACTAGAAAACCTGGCAATTATGAAAAAATATATACTTACATGACTTTTTACAGCACGATTCCAATTATGTAAGAAAGTATATAATAAATGTAGAGAGGCATACACGGGGGAAGCTGTTAAAGAGGGTGACTTTCAGGTTGGAATACTGGCAATCGTTCTTTCTTTTGTACACAGTTCTCCAAGTTTCAAGTCTTCAAGATCGCATTATTTATAATCAGAAAAACCATGGGCTTGCCATTTTTCCCTCTGATATACTGATAATAGGAATGGACTTGGGTATTTTAAATATGCATGGACAATATTACCAGGTTTCATCTTCTATGATGTGGTTAGAGTATATAGTCTTTTGGTAATAAACCTACATTCCCTGTCTCTTATATGTGCTACAATACTTTAATTAAAGAAAAAAAAAAGGTAATTTTGGGATTAGGGTATTGCTTCTTTAGGAGTCTAAACAAATACTGGCATTCACAACTAAATTCTTCTATTCCCTAGAAGATTTAAAATTAGTATCCTTTAATCTCTTTAAAGTAAAGCATACTGTGTACATACATTACATGCATGCTTTCTAAACAAGAAATCATTCTAATTTACAGGTTTTCTCCGAAAGGAAAAAAAAGCAATTAACAGTCCAGACAGTCTTTTCCATCACAAACATGCTGATAGGCACAAACTCACTCAATAAGTGAAATGTAGCCTTGGAAGATTAAAAAAGAAAAAAAAAAAACGGGGGGAGGGAGGGAGAGAGGGGAGCCTGTATATAAATTCAGTTGTGGACTCAACTAAGTCAGATTCTTTTTTTTTTTCTGACTTGTATCAAACCATCACACCAAATCTTTTGAAGTCTAGTTAGTGTTTGTTCTCTGCATGAACATCTCAGAGACAATTTCTGAATTCCACCACAAGCACTCAGCTTTCTCCTTTTTCAAGGACTAGGGAGGTGGATGAGGATGAGGATGAAGGCTGTCAGGTCTGCTGATGCTCGGGGTTCCATTAAGTCTCCCGGGGCCGAGGACCAAATACTGCCATTGGTTAGTGTTTGGGTCGTTTTCTTTCTCTTTCCTCTGGGCCCCCCTGCTCGGGCCACGGGTGCGGGGGTCCCGGCTCCACCGAGGGAGGACAAGGCTGGCCGGCTGCTCTTGCGGCTTCCTTGCTAGACCACCGAGTGGTCGTTGCTGTGGACTCCGGCCAGGATGGTGTGGTTGAGCGAGGAGGCTGAGCGGTCCGAACCCTCGGCCGGCCCGTTGGGGTTCTCGGCGCGCTGACAGCACAGAATCTGCCTGAAAGTGGCGCTCATCTCCTTGTCGCGGTACGAGTAGATGATGGGGTTCATGGCCGAGTTGAACTCTGCCAGGAGGAGGAAAAACTTCTCATAGGCCAGAACGTCGCACTGCGGACAGCACACATCCAATAGCAACAAGGACGAGCCCGGGAGTCCAGCAGACGATAAAAGCACCTAGAGGGTGAACCAGGGTGGGGGAGATGGGAAGGGAGAGAAAGAAAAGAAACATCATGAAACACTCAACCACACAGGGAACCTATTTCAGTTCAGCAAGCAAATATTGCCATCGGACGCTACCCACCATCAACACAAATCACATGCTCATTTTATCAGCTAGATAAATTAGTAAAAGTCGACTTAATAGTACTCCACTTATTCCAAACCTTGCTAAATTGAGTACGTAGAGCATAGTAATGATTTTAGGGAATTTTGAAAAGGAAGATGCTAGCCTAGCCTCAATGGGAGAACCACTGATTTATAACACTTGCTAGAGTATGAGTCATGTCAGGCATAGGACGTCAAACACAAACTAGATGAAGCACAGTGGGCCCACACAAGTGAAAAGACTTGAAAATAGGAGGGAGTCTGATGGGAGACGGAGGGTTGTCAGGGGCAAAGGATGGGGGATGGGAATGGGCACTAAGGGGAGAGAAAAAAGAAAAAAATATTAAACTGGAAGATAGCAATGATTTTGAACAAGGCACAGAATTTGATAAGCAATGGCTACACAAAAAACAACATCCCTAATTATCCTGCAGAACTCTCATAAAGCTATGGCTTTGAATAACAATGAGCCATTTGGGGGAGCAATAGATGAGCACTTATGATACGTGGTACTTCATGTTCAAATGAAGCATGGTTTCTGGTTTTAGTTCCTGCTATAATCTTTATTTTGCCATTTAGTAACAGGGAGAAGTAGTTAGGCCAATGATTTCTTTACCTTGGCCCCCTCACCTGAATAATGGACATGATTATAGATTCCTCCTGAGATTGGTTGTCAGGATCAAATGAAGGCTAAGAGTATCTATTATTACATAATCCAGAGTATCTATTATTACATAATACCTAGATTCTCAGATTATTATACAATCCTATATACCCAGGATTGTCGTTATGATTCACAAGAGCAACAATAGAGTGCTTATTCCTTTGTTCAGCAGCATGTAAATGGCAGCTTCAATGATAAAGACATTCAGCAATTATTCAACAATATTACAAGTGTTTTCTTGTACTTTCAGAAATAACTCCCCTAATCTGCATACTCACCACATGACATGCAAGCCATACGAAGCCCCCGTTGTCCAGATGAAGAAACTGAAGCTCAGGTTTAAATGTCTCTCTTAAAGAGACCCCTAGAGCCCGACTCTAGTACTGATGCTCCTGAAAACATTACGTCGTCCTTCCCTCCATCTCTTGCAGCTAGCTCATCAAATATTTGAAAACTGACTTTATGCTTCATGTATTCTCGTCTAGATTAATTTCGTCCTCCTTCCAACAATTCCAAATTAATGCCTTGCTGTAGTCACAAGACATTTGGACATACAGATAATATTCATAATTGCACATTGCTTCTGGAATCATCATTTGGATCTGGAGGAACGAGGAAGTTGTACAATTATTTTCACGTCTCCTGCTGTGACCTGAGCACCCGTTGGGGGCGCCTCCAACTGAAATAGGAGTCAGTGTGCTGCCATGACACCTCCACTAAGAAAGAAGCTCCAGATAGACAAACTGGCCATACGGTGAGCAGGAAGGATTTGGAAGTGAATCGAATCTGTTGATTTCAGTGGTACTTCTGAGTCTTGATGGATACAGGCTTGGCCTGGAGTCCCGTCTTGGACTAACCTCAAGGAATGAGTTTCACAAAATGTAAACAAACAAGATTTAGTCTCCAAACAGCCCAGCTTTGAATGTGTGCTTTCTTTTTTAAACCTTTTCAGTGGGGGAAATAAAAATAAAGTAAGGAGAAAAGTTCTCCCATAAAGCTCTTTGTTCTGCGACACACCAATGGGTATTGGTTTTTAACCTGCTGTTCGCTTTGAAGAGAAGCCAAGATGCTTCACTTTCCCTCATAAGCTCAATACCTCAAGCTCTCCTTAGAGAGGAAAAAAACAATATTCCGAATATCAGGAGATAATAACCAGGCTGCTATCTGAACTTCAATAAAAATGTCAATAAAGCATTCATTCCTAGCCCTTGAATTTCCTTTATTGAAAATCACTCAGAAAGCCAAATATAAAGGCAAATCAAAGGACTGCCTCTTGGGTTTCAAAAATAATGCTTTATTCATTGGGAAGCCAGGAAGGGACTTATTCTCAGGGTGGAAAAAATGCATGGTCCTATTACGGGTTTACTTGGAAACTAAAAACACACACAAGCCCTTCATGAATGGAAGAGCCTTCTTTAAAGTTTCCTCTTTCTTTGCTCAAAGCTCTAATTGAGCTCCAATTCAGAGACTGATTAGATCTGAGCACAGGCAGAGATATATTATGATGTGTGGCTTCCTGAAGGCAACAGAAAGGAGTAGACTCCATTCTTGGGTTGGGGGAACTCATTTTAACTATTTGTTCTAGTATGACTTCTTCCCATGCTAGAATTCAAAAGCAAGATCTTTGTATAAAGAGGAATGTCCTTAGACATTAGCCTTTGGGGCCTTATTTTTAAGTTCCACACAAAAGAATATAAGACACCCTGGTTATACTGGGACACAGGAAGTGGGAAATGTCACAGCCAGAGAGATGCTAACTTCCATGGACACTTTGTGAAAGAAAGGATCGAGTCCTCTCCCTGCTCCTTCACTGAAACGAACTGTTTCTAGAACTATGGTCAGTCCTGACCACAGTGTTTCTGAATCTTCAAGACTCAACCAAATGTTCCAGGGATTCACAGAATACACCACAGAAATCCACATTCCAAGCCAATTCTCAGTAGTTCCCCCTTCTTCTACAGAGGCCTCTGGCATTGAACCGATCCAAAAATGAAGATGTTCTATAGAAGGGGAAGCAGAGAACTTGGAAATGACTAAAAGATAAAGACGTACTATAGAAGGCAAGTGGAGGGCCTGGAAAATTCTAAGATGACTGATTTCCTAAATCATAGTAACTGACTCATAATGAATGAGTATTTCACTATAATAGACAGTCTGCTCAGATTATGAACTACTCCTCTGAATTTCTAAGACCAAAACTCATATCTAAATTCTTTCGATAAGAAGCAACCAACTGAAACAGAGGCGGATCATAACACTTAAGATGTACACTGTGGATCCTACCACACTTCTGGAATTGAGTTGATGAGTTAGTTGTACAGTACCCTCCATCCATCTCTGCATATGCAAAGTAGCTCTCTGGCTAGTCTATGGAGCACACCCACACCCACCCACAACAATGAGAATCTTAAAAGCATGCTGTGAGTCACAGAGATCTGGCATTTCTAAAGCTTTGTGGTGACAATGATTTGAGATAGTCCATGGAGCACAAGGAGGAAAACAAGAAAGAAGGGAGAGGGAGAGAGAGCAGAGCACCTTGGAGGTTATCAGCTCCACACCTTCCAAGAAGGGGGTTCAAACAATAGGGAAGTCAGTAGGAAGAGATTTTTGGATTATCTAACTAATTCTAGAACACTCCCTGTAGAGGAATCACTACAGACCAAGGCACAAAATCAACGAATGATTCATGGGGCTGGAGAGAGGGCTGAGGAGTTAAGATGCTGTCTCTCAAACAGAAGGTCGAGAGTTCAGATCCCAGATCCTACATAAAAACGCTAGATGAAAAGAGCCGTGCCTTGCACTTCTGGTTCTAGTGAGCAGAGCCTGAGAAATATCAGAGCAGAGTAAGAAGGAGGTAGAAGCAATCTGGGATGATTCCCAAAGTCACCCCTAATCTTCCACCAGTACACACAGTGCCTCTGATACACACACACACACACACACTCACACATATACACACAAAAAAATAAATAAAAGATTTTTTTTTAAAAAGAATGATTCAAAGCAGTAAGAAGGAAGAGACTACAAGTAGTGGTTCAGTGTTGTAAAGTCAGTGCAGAATTGGTGTAAGAAATGATAACCAAGGTCACAATGGCCTGTGTGTCTTCCCAAGACAGTCAAGATTTGTTCAGTTGCTTTTTCAAATCTTTATAAGCCCAATTATAGAAATAATAACCTTCACTTTAATCTCACCAGCCTTGCCTGATAGATTTTCATTTAAGATACAACATTAGTGGCAGTGAAAAAGAATGATCACTTACCTTGGCCATTTTGAAACACGTGAGCTTCTATTATTCTATATAACATGTATGTCAAGAAGAGAAATAATCAGAGCTAAAATCAGGTCAGCAGTATGGGGGAAGAGGTGATGTAGGAGACTGGAAATATATTTAGGAGACAGACTCATCACATGTGGTGAGAAAGACAGAAGAGTCTATGGTGACTTCTGGGAGAGATTTGGTTACTTTAAAAAAAAAAAAAAGTTCAATCAGGGTCTCAGGCAGCACAGGCTGTCTTCAGATTAGCTGAGGGTGACCCTGAGCCTATGATCCTGCCTCTACCTCCCTAGTTTGGACTGAGACTGCAGGCACATACCATCAACACCTGGGTACCACAGCCAGGGCTGTGTGCCTATTGGGTCAACATTCCTCCAACTTGCCCATTGAGAAAGTGTCCATTGGTGTGTGGCCAAAGAAGGTGGGGAGTGACAGAGTGGCAGTCTCTGCCACTGGTCACATGAGCTTTGTCTGTCGAACCTATCAGTGGGAGATGACACACTCACAGAAGATGGAGTCCTGGGAACCTTCTCTCCACTGTGCAGAATGATCTAGATCTGCCCTCTTTGCAAGGACGACAGGGAAGAGAGAGTGTTCCAAGCACGTCTGCTGTTTCTTGAGCAAGCTGCAGTCCTTTCTTACACATCTGTCAAAGCAATCGGGAGGACTGGGTGTCCTCAAAAATGGAAGCACAGGTGCTGGAATGCAGGCGCAAGACGCAGGGTGGGTGGAGGCTGCTTTACAGCAACAGGTCACAGCTGCAGAGCATGATTGGGTTACCACACCCTCCCTCGTCAAATACACAAACCCATCAGTGACAGAATGTTACTAGGTGGGCTCACAATCAGGTGTTGTGTGTATGTGAGACTTCTTCCTAACTAGCTGAACTTTTTGCTAATGTATGGGACGCAAAAAAGCAAAACTGAAGAAGAAAAAAGATCTCTGCAGAGAGAGCCCAGAATTTTGGAAGAAAAAAAAAACCATAAAGCATATATGGCTAGCAAAATTATATACATGCACACACACACACACACACACACACACACACACACACACACAAATTTTAAAATATCCACAGATCCAGAATGTGAATCAATTCTATACATCAGTTCTGTACCCAAAGTGAACCTTTTCTCCTTGACCTGATTATTTTCATTTCTCAAATGAGAATTTCAGAAAACACACCTACATGCACACAGTATTTTCCTCGCACCACTAAATCACCCTCAGGTCAGGCCCGTTAGAGTCCCAGAATCCAATCAGACTTCAGTTCATCTCTGTAGTTACACTGTGATTTCTTTTATAAAAATTACATGGTTAGCTAAGCAATGCTTCTGTGTTATACAGCTTAAGGAAAGCGAGGTTAGATCGTGGTTGGTCTAGCAGGTGAGGGGTGGTTGAGATGAAGCCCTATGGGATGTGCTTCTGCCGTCGTGGGGGATTAAATCCAGGGTCTGCTGCATGCTAGGCAAGCATTCTATCACTGAACTATGCACCATCTCTCCTTTTAATTTTGAATTTGAGACAAGGACTTGGTGAACTTGCCCGGCCGGGCTGTCATGGTTTGAATGTGGGTTGTCTCACATTCACGCTCATGTGTTTGTATCCTTAGCTGATGTTAAGGTTTGAGAAGGGTGTGGCACTTGTGGGAGGTGGAGCCTTGTTGGAGGAAGGGGTATCACAGGGGGCAGGTCTTGAGGGTGGTCAGTCCCACCCCCTTTCCACTAGTAACCTACTTCGGCTGTCTGCATCTTGCTCTCTCAGCCTTTATCATGGTATGTGCAGTAACCTAAGCCCCCTCCAGCTCCTGATATCACCATGCCTTTTCCACTGTAAGTCAAACTAACTCCTTTACTCTCCCTTTAGTTGTTTGAGCCTGAGTGTTGTCTCACAGCAGCAGAAAGAACTGAAACTGCAACACAGGCCTTGAATTGGTTTGTGTGTGTGTGTTAATTCTATTTTTATATTGATTTTACTGTACCAGCCATGTTTTAGCTATCAGAATGGTTTAACAGGATAATGTTAAGCTTTAAGTATATTGACCACAGTGATCAATTTGGGTTTTATTGAGAAGTGTTAAATACTCTTTATTTCATATTATACATAAGCCACACTAAAATGTCTTTCAGTAAGCAAAAGGCAGTCGTCTTTCAATACAGGAAACCCTAATGAAATTGGCATAGTTAAGGACAATATAAATTGCTTACTTATCTTTAACCACTGCCTATATCAGGCTAATGAATACAAATTGAATACAGGTGAATCTTGCTTGGTTCTGAAAGAGGAAGAAAACTTCCCCATCGTTTAAACATATTCATAACCCGTTATATATAAATCTAAGTATAAAAACAATTTCCAGTAGGCTTGAGATGGCATTTCCCATTTTTGTGAAAAGTTCAACATTACTAATTTAAGTCCAATCATATCTTTAGAAAGAGAAAACCGTAATAATATTTAACTGAACTGGAATTACTACTTTTAAAAAAGACCATACTTATTTTACTATAAGCCAATTTTACTTTAAATCAGGACTGTCCAACAAAAATATTCCATTAACCTCTCATGATCTGAATTCTGGTATGAGTTAAATTACAGTACACGTTAAAAACCAGAAGATATTTGCTTTGTAATAAATAAGGCAGTGGTCATTTACTTTTTAAAATAAACTATCAAGTTTGCCTTTTCTCCCTTCTTCTTGTGAGACAGAGTCTTAATCCCTGAGCCATCTCTCCAACTCTCTAACCCTTTCTCCCTTCTTCTTAATCCCAGCGAAGATCATTTTTGTCCTGGGGTGTGCTTTTTGGAGTTCTCCAAATACTTCAAGAGTGCATCCTTTCCCCAGACGACAGATGCCTTTATTCTCATTAGCATCCGCATGGGAGAATCCAGCTGCCTGGCCTGTTTTTCACCCAAACAGACCATGGAGGTTTTTGGTCCAGTCTTGTGTTTGCCTCCCTTCTCCACAGTGTGATACCGGACACCCTTCTGAACAAAAATCTTCTTGCCCTTCTCAACGTCACCCATTTTTAATTCACTGTCCCACCTCTAGCATTACAAGCGTTAGCTCCATAGCCAGACATCCTGCTCTCTAATATCCTTGTCAATTTGATAGGCCAAAAAATTCATAATGTAGTAACTGAATATTATTGAGCTAAGGTGGGTTTTGTTTAAATATGCCTATTGGCATTTGGAATCTGTTATTTTTGTGAATTATTGATATCTTTGCCAATCTTTCTGTTTGAATGCTACTGATTTCATTGATGTAGCATTAACTCCATTATGCTTAAGATATACATATGTATATATATATATATATATGTAATCATAATGGTATAATTGTCTCAGAATTTTTAAGACACTAAATGCATAAAAGCATTTAATTTGTGATTAACTTTTTTTGTTATGATTTGTGTCGATATTCACAAATGTAAACTTATCTATACATATTGGCCTGTAGCTGTTAATCATCTCAAGCTTTTCTTTAAACTCCTTAAATATTTTGGTAAATATTTCTAATGTCATTTAAATGACTAAAATTTGTACATGTATGTGGTTACAGCATAATGTTCTGCTACATGTAAATACTTTGGAATGGCTAAAACAAGCTAATGTTTTAAACATTGTTAACTGTTTCACTTATATTTGTATGTATTTGTGCAACATACACCTCTACACATGTAAACATACCAACACCTGGGCACCATGCCTTGCAGTCTGCCAACAACCTTGAATAGACACTATTACTTGTCTTCATGTAAGAAATGTTCCACAAGGAGAAAACAGAACAGGAAGACGGAAGAAATAAAAGAATCCTCATTTCTCAGTGTGATCTACAGACTGAAGGTGCTCGCTAAGTGCTGGGCAGTGGACATGAACAAGGTGCCCTTAACATACCTTCCTGGATTTTCTGCAGTCTAAGTATGAAGAGAAAAATCATGGCGTGGGGCCAGGACAAGTGATAACTTACCTACACAGTAGTAAGAACCACACTCTGTATATCAGACACTAAATTCTAGAATAGCAGAACAATTTCTATAAAATATTGAATATCAGAAATCCCAAGTATACGCATTTAGTCTATAAACTTGGAGGAGTGGTCTGCAAACGTAATTTTTGTTTTGTGTTGTGTAATGGCTGCTGTAGTCTCAATCTGGAATGTTCCCCAATGACTCACATGTTAAAGGTTTGGTCACCACTGGATGGTGGCATTATTGGGCGGGATCTTTGGAAGGTGGGGCCTGGTGAGAGAAATCTAGGTCTCAGGGGTGTGGCCTTGAAGGGGTTGTGGTCCTGGGCTTTCTTCTTCCTCGTTTTGCTTGCTAGCTGCCATGAGGTGAAACTCTTGCTCCAATCATGTTCCCCGCCATGATGCGCTGCCTGCCATGGCTGAAGAACAATGGGTCCAGGCCACAGAGGGGTCACTAAGCTTTGTGCTCAGGAAAGCTCTTTCTTTTTGAAAGCTGCTTCCTTTGGGTATCTTTGACAGTCACAGAAATCTCACACATCAAAAATACAAAAAAAAAAAAAAAAGGACGATGAAAATAATTTTAAGTAGAGTTGCAGACGTGGTTCAGCAGTAGAGAGCTTATCTAGCACGTACAAAGCCCTGGCTGGGTGAGAACCGAGAATCAGAGACAGACAGACAAAAAGAAAGCATATGAAGCAAGTTGGGGACAATTTCTGGAAAGGGAAGTAGGAAGAAGGGATAGAGGACAGAGCTTGGGCTGGATCTGTAATTATTTTAAGAGGCATGAAAATAATATCTCCCCCACCCACACATACACATCATGTTCTTCAATATTTATGTTCTCAATAGAATGCAACTCTTGAGGTCTCTCTCTACAAGCCCACTACACAGGAAATGCTATAATTTCCTTTCACAAGAGCCCATATACACAGTAGTCTAAACCATACTGAAATGGGACATTCACGTTCCCTGATTTGGAGTCAAGTAGAGAAGGTGAAGACTGATTTACCGGAGCACAGCCCACCAGTCACCAAGTAGCAATACTACAATAAGCCCAACAAAGGACTTCCTTAAAAGTCCTATCTTCAAGTGGCAGCTATATCTTAAACTTAGCATACACACATCATGTAGACATCATGTAGACATGTAGACATAACATGCATACATATATGCATACTCTGAAATCTCCTTAGAACCTTCAAAAAGAAGAAATATGGTTTTTCTTTTATATGTAGTATACTGAATTCTAACTCAACAGCACAGGAAACACATGAAAGAGAAAAAGAGGAGAGAGAGAGAGAGAGAGAGAGAGATTGAGAAATTGTATATATATAGGCACGGGTATAAGAGGATACTTGAATGTGTGTGTCTGTGGAGGTCCAAGATTCTAGATTGCTCTTCCAATTTATTGTTTTGCTTTGGGGATGTCCAAGACCAGAATTAAAGCCCACCATTATATGGATCCAGTGTTTTTACATGAAATCTGGGGATCTGAACCATTTAAACTATTGAGCCATCCCATAGCCCCACATGTATTTTTCACATAGACATGAATCTTTCTCAATAGTTAAATCTGTGCTGATCCTAAACCTACTGATAGATTATAAATCTTTTAAAAAGCAAATATCTCCCTCTCGTTTGAAAACTAACAAATCTTAGATCTCACAGAAAAATATTACCAATTCCAGACCAAAAACAGCTAACTTCAAAAGTGATACTAAACTTACTGCATGACGGTCGCCCAACTGTTACCAAGGTGATTGGGATAATATTTACCCCTTTAAAAGGATAAGTGACAACCCCCCCCAGAGTCTTTTCCTCACAAAAGTTCAACATGTACAGGAAGTTTATAATTTGAAACATATTTAGTTTTCCACTATGAACTAAGATTCTTCTGAAATGATTTAAGTTTAAATAGGTACTGAAATCTGCCTGAAAATGTTCCTGAAGCACAGCACGTGATGACATCTCAGACCTTTCGACTCAGGACTGCTTTGGTACACCAACAGGACACACATGACTCAGGAGGAAAATTTTGAGAAGCCAGCAACGTAATGGAAATCTCTCTTGCAATTCATGTCTTAGTGGAAAAACAAGAACTTAATCCAAAAGCAAATTCAGAGAAGTTTGTGAATGATTTTTTTGCAGCCTAAAAATATTGATGGTATATATTTTTTCCCTAGTGTCTAGAAGGCACAAAAAGAAACATGGCAGAAATTATAAATGTGCTTCTTTCTTTCTCCCCCCACCCTTTGGGAGACATTCCACCTCCAGCAGCGTCTCCTAAGACTGCTGAATGTCCCAGATCTGTGTGTGCAAAGCACAGATTCTTGACACTGTGGGAGGAAGACAGTCTGTCCTGCTTTAGTATAATAACTGTGTGTGCAGACGATACCGACTGCCATCAAAAACTTCTAAAGCTTCTTTTAAACAGGCTCTTCTTTGAAAGCAAAATAAAACTTTAACAAGAAAGCTTATGAAAGAACAATTATTTGATTGAGAAATAGGTGCTAGTGGGTACTGATGCAAATGGCTGCAGATCTATAATCTGAAACAGTTTTTTAATGCATGAATTTCAGCGATTTTTAACAAGTGTCCACTGAACACTTGGTGTGTCAAAGCAGGAAAAGGTAAGTAAATGTCTCCAATAAATTCTTAGGGTGCAAAAATCCTAAACAATGTCAATCCATCCATTCCGCAGGCACCATGATTAACTACTGCAGTTTGATTGCTGGGAATTGATCCTATAGCTGTACCATATACCATACAAATTACACACAATCAAGAAATCCTTTGTAACCCTAGTTATTTAAAAAAGAACTAAAAGGTAACCGATAACCAGAGAGAAGTGAAATAAATTACATTGTGCATTCTAAGTAGACTCATGCACTTTCTGAGAGCTAGCAAGATAGTCCATCTTTGTTGATACCAAATAAGCTCCAAGATATTTTCTTAGTTAAAAAGAACACAATGTAAAATATGCATAATTGTGCTATCCCTTGTACCTCTACAGCAAGAGCAACAAACACCCTAAATTGCACAATAGAAACCTCCAGTGAGACTCATGGCCAGTTTATTTTAGACATGTTTAGAGCATCATAAAAATGATGCATTAGCCATGTTACTTGACTTTGAAGGCAACGTTGCATTCATTTGCTAATCCTTTGATATATTGCCAAAGCTTTGCATTGGAACATGGGTCTGTTGACCAAAGCCCTTTGCGGCAGCCTCCGAGCAAAAGTCACACAGCAAAGCAACAGCGTGCGCTGCTTTCCAACTCCGCTCCTCTAATGCAGAGTCAGCACTGAAAATACTGACGCCCTTCCTCTCCCTCTCCCCTTCCTTCTCCTTCTTCCTCTCCCTCATCTCCCATTCTTATTCTTCTTGTTTCTGTCTTCCTCCTCCTCCTCTTCCTCCCCTTCTTCTTCCTTCCCTCCTCCTCCTTCTTTCTCCTCCTGCTCCTTTTTCTCCCTTTGCTTTTCCTCATTCTCCTATCCCTCTTGTTCTTATTGACTTTTACTTTTTTTCTTTCCTCCTCCTTCTCCTCCTTCTTTTGCTTCTTCTCCTCTTCCAGTTTATTCTTGTCTTTTCAGGCTGATCTCACCATGTGCCCCCAGTCCACTCATTCATGCCCCTCCTGGCTCTGCCTCCCATGTACCAGGAATACTAGAGCTGGACCGCCATGCTTGGCTTAAAATTCTTGCAATTGGGGCTGGAGAGATGGCTCAGGGGTTAAGCCTCTGCCTCACAAGCAAAAGAACCTGAGTTCAGATCCCAGATCCCAGTAAAAATGCAGAGAGAAAGGGCAGTGACCTGTACTTCCAACACCGGAAGGCAGAGACTGGGAAATCCTAGAGCAAAGCAAAAAAGGAAGTAGAGCAATCCAGGATGATCCTGAAGTCACTCTTGGGCCTCCACAGGCACATACACTCCAAGTGCCCTCTGATACACACACACACACACACACACACACACACACACACACAATTGTTTACTCCAGCTGTTGTCAAGCTATTTGTTGTTGCTGTTGGAACTTGCCTTCACTGGGTATTAACAAAGCTTCCATTTAATTTACATACATGGAATGGCAGTTACTTTCGGGCTTTACTTTGACAGCAGGGTAACTGAGTCCTTTAGACACATCTATAAGGAATTACCGAGTTAAGACAAACCTGCAGGGGATTGGCGTGGGAAGACTCATCCCTTAGTGGGTGCACCATCCCCGTGGCAGGCAGATTATGTGGAGAGAGAAATATTTGGCAAGGTGGCAAGCTGGAGGGCATGTACTGGTTCTTGTCCCTCTGCTATTGCTGTTGATACGATGTGGTCAGTTCCCTTGGCTCCTGAGAACTGTCCTGCTAGGACTTCGGCCTATGATAAAGTGTCACCTAGAATCACAAACTGGTATAAAAACACCCTTGTTCCCCTAAATTATTCAGATCATATATTCATCACAATAACAGGAATATGAACCTAAGACATGCATGTTTTATTGATCACATTTATTTTTATCAGATAAATGTAATATTTAGCAAATGCTATAATTATAAATTCTGGTATGAACAGTTTTTAAGTGCCAAAAAAAATGGTTCTTGATTGTTGTCAGGAGTTAAGTTACTGGCCTCTCTTAAGGCTATACTGTATTTTTAAAACTCATCCAAACATGTCTGTTTAATGTCATGTGCTAGTCTAGGTATGTAAGAAACATCAGTAAATCAGAAGAGCAAACAGTCTCTGCTGTTATGGTTTGAATATCAAACCCCCTTAGCATTTTCACATGTTTAGAAAGGTTGTGGCACCATTAGGAGATAGAACTTTCTGGAAGAAGGCATTCACAGGGGGCGTCGGGCCTTGAGGTTTGGTGGCCTGGCCCTGCTTCCCCAGGGGTGACTCTGGTTTTCTTTGCCTTTTGATGGCTGCAGTGACCTGAACCAACTTCCTGCTTCTGTCTCCAGCCGCACCTTCTGCTATGCGAATCCCACCATATCTTCTCTGGAACTGTCAGTCAAATCTATCTCCCTCCTCCCTTGCATTGTGTCTGAGAACTCTCTCACAGCAGCAGCAGCAAAAAGAAGAGTAATTGCAACAGGGCCAAACAAGGAGGAGGTGGAGGCATCCATGGTGGTTCCCAAATTCGCCGATGGTTCTATACACACACACAAGCACACACGCACACACACACGCACATGCACATGCACACACACACAAATGAATAAACAATAAAAAAAATTTAAAAAAAAAAGAAGTGATGGAGGAGATTTAGCCTGGGGATATGACAACAGAAGGACCACTGGAACAAGGTCCAGAGAAAAGGAAGGAATTATACAGTATGAATAGAGGAAGATCTGACATGGATTAACCATAATGGGAAGAAAGGGGATGGGACATGAATCATCGTACTTTACAAAGGCAGAGTTAATACTTCAACTTGGTGAGGAGACAGTTTCGAGGAAGTGCACAGTCTGGGGATGTGATACAGTTACGCAGCAGTTTTGAGACAAGGTCTAGTGTGGCCCAGCCTGGTCACCGAGGCGCTATGTGGCCTAGGGTAACCCTGAACTTCTGATCCTTCTGCCTCCATTCCCGATGCCCCATCATGACCCGCCCTGTCTATAGTCACCTTTCCTCTCTAACTTTCATCAGTATTTGGTTTATCATAAGGTAAAGAAATTTGTCTCTATTTATTCAAGTCTTGACGCTATCAAGTTTATGTTTTTATTTGCTATTTTACGAACATTTATCTTTTCATTGCTTTCTTCCTCTTGGGGAAGCCCATGCCTTAGATTTGGAGTGAGACGCTGCTCTGCCCACCCCCTGCGTCTTCTCAACAGGCAGAGGCCTGTTGTTGGGTAGACAGTGCTGAGTAGGGTCCTTTGCTGCTCTCTGATCCATGGGTGAGGTTCCTGTTGGATGGGAGGTGGGACAAACCATATAGCTGCCTACTGCTGCTAAATTGAGCATCTGAAAACTGACTGGGTGGGCCTTCGCGGTGTCCAGGGGCCTGTCACTATGGTAACTCTAGTCCCGGGATCCCCAGCCAGTTCATTTCACTTTTCACCCCAGTGTACCCTTTGATTATCCCTTGTGGGTTTTTTTTTTTTTTTTTTTAATGTTGTGCTTTGTTTGATTTCCTTCTCCCTTCCCCCTCCATCCTGTTCCTATTTATACTTAGCTGGGAGGGACAGAGAGAAAGATCTCTACTGTCTGTCTAGACTGGAAGTCTTACTCAGGGACTTTTTTTGGAGGGTGGAAACTGTTAAGACTATCCATAGCCACAGAAGAAAACAATGGCCTAGCACGCTTGGTTTTGTTTCAGCAAAAAGTACTCTATAAAGTGTGTCCGACTTATGGCCTATGGGCTGCTCCTCATCACAAGTGGTATCAGACAGCCCTGAATGCTGCCTGGCACAAAATCGTCAACTTACTTAGCCTATGTTGAGTTCTTGTGCTTTTGTTCTGGAACCAGATCGCCTGGCTTTCATGCCCGCACTTCGCAGATGACACTTGTCATTTCATTTCGCAACACTGAAAGGACCGACATGCTTACGCAAGCCTTTTGATCTTCTGCTCTCGTGACTCTCTGAAAATTGAAACTGACTCTACGGTCTCCACCCCTGGTGTCCCTTTTTCTCCAGCTCTGTGCTCACGAGCCACCGTGGGCTCCAAGGAGTGGTGATCCTATGCTTTAGAAGTGGGGAGGAAGAGCTAATGAAAACCCTAGTTGCAGCCTAGCTGCAATCCACCACTCTTGTTGTGGCAACGTGAGCTCAAGCATCCTCTATCCTTGGCCTTCTGTTCCTCATTTCTTTTCCCAACTGCGTCTCATTCGTCCCATCAAGCATTTAGGGACAGTTAGCTGAATCTTACTCACCCAGAAAGGAAATAAACCCCCCTGCTTGCTCATTATCCACCATATCTCAAGAGGCCAGTTGAAACTTTTCTTTTTGATTCTGGGCGTTGAACACCAACTACACAATTCTCCATCTCGTTCACACACCCTTGAGCAGATATGGCTTGTTATTCTAGAGAACTCATGGGAACAGACTGAAGAACTGAATTTGGAATGTTCAGAACTATAATTACATCCTATCGATGTTGCTACTGTGTGTTCTGTAACTTAAGATGCCCCAGTTTGGCCACACAGGGACAAAACTGTGAACACTCCAAGCAGGTTGCTGAGTGGAAGGTTTGAGATGTGAGTTAACACAGGTAAATACCCTGTCGCTTTTAAAGGAAAAAAAGAAAGGTGATGTTAAAAGTAGTAAATATGGGGCTAAAGGATTATAAAGACTCTGCCTCAAAACAAGGCTCAGATCTCAGATCTCAAGTCTCATGTAAAAACTCAAAGCGAAACAACAGCAGCCTGCACTTCAAGCCCTGGTGGGCAGAGCCCTGGGAAATCCCAGATCAAAGCAAAAAGGAAGTAGAAGCAATCTGGGATGATTCCCAAAGTCACCCCTGGTCTCCCACAGGGACACACAGTGCCCTCTGATAGAAAGACAGACAGACAGACAGTAGATAGATAGATGATAGATAGATAGATAGATAGATAGATAGATAGATAGATAGATAGATAGATAGATAGATAGATAGATAAAAATATAGTAAATATATAACTACATACTCTATGCATGGCATTTTTGAATTCTAAGAAACATCTGAAGAGTCATAAATGAGGATTTTCTCTTTTGTTGGAAATGAAGTTGATCTGACAAGGCTGGGGAAGCAAGCACAGTGTCTGAGGATTAGATTCCAGAGGAGACACACTTCACTGTTCTTCTAGTTGGATTCAGGTGTAAGTTACAGAATGTTCTCAGCAGGTAAGTGCTTGCGAGAAGATAAAGTGAAAAGGACACTTCCCTAGGACTTTGAGGGGGGAATTCTATCCTAGAGGGGGGTCCTAGACTCAGAAGTCTCAGGAAGTTCTTGAAACGAGAGTGATTCACGGACTCCATCCCCAAGGGGAAGAAAGTCACAATCATTGTTAGAAGGAGGAGGCTGGCTGACTGTGGAGCCAGCTCAAGCAGTGCAGACATTTCCAGCTCCTGGGAGTCATCATGCATCTGGGCTGGGCTTTGCAGCAATATAGCTGCCTTTGAATCAGCCTATTTGTATAAGTAACATTCGTCTATCCGCCTATAAATAATAACCCCACTAAATTCATTGGTATTCCAAGTTAGACTTTGATGTCAGTGAACTCTAGTCTATCACTGATCCCTATTTAGAATAAATAGACATTTGTGTGGCGTCTCCCCAGGAAAAACATCACACAACATGATCTTGATTTTACCATAAAGGTAAAGGGGTCTCCATTTTCTTATACATTTTATGTCAAAACCAAACATATCCTGTGAACTATATGAATAATCTTTATACCAAACATATCCTGAGAACTATATGAGTAATCTCAATAACAAACATATACTGTGAACTACATGAATAATGTTATAAAAAAGAATTTTAAATAATGATATTAGACACATGCCTAGGGGTCAACTCAAAGGACAAAAGAAGGTTCTGAAAATTCTACCATTTCCTTGGCCTCTATTTTCTGTAGCAAGGAGGAGTTACATTCCTACACCATCATCTCTCAGGAATGCGATCTAACTTAGTGGTTAAGCTTGACTGTGGGGTCAGGTGAGTCTGGGCTAGAATGTTCCGGTTGATGTACTTGTGGGTAAGGTCCTGGGCTTAACCCCCTTGGGCCTCAAAGCATGTGGGAACACCTACTTTACAGGTCACTGGAGGCAGCGCATGAACGTGTACACATAAAGCACTCGGCATGCAGAATTCCACAGTAGCTGCTCAGACCCAGGCACATGACTTGCGCGAGAAACTCCATTATCAGAGAACTCTAAGTGAGGTACTTCAAGAAGTCAGATCAGTGGGGCACACAGGAGAAACCAAGACGTCAGGATATGACAGGTGTTGCCTCTGAAGTCAAAAATCTCCTGTGCTTATGTTTAGGACTTGAGGATTACTTCGACATTCACATCAACCACTGCCGCATTCCATGATAGGCGCGCTAACCCTTCCCGCCAGTGGTGTAATGTGTACCCTAAGACAGCATTAGCTCCCACTTTTCTACTTGCATATTATAACTGTGGCATGGCGATTTTCTTTCAAAAGCTTATTTCAAGCCCCATGTCCTTTAGGAGAAAACTTTCCACGTGGAGACACATAATCATTAAAGCTATCATCTCCATAATTGGGCCCGGGTTTAGCAGTGCGAGTGAGTACTTAGTTCTTTTCAAATATCAGCCTGACACATTGCCAAAAGGTTCATCTTGAAAACATTAAAGTCAGGAGCCGGCAAGGAAAAGCGCTATGTGCAAGTCCAGCGTTCCAAGCCCGAGCCAACGAGGTGGGAGGGAACCAACTGCCTGAAGTTGTCCGGGACCACCTTGCGCTCACCTCGCAGGCAGGCGCATGCTCCCCACACACACTAAATAAATAAAGATATTTCCAAAAAATAAAAGTACACATTCCAATCATTTTGTGGTAGATTTCTTTTGGTCTAAATATTTTTCTTGGGTTGATTCTTACAGCCAGGAGAATAAAATGCTTTGCAGCAATAAAATTTCTAGAGCTGATAATCCATCATCGAAGCCTTTTAAAATCAGCTATTTATCTCTTTACGGGCCTCTTCTAGAACAAAGTCTTTGCATGAAAGTGATTTTTCTGGATAAAATGTACAAGTGCATTCATTAAAACTAGCATCCACCAGATAGCAAACATACCCTGTGGACCATATGAATTATGGAGAGTTTGAAGTAATGATATTAGACAAATGTTTAGGAGCCAACTCAAAAGACAATGGAAAGTTCTAAGAACTATAACATAAATCTTCTGTTGATATAAGAGGAATTGAGATAAACAATTTTACCATCTCCCTGTCATGGTTTGAAATGTGTCCCCCACAATCTCTGGAGGAAGGTGGTCACAAGGGGTGGACCTTGAGGTGGATTAGTCTCTCCATATCTCCAGGAGTAGTCTGCCTTAGCAGCAAGCTGTCTTGCAGTTCTGAGCCTCTCAGATGGGTAGACGTAGCCTGTCTCCAGCTTCTGCCATGAAAAACTGTATCTCCCCTCTGGAACTGAAAGCTGAATAAATCCTTCTTTCTCCCTTAAGTTGCTTGACTTTGAATGTTCTCTCACAGCTACACATAGAATAACTATTACACTGCCTCAAGAATCACAGGATTTAAATTTAAAAAAAGTACAAAAATATGAAGTGGTGAGCAAAAATTCTTAAGGTTTTTAAGAGCCTTTTGACCTCTACCTCAGAAACTCTAGCTGGAGTGCCTTTTTAAGAAATTATATATGTATATATGTATTCAATATACATATGTATAGTTCTTTTATATATAAATGTAAATCTTTGCAACTTTTAAAATTTTTTTTATTCAATTGTGTGTGTGTGTGTGTGTGTGTGTGTGTGTGTGTGTGTAGAACCACGGGCGAATTCGGGAACCACCATGGAACGCCTCAACCTCCTCCTTGTTTACTCTGCCCCGGGATTCACAGGCTCCGCCCCATCAGGACCAGAAACACAGGCTGCCCCCTCCTCTGCGCAGCGTCTATATGTGGGGTCTAGGATCCGAACTCAGGACCTTCTGTTGAGCCACCACTCCAGCCCTTCTTTGCAACTTTTTAAATTTGACAATATATACTGTGTATCTCTCTAATGAATACATATGATGCTGCTTTACTACATTCTTTATTTTAAGGACATATGCTAGAGTACATATCAAAGTTATTTGACCTTTATTGTATGGACAGAAATATAAAATGATAAATAAATTTCTAAAATTAAGAATCAAACAATTCTACAAATGTCTATGTATTTTTGGTGGAATCATATAGCTGCCTCATCACAAAAGTTAACACATATTTCAAAATATTCAGAATTGTACTGTTGTATCATTTTTAACAAAGAAAAGAAAAGGGTTTTAGCATATCTGAATGACAGACTAAATATTAGTTAAAAATAAATCAAGAGGGCTGAAGAGATGGCTCAGAGTTAAGACCATCTTGTAAGCAGAAGGTCCTGAGTTCTGATCCCAGAAAAAAAAATACCAGACAGAAAAGGCAGAGGCCTGAACTTCTGGTCCTGGTGGGTGGAGCCTGGGAAATCCCAGAGCGAAGCAAGGAGGTAGAAGCAATCCAGAATGATCCCCAAAGACACCTTTGGTCCTCCACAAGGACACACAGTGCCCTCTCTCTCTCTCTCTCTCTCTCTCTCTCTCTCTCTCTCACACACACACACACACACACACACACATTAATTAATTAAAAATAAATCAAGACCAATCCCATATCTTAGCTATTGAAAAATGCTGCCATTAACATTAGCTACAAACATACATATATACATACATACAAACATATGTACATGCAGTAATATTCAGCCACAAAAAGAATGAATGCTAATGTCTATAGCAATATGGACAGCCACATGTCCACAGAAATAAGACTGACACATGAAAACAATACCACATGCTTCCACTTGCTTGTGGAGAGAGAAAAGTTGGCCTCATAAAAGAAAGGAGGAGAATATGAGTCACGAAAGGCTGGGGTGGGACGGACACATGCAGGGAGGAGGAATTGGAGATGAGTTAACTACAGGGCACCAAAACACCAAGGAGTTATTCCTGGCAATCTAGAGCACAATGAGAAGCTACAGTTGGTAACAATCTATAGTATATTTCAATATAACTAGGAGAATAAGAGCACAGATATAAATCATAATTAGGAACTGGATCTGATTATGTTATGTGTATTTAATAAGACAAATTGGACCTCACTATTGAAGACAAGGCTAAGACTCTCAACCCAAATAGTTTAATTGCTCAGCAACTGCTGTCTGCTTACTTGTTCTTTGGAAATTAATAACAAGTGAAGTTTTCTTATTTTTTTCACTGTGTATACTTTTTCAAACTTTCCATTTAAACTAGGAATTAAATCACTCTTAATTTTCAATCTTTATTTAAATATTTAGAAATGGTGAACCATTTTAAGCTATTTTAATTTTCAGTATTTGAAAAATCTATTTTTAGTGCTCAAATAAATCCATAATAATCCATTAACTCTTGATAGAACCTGAACAAACTATTCCCTAGATGTCTCTTTTACTATAAAAATGAAGATGAAATGAATCATAATTATTTTACTTAAATCATTAATGTACCACATCATGAAATTCCTATTTAAATTCATGACTTACCTTATATTTGAAAAAGATAAAACCCTGAAAGAACAAACACGTTTTAATAGCTACATTGAGCACTAATGTTCTAACCTCGAGAAGAGTAATTCATGAGACAAGGCAGTGGGGTTCAGCAGACACTGTGGCACAAACACCTAATATGAGTACAATTTCCCAGAAAGCCTTGCAAACTATGAGGAGCCGCTCTTAGAAATGCTGGCAAGTCTGTGGCATTAGGAAAAGCCATGTTGAAGCAAAGGGCAGGCCGACCTGGGGTAACAGTTTGGATGTGAAGTGTAGCCCTCCCAAAAGCTTGTGTGCTGATGGCTTCTCCACCAGTTGGTAGATCCAATTGTTGAAAGGCTTTTTAACTTAATCAATAGCTTGGGCCACTGATGAATTCATGATAGCCTAGCTTTACTGTGAAGTGGTAGAAGCCAGGAGGGAGGACTTCCTTGGAGGATGCAAGCCCCTGATGTGTGCCTTTAGGGGTAGGTAGTTCTCCCTGAAAGCTGCCTGTATTTCTCTGCTTCCTGGTTGCCGTGAGGTGAGCACCTTTCCCCCCACTGTCCTCTTCTTCCTCCCCCAGCATCCTTCAAAAAGGATGTGGTGGTCTCCCATGAAACGGAAACTTTTCGTTTCCATTTCAGGAGGGACCTGACACTAGGGTATAAAGGATTTGCTGTTCCTCCTGCGTCTTGACTAGTTCTCAGATCTTTACTATCTTTTCTCTCTCAGTGGAGCTCAGAATTGAACCCCGATCACACATACACAGAAGGAGTGGGCACAAAGCACATGAAACAGAAAGATTCCCGTCTACTGAAAACCTGAGGAGGAGATGCAACGCTGAGTGATGAAGGTGGTGGCTGGGAAAGGGAGAAAATATAGAAGGAAGAAAGGCAAGCACCAAAACAACGAAGAAACAAAGACATAAAGCACCGCTCCTAAACACTTCATAAAAGCAAGCAAAAAGATAAATGGAATTTTTTTTCCCAAACATGCCCTTACTTGACCACCCAAGACCAGGTCTGTCTGAGGTGACCTTCTGGATCACACTGGTGACCACAAACATCCAATCACAGAGCCTTGGCTAAGGCTGGGGGGCGGGGCTTAACACCATCAGAATCTTCCATTCTTGAAAAGCAACTTGGACTTTTTATTTTATTTTTTTTTTTTACAAATACAAACATCTGGTTCTGAAGGGAAAGATAAAACTTTGTAAAAGAAGCCCTTTTCTTTCCTTTACTGACTTTTTAAAAAAAGAGACTTATTACAGGACAGAGAACTTTTGGGCAAATACTGAGTTCTCATTTAATTTTTTTTTTCTTTCTCAAATCAGAAAAGGAAAATTTAAAGAGTCTCCTCTTTTCTTCATAAAACCCATCTCTAGACATGCGTCATTCCAAAAGCATCCGGAAGTTTAGTAGCGTTTGGACAGCCAACCTTTCATCTGCCATAGAAGCCAGTGTAACCTAAATTTAAACCGACTATTGACCTGTAGTCATAAATCTCTTGGTGGAGACAGTATCTCCACATTCCGGGTATTTCGTGACTCTGTTGTGGGCTGGCAGAGGGGCTGGAGATCCTGTTTAAAATGTCACCAGGACTCTAGGCCCTTCCTTCTTCCCCTCCAGATGAGAAAGGTTGCTGTCAGTTCACGGGGTGCTAACCTTGTCCCTGGAGACAGCTTGGCTGAGCATAAGTGCCAAGCACCAGTGAAATGAGTGACTGGAAAACCAGGAAAAGCCATAGTGCGTCAGCCTCAGGAATTCTGCACAGGAAGGAGGTAGGAAACTATCCTACGCTGACCAAGGACATCACTGTCCTCAGACTCAGCCGAGTCTCTGAAGGAGAATCATTCGTATCCTTGCCCATAGGAAGAACCCAACACAGGCTTCTAGCATCCAAGCTGAAGTCAAGGCTCGGTTTAGATTTTCTATTTTATTCTCTGACCAAGATATTCATCTGACATACAAGAGGATCTCTCTAAGTCTGTATCTGTCCACCTCTGTAGCACTCCATCTATATCTATTGATATTTAATAATGGCAGAAGCATTGATCTTTGCTGTGACTACAGACAGAATTTTTCTACTATACTATATACATTTAGAGGGCATTTGGTGGATTTAGTACAGTTTTCTGAAAGTGCTGCTATCACTTGTGTGTGTGTGTGTGTGTGTGTGTGTGTGTGTGTGTGTGTGTGTATCAGAGAGTATCGTATGTCCCTGTGGAGGACCAAGGGTGACTTCAGGAATCATCCTGGATTGCATCTACCTCCTTTTTGCTTTGCTCTGTGATTTCCCAGGCTCTGCACAGCAGGGCCAGAGTACAGGTTACAGGTTCTGCCTGACTTTTTTTAATGTGGGACTTGAGATCTGAACTCGGGACATAGTTCCCAAAGTTCCTTTAAATTGCTTTTAAACTCCCTGGAAAATTGTCCTCTTCAAGTTGTGCTTATGACTTTATACTTCATCTTCTTTCATTTTGGAAGACCTGAGTCTAAAAATAGAATAAAGAAAAAATATCCTAATTCCATCTTTCGAGTCTGACCTGTGAATATCTTGTATGAAAAGGGTACGCACATAAACACACATAGGTATGTGCATGTCTTCAGACACATATTCTCTTCAAACAAATTACTCAAAATACAAAGATGTAAAAGGGCATGAACCATTAAAACATTCAAAGGTATATAATTTCATACTTATGATCAATAATGAAACCCTAACAGACTAGTTGGCCCTCTTTTACTGCTAATTTTTGAGTGTCTGGCAATACATAATTTAATATGCTATGAAATGATCATCTTTAAAATTATGAAAACAGCAAGATCAGTGATTAAAAAAGGAAACCGGGTGATATAAAATGATGTAACCCTCTGATCAGATATTAGATTGTAAATTAAAAGACAAAGAACATTGAATTGAACATGATATCAATTTCATGACACATGTATGTATGTATGTATGTATATGTATTAACACACATGTAACAGCCAGTCAATATTTCAGGCCTTACTTTGTGTAAACTCATTGAATTTACTTTCCACAGAACTCTTGCAAGTATCTTACAAGATAGGCACTTTGACCATCTTTATTTCACTTTGTATTCTTATTTTGAGGTTTCTGTATCTTACAAAATCATAACATAGTATGTGACTTGCTTTCTAAGCAGGAATATATAGTGTATGATAAATAAATATTGCATACAGGCTTGGAGATTTGACCCTGAAGCTTGAATCTCCCAGCCTCGGTGCTGAAGGATGCCCATTCAGCAACTCTTGGCTGGCTGTGGATGCCCCTCCTAACCAGAAATCTTCCTAAGCTCCTTGAGAATTCTATAGGGAATTCTAATTACCCACCTTCTAGTTCCACCATCTTCAAGCATTTTACATGTAACTAGATTTTTTTTTTTTTTTTTTTTTAGTATGTCCAGATGTTTTCAATAAAGACAGTAGTCTGGAATGGCAAACTCAAGAACGTCCTCTGAACTGCCCATATCTTTCCAAACTCTCTTCAGTTCTTTGGTTATATGAGTTAAGCATGCACAACAGGCCTGTACTTTGCACGTGTTAATATAATATTGTTATTTGGGCATAAAATCACCTCCATGAAGGGGACCACCATGTCTCCGATAGACCCCAAAGAATTCATTTCTATTTTAGCAGTGAGATCTGAGCAGTCTCAGATCTGCCACCCTCTGTCTATGCTGCAGACTGGAGATCACAGCCTGACCCCCAAGCATGCTGCGTGCTGGCTTATCTGCAGGTCACAGGGACATGAAGTTTGTTACTCTGTGTATGCAGCTCAGGAAATGAGTGGATGGGTGGGTTTGGGACTTCTTGCTATCCCTGAGGTGAGGGGACAAAGGAACTGTCAGTGAGGAGATGTGACTTTCCAAAAACAAACAAACAGGAAAGGAAAGGGAAGTGGAAGTAAAAGAATGGGCGAGGAGATAGGGGAGTTGGGGAAGAGTGGTCTTCTCAGCCAAGAGGAAGGAAAAATGCACGGGAAATGTACTAATAGTCTTCAAAACACATTCCAAGGGCAACTCTTTTTTTTTTTTTTAAGCCAAATAGATTACATTTCATTCTTGCAGTGAGATAACATGAATTCCTTTCAGCACAGTGTGGTTCAAAAGCTAGTTTTCCTTTATATATATATATATGGTACCATGTAGTGAAAACACCCTAAGATGACCTATAGCTCCCCCAAGTTCATGGTGTGAGTAGGTCTGTGACTTGCTTCTTAATTTTGTGTGTGTGTGTGTGTGTGTGTGTGTGTGTGTGTGTGTGTGTGGTTTGGAGTTAGAGCTTCTAACCTCACACATACTTATAACTCTGTTTCTACAAGCCCAATGTGGCCACACCTATAGACTGCCACTCCCACAATTAGGCAAAGATGAAGGGGCTTTGCAGATGTGATTCAGTTGACTTTCAGCTGATCACCAGGGAGACCGCTTTTGAGTCACTGGGACGTAATGAAGTGAGCCCGCTACTTAAAAAACTGCTCATGACCAGAAACTGGAAGCATGCGAGATGGGCCTGCCACTGACCTTTAAGGAAACGAATGCTGCCCACAATCTACAGGGACCTGGGAGATCCCGCCCTGGTCAGGACTCTATGTGAGCACGTGGCTTACCCAGTGTTAATTTCGGCTATAAGGCATGGAACACAGAACCCAGGGAGGAAACCCTTGAACTTGTAACCTACAGAAACCATAAGATAAAGAACGGTTTATTTAATTACTTATCTATTTTCAATCTCTGTGTGTAGTATGTGTACGCGGGAGAGAGGAACATGCCTGACAGTATGCATGCAGAGGTCAGAGGTCAGTCTTCCCCTTCCAACTTGTTTGAGATCACAGTCTTTGTTGTTAGCTGCTGTGCGCATCAGGCTAGCACGTTCCTGAGCTGCCAGAGAGTCTCCTGTTTCCACCTCCCAATTTGCTGTCATGAGCGTTGGGATTACAGATTGGAACTCTCATGTCCAGTTTTACATGGATACTGGGGATTCAAACTCAGGACTGTGTGCTTGCACAGCAAACCAGTTCAGGGCTGGGGAGATGGCTCAGGTGTCTTTAAAATTATTAAATTTGTAATGATGTTGTTACCCAACATAGAAAACGAATGCACCTAAAGAGAAAAGAGGCCCACCTTGCAAAAGAAATGCCTTTTACCAACTGAGCAAAAAAAAAAAAAAAAAAGGAACCAGAGTTTGGACTCCTCTCTGAACTTCCCAATTACAGGGGACCCTGATCTCCTTCGGGAGATGCTCCAAGGACACAAACTAAGGATGCCAAGCCCACGGGGCTTCACTGGAAACCACCAGGGTCACTGGGGGGCACAGGGAGGTAGAGTAACTCAGTGCCTGTCCACCACCAATGTTTAACTGGGCTAAGCCTGTGGTTTCCACAGTTTTTGAGTCAGTCACTGGATGGTGAAACAGCATTTTAGATCGCTGGGTGATTCAGCACAGGCTCTGTCCAAGAAATCATGTCAAGGCCTTGACCCTCCCCCCTCAAACTCTTTGGGGATGACGATCACCAAAGAAGTCCAGAAGCAGCACCTGGATGGAGGAAGGTTCAGTCTCATTATCTTCTTCACATGGAGGTCAAAACGCAGTCTCTGGCCAGGCTGTCTAGCAGAGACCCCATTCTGTAATAGCATGTCCTCTGTGCTCTGTCCCAAATTATACCCTGATGATGTATTTCCATGCCTCCATGCCCAGAAAGTGGTTAGACGGCAGCAGGACTAGCATGGGTGACAGGGTGTGGCATGCGAGCCTCCCGGAAGAAAGGAGGAGAGGAAGAGGGAATATCCACCTCTCTTTCTGAAGCATTTTTCTGTCTGTCAGATGTCAAGCTTGAAAGTTGTTGCATTGTACTTTCCTGAACTATAAATTCAATGCTTCTGATGTATTGCTAAATTAGGGGCCACAAATATTTTTAATTATTTCTAGCAAAACTTGGGGCTATTTTTTTTCAATTATATTGATTCCCAAGTACTAAATAATGTCTCCACAACAATTAAAGATTCCAGACATGGCAGAAAGAGCAAATTTTTGCTGCTTAGGGAAAGAATAATTTTTTTCTTTTATTTCTTCCTTTTTTCCACCCTTCTGCTTCCATTTTTCAATGAATGTAGGGTTTTTTTGTTTTATTATATCTATCTCTCTGTCTATCTGTCTATTTTATCTGTCTATCTATCTGTTTATCTGTCTATCTGTCTGTCTGTCTGTCTATCTGTCTATCATCTATCTATCTGCTATGCTTATTTGCTTGTTTCATAAGCTACAACAACTACTACCTTGGCAGGAACTACTACACTAGTTCAGTAGTGACTGAATGTTATAGTGGTAACCAACCAATTTTTGATTGAACTTAAGGCCCATTCTTCATTACATAAATCATGATTGGTCCAAACCACGCTGAAACCTGAAGACAAAGAAGGAAGTTCATAGGTCCTAGCAGCTTATGGACGTGACTTCAAACTGTCTTTTAAATACTTTTCATTGATTGTACTCAGATTATTGTATCCCACAGACTTCAACATAAAAGCTTCCTTTTGTAGTGGAAAGTGTTCAATATAGAGACTCATAACTGGCCAAAGCGCAGAGAATAAGTGAGTGTGGCATGCTCAACTCGAAACAGGGCATCATCTTCTATTCCAGCTGTAAAATGACACACCAGCGTGGAGATGATCCAGCCTGAGTTAGGGTGGAGGATCTCGCAGGTGCTGGGCTATGGTCAGCAGGCCACACAAATCTCTCAGACTCTCAGTTCTGTAATCTCCCAAATGGGCCAATAATATCACTGATTTCTCAAAAACCATTGGATAATAAGTATGTATATAAAGATATCTTAGCAGCTATAAAACAAATGTTACATGAGTATCTTTTCACCCAAATATTTATACTTTTTTCCTCATTAAACTGCAAAGATTCAAACTGTGTATGTGCACAGGCTCCGCCCTACGGAGAAGAAACGCAGGCTGCCCCTGCTTTTGTCCGGTTGTCTATATGTGGGGTCTAGGATCCGAACTCAGGACCTTCTGCCTGCAAGGCAGAGGCTTACCCCTGAGCCACCTCTCCAGCCCATCAAACTGCCTTCTAAATACTTATCTTTATACCAAAAGTCAGTGAAGCTCTCAGTCCTCAACTGAGAAACTTTTTTTTATAAAGCAAGACGTTTAATAAAGATAAACTCAACTAGATTGAATGAAGTACAATGATTTAGCAACTGTGGAGTTCTTGGCCTAAACAGGACATCTAGGGGCTGAAGAGGTGGCCCAGGGGTTAAGCCTCTGCCATGCAGGCGGAAGGTCCTGAGTTCGAATCCTAGACCCCACATATAGACACGGGACAAAAGCGGGGGTGGTGTGCATTTCTGGTCTTGGTAGGGCGGAGCCTGTGAATCCCGGGGCAGAGTAAACAAGGAGGAGGTGGAGGCATCCATGGGGGTTCTCGAATTCGCCTGTGGTTCTACACACACACACACACACACACATACATACACACACACGCACAATTGAATAAATTTTTAAAAAAAGTTTAAACAGGACAGCTATATTACACACCACACCACAGAGAGAGAGAAAGAGAGAGAGAGAGAAGGTGGTGTGGTGGTATCTCAGGGAGCATCATGGAAGAGGGAATAGAAAGATTGTAAGAGCAGAAGGTGGGAAAAATTTCCTCCAAATATGTCTTCTGGACATGGCAGGGAGGAGGAAGACCTCTGCAGCATCAGCTCTCCCTGAGAAACTATTGATCATTAATAATGGCTGTGGGGAGCTGCTAGTGCGAAGCTGCCTCTTCTCAAGGAGAGCCACCGTCTGTTATTTTTAGGTTCTGCATAGATTTCTTTTAACTGGCATTCTTGCCTAATGATGTTACTAGGCACCATTGGAGACTGAAAAAAAAATCCCTGCTCTGTAAATAAAGCTAATTAAACGTCTGTGTAAATTTAAAAAGGGGAAATACTTTTAATTTTTTTTCTTAATAGTGTAAAAATTCTTTGAGCTAGGCTAAAAACCATGGAAAAAAACATGCTACTTTAGTGTTTAGCAGTATAACAAGACTAGTGAGTTTGCTTCAGGATTTTGTTGAATAATTACGATAATATTTGAGTGTGTCAGGACCATTCAATTGTTGGGTGTTTGCATCACAGCTACCTTAACTGTTCTTAACCTGGATCCTCTGTGTCCCTGTGAATTGACTTGCATGCTTGTACTTGACTTCTTAGGAAGGGTAGCTGAAAAGACCACCATTTTAAGCATTAGAAAAATATTTTGATAATGAAAACCTTACCCAATTTGAAGATGGGACCTATCAGAGTCTTTTTGTCCCTATGACAGATTGAGACATTCTATTGTTCCCCTGTTACAATACACAGCTAACATTCTAATGGTAAATTTCTCTGTATGTGGTGGGGAAATGTGCTGAGGGACACAGTGTCCCTTGTTCCATGTTTAGGTTGTAGGTTTGGAATGTTTTGTTCTTTACTCTTGAACAAGTTTTCCTATGTAATAATGTAAAAATGGAGCTGCCAATTTTATTTCTCATGCAAAAAGATGTAGAAAGTATTCCCAGACTGATTCAGAAAGGAACCGACTTAGTTTTACAGTGAAATTGACACTGATTTTTTAAATTGATGAGTTTTTTCTTTGAGAACTTGATAACTTGCAGTTACGTTTGCTGTGGCTTACCGCCTAACTTTGGACTTAATAGTTTTCTCTTACCAGATACTTTCAAAGTCACATCCTTACACTTCCCCATTGATACATGAAAGTTGTGTTCGTGTTATTGACATACTTCAAGTGCACATAGGAAGTAATGTGTTATAAATCCAGCTTTCTTTATGATGTTTCTGATAATGACAATTCAAACTTTACCTTCTTTGTACATAGTCAGACATTCGTCGTATTAATGTTACATTTCATTCTAAGTCAAAAGTTTGAAATTATACTTTGCCATATCAAACACTTAATTTGACCATCTTAAGGTTGAAGTGGATTTATGCAGGCAGTTTGATAACTAGAGATAGATATAATTATTAAGTTTTCAGGACCAATGCAAAGATAAGAGAAATGTAATGGATTTAGATTGAATTAAAGTAAGGCTGTATATTGAAAGTCATATTATAAAAGTTTTGCTTTTTTTCATTATTTATCTTAAATTATAGTTGTTAAGTGTTTGGAAAATACTTCTTGAACCTTAAGTCAGCATAATTTCATTTGACTTTTCAATAACCTTGATACTGCAAAGCAATAAAAGAACCATTATTAAATATAAAAAAAATAATAATAATGGCTGGGGAAGGGAGGCACTTTCTTCAGCGACACAACCATTGATACATTATCCATGCTCCAGTAAGTGTCCGGGCACATGCTGATGCAGGAAATCTTTGTTAACTTGGTAACACACACACACACACACACACACACACACACACACACACACACACAATGAAAGTAGGATGAAGACTGGTTGGAAACAAGAAGGATTTCAGTGGGAGAAGGAGGATGGGATCGGGCAATATGGGGGAGAAAATGACTGAAGTTCATTGTATGTAAACACGAAACTATCAAAGAATTAAAAAGTTATTTAAAAAAGATGAAGAGCAATTAAGGAAGACACCTGACATTGACTTCTGGCCTCCATGTATATTCCACATACATATGCATTCACACACATACATAAGGTGCATTCACACACAGACACATATATCACATATGCAATGCAATTGTTTTAGTCTTTACTCTCCAATCACTCATCTATTTGAACACAGTAGACTTCTATTCACTTGCTTGTTACAATCATAGATATCATTACCACTATTCTTTCAAAAGAAAATTCCTTATTTTCTTCCAATCACTTATGAATGTGGCAAATCTTTCCTATTCATCTTTTTTATTCTTATGTTTATAATAGTGTTGTTATGGGAGTAGTTGGGGTCCAAGTCTAAGCCCTGGCAGCCCTAATAAGCTAGTTGTTCCAGTTGACTACCAGTACCTAATAGATCAATTAAACAGCCAAAGAACAGTAAAAGGTCATTGTGGCCATACTGGGAAGAGGAACAAATAGAGTCTGGTTCATTCAGGTTCTTGATCTGCGGTTTAGGTTTAAATAGAAATAGGAGGTAAGCAAGCCCTTTCCAGTGGTGACGACCTCCGTAAGAGAACATACCTCTTGCCAGGATCTTCTCCTTCCTCTCTGGAAGAGGAGAAGAGGAAACACAAGAAGTGCCTGGTGCAGAGTCCCAATTCCTATTTCATGGATGTGAAATGTCCAGGATGCTACAAAATCACCACGGTCTTCAGCCACGCACAGACGGTAGTGCTATGCATCTCTGCTCCACTGTCCTGTGCCTGCCCACAGGAGGAAAAGCGAGGCTCACAGAAGCATGTTCCTTCGGAAGGAAGGAGCACTAAAAGCACCCTGAATCAAGATGAGGGGAAAACCATCCCAATAAACACATTTTGGATTTAAAAAAGAAAAAAAAGATTTTTTTTTCACAGTACAATTACAATGCAGGAACCCAACCAGGGTTCATGCCAAAAAAGTGCAGAGCCACGGTACTTCTTCCCCAGCTTCCTGTTCATCTTAATTATCTTTAAAGTGTTTTAATTGAAGTAATGAAACAGGCACTTAGAAGCTGCTTTTGCTAAAAATGCATTGACTGCTCATTTGGGCCCATGAAATAAAAAAAAGTAAAGATTTGTCTCTTTGATATATTGAAGATTGGCAACTGAACCTAGACTGTTGGGGTTGCTACAACTCTAGCTCTTACCTTAAAGACTCCTAGCTGTAAGGTCATCAAGCTACTCATGGTACTGGTACTTTTATTTGCTTTTGAAGCTGAACAGACCTTAAGAATGAAAATTGAAATCAGAATGCCTCACATACCTACTGTGGTTGAGCCCCCTTGGTTCCCATAAGCCACATAAGGAACCTATTTCCCCAGAGATATGCTTAAGTCAGGAAATTCCAAACTATGTCAGCAACTCTTAGTGATTTTATCCATTTTTTTGTGATTTTATCCATTTTTTAAAATTTAGTAGTACTAGGAATTGAACTCAGCTCCTTGTACATGTTAGGCAAGCACACTGCTACTAAGTTATTTTCCTAACCCACTTGTTTTTTGGGGGGTATGTGCTTGTGTGGTGTATGCACACATACGAGGTGTGGGGCTGTGTATGCAAGGAGGGCGTGAGGTATCCAGCTGCACTGCTTACTGCCTTATTTCTTTGAGACAGGTCTTTCACTGAACCTGAAACTAGGTCCACAGCCAATAGTATGCCTGTTTCTACCTCCCATGATGTGGGGTTACAGGGCCATGTGATTATACCCAGTGTTTGTTTGTTTGTTTATCTATTTATTTTCTCTCTCTCTCTCAGAGAGCACTATGTGTTCCTGTGGAAGTCCAAGGGTGACTCTTCAGGAATCACCCTGGTTGCTCTCATTGCTTTGATTTGAGATTTCTTGGGCTATGCCATTTAGGGCAGAAAGTATAGGTTACAGCCATTTCTACTTGGCATTTATATATGGGATCCAGGATTCAAATTCAGGTCCTTCTGCTTGTGAGGCAGAGACCTGACCCCTCAGATATTTCTCCAGCCCCACACCCAGCTTTTTAACATGGTTAAAAAGAGATTCTTGGGATATGAACTCAGGTCTCTGTTTGCATAACCAGTGTGCTTATCTGCTCTTCATCTCTCCAGAGCCCAAACCCACTTTTTACTTTTTCTTTTTCTTAAGTCATAACCAGTTTTATTGTAAAAGGATCCTGTACACATTTATCAACTCTAATACTTTAATAGCTACCCAACACGTCATTTGAATGTACAGAAACACACATCATGAGTCGCAAGAAATGTCACCCATCCCTTCCGCATATTAGCAGCTCATCACTCCTGAACCACAGAGCAAGAGGAAGTCTGTGAACAGTCACTTTTCACATTCATCCTGAGTAAAACATGGAACGACTTACGTATAATCCAATGTATTATAAACAATTTCTCACAAAAAAGTCAAAATTAAACCAAAGTATTTACAGAATTTTCTACAAAACATAAAAACCGCCTTCACTTAAGCTTTCTCTCTCCCCGTATCCCGCAAGTGGGTTTGGGCATCATGTCTTTGGGCATGATGACGACTCTCTTGGCGTGGATGGCATACAGATTAGTATCTTCGAACAGCCCACCAGGTAGTCCCACTAGCCTCCTGAAGCACAGCAATGGCTTTAAGTCAGCTTTGAAGTCCTGGGAGATCTCTCACCAACCTCTGGAAAGGCATTTTTCCGGATGAGCACCTCAGTCGACTTCTGGTAACAACGAATCTCTCAACGAGCCAAGGTCCTGGATCTGTAGTGGTGGGGCTTCTTCACCCTTCTGGTAGAAAAGGCGCTTTTCCAGGCGGCTTTGGTGGCTTGTGGGGGTGGGAGGTGGGGGAACCCACAGAGCAGGCCAGGGGAGGGAAGCTGCTTATGTCCAAGAAGAGTTGGGAATGCCAAACGACAATATGATGCCTGCCCAACCAATGACCAAACCGCTCTGCCCTACTTTTTCTTCGAGATAAGAGTCTTAATATGTTGCCCAGGCTGGCTAGCCTTGAACTCACTCTGTAGACAAGGCAAAACTTAATTTTGCAATCCTCCAGCCTCTGACTTCCCAGTAGTTGGCACTACAGATCTCTACCACCAGACCTGACTCAATGACCTTTACTTATCTTCCACGCATGATAGGGAAGAGTTCTACCACAGAGTTCATCCCTCCATAGTTTATTCCTTTTTGTTTGTTTCAGGTGTTTTATTAAGTGGATGTCATGGTTTGAAATGTGACCCCCACAGTCTCATGTGTTTGACAAGGTCATGGCACCTTGAGAGGTGGAGCCTCGCTGGAGGAAGGCAGTCACAAGGGGCGGGCCTTGAGGTGGATTAGTCCCACCCTACCTCCAGGAGAAGTTGGCCTTTGCTGCAAGCAGTCTTGCAGCTCTCAGCTTCCAAGATGTCTGCGGTGACTTAGCCTCCTCCAGCTTTGAACAGCCAGCCATGCCACCTCTGCTTTGAGAGACTGTACCTTCCCTCTGGAACCGTAAGCTGAATAAACCTCCCTTTCTCCCTTAAGTTGATTGACTTTGGGTGCTCTCTCACAGCAATAGTTAGGAGTAACCATACAGTGGACCATACTGTAGCTGGTTGCTAAGTTGCAAAACAACATAAATTTAATAGTAATAACATAACCAGTTAGATTGTGACAAGTTTTTCCCTTTCTTGAAGAGAAACAAGAAAAGAAAAACACTTAAAACACAATGGAGGGTTTAAATAAATAAGATATAAAAAGAAAATAAAAACCTGTTGAAACATGCTCATGTTTGCTCCTGTTATTCTTAAGTATTTTATTCTTGTTGCTGCTGCATTAAAATTGGGATTAGACCTTTAGTCTGATTATGGTATGCATGTGTGTTTGTGTGTATATGTAGCTACTAAGTTTAAACTTAATGTCACCATTGGGCACAGGTGTCAACTTCACAGGTGAGGGTTTGAGCTCTGGGAACATTGTAGAGAGTTGGTGGTTGAGTTAAGCCCAGAGCAAACCTGCAGGAGATTGTCTAGTTGATGGGGAGGGCCCAGCCATGGTGGTTGGGATTAGGCTCTGGAATAAAATACCGAGAGCTGGTTGAAAAAGCTGGAGTCCTTCTGTATACTTGGCCAGACATGCTGGTCTGGCAAGTAAGGATCGTTCCTTTCTTACCCATTATGTGGTAATAGTGTGGCCAGTTCCCTCAGCCCTGGTGTTGTTATGTGCTCTCCTGTCAGGCTGGATTGAGAACTGTAACCAGACTGTCGTAAGAAATAAACCCCTTGTTCCCTAAGCCATTTGATGGTCATTTATCAGCAACCATGCAGGCTGACTGCTACACCTAACTTATTTAATCATTTATTAGGTAATATGATTTCTCCACTGGTTACCTTGGGTTAATAATCATAATATTGCAAACAATAACTTTAATTTCTCTTTCCATTTTTTATGTCATTATTTCTTTCTCTTCTCTAATTGTATTGGCTAAAGCCTCCAGTCTTTCTTATAAGTGTCAATGGGTATTCTTTTATGTCATTACTAGCTTTATGAGAAATTTACAAGTTTTCTTTGCAAGATAGAAATAGGTTTTCTGGGGGGAGGAGGAGAGAGGGAGGGAACAGGTCTACCTATTAAGTTTGTATGAGCGGAAATAATAAAAAATGTATTAAAAAAAAAAGAATATAAACAAGCTTAAAAAAAAAAAGAAATAGGTTTTCTCCCCTAATTATAAAGGGAAGATTTCAACTTTTAAAATGAAGAGAAGATGGAAAGATGAACTCTGTTGTCCCACCATAAGTGATTTATTATGGTCAATGTTCTATAACTCTAGGCTTCAAAGCTTCTTATAAGTATATACTCACAAAATATATATGTATTCACACTTCAGTGTTTAAAAACTGAGGTTATAGTATGCATTCTGTTGTGTAGCTTGTTTTTTATCTTTTTTTTTTTTTTTTTCCGGTGCTGGGGACCGAACCCAGGGCCTAGCGCTTGCTAGGCAAGCGCTCTACCACTGAGCTAAATCCCCAACGCCTGTAGCTTGTTTTTTATGTTATGGCTTCTTTAATTTTATTCATTATTATTGTGGGGGGTGTGTGTATAAATGTGGTTTTGTACATATGTTATGCATGCAGAGGTCAGAGGACAATTTTATGGAATCAGTTCACTTTTTCCACCTTTACCCGGGTTTCAGGGATTGAACTCAGGTCATGAGGTCTGTGAGGCAAATGTCTTTACCAACTAAGCCATCTTACCAACTCATCATGCCTTCTTTATGTACTAACATACACCTATAACTATTTAATGATTACAATATGACTTATATCACCTATACTTCACTGTAATCAGATTATTTCTCAATTTTCATCTCATTTTTCACATTTATAAGCAGTGGCTCCATGAATATTTTACATTTTTTGTCTAATCAATTTTTATCAAGTATATTTTTAAAGAGGAAACCAGGGGCTGGAGAGGTGGCTCAGGGGTTAAGCCTCTGCCTTGCAGGCGTAAGGTCCTGAGTTCGGATCCTAGACCCCACGTATAGACGCCAGGTGGAAGCGGGGGCGGCTTGTGTTTCTGGTCTTGGTAGGGCGTAGCCTGTGAATCCCGGGGCAGAGTAAACAAGGAGGAGGTGGAGGCCGTCCATGGTGGTTCCCGAATTCGTCCGTGGTTCTACACACACACACACACACACATACATACATACACGCACACATACACAATTGAATAAATAATAAAAAAAATTTTTAAAAAAGAGGAAACCTTTATGTCAGTTGTCCCTGAGAGATTGTACTACTTTCCACATATGTTTTTTGGAAGCCATGAAAATTTGTACCCATTCCTAAGGATTTTTTTGCTTCAATTGTGTATGTACTTCATATTTATAAAGTCACTATTCATTCAATATAGCTTCAATTAAAGTTAAGTAAAACCTAATACCCATATATTGATTATTGTCCAGCACATTAAATAATTTCAAAATATCTAAATTATAAGATAATTTGCAAGGGTGAAGACATAATCCGGTGACAGAGTACTTGCATAGCTCATATGAAACTCTCGGTTCAATCTCCAGGGCAGAAAAAAAATGTAAAAATTAAAATAAAACAATTTGTAAATTTTGGATGTACTCTCACAGGAATTCCTAGCTATGGAAAATTTTCATTACCCCAGAAAAACAATTTCACTTTATATTATATTTATTAAGTACTTCTGTCTTCTTGGCAAAAAAAAAAAAAAAGGATTTACTAGAATTCATTTCTTTATTAATATTTTCAACAGAATAACCTTATAAGAATGGCCATTGGGGCTGGAGAGGTGGCTCAAGGTTAAGCCTCTGCCTTGCAGGCAGAAGGTCCTGAGTTCAGATCCTAGACCTCACGTATAGACGCCGGGTGGAAGCAGGGGACGATCTGCAGTCCCGGTCCTGGTGGGCGGAGCCTGTGAATCCCAGGGCAGAGTAAACAAGGAGATGGAGGTGGAGGTGGTCCATGGTGGTTCCCGAATTCATCTATGGTTCTACACACACAACACACACACACACACACACACACACACACACACACACACATACACACACGTGCACACACATCCAACTGAATAAATAAAAAATAAAAAGAATGGCCATAATATAAGTGCTGTATTTTAAAAGTCAGGTTTTACTTATCATTTCTGTATATGATGAAGTTAAAAAATACACACAGTCATGTAACCTTATCAAGACGGAAAAGTTCTATCACCCACAAATGTTCCTCAGGCCGGCTGATGGCTCCCCATCTCTTTGACTTTAAGCTATCTGTTCTGTCCTAACGTTCCTCACCTCGTGGCTCTTATGTTCTAATGCTTTCTTGCGTAAAGGCTAAACTATGATTGCTTCGACCACTAGGCCTCAGTTCTACTAAAACTTGTATTTCCTAGGTCTCTCCCTTGTGTTAGTTTCTGTTTATAATGGACTTCATCTAGAGTCCTTCTCTTTCCCTTCCCCTGACCTAACCATAGCAATCTCATCGCCCCATCAAAACAGGTTCTGCCAACTGCTGATATGTTTCCTATCTATAGCTGTGGCATTTCCAGAATTCCATTTAAAAATAGGTGGGCATTTGCGCCTGTCATCTCTCACTGAGCTTTTGAAGTTGATGTAAGTTGTGTAGTGTAGCAGTTACTCTGTGTTGTTGCTGACAAATTACCATCAAACGACTTAGGGAAACAAAGTTTATTTTCTTTTAAGATTCTTGGTTATAGTTGTTTGTCCAGCTTGGCAGGAGAGCCAACTGCAACACCAAGGGTCCAGGCAAATGAGAGAGGTACAATCTCACTTGCCAGACCAGCATGTCTAGCCAAGTACACAGGACAATGCCAACTTTCTCTAACGGTTCCCTCCATTTTGTTCCCCTGCCCGGGGACTAATCCATCCACCATGGTCTGGACCTTTCTTATCAATTAGACAATCTCCTGAAGGTGTGAGGTGCACCCTGGGCTTAACTCAACATCACCAACACCAGCAACAAGGGCGTTCACCGCTAGTGTGGGCAAGAGTAGATATGAAGGTGTTTGCTTTCATCAAGCAATCCTGTGCAAACCAAAAGTCCACCCTTTCCTCCTCCTAGCTCCAGAGAACATCCAAATGCCTCAGGCCTTGAGGTGATTTCCAGATGTGCAGGTCTACTTCTCCCACCCCTGCCAAGGCTGGCTGCTTGCATTGCGGTGCCTTGTGGATTGCTGTGCTGGAAGATGCTCAGTTCCTCATCTCTCGATAAAAAATGTGTTTGAGCATGCACACTGCATCTTTCCTGCTTTTTATTTTTCTTTTTAAGTATTCCTTAAACTTTATTTATTCATTCGTTTTGTGTGTGTGTGTGTGTGTGTGTGTGTGTGTGTGTGTGTGTGTGTGTGCTGTATATCTCTGTGGAGGATCAAGGGTGACTTTGGGAATCATCCTGGATTGCTTCTACTTCCTTATTGCTTTTCTCTGGAATTTCCCAGGCTCTGCCCACCAGGGCCAGAGGTTCAGTCCCCCTCCCCACTCCCCATCCCCCACCCCCAATTCCCCACCTCATGCACCATTTCCACCTGGTATTTTTACATGGGACCTGGGACTTATGACCTTCTGCTTGCAAGACAGTCTTAACCCCTGAGCAATCTCTCCAGCCCCTGCCTTTTTATTTTCTGGTTAGGGAGGAAAATGAGCTCTTTTCCACACTGCAGTCCTGTTCCTGGTGGGGTAACAATCCCATTGTGTATGTATGATGCACAGTTTGTTACCAATTAAAGGGCTTTAGGGTCTATTTTCCATTCTCTCTCTCTCTCTCTTTTTCTTTCATGATTATCAATAAAGCTATTAAAAGCATTTGTGTATAGGTCTTTGTTAGATCACAGGTACTGTTCCTGAAGACAGATCATCCCTGCCTTATTTACTAGCTAATTTCTTCCCAAAACTGATAAGCTTCTATAATGTCAAAGGAAGGACAGAATAGGATTACCCTGCTGAGTTAGCCCTCTATATCCTATCTAGTACTTACATTAAACTGCTAAATTCACATTGCTAAAATCTTTATGTGACTAAATGAGTTCTCATTTCTCCTGGGTAAGTAAATATGTAGGAACGATTACTGGATTACATGGCAGATCATTCAGAGTTGTCAATGAGAAAGGAATGAAAAAAGACTGACAGGAGACACATTCACTAAGCACCTTGGCGGCAGCAGCAAGCAGCCCCCATGCTGACACCTGTAGCAGCCCAAGGTATTTTCAGAGTCTCATGGGAATACTGAATCTTTTTTTTTTTCAATTGTGCATGCGTGTGCGTGTGTGCGCTCGTGTGTGTGTGTGTGTGTGTGTGTGTGTGTGTGTGTGTGTGTATGTGTGTGTGTGTAGAACCATGGGCAAATTCAGGACCCACCATGGACTGCCTCCACCTCCTTGTTTACTCTGCCCCGGGATTCACAGGACCAGAAACGCAGGCCGGTCTAGGATCCGAACTCAGGACCTTCTCTACATCTCTATGCTGCAGTGGGTGCCCAGGCACAGGCCAGCATGTGGAGCCCTCGATGGACTCCGTGAATCACACAGGCACAAGAGAGGACATAAAAGTATCAGAGAAACTTGTTTGGAAGTTTCTTAGTGGGGGAAGAAAGAAGAATAACAGAGAGTAATATGGGGAGAAAGTGACAAAAATTCATTGTATGAAAGTGTCAAGAAAAAAGAAAGACTGTTCCCAGTATTTAGTTGTTCCTATTTTTCTCCCCAGAAGGAACTAAAAGTTTTCAATGGAGTGTGACGAGATTGCTGAATCAGTCATGACTCATCACATAAGAGAATAGAGTAAGAAATAGTAATAGTCTGCCCTTCCACAGGAAAGTGGGTAGCTCAGTGCTGGGCCAGTCATCTCGTTACCATGGTAACATCTTTCCTCATTCTCCATCTGGGAGATCTGATAGCTATTAAAGATCTTTAAAGATCTTTAATAGCTATCATATACACAGGTCTGGGGACACAGGGACCAGCTGCATGGTCCTGACAGAATTGAGAATTAGTACAGTTTTTATATTAGTTGCCTTCGGCAGCTCTGGAGAAATTGATGAATCACTGGTAGAATTCCCTTCTCTCTGAAGAAGTAGCAAAGAGCTGCAGCTTTCTGTAGTAAACCTGCCAACTTCTCAGGACTAACCAGCTGTTCTTAACATAGCCCCCACAAAATGTGAACAGAACATTCTCTCTCTCTTTCTCTCTCTCTCTCTTTTCTTCCTACTCCCCCTCTATCTCTCTCCACTTTCCTGTGTTCTTTGGATTCTGATGGTTATTTTCTTAGTGAACAAAATAAGATTATTCTATAACATGTCTAAGGATTGGCAGGGCTATATTGTTGGTGATGGCCCCACTTACTGTTAACTTTGCAAGTGTAGTCTGGCTGCTACTATTTATGTCATCTCTCTATGCGGTGTACAGATGTTACCCCCATTTCATGGTATATAAGGGATTAGATTTCATAATAATAAATTTGATTTGGTTTTGGCTTTTCCACATCCCCTCTTAACCCAGCCTGATTCAATTCTTGCCGATCCCACTCTGAAGTCGGGACTTCAAAAGAAGCATACACGTCATGGAAGCCCACAAGACACCTACTCTTATTATTCATATGACAAACATTTATCAAGTACAATGATGACAGACTTTAGGTGTTAACATGGCTTGGCGCTTGTGCCTTAATGTTTGGTCAAAAGCTTATCCACGTGGTACTGTAGAAAGGATTTGTGGATGTAATTAGTTGGCTTGAACTAAAATAGGTAACTTTGATAAAACTTACCCAGTCTGTTGGAAGGCTTAAAGTAAACACAGAAGATCTCTGACAAAGGAACAACTTTGCTTCCTGAGTTCAATATAGGAACTAAACCCAAGCAACCAGCCTGCATGTCTTGCCATAGATTTTGGACTCCAGACTACATCAACTTGCATCTACAAAATCCAGATTTTCAAGTCCCTATAACCACTTAAAACACTTTCTTAAAATAAATCCAGCACACTTACCTGGCAGGGGAGATACCATGATCACTAAGGTGGTTTTCCCAGATTAAGGTTCATCCATTGCACTCCGGATGTGCTGACCCCTGAAATTTCCCCAGATGTGGGAAACTCGACTGCATAGTTTGTGGTAGTGGGACACTGCATTTACGCTCTCCCCTATAGAGAAATAAATAAATAAAAATAAACCTAGCATTAGTCAAGTGCAATGACTCACAACTGAAATCCCAGCACTCAGGAAGCAGGCACAGGTAGATCTAAGTTTGAGGTCATCCCGGGGCCTTCTCTTATGAGTAAATATTAAATAAATAATCTAAAGCTGGGAATATAGATCAGTGGTAGTGCATATGTTTTGCATACACAAGGCCCAGGATTCCGTTCCCAGAACTACACACACACAAACAAATACACACATACACCATCTATTTGTCCATCCATTCGGCATCAATCCTGTTGTGTTTCTCTGGAGAATGGTGAGAATCATAAGTACTTGCTCTGTACTGGGCATTGTGCTAATCAATAATGACCAAGACAAACCCATTGATAGGATAGTCTTCCTTCAGTGAAGAGGAGAAAACTATCAGAGGGTATCATTGTTAGGCACAGGTGTCAACTGACTGATGAGGGTTTGAGTTCTGGGCACATTTGGGGAGAATTAATAGTTGAGTTAAGCCCAGAGCAAACCTAAAGGAGATTGTCCAGTGGATGGGCAGAACCAGCCCATGGTGGGTGAGACTAGACCCTGAAGAGGTGAATAAAATACAGAGAACTACAGACATGCTAGTCTGACAAGTAAGAATCTTCCCTCTCTCAGCCATTACATAGAGATGGTGTGGCCAGTTCCCTTAGCCCTGGTGTTGGTGCATGCTCTCGCATCAAGCTGGACTGTAGACTGTAACCAGACTATAAGTAAGAAAATAACCCTTTGTTCCCTTAAGCAGTTCGATGATCATTTATCAGCAATTATGCAGGCAGTGGACTGCAACAGAAGGAAAATAAAGAGTTGAGGAAATAGAAAAGATGAAAGGGACTAAATCACCTGAGAAACTAAACGCCTGGCCTTGTAAGGGGGAAATCTTTAAGGCTTTTTGGATTTTATGTGTGCATGCGCCTGTCCCTCCTCCAGCTCCAGCCCCATGAGACACCTTCCTTCCGCCCCAGGATTCCGGAGGGTGCTTTCACAGATGTATGCAGTGTAAAAGAAGAAGAAAAAAACTAATGATTTATTAATTTTCTATGGCAACTGAAAAAAAGTCCATTAGATCGTTAAAAATTAAAATAATGGATAATAAGTACGGGCAAGAATGTAGGGGGCTCACAAGATGGCTCAGCAGGTAAAGGTGCTTCCCATAAAGCCTGCTGACCTGAGTCTGAGCCTCAGAATCCATCCACATAGTGGAAGGAGAGAACTGACTTCAAAAGTTGTCCTTTATCCACACGCACACGCACACACACACACATACACACACACGCGCGCGCGCGCGCGCGCACGCCGTGGCACATAGGATCTCTCCCTCTCCCTTTCCCTTTCTCCTTTCCTCTCTCTCTCTCTCTCTTAAATGAATAGGCCTGACGCTGGAGAGATGGCTCAGGTCCTGAGTTTGGATCCCAGGTCCCACGTAAAAATGCCAGGTAGAAATGTTAGTGGCCTACACATCTGGCCCTGATGGGTGGAGCCTGGGAAATCCCAGAGGGAAACAAGAAGGATGATTCCCGAAATAACCGGGAGGGGGGAAAGGGAAGAGGGGAGGGGGAAAGGGGAGGGGGGAGGGAGAGAGGGAGGGGAGGGGGAGCGGGAGGGGGAAGGGGGTCGGCCTGCGTTTCTGGTCCTAGTAGGGCGGAGCCTGTGAATCCCCGGGCAGAGTAAACAAGGAGGAGGTGGAGGCGGTCCATGGTGGTTCCCGAATTCACTCGTGGTTCCACGCACACATGCACATATGCACAATTGAATAAGTAAAAAAATGAATAAAATAACGTTTGAAAAATAAATAAATAAATATCACAGGCCCGGTAGATAGCTCAGATAGTAAAGTATTTTGTAGCACAAGGATCTGAATACAATTTTCAGAAAAGATGTCTAAAAAAAGTAATAAATGGCCAGGCCAGTGGCTCATCCTTGCAGTCCCAGCACTGGGGGAGGGGAGTAGGGTGGAAACAGGAGGATCTCTGAGTTTCTGGCCATCTGTCCCAGCCTACTTGACAATTGCAGATGAGTAAGAGACCTGTTGCAGTTCATCTGCATAGTTGCTGATAAATGACCATCAAACAACTTAAGGAAACAAGGGATTTATTCTCTTACGATTACTGATTACAGTTCGTAGTCCAGCTTGACAGGAGAGCAAGCACCAACACCAGGGCCGAGGGAACTGGCCACACCATCACCACCTAACAGCTGAGAGATGGACAATCCTTACTTGCCAGACCAGCATATCTGGCCAAGTGAACAGAAGGATGCCCACTCTCTCAACCAGCTCTCTGTGATTTATCCAGGGCCTAATCCCACCCAGCATGGGCTGGGTCTTCCCCATCAGCTAGACAATCTCCTGCAGGTTTGCTCTGGGCTTAACTCAACCATCAACTTTTTACAACTGTGCTCAGAGCTCAAACCCTCAACAGTCAAGTTGACACCTGTGCTTAACTATGACACTCCACCCCTTGTCAACTTGACACAAAAACAATAGCACTTTTAAACTGTAACCTTTCCTTATCCCCACAGATGTTAAAAGTTATCTTAAAAAATATAAATACATTTCATAAACAAATTTTAAATATTCTCATTAAAATTTCAGTTATGAAAATGTTGGAACTAAAAGTCTTTCTTTAAATATGCCAAATAAAATCTTTAAATATTCCAAATAGAATCATTGTAACAATGAGAAAACAAGTTAAGACCAAAGTCCAGCAAATTACCACATCCTGTACTTCATTGTCCATCTTCTGTTGCTCATTGTAGTCAAGGTGACTCAAAGATTTCTAGGCAATCCAGTCCCTGTTTGCAGCTCGAAGTTATAAAAGCAGAGTTCCTTGAACCAGGCTGAATCTCCGCTCGCAGTCGTCCTCAGCAGTTCCAACACTCTGGGTTCTCCTCTGCAACTATAAGCTTCACCTTCTCTTGCAGGACTCTACGTCTACCACTTGGTGCCAAGCTTTTGCTGCTCTTCATGAACCCCATAATCATACACCAAAACCAGTACCACCTGGAGGACGCTGCCAGTCTCTGAAGCGAGTTTGAAACGAAGCTTGAAACAACTGTACCAAGTTTTGTGCGCCAATTCTGGAAAAGCCTCTTTTAGGCAGCCAAACTTCCAAAGGGCAAGAAATGGCTTTAACTTGGGCTTTCGGCCCCTGAAAGAATCTGAGTTTTCAAACCACAAACTTGCCATATGGTGGTATTCACCTCCTCCACCGTCACAGTGCTCATTTCTCCAATGTTCATTTCTCCAGCAGCAGCAGATATTCTGCTGCCTGCCCTTTGCACATCCAAACCTTCAAGGCTGCCAACACAGCTCTCCTCTGTCAAGCAAACCAGTCCATCATCTTTAAATTCAGCTTTACCAAAATCCTTGTTCCCCTCATCACAAATTGGGTCCAAACAATCTCTCTCAGCACTGACATTATGCAATTGGTCCACTAAACTCTGAAGAACGGTATTTGTAAATCCACAAAGTGAAAATTCTCAAGCATTTCCAACTTTGTCCAGCAAAACCATTCAAAAGCCACAATAGCCACATAGACAGATCTATCAGCAACATCCCAATTCCTGGGTACCAAATTCTGTTGCAGTTTAACTACATGATTGCGGATAAATGACCATCAAATGGTTTAAGGGGACAAGGGATTTATTCTCTTGTGATTACTGGTTACAATTCGTAGTCCAGCTTGATGGGAGATCACACACTAACACCAGGGTCGAAGGAACTGGCCACACCATCACCACATAACGGCTGAGAGATGGACGATCCTTACTTGCCAGACCAGCATGTCTGGCCAAGTAAGCAGAAGAATGCCCACTCTTTCAACCAGCTCTTTGTGATTTATCCAGGGCCTAATCCCACCCACCATAGGCTGAGTCTTCCCCATCAGCTAGACAATCTCCTACAGGTTTGCTATGGGCTTAACTCAACCATCAACTCTCTCCAACTGTGCCCAGAGCTCAAACCCTCAACAGACAAGTTGATACCTGTGCTTAAACCCTATCCCAAAAGCAAGGTTCACGGTGCCTAAAGAACGATGCCAGGGTCCTCCAGACTATACACACATGTGCATACACATGCACACATACACACATGCAAGCTCACACATATATACGCAAACCATCTCTGCTGATCAGCAAAATACTCTGTTAAAGCAAAGAAATGGGACAGAAACATTCCATGATTGTAAAATAATAAGTAAACACAGATACTACCTTCCCAGCATGACAAATTGGTGACTTAGTAACAATGTGCTGGTTAGCATTGTCAACCTAATACCTAGATAGTAAGTAACAGACTACTTACGAGGGACTCTCCAGATTAAGGTTGGCCTCTGGACAAGTTTGTGAGAAACTACCTTGATTACATAATGGTCGGGTCCATTATGGGCAGGACCATTCCCTGAGCAGGGATGCGGGTACCATATGAGGCAGAGAAAGCTACCTATCGAGCAAGCTTGCACACATGGATCCTAGCCCGTGGATGTGATACGACCGCTAGTTCCAGCTCCTTTCCCTGTAACTTCCCTGCAATGATAGACTCTCATCCAGACTTGAGAGCCATTTGTCCTCTCGGCCCCCCAAATTGCTTGAATCGGATATTTTGTTGCAGCAACAAAATAACCAAAACTAAGACATAAGACCACAGCTAGCTAGGCAGACAGCCAAAAGACCCACCTCTAAGATCTGTGCTGTGCAAACCAGTCTTCCAGAGCGGGAACTGTCACACTGCTGAAACTACATAAGCACTATACTAAATAGCATGGCTCTGTCATACACAATAAACCAAATTGCTTTGCTTCTTTTATTTGGGGGAGTGTGGGATTAAACCCAATGCCTCACACAGAAGAAGCATAAACTACCACAGTCCATTTGCCCCTATGAACATACTCACTGCGACTCCTTCTTCTTCTTCCCTTTGGACAAAAGTTGAAGCAGGCACTACAGCTTTTCTAATATTCTGCAAGGTTCTCTAGCTAGTTTTGAATGAGTCAAACTTGTGTACTATGAGCCTCATGTCAAGCTGTAGCATCGCTCCCCTTTCTCTGACTTATCATCAGATGTAGCAGCTTCCCTTGACACTTGGGGATTTTGCTATTTTTCCTTCATCTTGTTAGTTGTGTTTCCAGTATTTCCAGTACAATTATGAGGGGGCGGGAAAGTTCTGACTTGCACCATTGTGGTTAAGGAGCCTATGTGTGGTCAAGCTCTGTCTCTTGCTCACCACTGTACCAAGAGGCTGGGACAAGGGAACTAGAAAAAGGAAGTACATTGATTTACACTTTGGACAGGAACTGGGAAGAGAAAGACTCTCATCTTTCTGCCTTGCCTATGGCACCTTCACAATTTATAGAAAAGATGAAACAAGACCCAGAAGTGAATGCACACTGTTGAGCTGTGAGATAAAGCATCAGACTGAATTTCTCTCCTGGGAGCTGGATTTGGGCCGATTTCAACACCACCACCACCACCCCTACCCCCAGCATGGGTTTCCTGGAGAGATGTGAATTCTTTTTGGACGTCCTGTTACATGGCGATAGGACCAGCTAGTTACAACCGTTATTCTCTAAAGGGTGCATTTGTGACCGCTTTGGAGATCCCTGATCAGTCAGAGTCTTGGCAGGAAATAGTATTTGCCTCAAATAGTTCACTCATTGGCTCTAAAGATGGTTGTAATGGAGGTTCACCTTACAGGTCAGCAGGGGCTAATGGGACTCAGAAAGGACAGTGTCACTTAAGGTGTCTCAGCAATGGGAAGTCATGGCCTCTCCAGATACAAAAGGAAGGGAGAAGAGATGCCAGCGATGGGCAAGATTACTAGAGCTCTGAAGCTACCCAGCGCTGTGTTCAACAGCATGGTCCTGCTATAGATGGTAAAGCAATAACAGGCCTTGAAGATGCTGTCTGTCCATAGCGTGGTGCTGGAAAGAAGCCATGGCATCAGTGCAGAGAGAGATCAGGATGGAAATGGCCAGAGCTCCCCCTTCTTGCTCAGCTGGAACCCACCGATGCCCACACTGATCAGACGCAGCTGGAGGCCAGTCAGCAAGGGAGCAAGCAAGGAATTCCAGGGGGAAAAGCCTCGAGGAAGCAAAATGAATGTAGAACAAAGGTGTTCAGCCAGTATCGCCCCTCCCAAGGAGTCCATCACCTTGCTCCAGTGAAGGCGGGTGGGTGTCCATTAGTCACATTCTTTTCCAGCCTCAGAATCAATCCTGTAAAAACAGCAGCTTCTGCTGCAGGGAGCCATGAAAAACATTCACATATATATTTGTTTGCCATTTTACACGTGGCTTAGATTGTTCAATATTCAACAACAGTTAACAGTTATTTCAAATCCCATAACAGATAACATTTGCTGTTCACTGAGGCATTTATGCGAGTCATTGTGCTAGGCACCTCTTTAAACCTTACACTGGTTCATCAAGATAGTTATCATCTTGAGAGAGACTGCAACCCAGAAGAGTTAAGTGACTCTATTCAGGCCACAAAACTGTCTTGTATACCTCATTGCCTCCAGGAACAGAGAAACCAGTACTCATGGACTTATCATTTGTCTGTCTTTTATCACGTGGCCCCACTCTTGCCTGGCATCAGCTCCAATCATGAACTTGGACTACAGGGAACATCTGAGCTTGCTCAGAGATCTGAACTTTCCACTGGGAACTGCCTTACGTCAAGTGAGTGAAAGAAACAAATCCTGCATGCCCTGTTTAATTGCTGGCTCATGCTATTAGCTCATTGGTGGTTTTATTTAGAGCTTATTAAGGAACAACTGTACTTCTTGTTTCCCTTGAGTGAGGGTTCTTCATGCATTGGGACATAATTCAAAGGGCATTCTCCCAAGGGGTGTAACATGGTACAGCTATCTATTTCAGGAAAATTCTGAAATGATAATGTTCTTATCAAGAAACCTTCTCTCCTGCTGAATTTTTCAAAGGCTGTGAACTTGGGCCTGTGTATTTCAGCCCTTGGGGAACACACAAGCCTGTTTCCACTTTGGAAGGATGCTGTCTTGGGGCTGTTCCAAGTACAGTGATGGTGCCTAGCAACCCTCTTTTGTGATCTTGTTTTTTTGTACCTTGTTTTTTGTTTGTTTGTTTGAGACAGGTTCTTGTGTAACCCAGGCTAGCCTCATACTCCTGATTCTGCCCCTTCTCTCTCCCGAGTGCTGGGATTGCAAGTGTGCACCACTATGCCCAACCTTTTCTGAAATCTCAGTTTAACCAGCATACTTTGAGAGCACAGCAGGCTCACCTTGACTGCCAAATGTAACACCCTGTACTTCATACTCCAAGAACAGGGACTATTATAACCTATCTTAGATCCACTCAACCTATTTGCCTGCTTCAAACAGTCTTTTTGTTTATTTTATTTTATTTTTTCAGACCTGGAGAAATACAGCAGGGCCACAGCGTGTGCTAGGCAGAGCTGAGCTGCTCAGTTACATTCCATCCCAAACTACCTCTTCTTACATCTCTTTCCTGTATATCTCACAGAGCTTCCCCCGAATGGCATGAAATAGTTTCAGGGTGGCCTTCTGCTGTGGTTAATCTTCATGGTGCTGATACGAATGCAGGACCGAGCAAGGTAGGAGAACAAGGGTTCATTCTTGAGTACAATTCTCAGTCACAATTATTAGCATGATAGGGGAGCTCATACTAACATGGGGAACCCACAGAACTGGCCACACCAGATTCACAGAAAGAACTGAGAAAGGAACAATCTTTCTCACTTCCCATTCTGCCAATCTGCCTGTGTGCAGTGAAGCAACTCTTTCCATCTTATCCTCCTGTCTAGGTCTAGAACTTCACTCATCAAGTAGGTTTGCTCAGGGCTTGTCTTAGTTTCTATTTCTTCCTAGGTATGCCCAAAGGCTCAGCCTTTAATTGCTCATTTGACACCCAAATATAAGTGGCACACTCTACTTCCCGTCAATTTGACACACAATTTTTTTAGAGGAAAAAGCAGGGATTTTGTCGAAAATAAGAGAAAAAAGAAGAAACTCTTGGATGCTCAATCCAAGGGAGGTAAGGAGGAAGACATAGCATTAAGGTAGGAGAGTTCGGAGCAGAAGAGACAGCTGAAGACCACAGAGAACAGGGAGAGAGCTGCAAAAGCACATGACTAGAAGCTGACAAAGCCACCATGTCATGACCACGTGGGAGGAGAGCAGGAGGAATAGAGGTGATGGGTGGAGGAGTCACAAACGTTTATAGTCTGGCATTGCCAATGAGTATCACAAAGCTACTAAGGAAGTGAGGGAAAGACTGGAGGGGTGGTGGGCATTGTTCTCACAGGACCAGACATTGCTAACTGCATCAATTCTCCAATAGAAGCTAAATCATTCCTATTATTCCTCACATTCTATGTGATGAGGATATTTGACACTTCAGGGGAAGGGGCGACGACTAATCTAGATGCTTCCTGCTATGTGAGGGCAGAGGGGGAGGGGAGTATCCTCATTCCAGGTGTCTGCACAGTCCAGGGGTCCACACAGATGGGACTCTACTGAACCATCATCTGGAGTCTTATTGAATTTATTCTAGAAGACAAAGTGAATAAGAAGGTTAAGTAAGCAAAGTCCAAATCTAAGGACTAAAAGTATTGTAATCAGGACTGGAGAAATGGCTCAGGGGTTAAGATTCTGTTTCACAAGTAGAAGATCCTAAAGTTTGGATCCCAGGTCCCATGTAAAAATGCCAGGCGTTTTATAATATTCTTGATCTTATTGAGGTCATTTCTTTCTTTGTACTTTGATGAACTTTTTGTAATAGCTATTGAATTTTATGAACTGTTTTTCTGTCTATTGATATTCAACTTTTGCCCTTTATTCCTTTGGTGTAAGAATAATAATCCATCAATTGATTTTTAAATATTTTATTTATTTATTTGAAAGAGAAGGTATGCATATGCATGCTATGGCATACAGATGGAAGTCAGAGAACAACTTTCAAAAGTCAGCCTTCTCCTTCTGCCATGTGGCTTCTAGGGACCAAACTTAGGTTGCCAGATACAGGATGCTTGCTTGATTTCTCCTTGCCCCAGAATCCCTTCTCAATGCAAATCACATGTCACCTGTCCCGAAGCTATCCCTAAGCTTTCAAAGTAAAAATCACTTCTACTTGTTCTTTGCCTTTATCATCCTTTGTGACCTCATTTCTCACAACAATTCCTCTTTCAGATTGTTGGGTTTTTCATTTTATTTATCTAAGAAAGGAAAAGGAGAGAAAGAACACACACATACCACACTACACAAGTGCCACAATACATATGTGGATAGAGATTAGAGGACAACTTTCAGAAGTCATTTGTCTCCTTCTACCATGTGGGCTCTGGACCTCCAGCCCAGGTCACCAAGTTTGCATCTGAGTACCTTCACTAGCTGAACTATCTCACCAGCTCAGCGTTTAGATTTTATGAAACAGGTTCTACAGCCCAGGCTGGACTTCACCGTGTAACAAAGACTGGCCTCAAGCTCACAGTGATCCTCCAGCCTCTGCCTCCCAAATGGTGAGATTTCCATCACACCCAGCTTCTTTGGGTCACTGCCATTCTTTACATTGTATCCTACTTGTTGGATGCAAATGTTATCTTCCTACAGAAGCCTACATTTCTTAGAATTAGAGAACATTATTCTATGCTCAAAATACTTTGCAAATAAAAAGAGCCTGAAAGTGTGTTTGCTGTAAAGATGAATGAGCAAATGAATGAATTAAAAAAAATGGTTTCAATGATAAGTTGGCGCAGTTTCCTCATGAGAAATCTCAGTTAGATAGAGTCTTACTTCAAAATACCAAGCCATTTTCAAATACACTACAGGACACATCACAAAATCCAATCTACTTTTAAGAGCCTAAAAAAACTCACTAAACTGTTCAAATGCATATAATATTCACGTTGAAGAAGTGGAAAGTTACAATGAACTTTTCTACCATCAGTAACACTCCAACAATAAAACATGAATGAAAGATACTTAATATAGCATTGTGTTCTTATCATGTCAGCCTGGTGGATCATGAATAGGATTGCTTAATGACATGCTGATTTCTGTTTACCTTTTCCTATACTATAACCTATCCTCCACTTTTCAGCCCACATCATTAGTGTCATCATTCAGTTCTGCTTGTGCTTTCCTCCCACCCAATCCTCCTACTCAAGCAAAGAACATACATGTCTCTACCTGAAGGTCTAGAACACAAATGGCGATGTTGTAAAAGGGAATATGGATGACATTTGACAATTCCAAACTGAAGAAGTTTAGAGCGAATTTAGAAAAAAGTTAAGGTATCAGTTGATTTAGGGGAACCAAAATGGGGTAATTGGAAGCTACAGAAACCAAAGACAGGACTTGAATATTACTGGTTGATATCCAAAGAGAAATAAGGTTGTCAGTGTATCTGTATAAACTAGATTTATCCTGCTGGCAGATCCAAAAGAAGAATATGACATGGCAGGTGGAGTTAAGCAGAGAATAGATCAGAATGTGGCATGCAGACAGATAGAGGTCACCAATCTCTAATTAGTCTGTTTCATGTTGGTGTAAATGACTGGGTAATAAAAGGTGTTTGTTTCTCACAATTGAGGAAGCTGAGAAGTTCAACATCAAGGTACCTATCATGGTTTGAAATATGTCCCCTACAATCTTACGTGTTTGGGAAAGTCATGGCACCTTTAGGAGGTGAAGCCTTGCTGGAGGAATGTAGTCACAGGGGGTAGACTTTGAGGTGAATTAATCCCACCCTACTTCCTGGAAGAGGTCTGGTTTGGTAGCAAGTACTCTTGCAGTTCTCAGTCTCCAAGATGTTTGCAGTGATATAGCCTGTCTCTAGCTTCTGCACCCAGCCATGCCATCTCCACCATGAAAGACTGTATCTCCCCTCTGGAATCATAAGCTGAATATATCTCCCTTTCTCCCTTAAGTTGCTTGACTTTGAATGCTCTCTCATAGCAATAGAAAAGAGAAACCAATACATAAATTGGTACGGAGAAGTGGGGTATTGCTATAAGATTAAGAGTATTTGGTATCACAATGTGAAATATTTTGAAGTTGAGAGAAATTGTGCCAGAGAGGTAGGATGTTGCTGTGTGAAACTAAGAGAATCTGGTACCAAAAAGTAAAGTGGCTGTGAAACTGAGAGAAGTTGGTACCCAGCAGTATGGCCAATGCTATTGTGTGGCTAGTATGTCTTTGGAACCATTTGTTGGGAAAAATATGGAGAATGTTAGGACTTTGTGATGGGAAAGTTTTGCATTTTGGTGATCAGGCCAAATGGGTCTTTCTTCTGAGAACTTGGAAGACAGCAATACTGTTAGAAGACAGCGGAAGCTCAGCTTGTGATGGTCCAGAGGGGAACAGAGATTGTGTTTGGAACTGGACGAATGACAATTGGAGCTATGTATTGACAGACAGTGAGTGAAGTTTTGCCCTCATCCTGAAAGCTTATCTAAAACTAAACTGGAGTGCTTGGAGGAGGAAATTTCAAGGCAATATAATCTTGATAATGTGCTATGGCACTTTTTAGTTGTCCTTCAGAATTATGAAAAAGAACAAGGAATCAGGCAGGAAGAACAGGAACTGTAAGATCTGATGATGAAAAATGCCCATGGTGAACTTAAAGAGTTAATCCAGGAAGAAGCAGAGGACAAAATATCTACTGTTGAAGAGATTGGCTCCATTAATAAATCAAAGCCTGCTCTCAATTTGGCTAATAGGAGAGGCCCTAGCTTGAAGGCAAGATTCTCAGAGAAGGCTTTCACCTATAAGAATACAAATCCTTTTGGAAGGAATGAGCTAAAGAATGCAGTTCCAAAACAAAAGTCTGTTTTTCCCCTAAGGCAACTGTCCAGGAGAAAAATAGATTTTTCCTACAGTCAGCACATAGAAGCTGGATCACCTGTGATTCAAGGGGACCAACCACTAATACAAGATAACAGCAAACCTTAGCAAAGTTGTCCACATGGTTCTTTTTCTACAGGCATCAACGATTCAAGAGAGAGGAGGCCATGGATCCCTTCTCCAAAGTTTCAGAGAATGACAGAATCCAGGCAGCATGTGGGAGAAAACCTGCAGTTTAGATACCCAAGAAGGGCAGTTTGTGCTGTGGAGTTAAACCTGATTTGCCATTGAGAAGTGAAGATGTTAGAGATGCCAGAGACAATGTGGGATATATGCCAAGGAGAGCTATATACCATGAGAGGACCCAAACCAAGAGATTGATGTGTTCTATGGGCAGCTGCATTGGAGGGTGGAACTGAAACCATTTGGAACTGAGATGATCTCAATGAGAGGCTCCTGTTGGAGTTGGAGCTGCAAGATTTGGAGTTTGTCCTGCTGGTTTTCAGTCTTGTTGTAGACCAATCTTTCCTTTTGGAATGGGAATGTTTATTCTGTGCCATTATATGTTGGAAGCATGTAACTTGTCTTTTGAATTTACAGGAGGTTTTGGACTTTGGGCTTCTGGACTGTGTTGGGACTACTGATGTAATAATCCATGTTGGGACTTTTAAAGTTGGACTGAGTATGGTTTGTATAATTAGATGGCAATGACCCTGTGGGGGCTGGGGGCGCAGTGTCACAATTTGAAATGCGTCCCCTACGGTTTCATGTATATGGGTGTCATAGTTGAGCACAGGTGTCAACTTGACTGTTGAGGGTTTAAGCTCTGGACACATTTGTAGAGAATTAGTGGTTGAGTTAAGTCCAGAGCAGAGCTGCAGCAGATTGTCTAGCTGATGGGGAAGGCCCACCCATGGTGAGTGGGACTAGGCCCTGGAATAAATCACAGAGAGTTGGTTGAGAAAGTTGGCATCCTTCTGTACATGCTGGTCTGGAAAATAAGGATTGTCTCTCTCTCAGCCATTACATGGTGAAAGTGTGGCTAGTTGGTGCATGCTCTCCTGTCAAGCTGGAGTGAAAACCGTAACCAGTAATCGTAAGAGAGAATAAACTCCTTTTCCTCAAGCTGTTTGATGGTCATTTATCAGCAACCATGCAGGCGAACTTCAATAGTGGGAAAGTCATGACACCTTTAGGAGGTGAACCCTTGCTGGAGGAAGGCAGTCACAACAGGTGAACCTTGAGGTGGATTAGTCCCATCTGACCTCCTAAAGAAGCATGGTTTGGGAGCAAACAGTCTTGTAGCTCTCAGTCTCCAAGATGTTTGCAGTGACAAAGCTTATTTTCAGCTTCCGCAGCCAGCCATGCCATCTGCACCATGGAAGATGTGTATCCTCTCTAGAACTGTAAGCTGAATAAATCTCCCTTTCTCTTTAAGTTGCTTGACATTGCATGCTCTCTCACAGCAACACAAAAGGGTAACTACTACAGTGTCAATGTCCATTGAGGGACTTTGTGTGTGTTATCTCACTGCAGAAGAACAGACAAGAGAATATGAGTGAACAAATGAGCATGAGTGTTCATGCACACTTTTATAACAAACTAATTCTGATGGTAACTATTCATCATTGCAATAACAGCATTCATCCATTCATGAGGACAGACCCTTACCTTCCAACACTGTATCACTGAGGGTTAAATTCACAACTCATGAATACCAGGCAATACATTCAAACCATAGTTATGGGCATCTGTGTGAAGAAAAATTAACAATCTCGTCTTCAAATCCAGTTAACCTAATTCCCAATGTCTATCCTAGGGGACTCTGGTGTGGGTCTCTCTCTGCTTATGCCATTCTGGGTTTCCTAGTCACAAGAGAGGAGGATATGTGATTTCTTCTGTTTTACAGACTTTGGGATAATTATTTAGTAGTATTACATCTCTCAAAACTACCTTTATGGAAAGTACTTTCATACTAGAAAATAATTTCATACTAGTGTTACTATTTCTAAAAGTATTTTGAAATTCCTATGATAGACCTGACTTCAAATGTCTACTAGTTTGTTTCTGTTTTTTTTTTATTGTTCTTTTGTTTTTATAAGATTTAATAACTTTTGGAATAACCCTCAATCCAGTAAGATCTACCTCTGGTGATCCAGTTTAGGTTAAAGAAAAAAGTAAAGATATAATTCCAGTCTACAAACAATGTTTTATTCAGGGTGTTGAGGCAGGAATGATGAGAGTTTGACACCTGTCTGGGCTATACACCTGGGCTATAGAGTAAAATTCTGCCTAGAAAAAAAAATTTTAAACCCTGGTTTTGTAGCACTGTATGGTCAAGAAGGATCTGAGAAAAAGCATGCAAAACTTAATTCTCTACCTTCCAAATTCAACTAGTATTTATTGAGTGCCTGTTATATGCTACATATTGTTTCAGGTACTTGAAACACATTGGAAGGAATAGCAAAGAGCCTTTCCCTTGTAGAGTTTATTCCATCACTGCTTGAGACTTGGGCAATTCACTACACCTCTCTACATCTATTATCAGCTGCCCAGAGGAGAAACAAACAGGCCTGGTTCAGATGTGACACTGAGCCTGGCATAGTGCAAATGCTGAACAGGTCATCTGCTCAAACTCATCACTCAGACGATGGATACAGTTGGAAAGTGACTTTTAATTTTTTTAAAAAAGAAAAAAGTACAGTAGGGAGAAGGGAGAAGTATGGAGCTGCAGTGGCTAGCTTAGTGCACTGCTACACTTAGTGGCTAGGTGGAAAGTCCCAGGCCTTCACTATAGCTGTCAGTCCTGTCTCTTTCACTACCAGAAACCTTGAACTCCAGCCTGCCAGTATATTGCTGAATCTTCCTTTACTCTCTTCTATGCAATTCTCTGCCTCCAAATTTCTGTATTTGCTAATATACAAAATGTTAAGTCATGCTTTCTAATCATAAAAGTCTTTTTCTAATACGAAAACCTTTTTCCCCAATGTTTTTCTTTCAGATTGATATAATATTCTTTTTTTTTAATTTTTAAAATTTATTTATTTATTCAAGTGTGTGTGTGTGTGTGTCTGTGCACGTGCATGTGTATGTGTGTGTGTGTGTGTGTGTGTGTGTGTGTGTGTGTGTGTGTGCAGAATCACGGGCGAATTATGGGAACCACCATGGACACCTCCACCTCCTCCTTGTTTACTCTGCCCCGGGATTCACAGGCTCCGCCCTACCAGGACCAGAAATGCAGGCCGCCCCCACTTCCGCCTGGCGTCTATACGTGGGGTCTAGGATCTGAACTCAGAACCTTTCGCCTGCAAGGCAGAGGCTTAACCCCTGAGCCAACTCTCCAGCCCCTGATATAATATTCTTTTTAAAATCCATTTATATTTGGTTTACATTTGGAA